>JANUWF010001437.1:0-671666 GCA_026120185.1 Voacanga thouarsii | reverse complement strand
ATCATGAAGTATACTTTAGCAATAAGAACTAGCAAGTTTATCAAAAGTGTATGCTTCAAGAACACTCGGATGATTTCATCAATTCCCTCTTTACTGCTTTACCCACTCTTTGATTGCCTTTCTTTTTCTCTTTGAATTGCTCTATTTTTGAACTGAAATTTCTTGAGTTAAATGGATGTTGCAATAGAGTGCTTGTTTATTTCCTAATTGAATTAGGAGATTTCTAAAAGATCGTGTGAAGCTTCCAAATATTGCCATTCCAATTTCATTAGGATTCCATAAACTTGTAGCGTAATCTTCTCAAAGATCCTCTCCTAAATTCTCTAGAGTCCCTCCTCCTAATCTAATGAAAATATCTTCAACATCAAATATTTCCAATCATCAATTTTAAGTAGTCTCCAAAAAACGATTCATTCTCAAGGAAACACTTCTACAACATTGTCAAAGATTCTAGTCAAATATTCTTGTCAATTGCCTTGTCAAAAAGTTATTGTCAATTTTTTTAACAATATTCCCTTTCGGCATTTGTTGATACATAACCATAATCTGCTGACTCTCCTTCATAACAAAAGTCTTCAACGAACCAAAATGTCTTCATGCAAAATTAATCCACATATAGTAGAAAAAAAGTAAAAAACAATATCATTAAAATATCCAGCCATAGTAGGTAGTCCTACTTACTCTTACAAACTATATTAAAATTGTTCATAGTGTTCAAATTGTTTAGATGGTAATCCACCTAACTAATTAAGACCTCACTAGTTAAACAAACCAGTAGCAGTAGTAGCAAACTTTTACAATGATTGTTTTGGTAGAGAAATTTGGAGGAGAACAACAACCCAACAACGATGCAAACCAACAACCCAGATACTCTTCTTTTTTTGTTCAAAGAATGCTAAAGCTTAATAGGAGCTAGTATGTATATCATAAGAAGTAAAAAGATCGTCCTAGATTTGTTGTTAATTGGTCAGAACTGTGCTAAGCTTTTGTTGTAAAGTGGTAATCAGGGTAGCTAGTGTGGCTAACTGCTGTAAGCAATCATCTAGCTTTACATGAAAAGCTTCAAGTCCTGATAGTGGGGATGATGCAGACAGGGTTGCTGGCTTGGAAAGCTCCATATGCAGCTTTGTAGGAGTGGTCATCGTCATAGATGAGAGTCCAGTGTCTTGACTTGTTGACAATGTTGTCTAATGTTTGTCCATAAAAGCTTGAGAAACAGTAGTTGATTGCTTCTTTAGAGGTGCCCGAACCAGTTCTTAAGCAGATGTCCCTAGGTAAGAGCATCCATTCTCTTATATAGGAAAGGACTACTGCCACTTTCTTATGTGAATACTGGCTTCTTTCACTCCTCAATCTCACTTTTTAGTGAAAGTCCCTGCTTGATTGAATAAACAGCCTTGTTTGTCTTCACAATCTTGTAACTAGGACATATTGCAATGTATGATATGAGGAAGCAGGGATAAAGCAACTGATGAGATTCAAGGACCCAAAACACGAAAAACATCCTTGAATCCTCTCAGGATCCAGGCTAAACAACAAGTTGACTAGGTTAGAGTATCGTAGCTTTTTTAGTAAATTCGTGGAATATCGTCTTGTACGAATCCATCAGTGTTGCTTCCTACAGGGTTACAGACATTGCTACTTGCGAATGCCCTCTACGGAGACACATGGCGAATTGTGTCAAAACCCTAAGAGTGCTAGCGCCTAGGGATTTTGGATTTTTTTTGGAGTGTTTTTTAGTTCTGAGAATAATAATGAGGTCAAGAAAAATATATATTTATCAGACGATCATATTCTGATATGAAGAATCTGAAAACCATTGAGAGTCTTCTTATTATGATTCTTTAGGATTTGTTAAACTTTCTTATCCTAGAATTTTTAGAGACCCTCAAGATTACAAAAATAGACTACACAAGCATTCTCTGATCTCTTTCTCATCCTTTCTATTGGGTTATTATGTTTTCATTATTCCTACTTTCTAAGTTATTATATTTTCGTTATTCCTACACTCTTTTATATTTAGAAAAAGAATGTATGTTTTATCCTCAAGACATTTTGATTATTATGAAATAATCCTCAAAGACCACAAGGACAGTATGGTAAAAGTTATAAGCTGTGTTTGAGAGGGGGGAGGGGGAATTATTATTGTCTATTATTGACTTCTATGGTAAAATTAGTTGGAAGACCTCACAGGCCACCCTGTGGCAGAAGTTAGTGGTTTGAGTGTGCTTATCTCCAACTTGTGAACTTGATCTATACAAATTATACTATTATTTCTACACACATTTTTAACACTATATTACCTAAAAATTAAACTTTAGGATTATTTTGGTCTTATGAGTATAATTTAAGGGTAATAATAGATAAAAAAAGTTTGAAGATAAAAACAATATTGGAAAAAAGGTTCGACGAAGATAATAGATTAAAATAAAAGTTTGAGGATAAAAATGGTACTAGAAAAAGAAAAATTTTAGGACCAGTTGGATCAATTGGCCTTCTAGTCATTTGTGAATAGATATATAAAAAGGTCCAATCAAATTAAGTTGAGCAGTAAACTTATTGAGTTTGGCCTGCTTAAATTTGTTTAAAATAAAGCTTAATTGGTAATAGATGTAATATTATTTTAATTTTTAAATCAACCTTTATGTAATAATTGATTAATATAATTTGAGATTTCTTTTATATTTATTCATGATGCCAACACTTTATAATATAACATAAATAATCCAAAAGATACATAATAAGTTCTAAAATACAATTATAAATAATGAATAAAATATATTAAAATATAACATAAATAGTAGTGAACCGTAACAAGTTATGAAAATACAATATAATTTCAAAAAAATTAAAAAATTTCAATATAATTTCTTTTATTTAAAATTCAAGAAGATTTACAAAATAAAAAATAAATATTAAAATCATTTTATTTTATACAATTAAATTATATTTACGTAGAAAATAAAATATAAAATATATTTCAATAACAATTTAAATTAATTTTACCTTTTTCAAATTAAATATTATAATATACTTAAATTAATGTTCGATTCTGTCCCAATTCCTACTTAAATTAAAGAATTCCAAACCACGTAGCATCAAATCAGGCATTAAAGCGAAAATATTGTGATTCTCCTAGGCCCCATAAGTTGGAATACGAAACTTGCATAATAATTTAAACAAATTTACATAATTAAATAAATATTTTACATAATTATATAAACATCAAAATAATATTATTCTACTAAAAATATTTTTTACACGTTATCAATCTTTCACACATCTAATTTTCACATTTTTTTTCATTTGAACCGTGAAATTGCCACTCAAGTTACCTTACGCAACTTGTGCAGCAAGTAGGGTCATTGAGTGCACGTTACAATAGATGCATGTGACCTTTTTGCAAATGGGGAGCAAGTCTTAGTGCAGGTTTTTCTTGTCCACTTCCACAAGAAAAGTATTTGCGCAAAGGAGTGGACCACAAAAATTACAGCATTTCAATTCGTTACAAAATACAATATGTAATATTACTTATACACGAATTTAAATATTTTATATTTTTTAATTTAAAGAATATTTAATTAATAAATAAATTATTGTGCTATTTTTATTAACTAAAGAAGTTGATAGTAAGAGTTCGTTTAATCAAATTAAAATTTGAATACGAAGCCTTGAAGTTTGAAGATTGAATTTAAAATTTAAAATTTGAATTAATTATAATTTATTTTTATACTATATTTTATTATAATTTAAATTAAATATAAAGACATATTAATAATTAAGTAATTATTTAACATATTCTAACTTTAGTCATAAGTAATTTTAAATTTATTTAAAATTTATAACAAAATTTTAATACGTCGTAATTAATTAAATAATAATAAAAATTTATTATCAAATATAATTAATTATTTAATATTACACTTAATTAATTCAACTTTAAGTGCTAAATGGGTTATTAAATAGGCTTTTAGTAAACCTAAAGTTTAGAATTATATTTACATTTATTTTAAAAATAAAATAAAAAATAAAAAAATTATTTTAGCCGAGCGAAGTAAGAAACTCTAGAATAAATTCAGAAAACTCTTGTATTTTCTTTAAGAAATTAAAATGTCTTATAAAAGTCTTTTAAAATTATACATTTAACATTATTTTCAAATATACTTTTTATACAATTTATCTTTCCTAAGGGGTCTATTTATAGGGCTGGCCCAAAAGGGAATATAATTGGCCGGATATGGTACCAATTATTTATTGCTGGGGAATTTGGTGCAGTATTGTCTCTGTACTCTGTCCTAGGTTCTTTCACGAGTTGCGAAGAGTGAATTATTATAAGCAATTTCAGCATTGTCCACCAAACTCACCTACCTTGGAATATACGAATTCAAAAATTAATACTATTACAATTTATTTAAAATGAATAATAAAATTATTAATATTTTTATAAATAAAAATTATTTATGTTATTTTTATGTTTTACGTAAAAACACTTAAAAATAATATTTTTAAAAAATAATTATAAAATAAAAACACACGCATCATGCTTTCCCATACTGCTACTGCCTAATAGGCTCAGAATATATATACGCCGTTGAATTAATAATTTAGTAGTTAAATATTTTTAAAATTTAAAATATTTTAAATATATAACAGAATTTATTTTTTTAAAAAAGAAACAGAATTTGAAAAAGAAATAAAGAAGAAAGAAAAGCAGCATCATCTTCATCAAGCATTTGTTTGTTTTTTGTGTGTTTTTTTTTAAATTGATAATTTAAACAAAATCGACTATAGAGACAAGAATTTTAATATCACAAATGTTATAAATAAAATAATTACATTGATATTAAATATTAAAATGTAAATTTTATGTCGAGTTAGTCAATAAGAAGTGTCTATTGAAGATGCATAAGGCTTTTCAAAAGGCCCAAATCTCATGAAATATTTTTATTGTATCTTTATTTTAGGTATTAGAGAGCTAAAAATAAAATGTGGGTTTATAAGAGGTCCAAAAAATTACAATAAATATTCTAAAGATATTTTTTAGATCATAATAATATCCCTCAAATAATAAAAACCAATATTCTGTAAATAACAATAATATTCATGAATATTTTGTTATTGTTTTTGAGTGTTTTTTTTTAAAAGAAAATTGTCATAATTAGGATTATGCATTAGGTTTTTTATTTTTAAATTCAATTTTTATTTTTTTTTCAGAATCAAATCGAATCGAAATTTTTAAAAAACTAATATAATTATTTCGATTCGACTAGATTTTAGATTAAATTTGAATGACTCCTTTAGTAGATCTATTAATCCAATATAAATTTAAATCCAAATAAATAAAATTCAACATAAATTACAATTCAAATTCAATATAAATTAAAATCTAAATATTTTAAAAATATTTTAATTACCTAATTACTATAGACAATTTTTATAATTAAATATTTTAATTAATTTCTTATTTTTCAAGAAACCAAACTCTATATAAATACTTCTAACTATTGTAATGAAAAAAAATTTAATTGTTAATATAGTTATAAATTATATTTTTTCAATAAGAATTCCTTATTTGATTCTTATTAAAAAAACTAAAATACATTTTTCATAATAAAAAATTAATCATTCTTTAAATAATACCACTTAAAAATCTAATAATATTTTGTCTGCCAAAATTTGTTATTCCATCAAAATCTCTAATTTTTTTAGTCTAAGAGTTTTCTAACTCTTTTGGCCTAACTTGATCAAATCAACTTACGACTTCAAAAAATTAACGACCTTAATCGATTGTAAATTTACAAACCTTAAACTTGAAAATTTTAGCATCCAAAAACCGCATCATCATGTTTTCAAAAGATAAGTCAACAAAAAGAAAGTAAAAATGTTAAAAGTACAAAACCATAAGAACACTTAAGATAAAAATACATCAAATCCTATTACTATTCTCTCCCACTCTTAAAACTGTACAGTGCTCCTGACACACCAAATACATAAATGAGCAGAAAACATAAAAAGATAGAAAAAAAATTTAAATAATCCACTAAGGCTCAACAGGTTTACGTTGGCAAACATAGCTTGATTGAGGATGAGGATATGAGATTAGTTAAAATCTCAGGTACTGAAAAGTAGTAATATTATTCTCTGATTCAAAGAGAAATTCTAACATAAACTTTTAGTTCATGAACCAATTATATTAGTAACCTGTACTGTATTTAATACAAATTGTACGATTCAATTCACTAATGCACTTGATCCACCGTCCATGGTCTATGTAAGAATTACTCCGATTCAAAAGACTTAATCCTCTCCAAGTAAGCTAAAAATAGCGTTGTGACTCTTCAACATCTCTATTTAGAGATGATGATGCCTTAGCCATTTGCATTTGCCTTAGAGTTGATTAGATGGCAGTGTAGGCTAACTGGAACTTGCAAAAGTCTTAAAGAGTGCTGGAGAAACATGTACTTCCAGTTCTGTTCTGGCAATCATAAAATTATCAGCTTCGACAGTTCCAGGACTGCCCTCAAAAGCCAACCAAATTACCAAGTCCATATGTTCTTAATTCCATAATAATCATTACAAAACTTACTCTCACAACTGAAAAGCCAATGATCACCACTACCCTTAGGCTGTTGCATCGCCTCCTGCTTCAAGCAGTGCTTCTGTGCCATCTCCTCTGCCACCCCAAGCCCTCTGCTTCCATAGAGACTCAACCTCATCGAATGATAAACCCTTCGTCTCAGGCACAAACATAATCACAAACCCAATAGCAATCACAGCTAACACGGCAAATACCAAGAAAGTTGAACCCGTGCCTACCGCAGCAGCTAAAGAGAGAAATGTCTGTGCCACTATCAAATTTGACACCCAGTTCACCGTTGCAGCCATGCCTCCACAAGTTCCACGGTATGACTCTGGATATATTTCTGAGTTCACTGTCCATGGTACAGGGCCCATCCCGGGAGAGTAGGACATGATGAAGAGTGCCAAACCAATAATTGCTATCCATCCGAACAATCCGTTCGTACGATCGGATGATTGCAAGAAAAATGCAGTTGCGATTAGAACATGGGACACGATCACTCCTGACAAGCTGCTAAGAGCTAACTTCTTCCGGCCAACATGGTCAATAACGTAGATACCGACAATTGTTCCCAAAGCATTTAGTGCTGCTATAAAAAGGGATAGAAGAAGGGCTAACTGATTGGAACGGAAACCAGCCATCTGCACAATCGTTGGCCCATAGTACAGGACCGTGTTGCAACCTATTAACTGCTGAAATGCCTGAATAATCGAAATTACAACATTAGTGATGCTTGCAAAGGAGTTTGTTTATCTTAGTCCCAGGAATCAGCTGCAAACAAAACATAATTTGCACTTCCAGATAGGAGGAACTTAAGTTATCAAAAGAGAGAGAGAAATTTGAAGGAACACGCTCACCTGAAGTCCACCACCTGCAAGAAATGCAAGTCTCATTTCTTTAGATTTAATTACGTCCCAGAATCTGACAGATTTCCTTCTTTGGCGTTCTTCTTCCAAAGTTAAAGCAAGCTGATAGATTTCCTCCTCCAGCCGGTAAGGATCATAAATTTTGGAAAGAACAACAGCGGCTTCAGATTTGTCCTTCTGCAGTATATCCAATCATTCTAATTAGTACTGAAACATCCAATAATGGAAAACTTAAGCCGGGCAAAACTTCATTATGCAAGATAAAGCACCTTTAGGTAAAGCCAGCGAGGAGATTCAGGCAAAAAAATCATGAGGATAAACTGAACCACAGCTGGCAATCCAGCAACTCCGAGCATCCATCGCCATGTGCCTGCAACCTGCTCAGCCATTCAAATGACACAATGCTTCGGAAATAACACAGAAAACATTGCAAAAATAAAACTGTACAAGCAATTACAGCAAGAGAAACACAAGAAAGAACTAGAGAAATTCTTATTATTTTCTTTTGTAAATCAATTATATTAATCAACAATTATTCCCTTTTGTTTAGTTCCACTTTCTTAAAAACCTTCCATGGGGAACAAAACTCTATATGTTGTTTTAACACCACATGATGTCATTAAATGGAAGTAATATCCTATATCAAGTACGAGAAAAAAGCATAACAGCAAGTAGTCTTTTTCTAAGGTTGGCCCAGGAAAGGAATAAGAAAATTCTCTGCCTCTATCACCTATCTGTGTATTATCTCATGGGCAAAAGACCCTCCCTGTAACAACAATAGTCAATTTCACCACTGGGAGAAGAGAAAAAAGGGGGCTTTAGTAATGCAAGTATCGCATCGAGCTCCAAAAAACGACACAACCACATCGGTAGACTATCCTTCCTAAATCTCAAGCGCAAAATCCTTATTTCTCTAACAGTCTCACTCCATCGAAATTACAATTAACAGGAATTTATCTCGAGGGCTTATTGACAGATTACGGTTAGCTTCGATCTAATCCTTGTAAAATGAGACTAAAGGAAGCAATTTCAGATAGTAAGTTTAATTAAAAAGCGACTTTGCTCAATGTAAAAGGGATTTTTCATCCATAACTAAAATCCTGTGAAAATCAATGTTTACAACCAAGAGCATACCCCAACTTCTTGGCACAACAATTCCAAGTAGCCTAAAATGGATGACTAGGATCAGATAAAAGACTGGTTTAAGGTTCTAAAATTTCTGAAAATAATAGAAGAAAAGGGCATTGAATTCACACCAATGGTAATATTGTCCAATTTTCCACAAATTTGAGATACAAAACAAAACTCATGTTCTATTCAGCATTTTCAAATTGGTATGAGGAAACCATCCAAGAAAGAAACTAATGGAACAAAAAGCAAATAATGGCAAATAACTATTAGCAGCAAATATTCACTTGTTAAGCAGGCCATGGTAATTATGTCAAGTAATATTTAGGTGAAATTATCAAATGAAGAATGGTAACAGATCAACATGCTCTCTGAAATTTTACAGCATAAGCCTAATGACTCTAAGTCTCATCTTGTAATTTCATTGACATACACACATCTGCTATTAAGTAATACGCACATGAAATGTAGAATGAAATGTCAACCATTCTCCTAACATGCAAACGATGCCACCACAAAGCACAGAAGGAAGGAACGCAAGTGCTTCTGTCTACAGCAGCATTAAGCAACAGATGGAACATATCTCAAACCATAAATACAGACAATCAATCAAGTGCAAATGTCAGAATTCACATAGCCAACCAAATAAAGACTAACATAATCAAGAGAAAGAAAGAACATTTTCCTCCATTGATGGTTAATCATTGCGAGACATATAATGCAAGGCCGAAATTCTATCTGGATCCTGCTGCCTCAAAACTGCACAATGGAAAACCTTTCATGCCAAAAGACATTGTAATAAGCATAAATTAAATGCAAATGCCTCCTTTATGATAACATGGAAAGAACCCAGATTTATCTTGGGAAATGAATTTATTTGGTGCCTGAAAACCGTTTTTACAAGAGTCCAATAAAAGGAAAAGGAGGAGGGAAATAAAAAATTATTCAATCATTATGTAATTTCATCATTTTTCAATGTAGAAACCCTTGCCTCATTTAAGGTTTTTATATTATTTACATACCGATATTTTCAAAACTACGGCTTACCAATCAGATGTGAAGTAATTATTTGCTCCACAAATAGTAACAACTTTCAGCCCTGCCACTCCTTAAACAACAATGCAAATGAACCATTTCCATGAATTTACTTCAAAATTTTCAAATTTAAATGAACAGAACCTTTGGAATATAACTTTGAAGAGGTAAACTTTTAAACAGTGATGTGTGCATCTCTGGCCCTTCATCTTTGGCAAAGGGCAAGGTTTATAAACTTAGAACTAAATGGTGAAAGGCCTATTACCAATATTCCATTACAAACTGTGAATCAGATATGCCAACTCATTTTTTCAGGTTGAGCATCTAAACAATTCATTTCCTGAATTACTTTTATCTTCACTGCTTCAGAGCATTTAATTTTCAGTCTGAGCAGAGGATGAATAACTCACCTTACTCGGGCAAAAAACTCAGTGGAGCTAATTCAACAATCACTCCAGTCAATTAGAATTTAACGCAACCATAAAATGTTATGGTGCCTTATATTTGAATAGAAGAAAACAATACAAGCAAAGAAGGTAAGGGAAAAAAGGTAAAGCAAAAGAAGACAAAAAGACTAACCTCGGTGAAAGCAAGATTCACAAGGTAGGCAAGAAATTGTCCACCAGTAATCATAAGGACATTTGTACCGATAAGGCCACCCCGAATTTCTGAAGGAGCAGCTTCGGCAATATACACAGGAGCAGTGACTGATGCCACCCCCACACCCAGGCCAACCAAAAGTCTGCCAAATATAAGAAGATATGGACCTGGAGTTACAGCCATTACAATGGATCCAAGTGTAAATACAACATCAGCGGAAAGAGTTGCTTTTTTGCGTCCACACTCATCACTGATCCAGCCTCCAACTGCAGCCCCGATCATTGCACCAACCAAAGCCATGCTAACAATTGTTTCCTGCCAAGTTGAAAGAGGGAGAGAACAGACGTGAAACAAAGAAGCCATAAAGGAAACAGAGCACTCATGTGTCGGAGAGCAAAGAAAGAAAGGAACTTTCTTCTCTGCAGAAATTTTAAGCACTACAAATTTTTTAGTGTAGTTACTGGCACAGGAACCCTGAACCTTAATTGATCATCCTAGAATGTTCCGGAATGTTACAAAACACCACACATATTTGATTTTGCTAAGAAAACGGATGTTCTTTGCCCATCAGATGATAACATAGACCAGGGTTTAGTGCCGATCCAGTTGTTAATCAGAAGACCCACAAACTCTCCCTTTTCCTCTCTGAATATCCAGGTCTCAAAACTTAGCGTTCATTCAAAAGATGGCAGATGCCTCACCTGTAGAAGACTACTTCGATCAACTTCCGGGAATTCATCTTTAATATACAAAAGGGCTCCAGAAATGACCCCTGCAACCACATAAAACTAGCCTCAGATTCATTTCTTGAATAATGAAATGATGAACACAATACTTTCACATGAATTCTCAGAAAGATTGCCACGGTTGTACAGAAGGGGAGCGTTAAGATTAAAATCAGGGAACCTAAACCAACTCATGAGTAGCTTGGCGTAATTTTCAAGCAAATGGAAAATTCAAATCCAATATGTGACAAAGAATTCAAGTATATGTACTATATGAGCAGAGGGTTTGTCAAATCATAAGAAACAAAGAGGAGGAGCAAATTACAAACAAGTAATATTTCAAACAAAGAAGATTTTCCTGCCAACCAGAGGACACCTCAAAGGCATAAAAAATAGTTGGCGGCAAAAGATAAAATCTGGACATTAAAATACTGAATTTTAATATTTAAATTTTAAAATATGAATATATATATATATTAAATTAATTATAATTTTTATTATAATATTTTTTTACAATTAAATTAAATATAAAATATCCAAAAATTTAATATATACAAATTTCAATTAAATATCCAATTAAAATTTAAACTAAATTTAAAATTTAATTGGAGAAAAATATCCATAATTAAATACTTAATATTTAATATATATAAATTTCTACCTTTAATAATTTTTAATAAAATTTAAATTAAATATAAAAATATTAATAATTAAATAAAATTTATAATATATTTTAATTAATTAAATAATAATAAAAATATATTATTAAATATACTTAATTAATTAAATACTGAAACTAATGTGCAAAATAAATTAAACAAGTCCCAAAAATCCATTGGATCACAGGTTGAGGCTGAAAATTCCGACGTTATAGCAAATTGTTCTGAATAGAACAGGATATGCTAGAAATATTATCTTTTGAAGACTATTTGGATAAAGAAATAAACTTTATCCAACTTATACCCACAATTACAGAATTTAAATCAAAATCAAATCATTATGTATTAAAAACATCTAACTTCGAGACATAAAAGTAAATTTTTTTTACCAGTGTCATATCCGAAGAGAAGACCACCAATACCAGCAACAAAAGTCAAGCCCACCACATAAGAGTTGCTGAAGAACGACATTTTCCGATTACCAGCATCCAAATACCCTGAACTTCCCGGCTTCGACTCTATCGTCATCTTCTTTATCTGAAAATTTTCACTCAGGGTCTTATTTTCACGATTTTTTCAGTTATTTCAAGGGTTATCCGAAGAAGTTGCCAAAATTCTCTCTTTTTTTGGACTGATCTCTCAAATGCTGCAACTAAAATAAGATACTATCAAGAGAGTTTAGGTTAACAAAAACCTATAAACCCTTCAGATTTCTTTAATTAAAAAAAAAATCAACACAACCCCATCAAAAACTGCCCTTTTTGGAGCAAATTTTTAGAAACGACGGAAATGGAAACAAAATCTGCTTTCCTTTTACGTCTGATGTTTCCTCTAACAGCGGGAAAGAATTGAAAAGGAAACCCAGTTGATCTTTTGCAGAAAATTTTTTCCTCTCCCGAGAAAAGACGTCAAGAAGGGAAATATAAATGTTTTCTGCAACAAAAATATCGACTTTCCTGTCAAATTGACTATGAAACTGTTCTGAATTTTTGAAATTTGCTCATTTATATGCGGAAATGCTACCCTTTCCCGTGAAACACGTAAAGAAGAGAAATGGAAGGACTTTTCTTGCAGCTTTTACACAATGGCGGTCGAAAGCTTGAGGAGAGAGCTGTGAGACTCAAATGGAGGATAAGGGTTAGACTTATATAACCAAATTCTTGCTTAGAAGTTATTATAAGAACCAGCTGAAGGAGTACTTGTTGGTGAATCGGCTTCCTCAGTTAACCTTTGCTGTCAAAATCATAAATGCATTGAACGGATGAAGTAAAATACAAAATGAATTTGTTTGCCTTTTTATGGTTAAATGTATTTTCTTTTTCTTTTTCTTTTTGCCTTTGTCTTTTTAATGGTGATGTTGCTGGTTTGGTTTATGAAATGGAAGCTTTTAAGGAAAAAAATAAAAATTAAAGAATGAAAAATTGGATTCGGCCTCACGTCTCATTGTTATTATTGAGATTCATATATACAAATAAATTATATAAATTAATTATTTAAAAAAAAAACTTCCAATTAAAAAACCCATCAATTTTTAAATTTTTTTTTGAATGATCCCAAATTAGAATTATCCATTCAATATAGACCATTAGTTAAAAAAAAAAATGGCCTAGAATGATCTTTTGTTGCCAAAAAAAATAAAACATCAATTGAAAAAAAAAACCATAAATTGAAAAAAGGGAAAAAAATATATCAATTAATTGAAAAAAAAAGGGTGGACGACAAAATAATTTTTGTCAATGAATATATTATTAAAAAAATAAAAAAACAAAAAAAATTGGGTGCCGCAAATATATGGTCAGTGTTATTAATATTTGCATGTGCAAATCAGTTATACAATTAAATTTAGGCTATCAATTTTTTTTATAAAAAAAGTAAGCCATACAATTAAATCTAGACCATCAATTTAACAAAACAAAAATCCATCAATTAAAAAAAAAAAAACAAAGCTATCAATTGAACGAAAAATAAAACACCAATTGAAAAAAAAACTAATAAATTGAAAAAAAATCAATTGAAAAAAAACCCATCAATTAAAAAAAAAAAAAAAAGAAGACACGACCAGAATCAATCTTGATCGTCAATTTAAAAGAAAAAAATAATAGACGACCAGAATCAATCCTGTCATCGTTCATTCATGCCTTTTAATATATCACTTTAGATAAATTCATGATATGTATTAATTAAAATGTATATGTCATATTTCTTTTCACTTTATTAAGTCAAGTTAATTTTAATTAAAAATAAAAAAATATTTAATCTAATGCATTAAAAAAGTTGAATAACCCTCGAAAGAAAAAAAAGTGTGAGAAGGTTTATTTCTTATTTGCTTTGAAAATATATAAAAAAAAAAATTGTGTGGATGGAGTTGGAGGTAAAAAGAAAAGTAATAACCATTATTTTGTAGAAAGATACAAATTAAGGGGCATTTTGGTGAAAAAAGTTATATATATATATATATATATATATTATTTAAATAATTTATTTGTTTATTAAATATCACACCCATTCTTTTTTGTTTCACTTTAAATTTCTTTCCATTTCAATAGAGCGCCTTATATTTAATTGAAGTAATAAGTAAAAAAAAACTGAAAAAAAAAGTAAGTGCATAAATAGACGAACAAATTTGTATTTAATTTGATATATATATATATATATATATATATATATATATATATTAAAGTCGAAGAGAAGGTCTATTGTTACGATATATGAAAATATTATAAAATAATATATGTCCAAACAGAATTTGTTTAAAAAAAATATATTTGAATTTATTTAAAATTTTAATTAATTAAATTAACTAATAAAATATATATTTAATATTAATATATTAAAATATGTGATTTTAAATATTATTTAAATTTATTTAAAATATTAATTAATTAAGTTAATTAATAATATATATTTAATATTAATATATTGAATTTTAATAATATTATAATCTGAGCGGAACATCAATCTAATAAATATAAAAATGGAAAAGTTGGGAGGAAAATCTTCTCTGCCAATGTTATCGATTTTTTTTCTATAATTTTGAAAGAATTGAGAAGTCGAAAGAGTTAAGAAGACAAATTTATTATTTTATTTGAACATTTTAATAGTTAAAATAATAAATACAATAATTATAACAAAAATAAAAATATTTATTTTCCACGTAGAGCAACCAAACAATGTAAAATAATATAAGTAAAATGTAACTTCTTTCCCTTTTTTCAAGTCCCTTTCTTATCCGTCATGTGAACTAAAATAGTGTAAAATGTATATGCTCGCGGTGTTTTTTAAAAACATCGGAACACATCATTTCGCGAATCCTAATGATATCTCTATAGATTTTGTGAGTGCTTAGACGGCCCAAGTCTTTATCAATCAGGTTTAAGTCGTGATTACTCCGACACGTGTTTTCACCCTCATTACCAATCTGACTAAGTCCGTATCCATTATACCCTAAAAGCGCACAAATCAAACCCAAAAACGTGCTTTGGGCATCCGGAAGGCCACAAAAAAACATTGTTCCGTGAACGAAAACACTGCTCTAATGAACAACGCGTGTCTTCACCTCTGAAGGAAGACCGTTCATTCGGCTGGACTACGATGTCGGGCCCCACATTCGTCTGCGTGGAAGCATGACAGAGCGAGTAGAGGAGATTTCCCTCAGAGGAGGACAAAAAGGATAAAAGGTTGTTCAAAAATATCACCAGAAGAGACACGTGGTGGACATCAACAAAAAGAAGCATCAATAATTGGTCCTAATCTCCAAGGTGTTTTGTTATTTGGGCCCCACACCTCACATGACAGGTTCCCACAGAAATTATGTTGCCAAATAAAATGCAGTTTGCACCGCTATCTTTATTTTTTTTTGTCCTTATTACTATTATGGCCTTTATTAGCAATTTTATTCACTTGTTTTGGTTTGAAAGGAGAGAGGAGAGAAATGATATATTTTATTTTTTTAAAGAGAAGTAAATATATTTATTTTTATTTTGTTAAGTAAGAGTGAGAATAAAAAATAAATGTAAATTTCGTCTAAATTGAAAGGGAAAAATTTATTAATATAAAGGAAAATCACTCTCTTTCTATATTTACTTTCTACATTCTTTGCACTTCAACAAAACGAGATAAATCTTGAATTTATTTCATGATTTATTTTCTTTTTTTTTCTTCCTATTTTCACTCTAACCAAATCAAGTCTTAAGTAAAGATTGGATTGAGATGATTTTTTTTAAAATTTAATAAAATATTATTAAATATGAGACAAATGTGTAACTCAATAATTAATGAGAGAAAAAAAAATGATGTACTCTGATTATATAAGAATTATCAAAAAATAAAAATTATTTAAATTAATATTATTTTAAATTACAATTTTAGTTTGGATTGGGGAAGAATTTTTTCCAAGTATAACCTCAAAAAAAAAATCTAAATTAGGTTGGAAAGAAAATAATTTTTATGTGTTTTAAATTTAAATTAAATACAAAATTAACAAATTCGTAAAAAAATTATTTTATTTAGTTCAAATTAAAAAATGAGTTTGATGATGGAATTAGAGTGTTGTACACTCCATTGAGATTTCTTATATTCTAGAAAAAAAATAATTACTATTTTTATTGAACATTAGGAAAGTTTTGAGTACAAGCTTAGATAATTTGTCGCAAATTAGTTTATTGATATTGACTATCAATTTTCTCGTTAAAAGTTAATGGAAATTAAATATTCGATAAAATTTTTGATGAAGTCGACAAGTTGAACTATTTTGATAATGTGAGATATCCCACAGGTCAAGATGGTATATTAAACTTTTTATTATAAAAAAAATTACATAAGATATTTATTATTATTTATTCTTAATTAAATGAAAAAACATAAAATTTTCTTGGTACAATCTTTTGACATTTTCTATATAGATATGTGTAGAAAATTTCATTACTATTATGAATTATTGGAATCTTTATTAATTAGTGGAGGCTCCACTAATTATGGATTTATGTGAATTATTAGAAGATTTTTATGGATGTCCACCATTTAGTGGAGACACCACTAATTAAGATTAGTGGAAGATGATGTATGCCATGATGTAATCCACTAATTAGAGCTCTATAAATAGAGCTATTCTCTAAGCTTGTAACACACCATTATTTTGTGAAAGAAAGATTAGTGAAAGAAAGATTAGAGAAAATTGTGAGAGAAAAGAAAGAGAGAAATTCTTGTGCAAAATAGTTAGAGTTTTATTAGTGTGTAGTGTGAAGATTTTATTCTAACACTACCCTAATTTTATAACACGTTATCGACACGAGTCTCTACCTAGTACAAAAGCCGAAGACTAAGCACGAGTTTCTGCCGTTACCAAAGCCGGAAGACAGGTACGCATTTATTGATCTCTATGGCTAACATCGCGAAACTCGAATTTGTAGCCCTTGATATTTCGGAAAAAATTATATGTCATGGGTTCTCGATGCGTAAATGCATCTAAATGTCGAAGGCCTTAGTGAAACTATTCAAGCAAATAATAGTGCATCTCGCACAACACAAGGCTAAAGCTTTGATTTTTATTCGTCGTCATCTCGATGAAAATTTGAAAATGGAATATCTTACCGAAAAAGATCCATATGGCCTATGGGTAAATTTAAAAGAAAGATTTGACCACTCGAAGATGGTCGTACTACCTACCGCACGGTATGAATGGTTGCACCCGAGGTTGCAAGATTTTAAAACCGTGAATGAATATAGCTCCGCAATGTATAAAATTACATCTCAATTAAAATTATGCGGAGAAAAAGTGATCGATGAAGATATGTTGGAGAAGACATTCTCCACCTTTCATGCCTCGAATATTATCCTGCAAGCAACAATATCGAGAAAAGGGGTATACAAAATTTACGGATTTAATTATCGCCCTCCTCATTGCGAGAGAAAAATAATGAGTTATTATTGAGAAATCATGAAGCCGGACTAATCGGCTCTACAAAGACTCTCGAAGTGAATGTCGTTGGCTCCAGCAGAAGCCATCGTTATAGTCGTGGTCGTGGCCGTGGCCGTGACCGTGGTCGTGGTTATGGTCGTAGACACGCTCGATATTTCCCTTATCACAATTATAATCAAACCGTGAGAAATACCGGCCACCGAAGTGGAACAGTAAAAGATCAAAAGGGAAAAGAAAAAGAAATTGAAGAAAAGCATGAGGATATATGTTATAGATGTGGCATGAAAGGTCATTGGTCACGAAACCGTCGTACGGCTAAGCATTTAGTTGAATTGTATCAAGCTTCATTGAAAAATAAAAATGTGGAAGCAAATTTTTCTCAACATCCAATAAATAATGCTGAGGATGACGATAGTGATCCTGAAGATCTTAATATCAATATTACCCATATGGATGTATTGGATTTTTTTGAACACCCAGACGGTAGGATAGATCATTTAATTGGTGATGGCAGTGTCCAAAAGAACTAAAGCCTCACTCCGATATTTTTGTATTTTCATTTTCATTCTATTCTAATAATATTTACGTTTACATATATATATTTGTGTTCGGATGGTCTGTTATTAATGATGATGTATGCATTATTGATAGTGGAACTACACACACCATACTAAAAAATGAGAAATATTTTTCTGATATCAAAATGGGAGAAATAAATATTTATATGATAAACGGTAATGCAAATGTAATTGAGGGCTCCGGAAGAGCTAGTATATTGTTGCCTAAAGGAACAACAATTATTATTGATAAGGCACTATTTTCCTCAAAATCCAGAAGAAATTTATTGAGTTTTAAAGATATCCGCAGAAATGGGTATCATGTTGAAACAAATGAGAAAAATGGGATTGAGCATCTTTTTATTACTCAAATGCATTTGGGTAAGAAATCGGTATTAGAAAAACTGCCGTCTTTTTCTACTCGGTCTATATTTTGTAAAAATACGTACAATTGAAATTCATCATCTAGTAAACCGAAGTTTATTGATCCTATTACTTTTAGCATTTGGCATGACCGGTTGGGTCATCCTGGATCTACCATGATGAGAAGAATCATTGAGAATACACATGGTCATCCTTTAAAAAATAAAAGGATATTAACATCAGAAAAATTCGCATGTACTCGCATGTTCCCTAGGAAAATTAATTGTTAAACTATCACCAAGAAAAGTAGGAGCCGAAAGTTCTACATTTCTCGAACGGATTCACGGAGATATTTGTGGACCTATTGATCCACCATGTGGACCGTTCAAATATTTTATGGTCTTAATTGATGCATCATCCCGATGGTCACATGAATGTTTATTATCTACTCGCAACCTGGCGTTTGCGAGATTACTTGCTCAAATAATTAAATTACGAGCACAATTTCCGGACCATCACATTAAAAATATCCGTTTGGATAATGTCGGTGAATTTTCATCACATGCTTTTGATGCATATTGCATGTCAATTGGGATTAATGTTGAACATCCCGTAGCTCATGTTCACACACGTAATGGTCTTGCTCGAATCTTTGATTAAACGATTACAATTAATTGCTAGACCATTATTAATGAAAACAAATCTCCCAACATCTCGCTCGGGGACATGCTATTCTACATGCCGCAACACTTGTACGTATAAGACCAGCCTAGTTATCATAAATTCTCTCCTTTGCAATTGGCTTTTGGGTCAGAACCAAATATTGCTCATTTAAGAATTTTTGGGTGTGTCTGTATATATTCCAATTGCACCAAACCAACGTACAAAGATGGGTCCTCAAAGAAGAAAGGGATATACGTTGGATATGATTCTCCCTCTATTATCGTGTATGTTGAACCCCCGACAGAGATGTATTCACAAAGAAGATTTGTCGATTGTCATTTTGATGAATCATTATTCCCTAAATTAGGGGAGAACCAAAACAAGATAAAAAGGATCTTGCTTGGACAACATCATTAAATTATCTTGATCCGCGCACAAGCGCATGTGAACTTGAAGTTCAAAAGATAATTCATTTGCAAAGCATTGCAAATCAAATGCCGTACGCTTTTGTTGACTCCGAAGAGTTACAAAATCGCATATTCCAGCTATAAATGCTCCTATTCGAATTGAAGTTCCAGCAGAACAAAATATTATACCTATAGTCACTGAAGTCAAAAACACGCCGTAAGCGTGGCCGACCTCTTGGTTCTAAAGATAAAAATCCTCGAAAGAAAAGAGGATTAAATGATCCGTAAGATCATATTGAAGAAAAGAATGATAAAGACCAAGAGAGAACTCGATGACAAAGAACCGTAAGTTGATGAAAGTAACACCGAAATTTCTATCAATTATACCACTTCCGGTAGAAGTTGGAATCGGATAGAAACTCGTTATTGATAATATATTTGCATACAATATATCTCTTGATGTTACACAGATAATGATGATCCCGAACCAATATCGCTTGATGAATGTCGGCATAGAAAAGATTGGCTGCAATGGAAAGATGCGATTCAATCGGAGTTAAATGCACTCGGCAAAACGTGAAGTCTTCGGACTCGCAGTCCGAACACCGTAAGGTATAAAACCTGTTGGCTACAAATGGATATTTGTGCGAAAGCGCAATGAAAAGAGTGAAATCGTTCGATATAAAGCGCGATTAGTAGCCCAAGGTTTTTCACAAAGACCAGGTATTGATTATGATGAAACTTATTCTCCCGTTGTTGATGCTATTACACTCCGATATCTTATCAGCTTAGCAAGACATGAAAAGATAGATATGCGCCTATTAGATGTTGTCACCGCTACTTGTATGGAAATTTAGAAAATGATGTTTACATGAAAATCCCCGAAGGATTTCATATGCCTGAAGCATATAAACATTATCCTCGTGAAAATTACTCCATCAAGTTGCGTAAATCATTATATGGCCTCGAAGCAACTGGGCGCATGTGGTTTACACGCCTTAGTGAATATTTATTGAAAGCGGATTTAAAAATGACCAGGTATGTCCATGCGTTTTTATTAAGAAATCTGGTTCTAAATTTGTGATATTAGCTATATATGTTGATGATATTAATCTTATTGGAACTCCTGAAGAGCTCCAAGAAACAATTGATTATTTAAAAAGAGAATTCGAAATCAAGGATTTTGGTAAAACCAAATTTTGCCTTGGTTTACAAATTGAATATTTGGAGAGTGGAACATTTATTCATCAATCAACATATACAGCAAAAGTGCTAAAAAGATTTTACATGGACAAAGCACATCCATTGAGTATTCCAATGATCGTGCGATCATTAAATGTGGATAAAGATCCTTTCCGACCTCAAGAAAATGATGAAGAACTCCTTGGTCCTCGAAGTACCATATCTCAAAGGCAATTGGTGCATTGATGTATCTTGCTAATAATACACGACCCGATATTGCTTTTGTCTGTCAATTTATTAGCAAGATTTAGTTCTTCACCAACACGACGACATTGGAATGGAATTAAACAAGTCCTTCGATATCTCCAAGGTACAATTGATCTCGGATTATTTTATTCAAATAAAACCAGTCCAACATTGATAGGTTATGCAGATGCTGGTTATTTATCTGATCCACATAAAGCACGTTCTTAAACGGGCTATCTATTTACATATGGAAATACTGCTATATCATGGCGTTTTACGAAACAATCTATAGCAGCTACTTCTTCAAATCATGCTGAAATTATAGCCATTCATGAAGCAAGTCGAGAATGTGTATGGCTAAGATCCATGATTCATTATATCCGAGAAAGTTGTGGATTATCATCAATCAAAGGTATTCCAACTCCTTTTTATGAAGACAATGCAGCTTGCATAGCTCAATTACGAGGAGGATATATTAAAGGAGATCGGACAAAACATATTTCACCAAAATTCTTCTTTACTCATGAACTCCGTAAGAAAGGTGAAATTGATGTGCTACAAATTCGGTCATGTGATAACCTCGCAGATATTTTCACGAAGACTTTACCGATCGCAACATTTGAAAAGTTGAGATATAAAATCGGTATGCGTCGGTTTAAAGATTTAAAGGAATCATCTCATCGGGGGAGTAATAAATGGACATATAGAATAGTGTACTCTTTTTCCTTCACTAGATTTTTTTTCCCACTGGGTTTTTATCTAGTAAGGTTTTAACGATGCATATTCTTTATGTAATGGATGGACATCCAAGGGGGAGTATTATGAATTATTGGAATCTTTATTAATTAGTGGAGGTTCCACTAATTATGGATTTATGTGAATTATTAGAAGATTTTTATGGATGTCCACCATTTAGTGGAGACACCACTAATTAAGATTAGTGGAAGATGATGTATGCCATGATGTAATCCACTAATTAGAGCTCTATAAATAGAGCTATTCTCTAAGCTTGTAACACACCATTATTTTGTGAAAGAAAGATTAGTGAAAGAAAGATTAGAGAAAATTGTGAGAGAAAAGAAAGAGAGAAATTCTTGTGCAAAATAGTTAGAGTTTTATTAGTGTGTAGTGTGAAGATTTTATTCTAACACTACCCTAATTTTATAACAATTACATATTATTAGAATCTTTTTTCTTCAAATAGCCATCTTAGCTTTTTGGTAAACCTAAAAAGA
Organism: Voacanga thouarsii; assembly: GCA_026120185.1. NCBI lineage: Eukaryota > Viridiplantae > Streptophyta > Magnoliopsida > Gentianales > Apocynaceae > Voacanga > Voacanga thouarsii. The sequence continues at coordinate 649,503 of JANUWF010001437.1, read as the reverse complement.
TTACATTAAATATTCCCAATATATTTTTAGTAGGTTCCACTCCACTTTATTCATCACGAATTATGTTACCCCACAAGACAATTTTCTAGCATATGTGCGTGCACCAAGGCCATAAATAATTTATTCCTTTTCCCGTCTTTTGTTCTTCCTTTCTTCCATATTATTATTCATCTCATCCTCAATAAGTGTTGCCCAGGTGTCAACACCTCTTTTAATATATATATAAGTCAAAATAAAATTTTCTCGTGATGACACATACATTTATATATTTTTAAATTGACACGTAACATAAATATTATCCATTTTAAATTGACCAAGATCACAAATAATTTCTCCCCTTTTCTCGCCTTTTGTTCTTCCTTTTTTCCAGATTATTCTTTTTTTATTGTACAATATAAATTCGTCTCATCCTCAATAAGTGTTGCCCAGGTGTCAACACCTCTTTTAAAATATGGTACTGAGATGAAAAAGACAAATTAAATGTATAATCGAGAAATTTAAAATTGATTATTCATATATACACCAAATCTTATTCATCTTTCAGGTTCATTGTTGTCCACATTTTGCCAGAAAACTTGTTGTTATCTCTTTGTAGAATGCTTGCAAAATATTTTTAGAGAAATCAGTAATAAAAATTGACCAAGATTGATGAAGAATACAAGTGTCGTTTGAAGGAAAAATATTATAGTAAGAGCAAAATTACTCACATTTTCGAACTAACATAAGTTTCTTAACATAAATGCAACATAAATGTATCAAAATCCAAAACCTCAAAAAGCAAAAGGTGCTTTTGAATTGATAGCTTAAGGGAAGGTGCATGATTTATAATTCATAATATTATAATTCAATTCTTAATTTTTTTTTAAATGCAAAAGATACATTTCTGTTCGTTTCAATATGCTTTTACACTAACTTTTTCATTTTTCATTCTGTACATATTTGATGAATGGATCTGTTAAAACCTCCACATCATCCTCCACATCATCTTCATAGATGCTTCTACATTGTCATCACAATCATCATCTAATGTCTTCATTACATCAGCAGCAGCACATGCTCTTCAGCTACATCACATGTTTTCACCACATCAGCAACAACACATGACTTCTGTTAGCTGTAATTCAATTAGCTGTAATTCATTGTAATTATAGTTAGATTAGTGAAATTATGATAGTGAGTGAGTTTAGTTAGTTGCAGATTAGTTAGGTGTATAAATAGCTTTTTTGTATAGATTGTAAATCACTTTTTTGATGAGCAATATGAAAGTTTTTCCCTCTCTGCATGTTCTGCTTTTCTTCAAGGTATCAGAGAACCTTTTGATTTGAATGCATTGAGCTCCAGTTTGTTTTGTGTTTCTTCATTGTTCTTCTTCGTTTGCAAGCATGGCAAATCAAGTTCCTCCAATTGTAGAATATGTTGCACCAAATCCATATTATATTCACCCGAGTGATTGTCCTTCTCTGGTTTTGGTAACTCCCTTACTTGATGCAAATAATTATCAAACCTGGAGTAGATCGATGCGCATAGCACTCTCATGCAAACACAAAGAACATTTTATAGATCCATCTGTTCCTACACCAATTCCCAGCGACAGGATGTATGAGCCATGGAAGCAGTGCAATAATCTGGTAATGGCTTGGTTAATGAAGTCATGCACACCAGAAATTGCTAAGTCAGTAGTGTATAATCAAACTGCTGCCGAAATATGGAAGGGACTCAATGAGAGATTTAATCAAGGAGATATGCTGCGTTTGTCAGACCTCATTGAGGAAATACACAATCTAAGGCAAGGTAGTTGTACTATAACTCAATATTTTACTAATCTGAAGTCCTTGTGGGATGAAATGCTGGATTTAAGGCCTATACCATGCTGTACATGCAATGAATCTGGTAATGTTAGACGATACATTGAAGGAGATTGTGTGATCCGGTTTATAAAAGGTCTGAATGATAATTACAGTACATTGAAATCTCAAGTTTTGCTGATGAGTCCTTTACCTGGTATAAATCAAGTCTTTTCTATGGCAATTAAAACTGAACGAGGCACAGGTAGTTCACATTCTGGAAATTCTTTTCAATCGTTGGATCATCCAGTTATGGCAATAGGAAATGGTCTTAATTTTGGTTTGGGAGCAAGCAGTGTTAATGTGTATAAATCTGTGAATGAAGCCTCTATATCTGGAATTCAGACATCAGGAGGACATATGCAATCTGCTCAATATGCAAATATTGTGGGAGGACAATTTAGAAGGTTTAATAAGAAGCCATTGTATTGTACTTATTGTGGTTTGAACAGTCATACCATAGAAAAATGTTATAAGAAACATGGATATCCAATATGGTATAAAGGAAGAAGGAATATGAATATTCAACAAGGTAGCTCAGTTAACTGTGCAGAGATAGGAAATGCTCAATTAAAGTCACAAGGTAGTGGAGGGACAACAGAAGGTGTGTATGGATTAACAGCACTTTAATACCAGCAACTAGTTGATTTGTTGCAGCAGAAAGGTGCAGACTTAAATGCTAATCATAGTGATTCAGTGGCTAGTCAACCTACTGCTCTCACTGCTAAGTTCAATGAACAAGGTTCAGGTACCTTACTTAAGACAGCTTCATTACATTGGATTTTAGTTTCAGGGACTTCTGACCATATTTGCAATTCTCTTCAACTCTTTGATACCTATTGTTCTGTAACAAATATGCATATTGGCTTACCTAAAGGTCAAACAGTACCAGTTACTCATAAAGGGACTATTAGACTAAATGAACATTTATCATTGTCTAATGTTCTTCTTGTTCCTAGTTTTCATTTCAATCTTGTTTCAATTTGTAAACTAGTTGAATAGCAAAATTATAAAGTAATTTTTCAAACTGGTTGTTGTTTCATCCAGGATACTACCAAGCTGAAGATGATTGGATTAGCTAAACTCCATCATGGCTTGTACTATCTGTCAAAACCAGCAACATCTTCAGTCTCTTCTGCTCTTTGTTCTTTAGCCTTTCCTAAATCAATGCTGTGGCATTATAGACTTGGTCATGTACCTCATAGAATTCTCAAAGAACTTCAACATTCTACTTCTATTGAAATGACTGCAGAAGAAGATATTTGTACGATTTGTCCTGTTGCCAAACAGCATAGACTTAGCTTTCCTGTTGGTATTTCAAATTCTACTTCTCCATTTGATTTGATTCACATTGATATTTGGGGTCCTTATAGACATAATATTGTTCATGCTCAGAAATAATTCTTAACAATTGTTGATGATCATACTCGATTTACTTGGATTTTTCTAATGAAGTCTAAAACTGAAACTCAAAAGCTTATCTGTGATTTCTGTGTGTATGTTGAAACTCAGTTTAGTAAAAGAGTTAAGATCATTAGAACAGATAATGGAGCTGAGTTTCTCATGCCTACATTCTATCAATCTAGAGGGATAATCCACCAAAAATCTTGCCCTTATACTCCTCAGTAGAATGGTATAGTAGAAAGAAAGCATCAACAGCTGCTAAGTATGGGAAGGGCTCTGAAATATCAGTCTAATGTTTCTATTGGATACTATGGTTTTTGTATCCAATATGCTACATACCTTATACATCTCACCCCTACTCTTCTGCTTGACAACAAAAGTCCCTATGAAATGTTATATTCTAGAGTTCCCAAATATGAACAACTCAAGGTCTTTGGATGTCTTTGTTTTGCTACCAATCTTGAACCAAGTCATTCAAAGTTTGATCCAAAAGGTAAACCATCAGTGTATCTTGGTTTATCATATTCTAGCAAGGGTTATATTTTGCTTGATCTACAGTCTAACAAAATTTCTGTCTCCAGAGATGTGACATTCCATGAATTCATTTTTCCTTTCAGACAAAGATCCTGCAAAGATCCTTCAAATTCTGCATTTTCTTCTGATCATATCAGCAATCCTTTTCTATTTTCTGATCATTCTACCATGGAAATTCCATCCCTCAGTTCCTCTCATGTGAATGGAAATGATTCCAGGGATCTACTTTCACAAACTGATCATCCTTCTCATCTTGATCATAGACCTATTATAAGGAAATCCAGTCTAGAAAAGTATAAACCTGTCTATCTTAATGACTATGTTTGTAGTGCTCTACCTTCATGTTCTACTTCTCATTCTATCCATTCTGTGTATACACTTCACCATCTTGGCCCTGAATATAAATCCTATGTAATGAACATGACTTTACATAAGGAACCTGATAATTTTCATGAGGCTATGCAGTTGGAGGAGTGGAAGATAGCTATGAAGGTAGAGATTTTAGCACTTGAGAAAAATCAGACTTGGACCTTGGTGCAATTACCTCTAAATAAAACAGCCATTGGCTGCAAATGGGTGTTTAAGATCAAGCATAAAGCAGATGGAACTATTGAGAGGTATAAGGCTCGGTTAGTAGCCAAAGGTTACACACAGCAGACATGCATGGATTTTTTGGAAACATTTTCTCCAGTTGTCAGAATAACTACAGTTAGACTTGTTCTTGCATTAGCAGCACAACAAGGTTGGTTTTTACATCAACTGGATATTAATAATGCCTTCTTGCATGGTGAATTGGTTGAAGAAGTATACATGGTGCTGCCACCTGGTTTTGAGTCTCCTCAACCTAACTTAGTTTGCAAGCTTCAAAAGTCCTTATATGGCCTCAAGCAGGCAAGTAGGCAGTGGCATCAGAAATTGAGTACTTCCTTATTACTTCAAGGATATACAAATGCTGCTAGTGATCCTAGTTTGTTCATTAAAAGGGATCATCACAATATCACTGTCCTCCTTGTATATGTAGATGATTTAATCTTGGCAGGAAATGATCTTTTTGAGATTGACAGAGTTAAGCAACAATTGGATCAAGAGTTCACTATTAAAGATCTTGAACTTTTGAGATATTTTCTGGGAATGGAAATAGCCAGGGCAGAAAAGGGAATTACTTTGTGCCAAAGAAAATATACATTAGAGATGTTGGCACATTTTGGTTTTCTAGGCAGCAAACCTATATCTACACCTATGGATTACAGTGGAAAGGGGCATGTTGGATCTCAAGCTTTGCCTTCAAATCATCTTTTTAGACAGATTATTGGAAAACTTTTGTATCTGACTGCCACACGACCAGACATATGCTATGGGGTGCAACAGCTTTCTTAGTTTTTGGATAAACCTACTAAGGGACATTTATTGGCAGCATATAGGATTTTGAGATATCTTAAAACTGCTCCTGGCCAAGGTTTGTTTTTTCTAGACATTTTAAACAACAAATTGATAGCATATAGTGATTCAGATTGGGGAGAATGCAAAGAGACAAGGAAATATGTTACTGGTTTTTGTGCTTTTCTTGGAGATTCCTTGATTTCATGGAAGTCAAAGAAACAAACCATAGTGTCTCTTAGTTCTACAGAAGTTGAATATAGAGTTATGAGACATGTTATATGTGAAGTTCAATGGCTAACATATCTTCTTGCAGAACTTCAGTTCCCTCCTACACTGCCAATTCCTTTGTTCTGTGATAATAGAGGAGCTATACAAATTACAGAGCATAGCAGTTTTCATGAAAGAACTAAGCATCTAGAGCTTGATTGTCATTTTGTTCGTGAGAAGTATGTCACTGGTCTCATCAAACCACTTCCAGTTCGTTCATCAGCACAACTTGCTGATATCTTCACTAAGGCCTTGTCTCCAGCACAATTTTTGCAGAATCTGTCTGCCTTGCCTATCATCAATCTTTATAGTTCTGCTAATGCACGTCCTGGATTGAGGGGAGGTGTTAAAACCTCCACATCAGCTACTTCTGCCACACCATCTTCATCAGATGCTTCTACATTGTCATCACAATCATCATCCAATGTCTTCACCACATCAGTAGTAGCACATGCTCTTCAGTTGCATCACATGTTTTCACCACATCAGCAACAACACATGACTTCTGTTAGCTGTAATTCATTGTAATTATAGTTAGATTAGTGAAATTAGGATAGTGAGTGAGTTTAGTTAGTTGCAGATTAGTAGGTGTGTAAATAGCTTTTTTGTATATATTGTAAATCACTTTTTTGATGAGCAATATGAAAGTTTTTCCCTCTCTGCACGTTCTGCATTTCTTCAGGATCCTCCAAACTACAAACAAATCTAGTTTTTAAGTTCCTACCATAACGGCTATTTTTATGCTCTAATGTTCTTAGTCAACAATTGATTTGAAAAACTAATATATTTGTACGATTAATCACAATTTTAAATTTGATTTAATAAATATTATCAATAATGAATGTCTACTATTACAGTATATGTAACCCTAAGTCATTTACTTTTCTTCGTACGCTCCCATTTCATTATTCCAATGTCTAATTTGTGACGGCAATGCTACGAAAATTAAACGAAAATTTTTGTTCTCAAAATTGGAGAATTATTGATTTTGATTTAGCCTTTTTTGTATAAATGTTGAGCTTTTGGAGAGCAACATTATGAATTCAATGAATGTGTTTGGTATGGTGGGTATTAGATGTCCACCCTTAAAGTATTGTAATTCAAGGATTTTTTGTTTCTTTTTTAAAATTTTGTGCTGAATTTCTAGTTAGAGCATAACATGTCACTTTTTATTTGTTAGGATAGTTGGTCTAAACTGTCTTAAATTTTTTTTCCCCTATTTTCATCCTTAAATTTTTATTTAGTAAACAAGTTTTATTCTCAATTTTTATATATTTATATTATATTATATTATAATTCTACCTTCTTTATAAAATTTTTATCAAATAAAATACTATCAATTTTTATAAAATGAAAAGATATCAGACATCAATGTTTGCGGTTAAAGTGTATATAATCTATGTTTTGCTCATTTACTTCTCTTTTCAAGTCTTACTTTTCCTTATCCCGCTGTCAATGTCATTCAAGCATTTGTTATTTCCCTTTTTTTTTTTAAATTTCTAATTAAAACGCAATATGTCACCTTTTATTGTTAAAATAATTCACTTCTATATTCTTTAAGTATTTTTCCTCACGCCATTTCTATTCTCAAACTTTTTTTAATCAATTATTATCCGTTGATGTTCGTGCGTTGCACGAATGGATAAAAGACAAAACGCGTCAAATATATAATTTTTATTTATGACTTTACGATTTTTTTAAAAATCTATTAAGTACTTATAAATCTCAATAATATATTTATTATTATTTTCATTTAAATTCAAAGTTAATGTGTTAAAAAAGGATGCTATCACATGTCATAAAGGGAGCATTCTATATATTGTATATTTATTTAATTTTTTATATTTAAAAAGCATAAAAATTAAAATATATAAATATACATTTTATTTTTTATTAATCTTTTGATTTGTTTGTTTTAAATATAAGGGTTATAATAATATTTTCAATCCATTAATTATAATTATAATATTCATAATAATAAATTTAGATAAGAAGATCTTTCACATTTTTTTAATAAAAATCTTTATTTAAATTCAAAGTGTCAAGTGTTAACGAAGAATACTGCCACGTGTCGTAACAGGAGTCTTTCACAACTCTTATTAAATATATATAGAGTGATTTTATTGTAAGATTATTTTCGTACTCAAACTTTCCTCGGGCCATTTTTTCTTCCGGCACTTCCCACATCAACATTGCATAATGAATTGCTATATGAAGAAATATGAGAGTTAATAGGATCGACATGCTTATGTGCCAACTAGATTAAATCTCGAGAATATGTGAAAACGGATCAAACCTTTGTAGATATCGTCTTCACCAATACGATTCTCGAAGTCTTTGGCCTTCTGATAATACTCCAGACCTCCAAGCCTTCTTCAATGTAATCTCCTTGGGCCAGAAAATTGCTAATCGTATTTTGTTTCTCTCTTTGTTGGGGGTGGACTCACACAAAAACTGAGAGAAAAACTCCAGAGAGCAACCATGATGATTCTCACGTATCTATGAAATAGAGTTATCTCCCAATATGTATATTGGACTCTATCTCATAATACAAATCCTGATAGAATAAGAAAAGTATAGTTGAATACAACCATCTCCACTTATCCTATTCCATCTAAAATACGATTTTTTATTTTCTGCAATTTTCATTAATAAATTACAAATAAATTATAATTTATTATTGTCCCATAATTAGGAGCCACTGAAGGGACCTGACCGGATACAATTAGACTAAGCTCCAATAAATTATTTTGTCAACAAAATAATTTATTAATTACGTTCCACTCTACTAAAAGAACGTAATTGCACTCTTAGTCTAATCGCAATTACTGGAGTCAATAATTATATCCATTAATTGACCGATCCAACAAATTACCCCCGTCGATCAATATAATACTTTGAATGAGGCAGTATGACCACAGTGCCCCTCATTCAAAACCTCAATTCTCATCTTTAATTTGACAGTACCATATGATCACGTCACACTTATAAAATGAATTCAATAGACACTATTGAATTACTGAGCTCAGATTTAACTGTCCCTTAGAAGAACTCATGAGGAAATGATCTTGCCTATTAAAAGTGACGGATTCCATATTGCATAACAATTATTTCATATTTATTTCACTTTAATTCCCAAGATGTCGAGATATTGATTATTAAGTTAATCTCACTATTTGGCAACTCAAGGAACTTCAAGTTAGTAAATATAAATAATTGTTTGCTCAGGATTAAGGTATTATGTACGCCAATCTTTTAATATTTTATTTGTATGGTCTATTCCACAAATAAATATTGATGGTCCGTCCAATATATCAAAATATATCCTTAATTTTATTACCAAAGTCAAAGACAGACTTCAATAAAATTAAGACGATTTTCCAAAATAAATTGCCCAAATTTATCTTAGATCGCGGATAATTTATTTCGAACTAAATTATAAATCAAGTCTTTGTGTTTAACAAATAAACACTTGATTTATAATATCTAAATAATTCGTGGACAAACAGGCTCACACATAATTTATACATACAAATATATAAAAACATACTTTATTTAATTTCAAAAAATACAACCATTGTATTTACTCGATGGGCATATCTAACAAAAATTCTTCCACTTGTCCTAGAGTAAATGGGACATGTCAGAAATACCCATACTTTCTATATGACTTCCAAAAACATTTACAGGTAAACTTTTAGTAAAAGGATTAGCAAGATTTTCAGCAGAAGAAATCTTGCACACTTCTACATCTCCACGTTGAACAATCTCCCTAAGTAGGTGATATTTACGTTCAATGTGTTTACCACGTCGATGGCTGCGTGGTTCTTTTGCATTTGCCATCGCACCACTCGTTGTCACAAGTACAAACTAATGGCTTGAGATGCGAAGGAACCACTTCAAGTTCTATCAAGAACTTCTTCAACCATACTCGCCTTTTTAGCTACTTCACAAGTCGCCACATATTCAGACTTCCATTGTAGAGTCGACAATACAAGATTGTCCGATACTTCTCCACACAACCGCACTACCACGTAAGGTGAAAACGAGCCTCGAGGTGGACTTGCGAAGATATCTATCGACTTGAAAATCGGAATCAGTGTAACCTATAGCTACCAATTCTGGGGCTGAGTAAACTAGCATATATCCTTGAGTTCTGCGAAGATACTTGAATATATGCTTGACTGCTGTCCAATGTTCTGGTCCTGGGTTTGACTGATATCTACTGACCATCCCAACAGCATGACAAATGTCTGGACGAGTACAAAACATAGCATACATGAGACTTCCTACAGCTGATGCATAAGGAACTCGTTTCATGTACTCAACCTCATTAGGAGTTTTAGGACTGTGCTTCTGAGATAACTGAATTCCTTGTCTGAAAGGCAATTGACCTTTCTTGGAATTTTGCATAGAAAATCTCGTTAGTATTTTGTCAATATATGAAGCTTGAGATAAAGCTATCTCGTTTGTTCTTTCTATCCCGAAGGATCCGAATGCCCGAACATATCTTGCTTCTCCCAAGTCCTTCATATCAAACTCGTTTACCCGACCAACTTTTCACCAATGTTAATGTTCTTACATCATTTCCAATGAGAAGGATGTCATCAACATACAGTATGAGAAAAATCACCTTACCATCTATAATTCTCTTATAGACACAAGGTTCATCAAGATGCTGATCAAAACCATAAGTTTTAATGGCTTGATCAAATCTAATATTCCAAGATCTAGACGCTTGTTTAAGCCCATATAAGGACCTATTCAACTTACAAACTTTTTGTTCTTGACCTTCCTGGATAAAACCATCTGGCTGTACCATGTAGATACATTCGTCAAGATTTCCATTAAGGAAAGCTGTTTTGACGTCCATTTGCCATACTTCATAGTCGAAGTGAGCTGCAATGGATAAGAGGATTCTTATAGACTTTAGCATGGCCACAGGCGAGAAGGTTTCCTCATAGTCAATACCTTCTCGTTGAGTATAACCCTTAGCAACCAATCTAGCTTTGAAAGTTTCCACTTTCCCGTCTACTCCTCTCTTTCTTTTGTAGACCCATTTACACCCAATAGGTTTTACCCCATTAGGCAGGTCCACAAGATCCTAGACGGAGTTAGTGTACATGGATTTCATTTCTGAATCCATTGCACTCTTCCAATGGTCTGCGTCTACGTCCTCTATAGCTTCTTTATACGTAGAGGGATCCTCTTCTTCCTCAAAAGAGACTGCTTGAAAAGCTTCTCCATAGAGTAAGTATCTAGAGGGACGTCGAATGACTCTCCCACTACGTCTAAGCTGTGGAGGTTCCTGGACGATTGGACTTTCCTCCTCCTCGTTGACTGGAATTAGATCTGCTGATTCCTCAACGACTAGATTTTGAACAGGGGCAGGAGATTCTTCCACTCTATGTCCCGAAGAGTCAGTGGGTATAGAAGGTGTAACATCTATTTCTCTCCCACTGGAATCAGGCATGTTAAGTGGTATAGATACGAATCCTCCACGTGAATCTTGAGTATGGGTCTCAGTAACCATTTGCTTGGGATTATCTCCCTTGGTTTCTTCCAAAATAACCCTACTCTTAGATCCTCGTTCTTCTATGTACTTATCCTCTAAGAAAATTGCATTTGTGCTTACAAATATTTTCTTATCTTGAGGACTATAGAAGTAGTATCCCCTTGTTCCTTTTGGATATCCAACAAACAGACATAAATTTGATCGTGATTCCATTTTATCCATCTTTCCCTTTAGCACATATGCAGGACAACCCCAAATCCGGATGTGCGTCAAATTAGGCTTCCGCCCATTCCACAATTCCAATGGAGTCTTAGGGACAGACTTTGATGGAACCATATTCAATATGTATGTCGCAGTTTGTATAGCATACCCCCAAAAGGATGTACTGAGTGTAGAGAAGACTAGCATTGTTCTGACCATGTCTAACAAGGTCCTGTTTCTCCTTTCTGCCACTCCATTTTGTTGAGGAGTGCCAGGTGCACTTAGTTGAGATAAAATCCCATTTTCTGATAAGTAAAATCTAAAGTCATGGGATAGATATTCTCCACCTCGATCTGATCGAAGTGTCTTAATGTTCTTTCCTAACTGCTTCTCAGTCTCAGCCTTAAATTCTTTGAATTTTTCTAAGGCATCAGACTTATGAGTCATTAGGTAAACATATCCATATCTTGAGTAATCATCCGTAAAAGTAATGAAATACTCATACCCACCTCTAGCTTGGACACTAATTGGTCCACATATATCAGAGTGCACTAATTCTAAGACTTCCTTTACTCTATTTCCTTTGGAAGGAAATGATCTTTTGGTCATTTTACCTTCCAAACAAGATTCGCAAACTTGAAGAGGTTCTACCTTTAAGTCACTTAAAGGACCTTCTTTTACAAGTCTTTGAATCCTATTTAGATTAATGTGACCAAGTCTAAAATGCCATAGGAGAGTCTCATTAGTAGGAGATAACTTAATGTGTTTATTAGTTTCAGTATGATATAATGAACTGTTGGTAGGTTTCAAAACATACAGATCATTATTTAAATTTCCACGACATATCAAAGAGTTATTCAAAAATATCTCTACTGAAAATTTATAAAATTTAATAGAATATTTTTGTTTGAATAATAAAGAAACCGAAATCAAATTTCGATAAATGTCGGGAACATAATAACAATCTTTCAAAACCAAATGTTTATTATCAAAATAAAGATAAACATCTCCAACAGCTCTTGCAGATATCACTGATCCTGTGCCAACCCTTAGAGTATGCTCTCCTTCATTGAGATGTCTGGTTACTTGGAACCCCTGCAATGAATTGCAAACATGGTTAGTGGCTCCAGAATCTACTATCCAAGTATTTGTAGAATCAACCACTAAACAAGTTTCAATGTAGGATAACTCACCAGTACCTTGCTTGCGTTTAGCTAAGTAATCTGGGCACTGTGACTTCCAATGTCCCTTTTGCTTGCAGTAACCTGCTGCTTAGGCCCTTTATTATTATTCTGCTTCCTCTTATTTCCTCCTTTGCCCTTAGGCTTAGAAGAGGAAGATCCAGCATGAGATAAAACAAGAGCATTGCCACTTCCCACTTTTAGGGTTGCCTCGCGCGCTCTCAATCTCCTTCATTAACTCTGTAAGAGACATCTCCATCTTGTTCATGTTATAATTAACTTTGAACTGTGAAAACATCTCTGGAAGAGTTTCTAGAGCCATGTCAACCTGAGTCTCAGGCTTAATTTCAACCCCTAAGACCTCTGCCACGTTAAACTGAGCGATCAATTCTAACATATGATCTCTCACGGGCGTTCCAGGTTTCATGCGCATATTCATTATGCGCCTCATTGCTGCTTGACGGGCCTGACGTCCTTTGTGCTCAAACATTTGCTGGAGGCTTCTCATGATGTCTGTAGCGATTATCATGTTCTCATGTTTTTGCTGCAACATATTTGAGATAGATCCCAAAATGTAGCAGTGAGCCATCTCATCAGAACTCAACCACTTATCATAAGCCTCCTTTTGTTCGCGCGTGGACTGTTCAGTAGGCTTAGCAGGACATGGTTCAGTTAGCACATATTTGAGCTTCTCAGCAGTGAGTACAATTATGAGGTTCCTTTTCCAATCAATAAAATTTTCTCCAACCAGTTGGTTCTTTGTTAAAATTTGGGATAAAGTGTTGGAAGTCATTTTTCTGAAAGAAAATAAAATAAAATATATGAGCCATTTATCATATCATGATGCATGATCAATATAAAATGGTATGATGCATGATCAATATGATAATATTTTAAGTAGTAATAGAAACTACTATCAAAATATGACAACCTAAAACTCTACAGTAACATGTACCTCTATAGGAGATAACAATGTAACTTATAGTTAGGTCAAAATCCACAACCTAAAACCCCAAAGTAATATGCACCTCTATAGGAGAAAACAATATAACTTATAGTTAGGCCTGGATCATCCCACTAAAATTAATATATCTTGCATCTAAATGCAATATTAATTTTAGTGTTATTAATATTTTGGCCATCATAGATATTATTTGGATATTCTATAGGAAGTCCTTATAATATCTTTGATTTAAGTGTAACCCCTATATTCAAAATTTATCATTATTGTTTTTAATATAAAGTTTCTAATCCAACCACATCACCTATAGGGTAATTATGAATGAATTAAACTTAAAAAATAATAATTAAAATTTTGATGCCCAATCTAGTAACCAATAAACCGTAGCCTTCCTATAGGGAGACCATTTAAAATGGCACAAAACAAACGTCAATTTTACTAATGGGCTTATAGGGGAGGCCTAAGGTTAATTAAAATTAACCATCTTACACTTAATTTTTTTTAATTAATTAATAAAAATATTAATTTATTTATGCATAACTAAATAGTACCTAGAGCGGTGTTAATGCAAATTATATGGCATGTTAACATGAATGATATATAATTCAACTAAATTAAATAGTAAAAACTATAAAATAAAAATAAAAATAATTTTATGGCCAACCTAGACTCAAAAATAAAATTGAAAAATTACAATTGAAAATAATAATTAGCTAACAATATAGCTAATTCTTCAATCTTCTGCAATATCAATTAAATGGCGCAACAGTGTGTCACAAGGCTGTTGTTGGTGCAATGGTTGGTGGCTACACTTTCAAGTTTGAGGTCTTGGGATCAAATCCCACCTCAACCACTTTCTCCCATTTTATTTTGATTAAAGAAAATGGGAGCCCAACCCACTGTGCAGCCCAGCGCAACTCATTGTGCGAGCTCGCTGCACCAAGGCCAATGCAGCCCAAGGCCAGCCCAGTCACTGGCTAGCCAGTTGGTCGCTGAATCCAGTCACTGGGCCTGCACTGCGCAGCCCACTGGTCCAAGGCCAGCCCAGCCAGGTGCTGGCTCTGCTGACCCATTTGGGTCAGCCCAAGTAACAATGCCATATTCTTTTTTTTTTGCTGCTCACTGTGGAACGCCGCGCATGAGCAATTGGCAGAGGGATTTCTATTTCGTCAAATTCTTGAGCTGATTAGTTCTCCTCATTATCGATAAAAATCAGACGATCCTTGGATGCCAATTTCTTCTGCAATTCGTCTGCCAGCAATTCATGTTGTTCTTCGTGCGCCGAGCTTCATGCCGCCAATTACAATTTTTTTTAACATAAAAATAAAATTAAAATAAACCTTAAAAGGGAAACATGGAGACGTAATCCACCCCTTTTGTTACAAGACTCGATAATACTTATACATATTCACCGAATCAAAAACTATGGCCATAAAATTATTTTAAACAGAATTAATCAAATCATTCACCATGTACATAAATGCATTATTCCTACACCGCTCAACTAAATATATGCATAAAAGATTTAATCTTAACACATAAACACGTATCAAAACCTGGCTCTAATAACAATTGTTAGTTAATAGGATCGACATACTTATGTGCTAACTAGATTAAATCTCGAGAATATGTGAAAACGGATCAAACCTTTGTAGATATCGTCTTCACCAATACGATTCTTGAAGTCTTTGGCCTTCTGGTAATACTCTAGACCTCCAAGCCTTTTTCAATGTAATCTCCTTGGGCCAGAAAATTGCTAATCGTATTTTGTTTCTCTCTTTGTTGAGGGTGGACTCACACAAAAACTGAGAGAAAAACTCCAGAGAGCAACCACGATGATTCTCACGTATCTATGAAATAGAGTTATCTCCCAATATGTATATTGGACTCTATCTCATAATACAAATCCTGATAGAATAAGAAAAGTATAGTTGAATACAACCATCTCCACTTATCCTATTCCATCTAAAATACAATTTTTTATTTTCTGCAATTTTCATTAATAAATTACAAATAAATTATAATTTATTATTGTCCCATAATTAGGAGCCACTGAAGGGACCTGACCGGATACAATTAGACTAAGCTCCAATAAATTATTTTGTCAACAAAATAATTTATTAATTACGTTCCACTCCACTAAAAGAACGTAACTGCACTCTTAGTCTAATCGCAATTACTGGAGTCAATAATTATATCCATTAATTGATCGATCCAACAAGAACAACAACACTTGTTCTTCAATTTTTTTTAATGAATAATAGTATTTTAAAATTTTTAATAAAATAATCTAAATAAATTTTATTTTTGAGATATTATTAATTTTATTATTCACTCCAAGTAAATTATAATGTTATTATTTTAAATTCATAAAATTTGAATCATGTTTATATCTTTTAAAAGAATTAAATAGAATCCAAATCCAAATGTACCTAAGGAAAAGCTTTGTTATGCAAACTCTGAATAGGCCATCATTGCCACCCTATCTCTCCCCCGTCCCCCCCATTTTTTTCCGCATTTTTTAAAGTAAACTTTACCAACATATCTTATTTTTTCTTTCTTTCTTTCTTTTTTTAATCCATAGAATTGCTGTAAATTTAATGGGATATAAATTCAGATCATAGGTGCAGGTGTCAGAAACTGCTGTGGAGGATATCCAAAAGTAGAAGCGAAAGAAACATGCATTTGAAAGATTAAGAAAGAACAGGAGCATGATGTAGGAGTAGTACTATGATTTTTCTTTGAGCGATAAGAGGAGGCTTTAACCTTACATTTTATCTGCAAAGAAGAATGATAGAAAATGCAGAATGTGTCTACAGGAACCATCGTTTGGGGCAGATAGGAGGTCAACGGAGAGGAATAATAAATTATGGTATTTTATATATTATATTCTAATTGAATTCTTAATTCCAATGAGTTAAGATCTATTAATACATTGTTTACGTGTTCACCATAGATGGGGTACAATTGCATAAAAAATTATTTTTACAAATACGCATTGCAAGATTCACTATAGAGTTAAGAGTTTATAACACTAGAATTAATTGATACTGAAGTTGATTGGCTAAAAAATTTATTGATTGATATTCCTCCATACAAGAAACTAGTGCCTTCATTTTCTATATGTTGGCAAGCAAAAATGACTAACCACGCTGAGATCTGAAAAAGCTTGACTAGCTGACCTAGAAGATACTAGATGACTAGATAGTTGGACAGCAGATAACGAAGACCATTAGACGGTTTGACTAGCCAACTTGCCGAATAGCGGATGGCTGAGGCCAGCCGACCTAGGAAATAACTTGTTGACTGAATTGGCTGATCAATTGGTGAACGTGGCTAGATTCTCAGGAAATTAAGTTTCAGTGAGATCTAGGAGTGTTGCATGAGTTTTGACCAATTCAACCACCCACTTTCCCATTATATTTACCATGAGCATCAAGGGGAACATGATAACTATAAATGGCGCAACTAGTGAAACTAGGGTTACTGTCTTTCTAGAGTTTTAGATTAGATTTTTACTGCTTTCAGTTATATTTCCATTGCTTTTATTACTGCTTTTCTTGTATTTTCACTATCCCAAAACAACTCTCTCAGTGTAGAAATTTGCTTGTGCTCTCAGAAGTATCAATTGGAATTCTTAGTTTATAAATGATCAATTTTTACATTAATGTTTGAGTTTCATTCGTTTGTACACAAAGGAGATTCAATTCTATGTTAGTCAATCCATCTAAAACTAGGGCTTAAGCTTGCCAGACAGTTAAGTCTCAATTGATCGGCAGGCTAGAGTTTCAGATGGCTAACATTGTAAAGAAGTGTCTATTTATAAATCTCATATTTATATACACTGTTCTAAGCATTTCTGGAATAGCCTTCTTACTAAATTAGTTTTCTATATTAGCCGTCCCAATTAATTTTTATGGGAGTCAACTTGTCCAGGACGGTCTATACCCCGCTGGCTCGGCCAGCTACACTTTCACGACCTAACACTATTTAGTGTCAAGAATGGGATGACTTTGAAGTGAGCCTGTATAATCATTTTATGTTATTACATTATGGAAGAGTTATTAACAAGATGGAATAAACGGTGAAGGTACAACTGGTTATCATAATGAAACTGATCATTTCTCAGTAGGTGCCAAATCTACGGCTCACCCAACATCTCTTTCGATAATCCAACAATAGTTTGAAGAGAGTACTAAAAAATTAATGTAAAACTTAGTGCAACAATTTGTTGTTATGTTCAAATCAATGCTACAAAATGAGTTGCAGCCCTTGGCCGGGCCTAAAGGTAATGTCCCAATAGCAATATCTCCACTAGCAGAGCCTAATACAACTATTCACCATTTGCAGTGTGGTAATGTATCAATTGCACGCGAAAACCTAGGCTCATCGTTGAACCTAGGATCGAGACCTCCTGCTAACCTCCTCTTTTAGCTCTTGGAGCTTGCCTAGCAGGGATATTATATATAGATATGAGTAGTTCTAATATTACAATTAATCCTATCTTTCCAACCATTCAGTTGTCCGGATTTCTTGAAGTATATTAATCAGCTGGTGTAAGTAAGCCCTCACCAACTTACATTGGGGGTAAATGCTATTTACACAGGGGGCAACCGTTCCTGTTGAAGGATAGCCATTGGCCTATGATGGGAGGGCAAGCATGTATATATGCAAGGGGTAACTGTTCATACTTGTTAGAGGATAGCCCCCAGTCTATGTTGGGGGACAAGCACTTATATAGGCAAAGGGGCAACTGTTTGTGCTTGTTGGAGCACAAACATCAGTTGGAGCTATTTTAACAAGTTTTGGATAGCCTTGGCCTAGTTCGAATATGCCAACAGCTAGGTTTGGACAAAACTAATAGTTGATAGTGCCTCAAAATGTGTACATCCCTGATGTATACTGTCAACAAGCTCCCCAATAAAGAAATTCAGCAAACCAACTAGTAGCTATTCAATGGAATGTTTTCCAAACCCAGGCCAGCAATCCCTCGCAACAAGTTGAATCACTGGCAATCGCAGATGTTCTGAGGAAGCAGTTTAGCCAAAACATTACTTGATTTGAAAAACCAACTTACAAAAAGCCATACCCTGAATGGATTGATTTAGCCATTGCACTACCTAAAAGATTTAAAGTACCAGATTTCATCATTCTTTCTAGAGATGATGATAAACTACTATAGAACATATAGGGAGGTTTACTATACAGTGTGGTGAGTTGGGTAACAGTGAATACTATAAATTGCAAGTATTTCCATTATTCTTAACAAGTGCAGTATTCACTTGGTATACAAATTTGTTACTGAACTTGGTACATACATGGGTTGAGATGGAGTGGTTGTTCCATGAGAGGTTCTACCGGTCAATCCTAGATATCTCTATTGCCGATCTACTGGCTATCAAACAAAAGCCCGAGGAAATTGTGATGGAGTTCTTAGAACAATTTAAGAGACTGAAGGGGAAGTGTTCAACTTTATTACCTAAGTCAGAATATGTTAGAATCACAGTTGGCTGGATGCACCCTCAATTTAAGAAGGCCTTAATTTTATAGGATTTTTTTGACCTTTCTCGCTTTATCATACATAACGTTTAAATTGAGGAGTTAATCAAAGAAAAAGAAAAGAAGCTAGAAACTAGGCTAGTAAAAGGGTAAGGCATGATATCAATTGTTGATGGACCATTAGAATTAGAGAAGACCAGGCTAGTGAAATTATGGCCGCTGAGATCATAGCCAGAAAAGCTTATGTATGCCCTACCTTGAAACAATCTATAGGCAAAGCGGTCACCAAAATTGATAGCAAAGATGGTAAAGATGTCTATGATACTGTTGGAATATATATATATTCCAAAAGGAGATCAATTCCACAGTAGAAGTTTAAGGAAGTTTTGAACTCAATATATTATATTATAATATATTGGGTTAGTAAACATCCAGAAGTAATGGGGGCCTTACGCACACTAGGTGGGCTAGTCCAAAAGTAAATCAATGGATTTCCCTCTGTGTATGAGATATGCGTGAGTCTTAGTCATATATGTTGCAGTTTCCTTGACCGAGTACTACTTATTCTGGGTACACATGTTATTTACAACTTCCCTTGACCGAGTTTTACTCATGTCCATCTTATCTCCAACTTCTTGGATATCTTTCGATTTTATCTCTAGGGAAAGCTGCATGGTTGCCTAAAAATAGAAAGCCTTCCCATGGAAACAACAGACGCAGAAAAAACTCACTGAAAACTCTATGCTTCTTCTATACAACCTTCTATTCTTCTTCAGATAGATGGGTTATATTTGTTTAATTTGTTTTTTTGTTCATGTATCTCACTTTTTGTGGCAAAACTTGTTTAATTCTAGTTGGACTGCCAAAATAATCCTTCAGGACAGTGTTATTACAACTCACACCATTATTTTTCTTCATTATTCTTCTATTTTCTTAAAATATTCCTACATTTTAAAGGACTATGACTTCATCTAACACTCTTATTGCTACACTATTCCTGTCAATGGAGATGTTTCCACTACTACAACAATGACTTCTGTGCCTGCACGGGCATTTTTTGTTCCACCAACCGGCGTATCGCTTCTGATCACGTATGCTAAACCATTTTCTAATGTCTCCAATATCGAAATTTTGTTGACTAGAATTTCAAGAGATGGTAAGAACAAGTTTACTCTTTGCTCGACTTTCATGAAGTTCCAAATGCTCTAACGAGCCCAGACCCCCACTAACTGTTAATTCAAAAGTTCAAGAAGCATGGATTTATATAAATAAGATTTGTAGGCATACTATTTTACAAACTATATCTAACTATTTGTTTAATATCTATACACCTTACAAAGACATAAGAGATATTTGGTACTCTCTTGCCAAACAATACACTAAAGAAGATGTGACTATACAGAAGTTCGTGGTTGAAAAATGCTACCAGTGACAGATGACTAATGACAAGGAGATAAAAACTCAAATTAACAAGTATAAAAAATTGGTAGAAGTGTTTAAAGATGAAGAGATAGTGCTACCAAAAAAATTCATTATAGGTATATTAATTGAAAAATTACTAGAATCTTGGAGTAATTATAAGAATAGTTTGAAACATAATCACAAGTCTTTCTTCTTAGATGAGCTAATGACATATATCCTGATAAAAAACACTAACAAGAAGGAAGTTAATGCTGCCAAAGGAAACGAGATGGCATTGAAGGTAAATTTGGTTCAAGGCAATTTTTTCAGAAGGTACGATAATAAATCCCATGGTTACAAATCCAAAATTTCTAACTCAAACTACAAGAAAAAAAAAAAAAGGCTCTTATTAGGACATCAAGCACCACAATATAGGAAAAGAGTGAGAAATGACAACCTTCCTAAACTAAAAGCCAATATGATTGAATGAGATAATATAATTGCTGCAGTAATTTTTCAAGTGAACATTATAACAAATGTTAAAAAATGGGTGGTAGACTTTGAGGCTACTCGACACATTTGTGCAAATCGAGAAGCTTTTTCCTCTCACAAACTCGTAGGAGATGATGATGTGAGGTAGTCTATCTTAGAGATTCAAGAATTGCAAAAGTTCTGGGAAAGGACAAAGTTCTTTTAAAACTTACTTCGGGAAAAACTTTAGTCTTTAATGATATACTACATGTTCCAACTATTAGAGTTAATCTTGTCTTTGTGGCTTTGTTGGGAAAGTGGGTGTAAAAGTGTCTTTTAAGTTTGACAAGATTGTTATAGCAAAAAATAATATTTTTGTAGAGAAAGGATACTGTAATCAGGAGCTCTTTGTACTCAATGTTGCTAATGTGATAAATGAAAATGCTTCTTCTTTTACTTATTTTATTGACTCGTTTACTTTATGGCACAGTAGATTATGACATGTTAATTTTGGTTATCTTAAACAAAAATACAATCTCTTGGTGCTAGATTTATCTCTTCTTGCATGGAGAAATGTCAAATATGTATTGAAATGAAGCTAACTAAAAAGATATGTTTTCTATTAAGAGGGAAATATAATTATTAAACCTAATTCACATAGATTTAGGTGATTTAAAAAAACCATGACTAGAGGAGATAAGAAATATTATGTAATCTTTATTGATAGTTTTTTGAGATTCACTAAGTTATTTTACTTATGAACAAAGATGATGCCTTTAATGCTTTTTTGTCTTATAAAAGTGAAGTAGAAAACCAACTTAACAAGAAAATTAAGAGAGTTAGATTTGGTAGAGGTAGAGAATTAATAGGGGCTAAAATCATCATTTATTTCCTAGTTATTTGAGGTTATTTTGTAATACATTTGATATAATAACTATGTCTATTCTTTCATATTTGATATTTTAACTTCAGAAAGGTATTTTGATGTTTTTATATAGAATTAAGTAAGAAAAAGGCAAAAATTATCCCGCGCACAGAGCATGGCATCTGCTATATGGAGCTGAACCAGCACCAGCCCTTCGCTGGAATGGGGGAAAAATGGGTGAAAGATTTTCAGATAAGAATTAAGCAACTTCTGCTAGGATTCTTTGGAAATTGAATTGAATTGGACACGGAAAAGGACTTTTGTACACATTTTTTAGCAACTAAAACTTCTATAAATACAAAAAAATTACATCTCTAAATCAATTTTCACCTTTGGAATTTGCAAACTCATAGGAAACTCCTAAAGAATCACCAAGATTTAGGAGCATCAAGAAGATTCTTAGAGAAGGAAATGAGGTTGATGAAGAAGGTTTCAAGGAAGAAGAAAAATACTTACTTATCTATAAGTGGTTTCTTTTTCTATTTTTTGTAATTTATTAACAATTTAAATTTTAATTATTTAATTGCATTTAGAGGTTACTTTTGGATTCAAGACTTTGTATTGATTTTAGTTATTTGACCAATTGATTGTTATTCTTGGTATTTATTACTTGTTTTATTTGGTGAGTTGATGAAGTTGACTTTCACTCTAATGAACTTGGGAAACGAGATTAGATGGAATTGAATTTAAGTTAATTCTCTATTTTATTATCTTAACTGGATTGAAAAAGAAGGTTAAGAATTAAACTTAGGTAATTAAATATTATTTGATTTCGCCTAAAGTATAGGGTCACTGGCTAATTTCATGTTTATAAGGTATGAGTTTAATGCATCTTTTAGTTGCTTTGGTTTGATTGAGAAATATGCTAAATTAACTAGAAGATAGTGATTTTGTGGATTGGGAAAGAAGTGGAGTTTATATTTTATTCCTTTATGGTGTCAAGATAATAATTAATTGTAATAAGTGCTAATCAATCATTGTTATATTTTTTAGAATTTCTATCTATTTACATGTCTTTTCCCATTCTTACTCCTTGATAATCCTTGTGACTAGTCTTGTGTGAACTTGATCTATTCTCTAGTATATTAGGTTATTATTTTATTTATCTCTTCTTATTTTATTGGCTAAACAATAAAGATGAGAATAAAGTAAGGTGGGAGCCTAAATTCTTGTGGATTCGATACTTGCTATTTTCTATACTATATGATGGGTATACTTGCCCATATGTATAGTTTTAGTGATTAGAATATTAACTAAAGCTTGAATGATTGTGGACTTTGTTGGTAATATTTTCTACACTAAAAAACACTATTAAGAATACTTAGCCCTAGATGAATTTTGTGAAAAAGAAGGTACTATACATGAGATAACTCTGCCTTATTCACCTAAATCTAACAGTATAATTGAGAGGAAAAATAGAACACTTAAAGAAATAATGAACTCGTTGTTGGTTAATTCTTTTGCACCCAATAATTTATAGGGTGAAGCTATTTTGTCTACATGCCACTTACAAAATAGGATCTCACATAAGAAAACTGGTATGACACCTTATGAATTATGAAAAGATTATTCACACAATTTGAAATATTTGAAAGTGTGAGGGTGTCCTGCTAAAGTTATGTTGCCTGGACATAAAGAAAAGAAAGATATGTTTTAAAACATCTGATTACATGTTTGTTAGATATGTTGAACACAGTGCTACATATCGTTTTCTTATTTTGATAAATGCTGTGCTTGATTGTAATATAATTATTGAGATAAAGAACACTAAATTCTTTGAACATATTTTTTTACTTTCTGATAAAAGTTCTCATGTACCTACCAATAGAGTCATTGAGGATTCTAGTGAAGGGTTGAGAAAGAGTAAAAGGCCAAGAAAAGAGTTATCATTTGGAAATGATTCTTACACTTTCTTGATAGAAAATGATACTTTAACATTTTCTGAAGCAATCTCTTCTTCTGATGCAAGTTTATGGGAAGAAATAATTAAAAATAAATTAGACTCTATTTTATAAAATAAAACTTAAATTTTAGTTGATTTACCACTTGGGACAAGGCCAATTGGTTGTATATAGATTTTCAAAAAGAAATTTAACCTTGATAGCTCATTTGATAAGTATAAAGTTTATTTGGTAGCCAAAAGGTTTACTTAGAAGGAAAATATTGACTATTTTGATATTTTTACTCCAATAACTAGAATTACTTCAATTCGAGTTTTATTTGCTTTAGTTTCAATTGACGAACTATTTGTATATTAGATGGATGTTAAAATAACTTTTTTTTAATGGTGATTTAGAAGAAGAGATTTATTATGACTCAATCTGAATGGTACATTGAATCTGGACAAGAAAAGAAAGTATGCAATACTTAAATCTCTTTATAGCCTAAAATAAGTTCCTAAGCAATAACATGAGAAGTTTAACCAAATGTTGTTGAGTAGTGGTTTTTTTCTGTTCGAGTGGATAAAAATGTATATACTAAAGTCGTAAATAATGATCATGATATTATAAGTTTATATATAGATGACATGCTTATATTTGGTGCTAGTTTGAAAGTTGTGAATAGTACTAAATTGTTTTTAACTTCTAGTTTTAATATGAAAGGTAGGGTGAAGCTAAAATAGCACTAGATGCTAGAGTTATAAGGAGAGGCGACAGTATTATATTGTCACAAGAACATTCTGTTAAGAAACTTCTTAAGAAGTTTGATAATTATAATGTGACATTTGTGATCATTTCTTATGACGCTAACTCTGAGTTGAAGAAAAATCGTGGTTATCTAATGGCATAATCTAAATATGCTCAAATTATTGGAAGTTTGATGCATCTAATAAATTTCACAAAACTAGGCATTGCATATACTATCTGTAGGTTGAGTAGATATATTCACAAATCAATAGCATTGGTCTATTTTAGTAAGACTAATAAAGTATTTGAAATGAATGATAAACTATGGTATCCTATATGGAGGTTATCCTACTATACCAGAAGGATATAGTGATGTAAATTGGATCTAAAAAACTAATGAGTCAAGATCCACTAGTGGCTACATAGTCACTCTTAATGGGGGTGTAATTGCATAGAAGTCATTGATTCTTGTAAGATTGTTTATGGAGTCAGAGTTTAAAGCTCTAGAATTAACTGAAATTGAGACCGATTAGTTAAGAAATTTCTTATCTAATATTCCTTTAGGTATGAAACTTATGCCCTTAGTATCCATGCACTGTGATTCTCGTAGGGCTAATTGTATCTATATTTTCCTAACTATTTGAGATGATTTTGTGATATTTTGAGTGTAATAACTAGGTAATTCCCTTAGTTTTTGATATTTTTGAGATAATGGATTGTAGAAAGGTTTCTCTTAGATTTTGTGCAAAAATTGTGGATTTTGGTACTGAATTGCAGAGTTACAATCTTGAATTGGCACCAAATTGTGTTTATGGATCGGTCTTAGCATAATTTTAGAAAAAATAGGGCAAAATAGGGAAGAAAAATAGAGAAACTAGGCACGACTAGACCTAAAATGGCACCGGCTCTGAGGAACTGGGTCGACGCCAACCCTTCATGGTCGTGAGGTGGTTTTGCAATCCCAATACAATCAGAATTGGAAAATTTTGAAGAATTCTTTTATCCAACTTGTGCACGACTTAAATCTTCTATAGAATATTTTTGGCAACCTAGAAGGCTATAAAAACAAGGAAAATATAAACAAAACATGGTGAATTCAGGGATCAAAATCAAGAATTAATCTTTGGAGGAGGAATTCATCAAAGGAGCAGTGTTTTGAGAAGAGTCTTCATAGGAAGAGGAAGAGGTCTTGTCTATGAGTTCTATCTCTGTCATTTGTTTCTTTCTCTTGAATAGTGTTGAGATTAATGTTTTAATTGTTTTTAGATAATATTTTGGAATTATTGACTTTGTATTAATTTTCAGTAATTTGATCAATTTAATTACTTATTTATGGTATTTGATTACTTATCTTTGATTTAATGAATTAGTTAATTGATTCTGTCTTCTAATTAACTTGAGAAAGAGGTTTGAAGATGGTTCCAATTTAATTAATTTTGAATTTATTTCTTAACTAACTCAAGAAAGAGGTTGAGAAACGAATTTGAGTAATCAATTAATGGTTTGTTAATTTTACCTAGAGAGAGGAGAATTAATTAATTTTATACTTTTATCAATTAGAGATAAGGATATTTATTAAGGAATCATTCTTCATGCATCTTTTGGTTGCTTTAGTGAGATAGAGATATCCATTGATTTAATTAAGAGATAGTAGAGCTATAACTCGAGAGAGAGTGGAGTCTACACTATTCCTTTATGATGCTATAATGGTAATTATTTGTGATAATTGCTAGATTAATTATTGTCACAATTTTCAAAATTTTTGTCTAATTATATATCATTCTATCCTTGATTTTGTAAATACTGTACTGATTTTTTATTTAATCACTTTAGTTAGTAGGTTAAACAAAGGATGATCAGTTATTAATGATAGTTGTTCCTTAGGATCGATACTCATTAATTCAATGCTTTAGATGAGTATATTTGTTTATATATATATATATATATATATATATATATATATAATTTAAGATTAACATTTTAATTAAAACTTGATTGGGAATGGACTTAAAAATGAATGATTTTATATAGCCAAATCTGACACATCGAGTTTTTGGCGTCGTTGCTAGGAAACAATATTATGAAAGCTTGAATTCCATTAATTTAGCCATATAAATACGTATATATGTTTTTTGTGTAAATAGGTGCCACATGTTATTGGTTGTATGATCATGTAATTCATAGATCAATTTGCTAATGATTGTATTTTGTGTACTAAATATATTTAATAAAAGATTTGTAAATTAAAAAACTTATTTTCTTGTTTTCAGGTTTAGTTTGTAATTTATAACCCAATGAATTGGAGGAGAATTAGTGGACTTTGATCCAGAAATTAAATGAACTTTAACAAAGATTCAAAGGGCACATAGGCAAAGGATTGACCAACTATGTACAACAGGAGAGATGGAGGTTAACTAAAACAATAATAATAGTAATGGAGGTAATAATAGAAAGACTATGGGCGATTTTGTAAAATCCATAATCTCGGGTATAGATTCGAGTATTGCTACACCTAGGTAAAAGCTAACAACTTTGAGATAAAATCTAACATTATCTAAATAATCCAAAACATGGTATAATTTGATGGGTTACTTGATGAAGATCCAAATGCCTATCTTGTTAGTTTTTTAGAGATTTGTGACATTTTTAAGATGAATGAGATGTTAGAAGATGCTATAAAATTGAGACTCTTTCATTTTCTTTTAGGGATAGAGCCATCCTGGTCAAAGTCTTTACCAGTAGGAACAATCACCACTTGGAATGGGCTTGCTGAAAAATTTCTAACCAAATACTTTCCCCCAACTAGGACAGTTAAACTTAGAACTGACATTTTTGCTTTCCAACATTGGAGTTTGAGAGTCTAAATGTATGTTAGGAAAGGTGGAAAGAGATGCTTAAGAAATGTCCTCATGATGGGGTTGAATTGGGGACGCAAATGCAAATCTTTCACATTGGATTAATTGATGCATCAGCTGGAGGAACAACAAGCTCTAAGACTCTAGAGGAGTTATATGAGTTAGTTAAAAATATTGTAATGAACAATTACTCTTGAGGCAACCCAAGGTCTAGGGCTCGTATTCAAGGAGTTCACAAAATTAATGCTATAGCCGTCTTGAAAGCTAAGGTCGAGACATTTACCCAAAAGATGGAACAAATAGTGGTGATCCATTCACAAAGGCAAATTATAAATATAAGTTGTGATTTTTGTAGAGAAGGACACTCTAATTATGAGTGTCAAAATATGAATACATATCAAGAGTCCTTAGAACAAGTTGCTTTTATAAGGAATGGGAGACAAGATAACTGTAATACCCCACCTTTTACTTTAGAATGGTTACTATTTGTAACAGGATGATGATTTGTATCAATGACCAGAACAAAAGTTGACCGGTGTAATGAAACGAATATTTTAGTATGATAATATTTGGGCAGGACATGGATGTAATTATTATATTTGTTCTACCCGTACCCTAAATCTTTGGAAGGCTATTATTATTAATAAAATAAGAATTTGAAGGTACGTTGAGAAGAGAAATTGATCAGTGCGATGAAACACGCGTTTTGGTGTGAATTATGCTACCTGGGGTATCGGGGGCATTTTCATCATTTTGACCGCATCCGCGACTTTGACTGCAAATTTAATCAAGTAGAGAAGGAATTAAAGAATTTAAGTATTGCCAATGGATTCAGTGGAATTTTTGGAGTTGAATGGTGAAGTAAAATATTTTTCCATTCCGGATCCGATTTTGGTCACTTCTGAAGAAAATTCTAAAGTCTGGTCGACATTAAGACAAGCGGCGTAATATGATTGGAGGATGAAAACAAGTGTCAAAATACCATTGGAGAAGTAAGATATTTGTGGGATTATTTTATTTCAAAAGCTTATTGAATAAGATTATTAATTAAGGAAATTAATTAAATCAACCAATAGGAAAATGGTTGAAAATTAGATAGCTCACAAAGGTTGGCTTTGTGACCAATCTTGGTCACAATTTGGACCAAGAAGTCTAAGAAAGTGGCGATGGAAAATGGCTGAAAAAGAGCCTGAATTTTGGCACAACAAAGGAAGAAAAGAAAGGAGAAAAAAAAAGAAAAATAGGAAATTTTGCAAAAACTTTTAAAGAAAGATTTTGACCATTAAATGAATCACTTGACCATGTGATTTTGGTCACGAGAATGGCGGTGGAAGCTATATTTTGATAGCTAAAAATGGACAGCAAGTATAAGAAAGAAGAAAGAAAGAAGAGAGGAAGAAAAATGAAAAAAAAAGCTAGAGAAAATTGAGAGAAAATGGAAAAAGAGAAAGAAAGCATTCCAAGAAGAGAAAACGGAAGGAACTTGGAGTATTTTCAGCCTAGAGAAATCAATAAACAAGGTATGTTTCATGAATTAAAGTTGAGATATGAAGAATAAGGATTGTTTTTATATGAATTTTATCGAGAAAATTCATATGAATTGTGATTTATGTTTAGAAAATATCTATGTTTTGGGGTTGTTGTATTTGTTGTGCATGGTGGTGCATTTGGAGGCATGCATGCTGTGTTTTATATGATGTTTGAAGGTGTCTTGAAGATGGTTTAAACAGTTCATGGCAACTAAAATGGAAGATGGAAATAAGATAACAAATGGTATAATTGTTGAAGAAAATAGAATATTGTTGTTATTATTCAAAGTTGTTGGTTTTGTAGTCGTTTAAACATGAAAGATACTGATTGTGCATGACTGGAATCAAGATGGATTATGTGATATTTAGATGATAAACAAAGGACTGTAATGATTAAACGACTTATATATGAGATAGGAAAGAAAAGAGAATGGATTAAGTGAAGGAAAGGAACAAAACAGAAATTCTATTTTGGAAGAATTTCGTGCAGCTCTGAAGAGGAAATAAATTGAATAATATGGCTGGTTGTTTTGGAACCCCATAACCTTAAACTTGTAGCTAAATGTCTTAGGATCATTTTGGGACCAATTTTGCATGATTTGGAGCTGTGAATAAAAAGTTATGATATAAATACCAAAGGTTGTCATTTCAGTTATGGGATTGAAGTACTGAGATATCAGGGACAAAATTGAATGAAAAAAAAGGGAAATGAGTATTTTGTGAATTGGAAATCATCAAGGAAGATCTTGAGAACATTTTGGAATTAGTTTGGCATCAATCGGAGTTGTAGGTTGAAAGTTATGTCCAAAACAAAATCATGTGTCAAAGCAGCAAAATTCCAGAATTTTGCTTAGAAAATGGTTGAACTTAAGAATGGTTAATTATGTGATTTTAGATGAAATAATTGGGAAATATGAAGTGAATCCCTTGTATATGAAGGAATAAAGGATGCGGAAAGAGGAAAACAAAAGAATCAAACAAACGATGAAACAACAACGAGAATAGAAATTGAACGTTTTCCTTGACTATCGGCTAAATGTCGGTTGGACATCGGCTACCCGTCGGGCACGTCGACTACTCGTCGGCTATTTTTTGGTCGAACACGATTTGATCCGAAAGTGATGTTTGGTGTAGGTTTGTCAGTAAACGGCCAACGAAATGTTGAAAACGGTGGAAACGATGGTTGAACAATCGTAAACGGAAAGAGTTTAGTTAGGACACAAGGTGAGTCCCTTTGATTTCTAAAACCTTTTGAAAGCTAGTGTGCTTCACTTTTCCATGAAATGCTATGTTTTATACCATTTTAGAAATCCTTAAAGATGTTTAAGGTTTATCTAAGCAAGAATTATTTTTTGCCATTTTGGACTCGATTGAACATCATAATTGGTTTGAAAACCTTACTGGATGATTAAAACATGAATTTTGTGAATTTAGTCCTTTTTGGATTAAATATTTGGGATTCTCAAAAAATGGTAAATTTTGGAATCGGACATTTATAAATTGACTGGAATGCCCCTTATTGAAATATTTTATGGAAATATGTTTGGAAACTTTGAATTTAATTATCTTTTCGAATTAGAATTTTGGATTTTTTGAAATGAGTTCCTTCTTAGAATTGAGTATTTGAAAACTGATCTAAATGTCCTTATTGGAATGTTTTATGAAAACTTTTGGAATCAGGTATTTGGTAAATGACTGAAATACTCTTATTGGAACTTTTGTGAATACTTTTCAAATCGAGTAAGAATAAAATGACCCGAATACTCTTGGAATATTTTGGAATTGGGTATGACTTTTGTGATCAAGTATGGCAAAAAACGACCCGAATACTCTTGGAAACATATTTTGATGTGTGAACAAAACTCTTTATCCTGTTTTAACATGATTTTGGAAAATGATTTCTCGTGATGAGATTGACTTTTAGAAAACGTCCTTTTGATCCTTGAAATTATTTTATTAGTTTGATGTGCTATGGAATAAATTGATTGGCTTTGCGAAGCCTATGTGAATGATGTTTGACTTGCGAGTCAGTGGGATCAAATTCTAGGAAATGTGATTTTGCCCCAAAAATATTTTGATTTAAAAATCCTGTGGAATCAGATAACCCTCTGGCCTGATCAGTCAGACGGGGTTGGTATTGCTAGCGTTGAGTACTCAGTAAGGACTTTGATCTTTGTACTAGCTCATGTTAGAGATAAACAATCCTAAGTAACCTAACTAGTTCTGGGGATTATTTTACTCCAAATAGGGCGACAAGATATTGAGATGAGTCGCCCTGACTAGCCGTTTAGCACTTGGCAATTGCCGCGTCTGCGGGCGCTTCTTGATTTTGAGTCATTCACTAGATGCCGGCTGGGGACACTCAGTGCGTTTGATTCCTTGCTGCCTCGATGGTGATTAATGTTAGGATTGAGATCCCTGGCTTACGGTAGCAAGTAAAAGATTTTTCAGCGATGAACGGATCGAGTACTATGGGTTGTGATCTCAGTACGATGACACGGTGCAAGTTGGTGTGCTTATTTGGCGATGCACGTATCGAGTACTGGAGGTTGCGGTCTCAGTATGATGACACGGTGTAAGTCGGTGTACTTATCCGGCAATGCACGGTTGAGTGCTATAAGGCGGAGACCTTGGCACAATAAGATCGTGATGCCGAAGCGAAGCCTTATGAACTTTGCATACAGGCCGACCTTCGAGTTGGAGAAGTGTCTGTAATTTGAAAATTGGGAAAATGTTTTGAAATTAAAATACAGTTTTTCAAAAATGATTGAGTTCTGAATAAACTCTTCGTTAAACAGTTTTGGAATCGTTTCCAGTAATTAAATGATATGCTATTCCACAAAAATTTTATGTACTCTGTCTTTTTGATAAAGCACTAGCACACACGAGACTCATTGAGTGATTTTTCACTCATCCGTGTCTTTCATTCCATCTTTTTGTAGGATCTGGAGTTGAGTGGATCTACGGGTAGATGACGATACCACAGTGACAGCAGAATAGGTCCGGGCGTTTTTCATTTGGATAATATACCTTATTACCGATATTGAATGAAAATTTTCATGTATGAGATTGTTTATTTATATGTGTGCGTGACTATCAGTATAGGTTGTTGTATGGATCTGGACTTTACATACTCTATTGATTTTTTTTTTTTGTTATAAAGACCCCTTGTCTAGGTAAGTAGATGGGGTGATACCCAGTGTTGATATGCTTCCGCTATTACCTTTAGTAGGGGTGTTACAATAACAATCCTTATAGTGCCACTTACAATTCCAGTTGGAGGAACCACCTAAATTTTTCTTGAACCAATCAAAACCAATCTAGGCAAAACCCCTCGAACTTTAGTGGAAATCAAAGAACTCAACTCCTTTTACCTTACAATGCACCTCTATCAAAGCCATTATTAGATGACTTGGTTAAGAAGATGGTAAGCCCAACGGAGGCATGTTTTCAAGGAGTTGATGCTATGACCAAAAATCTAGAGGCTTCAATGCACAATTTAGAAAATCAAATTGGTCAATTAGGTAGGTTTCTTAGAGATCATCAAGTTGGATCTTTACTTAGGAATATGAAAAATAATCTATGAGACCAAAATCATGGAAAGAAATAAAGTTTTTATTTATTTTTTACTTTCTATTTATTTGGACAATTTTTAATTTTATTTTTTATGGTTTGGTTTATGCTTATTTTATTTTAAACACATGCATTAATTTTCTTTGGGTTTGCTTTTCTAGTGTTTACTTATTTTTATTTTAAAAAATATATAATAAATTCAAAAAAAAAAAAACAATTCGTACCAACCCAGGTCCAATCCGGCGTTGGACTAGTTACTCCGACCCTGTACTGGTTCACTTTTGGTTTTTTAAATTTTTGGTTCTAGACTAGAATTGGCATAGGCTTATCACACCAATTCAAGTTGGGAGTGCGACTTCAAATAGCCGGAATTGAGTATGTTTTTCAAACAACAACTCAATTTCCTCTTTTTTTCTCTCAATCCCTATCAGTTCTTTGTACCTAACCACTGCTGGCTTAAATTTTCCTACCAAAACCACTTCCCAAACAACAAATCCTTGATTTTTTTATAAAATTTCTATGGATTAAATCTTCAAAATTCCAATCTTTTTCTCTTGAATGCCAACCTTTCAAATCTTCTACAAGGTGTGATTTTTTCTTCAAGAAGTCTGTATAGATTTCTTGCCTATGCATTGTGATATGAATTTTCTTTCAATTCCATGGTTAATTTCTTCTATTGAATTTCTTAGTATTTTTGATATTTTTGGTTTTACTTATTTGAAGAAATGCAATTGGATATATTGTTTTGAGACATATGATGCCTTAGTTAAATTTTTGTGATCACATTGATTGATTTTGAATTTCATAGAACTTATTTTTTGAGAATTTTCTTAGAAACTTTATGGAATATATGCTTTGAATGGGTGGAATAGTTCTTTTGACACTTTTTACTTCATTATGGAATCATGATCATGCCATATTCTTTTTGCATTGTTATGAAGTGTTATAGGTACTTTATTGAAATTGATCATATGGTACGTTATTATGGTAATATATGTTTGGATATTCATATATGCTTGGCTATTGGACTTGTGTTGTTTTCGTGCAGATGATTTGAGAAGGTTATGTTTTTGTGTGTTGGTTTTGGATTGTGTTGAGGTAAATGTGGAGTTGAGAGTTGTGGTTGTTTATTGTGGTGAAGGGTGAGGTTATTAATTTTTTAGATTCAGAAATTATTTACCCCATCTCAAATAGCATTTTGGTGAGTCCATCATGAGTGGTTTCAAAGAAGGGAGGGATGACAGCAATCCCTAATGATAAAAATGCACTCATCCCTATGAGATTGGTGATCAATTGGAAGGTATGCATTGACTATAAAAACTTGAATGAGACAATTAGGAAGGACCATTTCCTTCTTCTTTTTATTGACCAAATATTGGAGAGGCTAGCCAGAGATAAGTTTTATTGTTTCTTAGATGATTTTTCTGGTTACTTTCAAATCCCTATAGCATTGGAGGATCAACAGAAAATAACTTTTACATGCCTTTTGATCTTTGCAATGGTCCATGAACTTTTCAAAGATGCATGATGACTATTTTTGAGGGACTTGTGGAAGATATCATGGAAGTTTTCATGGATGATTTCTTTGTTTTTGGTGATTTTTTTGACTTTGTTTAGCAAATTTGGAAAATGTGCTGCAAAGGTGTGAAGAGACCAATCTTATACTCAATTGGAAAATGTCATTTTATGGTCCAAAAAAGTCTTATGTTGGAGTATAAAATTTCAAGGAAAGGTAAAGTAATTGAGAAGCTTCCTCCTCCTACTTTAGTGAAAGCCATTCTGAGCTTTCTTAGACATGCAGGGTTCTATAGGAGGTTCATCTTAGATTTTTCAAAAATTTCTAAATCCCTTACTTATTTACTTGAAAAAGATGCTATTTTCAAGTTTGATAAAAAAATGTCTATGCTTTTAATGTGCTAAAAGAAAATTTGATAAATTCTCCTATTTTGATTGTACCAGATTGGTCTATTCCATTTGAACTAATGTGTGATGCAAGTAATTTTGTAGTAGGAGTAGTGCTTGGAGAAAAGAAGAATAAGAATTTTCAGTCTATATACTATA
The DNA here is from genome assembly GCA_026120185.1 of Voacanga thouarsii. NCBI lineage: Eukaryota > Viridiplantae > Streptophyta > Magnoliopsida > Gentianales > Apocynaceae > Voacanga > Voacanga thouarsii. The sequence continues at coordinate 615,275 of JANUWF010001437.1, read as the reverse complement.
CAAGCAAAACTTTTATGGTGGCATAAGAAAATTACACCACAACGGAAAAAGAATTGATTGCAATAGTGTTTGTTTTTGATAAATTTCGTTCTTATCTTATTTTGTCCAAAGTCATTGTGTACACTGATCATTCCACCCTTAAGTACTTTCTAACTAAGCATGATTCCAAATCAAGGTTTATTCGATGGGTTTTATTATTGTAGGAAATTAACTTGGAGATTAGGGACAAGAAGGATGCAGAAAGTTTGGTTGCAGATCACTTATCTAGATTAGATAATCCCGATCTCGAACCATTGATAGAAGAAGAGATCAATGATACCTTTCTGGATGAACAAACTTATGCTTGTTAAAAGTGACAACACTCAAACTCCTTAGTTTGCAGATTTTTCTAATTACTTTGTTGTAGGAATAATCCCCAAGGATTTCATGCTGCAACAGAAGAAGAAATTCCTCTTCGAGGGAAAGCATTATTTTTGAAAAGATCTTTACTTGTTTAGGAGTTGTATGAATCAGGTTATTTGTAGGTGTGTGGAGTCTATGGAAAGCAAGAATATTCTAAAACATTACTATGAATGACCTGCTGGAGGACACTATTAAGCCAACAACACTACAAGAAAGATATTTGAATTCGGATTTTATTGGCCATCCATCTTTAAGGATTCTCACGGGTTTGTTAAGAATTGTGATAGGTATTAATGTACAGGTAATATTTCTAAATCTAATGAGATGTCATTATAAATCTTCCAAACTTGTGGGATATTTAATTGTTAGGGAATACATTTCATGGACCATTTTCCTAATTCGTTGAGTAATAAATACATATTGGTTGTAGTTAATTATGTGTCTAAGTGGGTAGAGATGCAAACCTTACCAACTAATGATGCCTAGATAGTGGTTAAATTTCTTAAAAATCTTTTTACCCAGTTTGGGGTACCTAGAGTACTCATTAGTGATAGAGAGACTCACTTTTGTAGTAATCAAGTAAAAAAAAGTTCTTAAACACTTAGATGTTACTCATAAGTTTGCTACCCTATATCATCCCCAAATAAGTGGCCAAGTTATGGTGGTTAATAGAGAATTTAAAAGGATTTTAAAAAAAGTTGTCACTCATACAAGAAAAGATTGTAGTTTAAAATTAGATGATATTCTTTGGGCATATAGGACAACCTTTAAGACTCCCATATGTACAACTCCTTATAAACTAGTTTATGAAAAATCTTATCATTTACTTGTGGAGATTGAACACAAGGCTTACTAGGCTATCAAACTTGTTAACTTTGATTTTGAGTGTATAGGAAAGAAGAGATTGCTACAATTGGATGAGTTGGAAGAAATGTAAAATGAGGTATACTACTAAGAATTTAGGCAAATACGACGGCTAGAAAATCGTCATCTTTGAGAAAATACCATCATTTTTGCTATAAACAAAGGTCAAACGATAGTTTTTTTTACCGTCGTACATAATGCCATTATTTTTATTAAAAATGGTCGAAAAATTGTCGTATTTAGCTAATGCAATGGTGTAAATACGATGGTCAGGGAAAAGCATCGCAATTACTCACTCGAGCTGATATTCTGCAAATCATTGTATTTGGTGAAAAAATCATGACAATTGTTCTATAAATATGACGGTTTTAAACCATCGTAAATACTTATTATTTGCGACGACCTTAACTGTCGCAATTGGTGAGTATTTGCGACAGTATCCAACTGTCGTAATTACAACCGTGGCAATAAATCTTGGAGAAATTGCGACCATTAGTAAAAGCAACGGCTCTGACCGTCGTATTTATTCTGTTAAGCCATTACCAAATGTGACTGTTTGTGACCGTCGCTTTTGATAAGCAAATACGACGGTTTTGTGACCGTTGCATTTGATAAGTGTAACCGCCGTATTTGATAATTTTTTTTAAAAAATAAATTACTTGGTATTTAAGCCTATCCACCTGTAATTTCAAACCAAATACAATTCGTTCAACTCATTCAACACCAATCACAATAAAACACAACTTGCTTAATGCCAAACAAATCAAAATCAATCTCTTGAACATTGAAATCATAAATAATCCTTAAACTCTACAAAAGAAGTAATACTACATATATAACAAGTAGAAAATGCCAAGAAATCTATTAGAGACAGTAGTACATGTAAAATAATAAATAAAATTGAGTACGTCAGTCCTCCCCGATATCATCTTTTCCCCTTCCTTCTTGTCTCTTCCTAGTATCATTTTTTCTCCTTTGTTAGAAATGTGCCCTCTTAGATTATGTTTCTGATGTAAATATCGAATATGTTAATAAAAGAATTTATTTTCAAAAAGCGTTTGTGAATTTATTTGCTTTATTTGTGCACATTTTCGTTTGGAACAAACCTATTTTGTGTAAATAAGTGATCCATGTGAATGGAGGTCTTTCAAAGTAAGGTATGGATCATCAGTTATTTAAACACATAAACATTTGTTCTTAACCGATTGATGAGAATGGGAATCTCATCATATTATGTTATTATGTTATGAATCCCAAATGGGGAATGTCTTACCTTTAGCCAGTGAGTAGTCCACTCACTTTATGACATAAGCGTATTTCGAATACGTAGAACAGGACTAGTAGTAGTGGTTTCTTAAAAGTACTATCTGGTAGAAACCTAGACTACTACCGCTACAACATGGACTAGCATTCTACGACTTGAGTATGAGTTGGTGGTCTGACGAAGCTGGGAGCATATACTTTGATATGCTATAGTTGAGGTTCTATTGTAGGGCTAATATACTTGCATGTTGGGTATGTATGACTAGTTAGTTAAGACAGACTTGTACAAGATAGTTTCTACACTATATCGCCCTTTGTGGTTGTCTGAATGATCTAAATACCCAGGGCCCTGGGAAATATGATTTGGATGTTTACTTTAGGGTAGCTCCCTTGGAAAGCGGAAACACTCTAGGAAGTCGTGGATCATTGGACTAGAAGCCTAAGGATGGTAGATGTCATTTAGAGAGGTATTAGTACACTTATTCCTCTCTAAATGTACGTCGATGTGCAGAGGGGTATTTTAGTCATTTTACCTGTAGGTCGAAGACTTTGCTGATGCAACATTGTCATTGGGGTCAATATTTCCTTATGGTGATATTAGAAAATATTTAAAATGAAAAATACATCTATCTATATAGTAGGGGTATTTTGATCATTTTAGCAGCCAAGACGATGTGTCTTTTTGGTCATTGGAATAGCCTGTAAGTCCTAATTAATTTTTTGGGTTGAGAAAATGATCTCAGTTGAGAGAATTTTATTTTATTCAGGAAGTCTAATTTATTATTAGACTGGAATAAAATAAATGGAGAGAAATTTATTATCTGGTTTAATTGGTTAATTAATTATTCAGGGTCTAGGTCTAATTTGAATAATTAGAAAATTAACCAGGACTTAAACTAGAGAAAAATAATTATTACTTAATTATTTATTGGGTTATTTATTTAATTAAATTCCAAAAAATAAATAATTAAAGTTTAATTGTTTTTGGTTTATTTGGGTTCATTAATTATTTATTGGGTTATTTAATTAATCCCAAGGAAAATACTTAATGTTTATTATTTTGGGCTTTTCGGGTAAAAAAAAAAATATTATTTTGGCCCAATAGCCTGGACCATTGGATTTTTCCGAACACAGTTCAGAAGAGTTTAGGGTGAAGCAAAAATTTATTTTATAAATAATATTTGGGTATTAAATCTCGAGAATATTATTTTTATCAAAATAATTATTTTTGGTTTCATGACTCTTGGCTTTCTATGTGAAAAAATAAAATAAAAGAAAAGTGAAAATAAATTTCTCCCGCATGGCTCTTGGTTATCTGGCTTTTGGTGTTTCTTCACAGGCTTTTGATTTTTGATATTATAAGAAGCCAAGCCAGAAGAGTTGACCGTGAGAGAGTGAAAAATCTGAGAGATCATCTTCTCTACCAAAATCTGTGTTCACCAACAATGAATTAGGCTGTGAAATATTCTGAGAACTGAGAAGCTTGGCATTCATTACACTGGAGGTGAAAAAGAAATGTGGATAGTGCACCGGAAGCTTTATCTCACGGAGGAGAATGAGGCTGTTTCTTCAGGTTCAAACCAATCTTTTTCAATCTTCAATTTTTAAGATTTCAAGAGGTATGTGTTTCAAGCCTCCATGCTGCTTCCATGCTTTGTTATATATATTTGTTCTGTCCATTTTTGTTCACTGGATGCATGCTCTGTCTCTTTCAAATTCCTTCAAGTGGTATCAGAGCAGTGAATTTGATTGACTTAGGGAGCATGTTAGTTAATAAAAATGGAGAAGAACATTGTTTGGAGTTTAAATATGTGATCCTTTGCTGTTTATGGTATGGGATGTGATTTCTGTAAGCTTCACAGAGCTTTCTGTAAATTTTTGGTTTAGTGGATTTGATCGTGTAAACCCATTTTTGAGAGGGTATAGGCCATTTTGTTTTGGTTTGGATGAGTTTTTAAAATGAAAAATGTCCAAAGAAGCCAAAGGAAACAATCCGTGAAGAAAAACGCAGAAGAAATGCAGAAGAAAACTCTCGGAGAAGAAAGATACTATTCCTAAGCCGCCGAGCCAAGCCGCGCCTTGAAGCCGAGCCGTTGCCGTTTTGTGAGAGGAGCCGTCTAGCTTTCTACCTTGGAGCCAAGCCAATTTTAAAGAAATCGAGCCGATCAAATTTGCAATTCCATTTGAATTGCAATTGAAGCGCGGGTCGTGGAGCGGCAAACCGGGCGGACGCGCGGGTCGAGTGCAGAGAGGAAGCAGGCGCGGGCGCGGGTTCTCGGGCGGGCGGGTCAGCTTGGTGGGTTGAGGCAGCTGATGATCCAGTGCGGTTGGTGCACCGCGGCCGCGATGGACCGCAGGCCAACTGGGCGCGGACCCGGTGCGGCGGGTGCATGTGGACTGCCAGCCAAATTTTGCATTTTTTTTAATTTGGGTCCCATACCAGGCGAAGTTAATATTTTTGCAATAGTTTATATTCTTGAAATATATTTGCATGAAAAATATTAGTAAAGGATTTTAGGATTAGACAAGATAATTAATTAATTAATGTGTTTAATTCTATTATTTGGGTACTTAGGTTTAAAAATAGAAAAACATGAAAACGTTTACTATTTTCTGGCATGTTATTTATTTTGTGTACCTATGTGCGTGATTTCTCAAAGACCAAAGTCTTTGAGAATATTTATACAAGGAAAATATTTTTCTTTAAAAAATTAAATGGTTATTTTAACTTGAACAAAAATTAATCCTTAGATATTTTCTCAAAGGATTTAATCCTTGACATAGAAAATATATTGGATTTAGATATTTTTGTAAGTTAAAATAGAAAGCCATTTTATTTTGTTTTGCACAAGAAAAAATGTTTTGTTAAATAAAATTGAGACCAAAGTCTATAGAAAGTTTTAAATTGGAAAATTTTTGAAATCATTAAGTTTTAACTTAAATAAAATTAGTCCATGGAAAAATCTCTCAAAGGATATAATCCTTGACATAGAGATTTTGATGGACTTGGATATTTTGTTTTTGAGTTAAGGAAAAACTTAATGAAAATTTCAAAAGGATATTTTTCCAGAAAAACTTTATTTTAAAAGATTAAGTGGGAGAGTGGTTCCAAGGACTCCACGGCTTCCATCACGATCCTCATTAGAGATCGTGGGTCCCCTCGCGTCACCCTGGGAGTAAACCCGTATAATATAGGGATACCACAAGGATCTAGATTTAATGGAAGGATGTAATTAATAACTCGGGACACGTATTATAATCGGCCAGCTCACGTTAGAGGTTATAGTGTGAGGAATGTCCATAGGAAATGAGAGAAAATGGCGATCCCACGATGAAATTATCCTCTAGATCATTACCTAGAAGGGAAATTAATTTGTGGTGGTTAATACACTTAGCATAGGGAACTATTAATCTTCCAAAGAAGCTATGTCAGCTTTCCTAAGAGCCAAATTAATTTCAATGCACAAATTTTTTTTCACAAACTAAAACCTTTCTTTTATTTTTTGATTTTTTAGAAATGGTGGGAGGTTCTTTTAGTCCTTTGGTCGTTATTCTCTGTGAGAATAAGTTAATGTGACCAAACTATGTGGACTGGAAGAGGAACCTGGATATAATACTCATAGCCGAAGAGTATAAGTATGTCCTTTACGAGACCTACCTTGAAATCGGGGAAGGTTCCACCGATGAAGAGCGAGTGGCTGAGAAGGCATGGAAGAAGGCTAATCAAATGGCACGTTGCTATATGCTAGCCTTCATGTCTAATGTGCTCCAATCTAAACACGAGTACATGGCTTCTGCGTATGACATTAGTCATTCATTGGCCACTATGTTCGCGGATAAGAGCAGGCCCGTAAGGCAGGAGGCTCTTCGAACTATAATAAACACTAAGATGGCTGAGGGAGCATAAGTCAGGGAGCATATGCTCAAGATAATTGTTGCTTTCGAGGAGGCAGAAATCTTAGGTGCTATCATTGACCCCGAGAGCCAAGTGGACATGGTTCTTGAGTCTCTACCGGGTTCCTTTACTTAGTTCAAATTAAACTACAATATGAATAAGTTAAACATGAGTTTGACTGAGTTGATGAAGGAGCTCCAGATGGCAGAGAAGGTCATGAAGCCACAATCAAAGGCCACGATTGCAAAGGCTTCTTTCTCAAGAACTGGGTCTAAGCCCAGAAAGTTCAAAAGGAAGAAGGAAAATGCAGCAGCTCAGCCCAAGACCCAGTCCAAAGATAAACCAAAGGGCATGGGCTTCAAATGTGTTAAGAAGGGATACTGGAAAAAGGAGTGTCTAGATCTTCAAGTCAAGAAAAACCCCACAGGTAATGTTTTCTATCTAGAGTCAATATCATTGGTTGAATCAACTTCCACTTGGATTGTTGATTCAGGAGCCACTGATCATATCTGTAACTCCTTGCAGGGGTTTAGAAAGATAAGAAGACTCAAGAAAGGCGAACATAGATTACGCGTGAGAAATGGAGCACAAGTCTGGGCCCTTGCAGTGGGAGAGTTGGATCTTGTTTTTTATTGTAATAAAAAGTGGTTTTAATAGATATTTTATATGTACCTAGTTTTCGTCAGAATTTGATTTCAGTTGCAAAACTAATAAATCAAGGATATTCTGTATCTTTCCATTATGATATTTCTATTAGTAGAGATGGAGAAATATTATGTACTGGGCACATGTATGGAAATCTATTCTATTTAAACCCTATTAATCATTAATCAAATAACGCTCAATATGAACCTTTAACTAAGAAGAGAAAGACCAATGTTAATGACTTATATCTTTGGCATTTGAGGTTGGGTCACATTAACTCAACCAGGATTCAGAGGCTAATCCATGATGGGCCTTTAGGCACACTGAGATTGAAAAATTGGCCTCAGTGTAAATCCTTCCTGATGGAAAAGATGACCAAAAGGTCTTTTATCCCAACGGCAGATAGGGCCAAGGAGGTATTGTGTCTTGTTTACACTGATGTGTGTGGTCCCTTGTCTACACCAGCTAGAGGAGGTTTTGAGTACTTCATCACTTTCACAGATGATTGTACAAGGTTTGGTTATATTTACCTAATGAGATGCAAGTTTGACTCTTTTGATAAATTCAAGGAGTTTAAGGCTGAAGTGGAGCGTCAGACAGGTAAATTAATCAAGACCTTACGATCGGATCGTGGTGGAGAGTACCTCTTAGGTGAATTCAAGGACTACATGGTACATCATGGGATAGTATTCCAGCTCTTTGCACCGAGCACATCCAGCAGAATGGAGTAGCTGAGAGAAAGAATAGGACATTGATGGAAATGGTCAGAAGCATAATATCTCATGCTACTCTTCCAATATCTTTTTGGGGATATGCCCTGGAAACAACAACATATATTCTAAACTTGGTGCCTTCCAAGTCAGTACTTAGGACTCCCTACGAGATGTGGATTGGGCGTAAGCCAAGTCTGAATCATCTCAGGATATGGGGTTGTTCAGCTTATGTACTGATCAAGGGAGACAAGTTGGAACTAAGATCAAAATTATGCTATTTTGTTGGGTATCCAAAAGGAATAAATGGTGGTTAATTCTATCATCCTAAGGAGCAGAAAGTACTGGTTAGTACCAATGCTAGATACTTAGAGGATGATCAAAGTACTTCTACAAAAGGTTTAACTAGGTTGGAACTCGAGGAGAAGTTATTTCCGAAGTAACTTCTTCTGACTTGATTGTAGAACAAGAAGAGGCACAGCCTCAAGAGCTTGTACAAATGGTGCCTCGTCGTAGTGGGAGAGTGTCTAGGGTTCCGGATAGATGGTATGGAGAAGCTTTTGAGTTGGTCTCTAATCATCAGGAACAAGACCCCACTAGATACGAGGAGGCAATTGTTGATGCCGATGCAAATCTATGGCATGAAGCAATGAAAGTCGAGATTGAATCTATGTACTTCAATCAGGTTTGGGATCTTGTAGCTTCACCTGAAGGGATAAAACCCATTGTGTGTAAGTGGGTGTACAAGAGAAAGAGGGAAGCGGATGGGAAGGTAGAAACCTTCAAAGCTAAGCTTGTGGTGAAAGGGTATACTCAGAAAGAAGGGATCGATTATGAGGAAACCTTTTTCCCGGTAGCCATGTTTAAATCCAACCGTATCCTTCTTGCCATCACATGTCACTATGACTACGAGATTTGGCAAATGGATGTCAAGACGGCATTTTTGAATGGCCATCTTAGTGAAGACATCTATATGTCCTAACCTTTTTATTGCTGAAGGCCAAGAACATATGGTTTGCAAGCTTAAGAAGTCCATTTATGGACTTAAGCAGGCATTGAGAGCGTGGAACATTCGTTTTGACGAGACTGTAAAGTCTTACGGTTTTATTCAAAACGAGGATGAACCATGCGTGTACAAGAAACTTGAGGGGTTTAATGTGATTTTTCTTGTCATGTATGTGGATGACATTCTGCTCATTGGAAATGATGTAGGATCATTGTCATCTACAAAGGTTTGGCTATCTAGTCAATTCAGTATGAAGGACTTGGGAGAAGCCAGCTACATTCTTGGGATTAGACTTCTTAGAAATAGGAAGCAGAGAATGATATGATTATCCCAAGTCGCATACATTGACAAGATGCTAGCCAAGTACAGCGTAGACTCATGCAAGGGAGCTCTGATCCCTTGCAGACATGGGTTGTCTCTTTCTTCAAGGGACTGTCCTAAGTCTCAAGAAGAAAAGGACAGAATGAGTAGGATTCTATACGCTTCGGCTATGGGAAGTCTCATGTATACCATGCTGTGTACTAGGCCAGATATCTGCTTTGTCGTAAGCTTAGTTACGAGATATCAGTCAAACCCTGAGGAGGTTCATTAACAAGCTGTAAAGCATATTCGTAAGTACCTTAAAGGAACCTTGGAATCACAAGGAGGGGAAGCATATGGAAATGTAGTACCACCTGATTCGGGATTTTATCCAGAGACGGGAAGTCGTGGTGGTACAGATTGCCTCCGAGAACAATCTAGCAGATCCATTCATCAAGCCTTTGGATGAGAGAGTCTTCAAGAAACACTTAGACGCCATTGGGGTGGGCACTTACGGATTTACCTAGTCTTAGAGTGCAAGTGGGAGATTGTTAGGAATGTGCTCTCTTAGACTAGGTTTCTGATGTAAATATCGAATATGTTAATAAAAGAATTTATTTTCAAAAAGTGTTTGTGAATTTATTTGTTTTATTTGTGCACATTTTCGTTTGGAACAGACCAATTGTGTGTAAATAAGTGATCCATGTAAATGGAAGTCTTTCACAGTAAGGTATGGATCATGAGTTATTTAAACACATAAACATTTGTTCTTAACCGATTGATGAGAATGAGAATCTCATCATGTTTAGGTTATTATGTTATGAATTCCAAATGAGGAATGGCTTACCTTTAGCCAGTGAGTAGTCCACTCATTTCATGACATAAGCGTATTTCGAATACCTAGAATAGGACCAATAGTAGTGGTTTCTTAAAAGTACTATATGGTAGAAACCTAGACTACTACCGCTACAGCGTGGACTAGTATTCTACGACTTGAGTATGAGTTGGTAGTCTGACGAAGCTGGAAGCATATACTTTGATATGCTATAGTTGATGTTCTATCGTAGGGCCAATATACTTGCATGTTGGGTATGTGTGACTAGTTAGTTAAGACAGACTTGTACAAAATAATTTCTACACTATATCGCCCCTTGTGGTTGTCTGAATGATCTAAATATCCAAGACCCTGGGAAATATGATTTGGATGTTTACTTTAGGGTAGCTCCCTTGGAAAGCGGAAACACTTCAAGAAGTCGTGGATCATTGGACTAGAAGCCTAAGAATGATAGATGTCATTTAGAGAGGTGTTAGTACACTTCTTCCTCTCTAAATGTACGACGATGTGTAGAGGAGTATTTTAGGTATTTTACCTGTAGGTCGAAAACTTTGCTGATGCAGCATTATCCTTGGGGTCAATATTTCCTTATGGTGATATTATAAAATATTTAAAATGCAAAATACATCTATTTATATAGTAGGGGTATTTTGATCATTTTAGTAGCAAAGACGATGTGTTTTTTTGGTCATCGGAATAGCCTGTAAGTCCTAATTAATTTTTTGGGTTGAAAAAATGATCTCAGTTGAGAGAGTTTTATTTTATTCAGGAAGTCTAATTTATTATTAGATTGGAATAAAATAAATGGAGAGAAATTTATTATCTGGTTTAATTGGTTAATTAATTATTTAGGGTCTAGGTCTAATTTGAATAATTAGAAAATTAACCAGGACTTAAACTAGAGAAAAATAATTATTACTTAATTATTTATTGAGTTATTTATTTAATTAAATCCTAAGAAATAAATAATTAAAGTTTAATTATTTTTGGTTTATTTGGGTTCATTAATTATTTATTGGGTTATTTAATTAATCCCAAGGAAAATACTTAATGTTTATTATTTTGGGCTTTTCGGGTCCTAGAAAAATAATAAATATTATTCTGGCCCAATAGCCTGGACCATAGGATTTTTTCGGACACAGTTTAGAAGAGTTTAGGATGAAGCAAAAATTTATTTTGTAAATAATATTTGGGCATTAAATCTTCGGAATATTATTTTTATCAAAATAATTATTTTTGGTTCATGACTCTTGGCTTTTTGTGTGAAAAAATAAAATAAAAGTAAAGTAAAAATAAATTTCTCCCGCATGGCTCTTGGTTATCTTGCTTTTGGTGTTTCTTCACAGGCTTTTGATTTTTGATAGCATAAGAAGCCAAGCCAGAAGAGTTGACCGTGAGAGAGTGAAAAATCTGAGAGATCATCTTCTCTACCAAAATCTGTGTTCACCAACAATGAATTAGGCTGTGGAATATTTTGAGAACTGAGAAGCTTGGCATTCATTACACTGGAGGTGAAAAAGAAATGTGGACAGTGCACCGGAAGCTTTATCTCACGGAGGAGAAGGAGGCTGTTTCTTCAGGTTCAAACCAATCTTTTTCAATCTTCAAGTTTTAAGACTTCAAGAGGTATGTGTTTCAAGCCTCTATATTACTGCCATGCTCTGTTATATATATTTGTTCTGTCCATTTTTGTTCACCGGATGCATGCTCTGTCTTTGTCAAATTCCTTCATCCTCGTTGTCTCTTCCTATTCTCAGTCTTGACAAAATATTAGTTTTTACCCAACATAGCTTAAGGTTAGTGGGTTGGGCTTTAGAACATCTCCTTACCTGCACAATACACAAATTGGAGATCAGTTTCGACTATGAAATGATTCCAATAAATAGAAAACCTTCACAACATCTTTAAAAAAAAGAAGTAGAAGTGTAAATTTAGAATATTAAAATGTAGAAATATACTGACATAAATTTTCTAAACTATTAAATTAATGTGCATATTCTACAATAAAACCCAATTATATTTAAAGTCACAACAATAGAAAAATGTCAAGACAGTGTAATTAAAATATTTTGCGCACTAATGGGCTCCAATAAAAGCATTGACAACGCAATTAAAATATTTTATGTAAAATGAGCAAACCAATCGTCTTTTCCTCTTCCTCCTTATCCCTTTATGCAACAAAACCGAATTATATTTAAAGTCACAACAATAGAAAAATGTCAATGTAGTGCAATTAAAATATTTTGCGCATTAATGTGGCTCCAATAATAAACAAGGTAGCGTAATTAAAATATTTTATGTAAAATGAGCAAACCAATCGTCTTTTCTCCTTCCTCCTTGTCCCTTTCTGCAACAAAACCGAATTATATTCAAAGTCACAACAACAGAAAAATTTCAAGGTAGTGCAATTAAAATAAGTTAATGAGTTTGGAGACCCTAATCAAGAAAGTTTAAATTCTCTCACACACACACACACACACTTGTAAATAAGTTAATTATATGCTCCTAAGATAACAAAGAATTAATAATTTAAGAGTATGCCTTTAGATTTACATGAGCTGCGAAATGAAGAAAAAGGAGGACATATGGGAAGAACTTGAGAGAAGCCATTGAGATACTGGAACGTGAGAAGAAATTGATGGAAGAAATCCCTGATATATAGTTGGAGAACCGAACTAAAAGACTGAGATAAGCATGCTTCAAGGCCAACTATAAGAAGAAAAACTAATTCATGTTTATGACTCAAGTGAAGGTGTTTTAGGCATCCTTTCAACCCAGTTATTCCAGAACTATTTTCTCTTGTCTTTAGCTTTATCATCAAAGTGTTTGAAAAAAAGGAAATTGTAATATGAAATTAATATGTTTATATTGAGCACCATACTTCAATAACACTACAGTTCCTTTTCACCAACAATCACAATGCCATCACCAAATCTCCACATCAACTTTTCAACACCCCAACAACTCTACACATCAACGTTCAACAAATCAACAACACAAGAATTTCCAAAAAAAAAAAAAAAGCTCCAAAAATATTCATAGAAATAGAAAAATAATTCCAAACTCACAGAGCATAAAAAAATGGACAAAAAAATGGATGAGCATATGAAGAATAGAATAATATATAACTATATCATCATAATGGATATAAAGAATAGAATAATATATACCTATATCATCACAATGCCTAAGAATATTATACTATATAGTTATACCATCACAATAATACATTTAGAATAGTGGAAGTGGAGCTGCTAGTGAAAAAAAAAATATATACATGTTAATGAACAAAGGTTAGACATATTTTGTTGTATAATTTGTGTCATGTAATTTGCTGTGTGCAAAGGGTACTGAACGGGAATGATTGATTTTGAGCAGTTTCTGTTTCTTTTCCCTTTGAGCAAATCTTCCTTTTTTTTTTCCTCCTCAAGTTTTTTTCTTTTTTTTTCCCCTCATTGATGGACTATGCCAATATTACTTTCCACATAAAGACCAAAAATGTCCTCAACTCTAAGCTTAAATCAAGACAATCATGAACTGCAAAATTTAACAAATTCTGAATTTAACAAATTTTGCAAAATTTAACAAATTCTTAAATCAAGGTAATCAGAATCCATTTCTGCTAAAGTAGAATGAAATAGAAATTCCTTTCCCACAACAAACCAACAAGACTTGGTTAAATGCCAAATAAAAATCAAATCCCAAATTTCCCTCCACCATTACCTAGAAGTCGATAAAGAAAACATTAAAAAAAAAAAAACCATCTATAGACCGTACCTCTGAAAACCTTGTTCTGCTCTCTGACTTTCAGATCCCAGCAGTATCTACATGAAATTTTGAAGAGAAAGAGTATAATGAGAACAAAAAAAATTTGCAGAAATGAAAAGATAGAATAGTAATTGAAAGATAAATACCACTGGAAATGGTCAGTTTGGTTAGATTCGGTCTAGATGGTGCTTTGCTCAATCTCTCCGCAGCTCAGTTTGGAAATGGTCACTTTTTGTTTTAGATTATACCAAACCCTGAGGCAAATCCCACACCCAAAAATGAGGTTGCAATCATACTGAGCATAGCTCAACCCATCACAAATGAAGGTGGAGGAGGGGGTTTCTAGCTACCACTGAAGGAATCATCTCCTGTGAACATCATCTCCTGTGACAATGTTTCCAACCGTGGGAAGTGCAAGAATGAGCATAGAAGGGGATCTGGTGGAGAAATAGTGTGACATGGTTGAGATTAGAATAATGATAGATCTGGTGGAGGGTGGGAAACAAAAAGAAAACGAAAAGAAGAAAGAAAAGAATGTTGAAAAAGAATGGTTCAAAGCAAACAAAAAGCAGTAGTAATGATTAATATAGGTGGCATCCCACTATACCAATTTTTACATTGAAATCTGCTATTAGTATTCCTTATAGGTGCTATTTCTTTTCGTTATTTCTTCTGGGTTGGATAAACGGCTTACTTCTATGAGTTAAAAAAATAAATTACTATATTATTCAATAAAATAATAAAATATTATAGTTTTTTTATACTTTAAAAATACAAAAAAAATAGTCATGAGCACTATATTGTTTGATTGTGTAAGAAAATTAAGATGAGAAAATAATTATATTTTTTATTTTTTTAAAAAATTAGTATTTGATTAATTAATTTTATTATAAGAAAAGAAAGGAATATAATCAACACATGAGAATTCAATCACAAATGAAAATAATAATACAAATAAATGAATAATTTAAATAAAAATTATTAATGACATTAAAAAGAATTAAAATTTTAATAATATATAATACACACACACACACAATACATACATACATACATACATACATACATACATACATACATACATACATACATACATACATACATACATACATACATACATACATACATACATACATACATACATACATACATACATACATACATACATACATACATACATACATACATACATACATACATAATACACACACACACACACACACACAAACATACATACATTCATATAAAACAAACAAAAGTAACAAAGGAAAAAGAAAATCGGTGGGAAACAAACACCATTAGACAAATTGAAGAAGACAAATGGATGAAGACAAATTGAAGAAGACAAATGAACCAAATGCTTTGCAAAGCTGAAATTAGATGAAGACTAAATGAATCAGGATACGGTATATCTAGTAAAAAAAAGAATTAGGATATGGTCAAAGAAAAAGCAATAAAGGTCTACTATTTTCTACTCTTTTCTTTATAATTTTTTTCCAATCACCATTAGAAAATTATAAACATATGACAATAAGTAATGCAAGTGACGTAAATTGAAGAAATATTTTTAAACCAACAAGCTATTGTATGAAATTTTTAAAGAAAAAGATTAAATTACTTTAATTAGAAATTATAAAATTAATTTAAAAATTAAGAATGTTATAATTTAATAAAATAATAAATGATAAAAGTCAATTAAAAAAACAATGAATATATATTTGATTTATTAGGATAATAGATAATTTAAAATAAAAATAATTAAAGACCACAAATATTTTAAGAAGAAAAGAATACTTAAATTAAAAAAAAAAATGCTTGGTGAAGGGTCTTATCAATATTATAGCATATAAGTGATTTGTACGTATCCACAAGTTGAGTCTGTGCATGTGATCTAATCTAGCAAGTCACAATCAGTCACAATTACCTTAAAAATTAAGAACGTTATATTAATCAAAATAATTACAATCCAAATATATCTTAAAATAACATATTCTAAAATTTTGATTTGTATAAATTTATTTAGTTCAATAGGGTAATTATAGTTTTTTTCTCAAATTATTTTTGATATATTATTTTAGTTCTCAAATATTTTGTCGATCTATTTCTAATAACTCATGCTAGAGAGCAAGGAGAAAGTTGAGGAGAAATAGAAGGAGAAAATAACATAAAAAATGTACTAACAATGTCACATAGTTTTTTGAAAATCTTTACAATGGATTTTTCACTTCCAAAATTAGTGTCATGTATTGAGAATGTATGCAAAAATATTATTACTTTATTACTTAATTTTTTAATAAACCATAATTTTACCATAATTTTTTAATGCATAATAAACCATAATTTTAACATATTTTTAATGCATATATTATACTGTATATAAATAATATATATATATATATATATATCTCTCTCTTAGAATAACTAATTATAATAATTAAAATGAAATTCAAACTCTTTAATATCAATATATGAAAACTAAAGATGTGAACAATAATGTATTTGAAAAATCAATAATCTAACCATTACATATATTTATAAAGTTAAAACAAGTTTAGTGACCAAATTTGAAGGTCATTCGTTTTATTTTATCACATTTGTACAGTAATATCTATAAAATAGAAAGATATCTTAGTATTTACAAATATAAAGATATCAAATTAATGATTCAACCGTTAACTTTATTGTGATAATTATCAATAGTATTGCGACTAAATTTGAAAATAATTAGATAAAATTTAAAATAAGTTTGAGAGAATTTGTTATAATTAGACTAAAAATGACGGTTACAATAAACCGTCGTATTTGGTCTACTCTATTGCGACAGTTACAATAAATCGCCATATTTAGTTTACTCTATTGCGATGGTTAAAATAAATCGTCGTATTTGGCTTACTCTATTGCGGTGGTTACAATAAATTGTCGTATTTGACCTACTCTATTGCGATGGTTAAATTAAACCGTCGTATTTGGCCTACTTTATTGCGACGGTTATAATAAACCGTCGTACTTGACCTATTCTATTGTGATGGTTATAATAAACCGTCGTATTTGGTTTACTCTATTGTGATGGTTAAAATAAACCATCGTATTTGGCCTACTATATTGCGATGATTACAATAAACCGTCGTATTTGGCCTACTGTATTGCAACGGTTAAATTAAACCGTCGTATTTGGCCTACTGTATTGCGACGGTTAAATTAAACCGTCGTATTTGGCCTACTCTATTGCGACGGATATAATAAACCATTGTATTTGGTCTATCTATTATGACGGTTTGTATAAACCGTCCTATTTGGTCACCAAATACGACGGTTGGCATTAGACCGTCATATTTGGTCTATCTATTGCGACGATTTTAGAACTGTCGTATAAAGTCACATATTGTTACGGTTTTTTGACCTTCATTTTTGTCTCCGTTGTATTTGCCCCCCTCTTTTTTTTGTAGTGGCATATGAAAACTCTAAGTTATATAAAGAAAAATGAATAGATGGCATGACAAGTATATCTCACATAACAATGGGTTTTGAGAAGGTGAAAAAATGTTGTTCTTTTTTCGTGTAAATTGTGGCTGTTTTGGGGTAAATTGAAATCTAGATGGCCCGGACCATTTGTGGTACGCATGGTATATCCATATGCTGTTATTGAAGTTTCCTATCCTTAAAAAAGAACCTTTAAGGTCAATGGTAATAGATTGAAACACCATTTTGATGAAACCCTTACAAGTTTAGATCGCTTTGATGTCCCACTCCAAAGAGGCATAATTTCTTGTCTTACTGGGAGCTCTTTCGTCTCTTAAGTAGTTGTCTTGATTTTATGTAGTTTTCTTTCTTTTGGTTTATTTTTCTTTTTCTCTTTTATAGTGTGTTTTGTCTTGTTGTTAGGTATGCTTAACATTGTCAAGGATTGTGCCTTTTGTTTTGATGGAATTCCTTTTCTTTCTTGATTTTGTGGAATCTATGGAATGTGGAGAGTGTTTCTTTCTCTTATTCTTTCCCCTTTTTATTTTTCTTAGTCTATTGGGTATGCTTTATTTTAGGTCATCGAGGAAAATGTCCAGTTTAAGCATGGGAGATGGATTAGCGTTGAATGTTTTTCCAAGTATGCATTTTCTTGAGCTAATGATACTATTTTTTTTTTAATTTTTAGGATTTAGTTTTCTCATGGGGACAATTTTGGTTTCATGAGTTGATGTAGTGAAATATTATGGTTTTTCTTGCTTTGGGATATATTATGTCTTTTATTTGATTGAGTTAATCCTTGGTTTAATTGTTGTATGAGATTGTGATATGCTTAAAACTTGAGAATTAAAATTACTCTTGTTTATGCTTAATGAAATATTTGAAACTTTATTCTTTTGGTTTTGATTTGGTTGATATGATGAAGTATAAGTTGGGATGCATAGCTAATTCTTATTTTGATGGTAATTTCTAAACCAGGCCTTATTTTGAGTTTAAGTAAATAGAGTTAGAGAGGTAAAATCTTGAGTGAAAAAAAAAAAAAAAACCATACAAGAAAATGAGAGTCAGAAGGGATGTATGTACCCATTCTAGAAAAAGTGAGGCGAAAAAAGGTCTGAGAATGCAAAGCTCATGTCCTCTAGTGAAAAACAACGAGTGAATTTTTTTCAAAGAAAATAAGTTTGTTGCAAAATGCTGAAGAAACGAAGTTGTTGTAAAAAAAAAAAAAAATGCTTGAAATATTAAGCATATTTGAAGGGGGCCAATACGGTGAGTGAAGAGAAATCCACTCTCTTGCGGCCAGTAATCCTAATTTTGTAAGGAAGCTCTAGTTTGCTACTTGGATTGTAGTAGTTTAAGCCGCTCAAAACTTGTTTTAGTTATGAATGTCTTGGTTTATATTAATCATGTTAGCTCTATTATTGACTTGGGGAAGGAGTGGATAGTATTTCATGAGTATCAACTTGCTGATTTTACTTTGATGGTTTTATGTATATTTGATCTAATATTTGAGTTTGATCTTGGAGATTGATTGAATGAAATAAGTGGTGTAATGTTTTTCTTAGTGAAGGGGGTGATAATGTTAGCTATGATTGGATAAATGATCTGAATATCTTTTGAATAGTTTACTTAAAGAATTGTTTTGTTTTGTCTTATCTTAAGTATTTACTTGGGGACAAGCAAAGGCTTAATTGTGGGGAAATGTGATAGGACTATATTGTACTTATATTTTTCTAACTATTTGAAGTAATTTTGTGATATTTTGAGTGTACTAACCAGTTAATTCTCTTGGTTTATGATATTTTCAAGATAATGGATTGTAGAAAGATTTCTCTTAGATTTTGTGTAGAAATTGTGAATTTTGGAGCTAAATTGCAGAGTTCCTGTCTTGAAATGCTGCCGGATTGGGCGTATGGACTGACCCTAACTCAGTTATGGAAAAAAAGGAGAGAAAAGCAGAGAAACCAGACACGAACAAATCTAAATCGGCGCCGACCCTTCACTAGTTGTGAGGTGGTTTTGCAATCCTCGTGCAATCAGAATTGGAAATTTTTAAAGAATTCTTTTAGAATCCAACTTGTGCACGGATCAAAACTTCTATAGAATGTTTTTGACTACCTAGAAGGCTATAAAAACAAGGAAAATACAAATAAAACATGCTAAATTCAGAGATCAAAATCAAGAATCAATCTTTGGAGGAGGAATTCATCAAAGGAGCATTGTTTTGAGAAGAGTTTTCATAGGAAGAGGAAGAGTACTTGTCTACGAGTTTTATCATTATCCTTTGTTTTCTTTCTCTTGAACAGTGTTGAGATTAATGTTTTAATTATTTTTAGATGATGTTTTGGGATTATTGACTTTGTATTAATTTTTAGTAATTTGATCAATTTAAATATCAATTTATGGTATTTGGCTACTTAGCTTTGATTTGGTGAATTAGTTGATTGATTCTATCTTTTAATTAACTTAAGAAAGAGGTTAGAAGGTGGTTCTAATTTAATTAATTCTGAATTTATTTGTTAAGTAACTCGAGAGAGAGGCTGAGTAAAGAATTTGAGTAATCAATTAATGGTTTGTTGATTTCACCTAGAGATAGGAGAATTAATGAATTTCATGCTTTTATCACCTAGAGATAAGGATAGTTATTAAGGAATTGTTCTTCATACATCTTTTGGTTGAATTAGTGAGATAGAGATATATATTGATTTAACTAAGAGATAGTGAAATCATAACTCGAGAGAGAGTGGAGTCTATGTTATTCCTTCATAATGCCATAATGGTAATTAGTTGTTATAATTGCTAGATTAATTATTGTCATGATTTTTAGAAGTTTTGTCTAATTACATGTCATTCTATGCTTGATTGTGTAACTATTGTATTTAGCTTTTATTTAATTACTTTAGTTGGTAGGTTAAACAAATGATGATCAATGATTAATAGTAGTTGTTCATTGAGGATCAATACTCATTAATTTCCTATATTATGCTTTACGATGAGTATATTTGCTTATATATGTGATTTAGGCTTAATGTTTTACTTGAAACTTGATTGAAAATTGGATTTAAAAATGAAAGATTTTATATACCCAAATCTGATACATTAGATTTTCAAGTGGCAATTCACATTGCTAAGAATAACTCATATATGGGAAAAATGACGCATGAGATTAAGACATGATGTCATAAAGCAGCTGCTAAGAGATATAATAATTTCTGTTGATTTCATAAGGTCAGAAGTGAATTTTGTCGATCCTCTAACCAAACATTTGTGAAGGAAGTTAATTTTGGAAATATCAAAGAGCATGGGATTAAAGCTAATCGAGTAGTCAATTATGATAGAAACCTAACCTATGTGATTGGAGATTCCATGCAGTAGGTTTACATGGGTAACAACAAGCAAAATTGAATAAAAGCATTAATATTAAGTCCCTATTATGGTGCATGAATAGTGCTTATACTGCAAATTACTAAGTGAGATTGAGTTAAACTCTTAATACATTCATATTCCATATGGGTGGTGTAACTAAGCAGTATACACTTAATGGATTCACATATGTGAGTGTAGAATGGGGCCGTTTCTATGAGATAATTATTGGCAAAATCTATAGAGCACTTATGAAGCACATGCACGACCTATTTATGCAAAAGTGGTGAACAATAAAATTGTGGAGTAAAGGTTGAATGATAAAATCTTTATCTTACAATTAGAGGTTATTGGTTCATAGAAGCTAAAAGCTTCACTAATAACTTTGTAAATTATGTTTTATTGTCTTGTATTTGGTTCATAGTCTAAAAGACACCAAACTTATAACTTTTATCCATGAATATAACCCAACATTTCCTTTACCTCTTTTTTTGTTGAATCCTTTTGAAATATGGGGTGGGGGTGGTGGTATTAGAATATATTATATTTTAAAAAGAGATCAATCCCACATTGGAAGTTTAAAGAAGTTCTAAATACTATATATTGTATTACAATATGTTGGGTTAGCAAACATTTAGAAGTAATGAGGGTTGCACAAGATGGGCTAGTCCAAGAGTAAATTGGTGGATTTGCCCCCTGCCTACAAGATATATGCCAACCAAGATATATGACCTTTTCCACACGCTATCTACAACTTCCTTTGACTGAGTTTTACTCATGTCCATCTTATCTCCAATTTCTTAGATATCTTTGGGGAATGTTGCCCGGTTGCCTATAAATAGACAACATTCTCTGCTTCTTCTATACAACATTCTCTTCTTCTTCAAATAGTTAGGTTATATTTGTTTAAAATTTTGTTGTTCTTATATCTCACTTTTCGTGGAAGGGCTTGTTTAATCCTAATGAGACTGTCAAAATAACCTTTAGGATAGTGTTACTACAATTCAAGCCATTATTCTTCTTCATTATTCTTTTATTTTCTTAAAATTTTCTTCTAGATATTACAAAGGCCAATCAAATTTTTGATTATCTACTGAAGTATGGACAAATTAAGCTATCTCAAGGCTAGTAAATTCCTTCGATCGAAGAGCTCAAGGGGAAGAGGTATTATTAGTGGCATAACATATTCACTCATACCACTAACAATTATCTTATTTGTAGAAGTGCCATCCAGAAGGCCACTTAAGAAGGATGACTTAGGTTCGTAGATAAGGCTACCTCTGAATTGCATGTTGATTCAGATCCCTACCCTAAAGCTAATATTAACATGGTAAATGCAATGGAGAGCAATCGTCTAAGGACAAAAAAAAATATATAGGTAGAGAGGTAGATTGAGTAATTGATCTTAGAAACCAATTTAATGAGCAGAGGAGCTATCCAAAAACAAAAGTTGATCTGAATAACAAGAAGAGAAACCAACAGAACGACTCTTTAGTTTTTCTAAGATCGAGAACACAGCCAGCCAAGCCTAATCTAGGATGGCAATAGAGAAAGGACCAACCAGCCATGCTGCCTTGGATCCAGAAGCGAAGCTTACAAAGAAAGAGAGTATATTTGAGGTATAAGCTAAAAAAATGGGAAGGAATGTAGTTAGAGTAAATACGAATTGTGCAGATCGGCTCTAGGCTAGTTGTTAATAGCCAAATGAAGCAAAAATATAAATGTTTAGAAAAGAACGATTACAGACCAACCGATTAGTAACTAGAATAAAGAAGGAGAAAAAAGGATTAGCTGAAGTTACCTAGATGAGGGAGAAGTTATCATTAACTCCAACTTTCTGGGGACAGTTGCACATAACTCAAAGAGACATTTTTGTTCTTTGACCTTAGTTGGTCTCAAAGAACAAAAATAGGGACAAAGTGTTAGTAAGTAAAAATCACTAGCCAAGCTGAAATCTAAAAAACCTGGACTAGCCAACCTAGAAGACGCTGGATGGCTAGATAGCTAGACATCAAGTAGATAAGACCATTGAACCAGCTTGACTAGCCGACTTGCCGGACAGTAGACGGCTGAGGCCAGGTAACCTTGGAGATATTTCTTGCTGACTGAATTGATAGATCAACTGATGAAGTGGCTAAAGGTTTAGGAAGTTGAGTTTGAGTGGGATACTACTTGAAATCCAGGGAGTGCGGCACGAGTTTTAACTAATTCAACTACCCACTTTCCCACTATATTTACCATGAGTATCAAGGGGATCAAGAAAACCATAAATGGCGAAAGTGGTGTGAACATAAGGTTATCAAATCCCTATAAAAACACTAGGAAGGCATAAAAAAAGGGCATTGAATCCGACATTCAAAGAGTTTACAAGTATTTTTTCCATTTGCTACCTTTTTTGGAGTTTTATCTTAGATTTTTATTATTTTCAGTTATATTTCTATTACTTTTATTACTACTTTCCTTGTATTTTCACTATCCTAAAACAACTCCCTCAGTTGTAGGAATTTGTTTGTGCTCTTGGAAGTATCAATTGAAATTCTAGGTTCATAAAGGATCTCTTTTTACATTAATGCCTGAGCTTCATTCATTCATACACAAAGGAGATTCAATTCTATGTTAGCTGATCCATCTAAGGTCAAGGCATTAGCTTGCCAGACAGCTACATCTCAACCGATCGACCGGCTAAAGTTTCGGATGGCCAACACCGTAAAAGAGTGTCTTATTTTCATATCTCGCATTTATATACACTGTTCTAACTATTTCTGGAATAACATTCCTATTAAATTAGCTTTCTGTGTTAGCTGTCCTAAATGAGTTTTGCAAGAATCAGCTTGGCAAGGATAGTCAATACCCTGCCGGCTACAATTTTCACGACCTAACACTATGTATTGTTAAGAATTATTCTTATAATAGAGAAAATAAACGAACAGTCATAATGAGGCTGTCGGTAGATAAAATTAATTTCATTGATTATGTGAAGCTAGAAGTAAATTTAACTGATCCTTTGATTAAATATTTAGGAAGAAATTTAACTTTTGAAATATCAAGGGAAATAGGACTAAAGCCACTTGATTGTCAACAGCTGATGGTAATCCAACTTATGTGATTAGTGATCTTATCAAATATATCCATATGGGTTAACAAACCACTGTTAATCCTGAAGCACGTAAGATGAGTCCTTATTATATGTGTTTATTGCCTATAATTGTAAATTATTAACGAAATAATCCTTAAGGACAATACTCCTCCCGCATGACTCAAACATTATTATATTATTTCTACACGTACATTTCCAACACCATCATGCCTGAAAATTGAATTTTATGATTAGTTTGATATTACGAGAATAATTTAAAGGTAATAAAAGATCGAAAAGTGTTTGAAGATAAAAATGATATTGGAAAAAAAAGTTTAGGATAATAATAGAATAAAAAGTTTAAGAATAAAAATTGTACTTTAAAAAAATAAAATGTCAGGACTACTTGGTGTTGAAAATGGCAACTTTGGAAGTTAATAATTTTTAACTTATGATTAGTTAGCCTAAAACAATTAATGGGAATTGTTCTTGACATGTTAGAGATTGTTTTGATTGTGGTAGAAGCCATTTTCATGGTGGGAATTCATAGTTAAATGTTGTTAAAGTTGGGTGTTTAACCATTTGGGAACTCATGTTAGACATGAGTCCTACATGGGAAAAATAGAGGAGTGTGGAAGCCTTTATATACTAAAAGGCTTTTCTATAGACTTAATAGAACAACCCAAGGTATGGAGGATGCCACACGCGCGCGCCGCCCTTTCGGCCCAGCTCGGGCTTGGCCTATGTTTTCACGATCCTCTATTTTTATTTGGCCCAATTAACTCTAACTTGAAAAGGAATAGGAAACATAAAATCTGGTAAGGGAATTAGGGCTTCCTAATCCGAATTGGGTTTTAATTTTCCTAAGGCGAGATTAAAAGGGGGAACAGAGCCGTCATTAAGATTAACCCCTTTTCGTGCTTTTTTGTTTCTTGTGAGAAAATTCACCGCTTCGGTTCTCTCTCCACGATCCATAATTTTTGACTTATCGAGACCGGTGAACTGAGGGGATTTTCGAGGTGATCACAGTTAGTATGCGTCAACAGTGATCTGAGACCTTCTTATCCTGCAAGAAGAGTCGCTGTACCCATCGCACCAGAGTGGGGCGAATAACTTTTTGAAGGCAAGCTAGTATAAGACTGGTGATTCGGTTAGCAGTACAGTACGTTGTGGCGCAGCTTGTCTAGAGGAGTGCCAGCGCTAGGTACGTTCTAGTAGAACCGCGAGCAAGTCTCTCAGGTATACTACTGACTTATTTATTAAGTTTGAATTCTATCTAGTTACATTACGTTTGGACTGTGTAGCCTTGCCGGCATTGTTGATATTTGATAATTGCAATTGTTAGAGCCCTGGTCGGGTATAGGCGGTGCTTGTTCAATTCAGTTGAGTTGTCTGTCTGTGCTCGTAGGTACTCTATTTTCTAACAGTCTTCAAGAAGTTATTCTGCAATTATCTGTTTGTGTGCAATGGCCAGTTCGTCAGGTACTGCATCTACTGCGTATAAGCCTTTGGTTGACTTGAATGGTCTGCCGGACAAGTTTTGTCCAAGGCAGAATTTCAAGCGTTGGCAACAACGCATGAAAATTTGGTTGACCATGAGGGGCTTATTATCAGCAGTGCATGTAGACAGGCCTATACCAACTGAAAGGCATTCTAGAGTAGCTGAGATTGCTGCGTGGGATGAACGAAACAATGTAGGCAGAGGGGCAATACTGTCAGCATTGACAAATGCTCTCTTTGATGTCTATTGTTCTGAGTCATACACAACAAAGATGCTATAGGATGAACTGGATAGGAAATATAATACCGAGGATCAAGGTCTGGAAAGGTATTATGTCTCCAAATTCCTGAAGTTTCAGATGGTTGAGGGTAAGTTTGTGACTGAACAGACTCAAGAGTTGCAATTGATTATTCATTCTCTTCATGAATCGGATATGGAACTTCTTGAGAAGTTTCAAGTGATGTCAGTGATAGAGAAATTTCCTAAGTCTTGGGAGGACTTTGGTATGTCCCTCAAACACAAGACGGAGAATATTTCTCTAAACGATCTGATGAAATCAATATCCATTGAGGAGCAACATAGAAAGAATAGTCATATTGTACCTGTGGAGTCTAATGTCCATGTGGTGACTACTGGGAAGAAGAGCAATAATCAGAGAAATGTGGGGGTTAACTTAAACTCTAAAAACATAAATAAGACAAAAGGCAAGGCCAAGAAGAAACCGAAGGCGAACAAACCTTACTGGAATTGTGGTCAGGTTGGACATTGGGCTAAGGACTGTCCGTCTAAAAAGCCCAAAGTCAAACAAGGATCAAATTTTGAAGCACAAGTCAATGTGGTGGTAGAGGATACTAGTCAAGCAGAAGCTGATTTGAGTACTCACCTTGCTGAGGTTTGTACCATTGAGGCTGAGACTGGCATCACTACTTCCAATGATGATGAAAGGTATGTTTCTATTAACCTAGAAGTCTTTACTATTTATGAGCCACTTGAATGGCTGGTTGATACTGGAGCAAATGTGCACGTTTGTGCTGATAAATTGCTTTTTGTGTCTTACCAGCCTATTAAAGGAAAAACTGTGAAGATGGGGAACTCAACTGCAGCCAATGTGTTGGGGATTGGACGCGTGGACTTGAAGTTTCCTTCAGAGCGTATTCTTTCTCTTCATAGGGTGCAACATGTTCCAACAGTTCGTAGGAATATTCTTAGTGGTTCATGTTTAGTCAAAGAGGGTTATGAATTTACTTTCAAATGTAATAAAGTAGTGATTATGCACTACAATTATTTTGTTGGCAAAGGTTATTTGTCAGATGGTTTATTTAAATTAAGAGTTGAATCTTTTACTTCTGATTTGAATAAAGCTTCTCCTATTAAGAATTCTGTTTATCCTATGGTGCACATTATTGAATCCACTGATGTTTGGCATAGTAGACTTGGACATTTAAATTTAGATTCTGTTAAAAGAATGATGAATTTAGACTTGATCCCTAAACATTCAATTGATAAGAAAAATAAATGTCAAGTGTGTGTGGAAGCTAAAACAACCAAGAAACCCTATCATTCAATTGAAAGGGATTTAGAAATACTTAATTTAGTTCACACAGACATTTGTGAATTTAATGGCTTGTTGACTAGGGATCATAAGAAATACTTCATTACTTTTATTGACGATTGTAGTAAATATTGCTATGTTTATTTACTTAAACATAAAGATGAAGCACTTGAAAAGTTTCTCATATTTAAAAATGAAGCTGAAACTCAAACTGGCAAGAAACTTAAAAGGTTAAGATCTGATAGAGGTGGAGAGTATGGGTCTAATCCATTTGTTGAATATTGCCAAAGTAATGGCATAATTCATGAGGAGACACCCCCTTATTCTCCCCAGTCTAATGGGATTACTGAACGGAAAAATAGAACGTTTAAAGATATGATCAACAGTTTACTTTTGAATTCTGGATTGCCTAAGTATATGTAGGGTGAGGCTTTGAATACGGCTTGCCATATTCTAAATAGAGTACCTCATAAACATAAACAGGTAACTCCATTTGAAAACTCAAAAGGTAGGAAACCTAATTTAAAATACTTCCGTGTGTGTGATTGTCTTGCAAAAGTTCTAATCCCTTAACATAAAAGGAAGAAGTTAGGACCAAAGACTGTTGATGCCATCTTTATTGGTTATGTGGAAACAAGCTATGCCATGAGGTTTTTGGTAATTAAGTCCGAAATACCTAGTATAGATTGTAACACTATCATTTAATACCGTGATGCTACATTCTTTGAGAATGTGTTTCCCATGAAAACTGGTTTGTCTCAAGATGTTTCTACTTTATATTCAGCCTTAACATCTGATTCCATTCCTGATCATGTGGAAAGGATGAAAGATGTGGGGGCAGGTCCCAATAGTCCCAATACTCAAATTGAGGAATTGGAAGAACCTAGAAGGAGTAAGAGAGCTAAGGTTGTCAAGGACTTTGGAAGTGACTTTGTCACTTACAGTGTTGAGGACGAATCTTTGACTTTTCAAGCAGCTATGGCTTCTTCAGAAGTAGGGCATTGGAAAGGAGCTGTTAAGAGTGAGATGGATTCCATTGTCTCCAATGAGACATGGGAATTGGTAGATCTCCCTCCTGGGTGCAGTACAATTGGATGTAAATGGATATTTAAGAAGAAACTTAAACCAGATGGGACCATAGATAAGTATAAAGCCAGATTAGTTGCCAAAGGGTTTAGACAGAAAGAGGGAATAGACTATTTTGATACATACTCTCCTGTTGCTCATTTGACTACAATCCGAGTGCTAATTGCATTGGCTTCCATATGTGGTCTCACCATCCACCAAATGGATATGAAGACAGCTTTTCTTTATGGTGATCTTGAAGAAGAGATATATATGGATCAACCTGAAGGATTTGTAGCCAAAGAAAATGAACGGAAAGTTTATAAACTCGTTAAATCCCTATATGGTCTAAAACAAGCACCCAAACAATGGCATGAAAAATTTGATAAAACAATTTTATCATTTGGCTTCAACATAAATGAGAATGACAAGTGTGTTTACTGTAAGGTTAAAGGTAATGCTTATATTGTTCTATGCCTGTATGTGGATGACATTTTGCTATTTGGGTCCAATATTGAGATAATTAATGAGACTAAATCATTTTTGAAAAGTAAGTTTGAAATGAAGGATATGGGAGTAGCAAATGTGATTCTTGGCCTAAAGTTGATTCGCTCAACTGAGGGGATAACCATTTCTCAAACTCACTATGTTGAGAGTGTTCTTGAGAAATATGGGTATCAAAATTGTAGAATTGCTAAAACTCTAAGTGACCATTCTGTAGCTTTATTCAAGAATGAAAGTAGAGTTCCTGTGTCTCAATTAAGATATTCTCAAATTATTGGGAGCTTGCAATATCTTGCGAATGGCTCAAGATCAGATATTTCATTTTCTGTATCTAAGCTGGCAAGATATACAAGTTGTCCAAATCGGACTCATTGGGAGGCCTTAGATAGAGTACTACGGTACTTGAAGGGAACAGTTTCCCTTGGGCTGCATTATGGGAAATTCCCTACTGTACTTGAAGAGTATAGTGATGCAAGCTGGATAGTCAAGAACTCTGGTAGCAATGGTTGCACTAGATATATGTTTACATTAGGTGGCGGAGCAGTCGCCTGGAAGTCTTGTAAACAGACTTTGATAACTCGGTCAACTTTTGAGGCTAAGTTATGTGCCTTGGATACTACTGGAACGGAAGTTGAATGGCTGTATGGACTATTGTCCTCTTTGCCAATGATCAGCAAGTCCGTTATTGCTATATCTGTGCATTGTGACAGTCAAACCACAATTGCAAAGATAAAGAGTACCAAGTATAATCAAAAGACTAAGAGACACATCCAAGTTAGACTTAAGTCTATAAGGGAGTTAGTGTCTGAAAGGGTGGTGTCTGTTGACTTTGTTGGATCCAAAAATAACATTGCAGACCCCCTAACTAAGGGACTTGAAACATCATTGTTCCTTAAATCCAGGTTGGGAATGGGACTGATAACCCAGAAATGATTCACCTACAGTGGCAACCCAACTGACCAAGTTGAGATCCCACAAGGCAGTTCAATGTGGTATAAACAAGCTGTTTGAGTGAATCTGGCACCAATTTTGATACCTTTGTATCTAGGTCCTTTCCCTGAAAGCTTGTGGTGCATTTACTGCAATGAGTAAGAGTTATGACTCTGAATGGGATCAAGTCTTTTAGACAGGATGCTAGCAGTACATCTTTGGAGATCGCCAACTATGTGAGTGTTGTTGTGTGGCCGCAACTAAAGGGAATTGGGTTTTCTCTGAATACACTCATGAGACAGGATCAGGACACATGGCCATAACGTGTCAACCCTAAAGATTATCTCCATAGCCGATAGTCTGTTGTTACCAATGGACGCCATCACATTCAAGGTTTAGATTCAAGGCTTAAGTCCATCTGTTCCTGTAGGGGCATAAGTTGGATAACTTAGGTAGTGGTTCAAACCGGAAGGTGCTATCATCGAAAGCAGATTATGTAAATCCTGAATAGTCTTTAACTATGGATTTGTGGGGATTGTTGAAAATGGCAACTTTGGGAGTTAATAATTTTTAACTCATGATTAGTTAGCCTAAAACAATTAATGGGAATTGTTCATGACATGTTAGAGATTGTTTTGATTGTGGTAGAAGCCATTTTCATGTGGGAATCCATAATTAAATGTTGTTAAAGTTGGGTGTTTAACCGTTTGGGAACTCATGTTAGACATGAGTCCCACATGGGAAAAATAGAGGAGTGTGGAAGCCTTTATATACTAAAAGGCTTTTCTATAGTCTTAATAGAAAAGCCCAAGGTATGGAGGATGCCACACGCGCGCGCCGCCCGCTCGGCCGGGCTCGGGCTTGGCCCATGTTTTCACGATCCTCTATTTTTATTTGGCCCAATTAACTCTAACTTGAAAAGGAATAGGAAACATAAAATCTGGTAAGGGAATTAGGGCTTCCTAATCCGAATTGGATTTTAATTTTCCTAAGGCGAGATTAAAAGGGGGAACAGAGCCGCCATTAAGGTTAACCCCTTTTCGTGCTTTTTTGCTTCCTACGAGAAAATTCGTCGCTTCGATTCTCTCTCCACGATCCATAATTTTTGACTTATCGGGACCGGTGAACTGATGGGATTTTCGAGGTGATCACAGTTGGTGTGCGTCAACAGTGATCTGAGACCGTCTTATCCTGCAAGAAGAGTCGCTGTACCCATCGCACCAGAGTGGGGCGAATAACTTCTTAAAGGCAAGCCAGTATAAGACTGGTGATTCGGTCAGCAGTACAGTACGTTGCGGCGTAGCTTGTCCAGATGAGTGCCAGCGCTAGGTACGTTCTGGTAGAACCACGAGCAAGTCTCTCAGGTATACTACTGACTTATTTATTAAGTTTGAATTCTATCTAGTTACATTACGTTTGGACTGTGTGGCCTTGCCGGCATTGTTGATATTTGATAATTGCAATTGTTAGAGCCCTGGTCGGGTATAGGCGGTGCTTGTTCAATTCAGTTGAGTTGTCTGTCTGTGCTCGTAGGTACCCTGTTTTCTAACACTTGGATCAATCGGCGCCCCGTTAGCTGTGAATAGACGTATACATACACCCAGCCAAACTAAGTTGGGCGTTAAATTTATCGAGTTTGGCTTGCTTAAATTTGTTTAAAATAAAGATTAGTTTGTAATAGATGTAAATAAATTATATATATATATATATATATATATATATATATATATATTAGTTTTGAATCAATCTTTATGTATTAATTGATTAATATTTCGTTCTATAATTAATTTGAGATTATTTTTTATATTTAACCATGATGCCAACACTTTATCCCAAATATTTGAGCTTGGAAAATTTAAGTTTGAGTGCAAGGAAAGGAAGCTTGAATGGGACTCGAGTAATTGTTATCTCGGAGCAAATTTATCGGGAGCATCATCTTTCTTTTCCTCTCTTTCTTTCCTATATTTTTTTTAAATACTCCATGGTCCATCCTCGTGCTTCCTCACAATAAAGGAAGAAGGGGGAGGAAGTGGGGTGAATTTTCACTGGGTAATTTCAACTTGTATAGCTGAAAGTATGCATCTTGCATGATCAAACGAGTACTAGACGTTATTACACTGGCAACTTGTGGTTTAAAGGAAATATTGACCTGTTTTGGTATCAAAACATCAGGCTATTAAAAAGAATTGCAGGGGGCGGGGGGTAAGAGGGGGTGGGGGGGTGGCGCGGGTTGCTGGGGTGCAAACATACACACAAGACGAAACTCAGGAATCTAAATCTTGGGAGATATCAAGCTGCCCTTGAGTTTACCTCAGCAATTAGTGCTCAAGTTGAGGCATGAAAGAATGTGAATTTTTAATCATTGAAATAATTGGACATTGAAAGCAGGAAAAATACGGATATCGGTGGTCATTAAATGTATAAATAATTTTATTTCTAAAACTTTCGATTCGTCTTCTCCAAAAAAAAAAAAAAAAAAAGATTTGTATTGATTTTCCCCCTAAGGAGGATTGTAGTTTTTTTATTTGATCTTTTTGGGTAAAAATATTGAATGTTGTTAGACAGTGACTCAAAAGGGTATGTTTGCAATAGGAGTTTGAGGAATTTAATGCCCTACCTATCGGGATTAATATCAAGTAGGGATGGGAACAGGGTAGGAAGGGTTGAGGACTAAAAATCCGACTCCGCTCCCTTCTAATATGTTGATCTCCCTCAATTTATACCCTCAACGGAGAGAGATGCAGATTCCAAGTCTCAACCCACTAGGGATAAAATTATTCCCACCACCAGCCTATTTTCAAGTAGAGAGGTGAAGGCCCAATTGGTTAAGAGGGAGAAAATTTTCAATCGGATCTAAAAATTAAAATAAGTAGAAAAATTTAATATTAGAAAAATATTGATAATCCAAAAGATAGACAATAAGATAATTAAGTTCTAAAATATAATTTCACATAATAAATAAAATATATAAATACAATATTAACAGTAGTAAAATATAACAAGGTAACGAAAAATATAACAGAGGAATGGCTGTGTAGTGAGAGAAAGAGGAAGAGAGAGAAACTCTCAACTCCTTTGAGTCCTCTTTTTATGTCTTGCTATCCATGGATGATCTTCAAGCTACTACTGCCAGTAAACGAATTCCCTGCTAGTTAGTTATTATCAATTTTGTGCTATTTTTCTACTACTGTGGTATCTGTTTGTGCTGTGTGGTTGTACTATACACGTTTGTGTTCTGGACTTTTGTTATTTCTTGCCTACCCGACTATGATTTCTGGATAGTTTGTTGGATTGGTGGAGCATATCGTTACAATGCTATGCTAGTTGCACATGCCAGATAGGTCCTGTATGAGTTTTTTTGGGTTGGTGTTGTTGTTATCCACCATTTCTCTCTTGTTATCCTACTGTTTCTCTTCTGGCTGTAAATTTAGGTCCATACTTGACGTCGGTATCCTGGTCTGGGGTGATTTAACATGTGCATCAGTTACATATTAGCTTACTTTTGTTAGTTTGATTGTGGTGGGCTGTTTGTGCCTATTTTTCTAGACTATGTGCAAACAGTGTTCTTGGTTTGGTCCTTCTTCCTGGTCATCAGCTATACTAGCCATCCGGTCTGTTTGATCCTCATAAACCAACATTTTCA
This sequence comes from Voacanga thouarsii, assembly GCA_026120185.1. Taxonomy (NCBI): domain Eukaryota; kingdom Viridiplantae; phylum Streptophyta; class Magnoliopsida; order Gentianales; family Apocynaceae; genus Voacanga; species Voacanga thouarsii. The sequence continues at coordinate 582,494 of JANUWF010001437.1, read as the reverse complement.
TGTTGAAACCAGTTTGTCAGCCTCTGCTTGCTGTTTTCTTTAGTGTGGTCTACTTCCTGGGAACCACCTTTGATTTCAAATTCACCTGACCCTCCTCATTCTTGGCCTATAGAACTTTAGTATGCATTTGCTTTTCATGGTTGTCAGTTAGCAAGTCTACCAACCTCGGAAATAATTTATTCTATCTCAAGGTATAATATTCTCTTCCTTCTGCCTGTCTTGCTATATCCGCCCTGCTTTTGATCTCGGGGCTTGGATCTAATGGTCTAGACTAAAGGACGAAAGAAAGGCAACAAATCGGGGGTTGCATCTACTATCTTACCTCTGGTAGCTTTTTCATATAGCCCACCTAGGACCATGGAATTGCCTAATGTGAACCCCTCATCTCTCTCCCAGCCTTTCAAATTGAATACCTCAGTCCCCATTCCACCTATGTCAACCAATCCCCCAGACCTAGTGCCCCAACAGCTGGCCCTAGAAATGTCCCAACCCTCATGCCTTGTGTCCATACAGGTGGAGAGCATGCCACCTCCTGTTGCACCCGTGCCTTCTGATTCTTCTAACCTTTGTATGGGTGACACTATTAACTCTCAGATGGAGACACAGTCTCATCCCAAACCTTTGGATACCAAGCAACTAATTCGTACTTGGGCTAATGTTGTGAAAGGGAACCGTAAGTAGTGTAATGGAATGAGATTAAGCCATATTCCTTGCTCGAGTAACTTCATTGACATTGATGCATTGGACTTTGTGGATGCTGAGGTCAAGCTGGGTTATTGCCTAATTGGGATGTTTGCGGGTAGATTTCCAGGTATGAAGGCTGTCATGGCTCTCACTAAGCATTAGGGTGTTCAATCAAAGGTACACACACATGCCTCTAGGTAGCTGATTTTTCGCTTCAAATCGGATGCAGATAGGCAAGAGGTTCTACGTGGGGGGCTTTATGCAGTGTTTGGTCGATCGCTTGCTCAAGGTGATGTCATTTGAATTTTGATTTCTCCCTGGATGAGGTGAGCATAATGCCCATATGGGTCACGTTTCCAACTTTGCCTTTAGGTTGCTAGAATATGACGGCTCTTAGTAAAATTGTTTCCGCTATTGGCATCCCCATTATGACCGATATGCTTACTGCAACTCTTGATTGTCTGTCCTATGCTAGAGTTCTGGTGGAAGTTGATGTGTCTAAGCCCCTAGTGAAAGTGGTGCCACTTAGATTACCATCGGGAAAGATCAAGCAGTAGACTGTGAGGTTTGAGTTTGAACCAGCCTTTTGTAATTATTGCTGCAAATTTGGTCATGTCACGGAGGCTTGCATGGGGGATAAAAATGAAAAAGAGAGAATAGATGCTGAATCCCATGGGTGACGAAGTTAGCAAACAGCAAAATGGTAGGCCACAAAAAAGGACAAGGCTTTTGTCTACACTGGTTGGATAAAACCATCAGCTGAGATCACCTTTGCTTGGTGAGTAAGGCCTATACGCACTGACAAGGGGAAAGAGCTAGTCCAGTGTAATGACCATGAATGCATGCCGAGCATATAGTCTGCCACTGATTGCAGTGCACAAGGGTTGGACAAGCCTTTCGCTAGGGACATGCAGGTCCATGATGTCCCGTCTTCGTCTATTAGGCAACGAAACTAGCTTAGGGAAAGAAGAGGCCGGTCCAGGGGAAGGCGTATGGGACGTCCACAATTGCGATCAAACTCACAGATGCATGTACATTTTGGAAATAATACATCGGTCTCTCCTACTAAGAATGAAGGCAGTGTTGAGGATATTCCAAAGGCAATGGTGAATGCTGGTAGGGCAATCGTGCAAGCCACAAAATTTATTCGTTCGGTATGGAAGAAATATGCGCAACGTAGTGTTGACTTGATTGGTGCCCAAAGGGCACTAATTAGTCCCCAATGAGAGTAGCATGCTGGAATATTCGAGGGTACAACATGGACCTCAATCAACACAGGGTTTGGGAGTTTATTTCTAAACATCGTGTGAACGTTATCGGATTACTGGAAACAAAGTTAACTGTCGATGGGCTTGATAATATCCTTCAAAAAAAATTCCCTAATTGGTTGGTTATACATTACTTGGTTGAATCTAATGGGGGTAGAGTAGTCATTTTGTGGAATGGAGCAAAGGTGGATGTCCAGTTATTCCACTGCACGCCTCAGGCTATTACAATTCGCATCACATGTAAGGTTACTCATGTTGCTTATTTATTTACTTTCGTCTATGCTTACAATTCTGTTGTGGCGCGAAGGCCTTTGTGGGAGGTTATTGAGTACTTATCTTCCACGCTGTCGGAGGCATGGATCCTTCTGGGTGATTTTAATACTTACATGTGGATGATAAACTTAGTGGTACTATGCCTTCAACATATGAAATTAAATACTTTGCATCAATATGTGCAGACACTGGCGTGAAGGATCTCCCCTATGTTGGGCCGTGGTTTACTTGGACAAATTTGAGGGTTTGGTCTAAACTTAATAGGGTTATGGGTAATGATGCATGGTTCCAATGCTCTGTCTAGGCATCGGCGGATTTCTTCCCCATTGAGTGTCTATCTAATTATAGCCTCGTCATTTGGTCAGTGGTAGACAACAGTGGGGGTTTAGTGTGTCTGTTCAGGTTCCTTAATTTTTGGGCTGACCATGACTCGTTCCAGGATTTAGTTAAGGGAGTATAGGATCGGCCCTACACAGGATTTCACTAGTTCATCTTCTGTCGTTGGTTGAAAAAGCTTAAGCGGGACTTGTGGAGATTAAACAGATTGGAATTTTCTCACCTGTCTGGTCGTGTTGAACAAGCAAACAAGGCTGTACTGAATGCCCAACAGCTATTACTTGACAAACCTATGGATCAGGACCTTATTGCACAGTTCAAGAAGTGTAAATGATCAGCATGGCGTCTGGCTGAGGCAGAAATGAAGTTCTACCAGTAACTTGCAAAAGGAAAGTATGTGGCTTAAGCAGACAAAAATACTTGTTACTTCTTTAATATAGTCAAACGGAACAAAAAAAGGAGCTTCATAGCTTCGATTCTTAAGGAAAATAGTAACATGACTGACAGTCCAAAGGCTCTAGTTGATGAATTTATGGAATACTACCGGAGCCTACTGGGGAGGAGGGTGGACTGCCAGGACATCAATGTGGACTATGTTCGTGCTGGCCCGATGGTCCCTCATGACCTGAAGGATGACTTGTTTAGGGAGGTCACTGATCAGGATATTAAATTGGCCCTGTGGGATATTGGCGATTGCAAAGCACCGGGTCCAGACAGGTACTCTGTCTAATTTTTCAAGAAAGCTGGGGTACAGTTAGATAGAGTCTCTGTGATGTAGTTAGGGAATTATTCACGTTTGGCAGAATCCTAAAGCAGATTAACCATTCTATTATTACTCTGGTTGCTAAGACTGAACATGCAGAGAGGGTGGGGGAATATAGACCAATTTCTTTCTGCAACGTGGTGTACAAGATTATTCCTAAAATTTTGACAGATAGACTTAAATTGGTTGTTCCTTATCTTGTGGACATTTGCAGACAACGTTTATACAAGACAGACTCATGGCTGACAACATCCTTCTGGTTCAGGAGCTTATGCGTGCGTATAGTAGGACAAGAGTTTCTCCTCGATGTATGATTAAGGTGGACCTAAGGAAGGCTTATGACTCAGTTAACTAGGATTTCTTATTGGAATTACTTACTAAATTGGGGTTCCTACATCTCTTCATGAACTGGATTGAGCAGTGTGTGACCACTACTTCTTTCTCTGTTGCTATCAATGGGACAGTGCAAGGTTTCTTTAGAGGTGATAAAGGTCTGCGCCAAGGGGATCCAATTTCTCCACTGCTATTTATCATTTGTTTGGAATATTTCTCACAAGTTGTCAAAGTGCACACACTTGGGACTTTATTCAACTATCATCCCAAGTGTGAGGGTTTAAGGATTACTCACCTTGCATTTGCGGATGACCTTATGTTGTTTGTTAGGGGTGATTGTTCTTCTGTTCGCATTCTCCTTGACTGCCTGGAAGAATTTAAGAGGTTCTCTGGTCTTGAAATTAATAAGGATAAGTCTAATATTTATCTTACTGGTATCCTCACGACTGATCAGGAGAGTATTCTGGCTGATACGGGCATACCCATTGGGCAACTTCCGTTTCGCTACCTTGGCCTACCAATCATGAATGGTAAAATACGGCTAACTTTCTACAAACCATTGCTGGATAGAATTGGCTCATACATTGGGCAATGGTCTACACGTTCTCTTTCTTATGCTGGGTGCCTCCAACTGATCCAGTTTGTCCTTCAGGGGGTTGAGTGTTTCTGGTTATCCATTCTCCCAACACCGTCTACAGTGATTTGTCAGTTGGATAGGATGGCTAGGGACTTCTTGTGGGACTCAAAAAAGTCATTGGTTTCCTAGAAGGATATTTGCCTTCCCAAGACTGAAGGTGGACTTGGATTGTGGAATTTATAGACTTGGAACAAGGCGCTATTGACTAGAATCATTTGGGACATACAAGTTGAGAAACAATCCTTGTAGGTCAAATGGCTAGACTACTATTATATGAAGGGCAGATTTGTTTGGGAAATCGAACATCACAGGGACCACTCCCCTCTGTTTCGTAGACTGCTAGCAATTAGAGACATGATCCTGGAACGGGAACGGGATATTTACAGTGCTGCTGATCTTCTTCACACTTGGGCTATGGGCACTAATTCGTTCACTTCTCAAGTTTATGACTATCTGAGGTCAACTACATTGAGGGTTTTTTGGGCCAATACTATTTGGAAGCAGGGTCTATGCCCCAAACACTGATTCATACTTTGGTTGTGTGCTAGGGGAAGGCTGAAGACCAAGAATGCACTTGTGTTCTGGCTTGATGATTTGTCTTGTCCACTGTGTAAGACACAATCGGAAACGACTAACCATTTATTTTTCAAGTGCTCGATTTCTGCTACTATTTGGATGAAAGTTAAAAGGTGGCTGAGCTTACTACAAGCAATGAATACGTCCAACGCTTGCCTTATGTAGTACAAATGTGCCAACCGTGGTTCTTCGTGGTTAGCTAAGGCTAAGGCTACTACTGTGGTTGCCATGTTCTATTACATTTGGAATGCTCAAAACAAAGCACTTTTTGAGGGAGAAGTTTGCCAACCGTTGGATATTGCTAAAAGGATTAAAACACATGTATACACTATTATATTTACTTTGTACCATAATGTTCTGACTAGTTTTGAGAATTGTATTGAAAATTGCTAGTTAATAGTCCTCTTGACTATGAACGACCATGTAAATATATTTTGATCAATATTAATCCATTTATATTATGATAATATATATATATATATATATATATATATTTATAACAAGTTATGAAACTAGAGCATAATTTTAAAATATTAAAAATTTCTAATATAATTTTACTCATTCAAGATTTACGAGGGTTTGTAGGTTTGTAAAAAAAAAAAAAAAAAAATCAAATATGAGGATTGTTTAGTTTTGCATATTTAAATATTTCTTATGTTTTATTTTAAAAATAAAACATAATTGCTTCTATCTCAAATTAAATATTATTATATATCTTTTAGAAAACTTTGAAAGTACTTGATCATTTATAATTTTTGAAAATATGTGAATATACTCTTAATATATTAATAATAAAAAATTTATAATATAAATATATTTATATATACTTTTAAAAATCTGTGTGTATATATATTAACATAAAATAAATATGCACAAAAAAAACATAAAAGATTAGGGTATGAGGGGGAGGGGGTGGGTGGGTTGAGATTGATCAGGGACAATACAATCTCAATTTCTAGCTCTTCTGTCTGGTAGGTTGAGAGACAGGGCCTAATCCCATCCCAATTTCTGCTTAAGTTGAGGTGTACCAAACTCAATAAAATCAGATTGTCGGTAATAACTTATCATAATAATAAGAGGATTATTATTAAAGACATAAGTTCAAATTCGACACTGAACTACGTCTTATTTTTTCTCCTATCCCTTTCCTTACTTCTTGTCTTCTTCTCTACCCTTCTTAAAAAAAAAAAAAAAGAAAATCAGGTCAAATCCCATCCCCTTTCTTACTCTTTGTCTTCTCCTCTCTCTTTCTTAAAAAAAAAAAAAGAAATAAATCAGGTCAAATATCGACTTAAATAAAAAATTTATCATCCATACAAGTAACGTCATTGTGTGCACATCACAATAAATGCCTATAATAATGTTTTTGCAAATGTGGACCAAGTCTTATCCCAAATATACACGTTTATCTTGTTTACTTCCACAAGAAAGATATTGTGCAAAGGAGGGGACCTTGAAAATTATCAAATATCAATTCGTTACAAAATACGATACGTATATTATGTCCTCAATTCATATTTAAATATTTTCCATATTTTAATTTAGAGAATATTTAATTATAAATAAGTTATTCTCTTATATTTATTAATAAAAAAGGTTAGTAGTAAGATTATAGTTTAGTAAAATTTATATCTACTAGATAAAGGAGAATAGTTATTAAAGTTTAGAATTGAAATCTATTTATTTTAAAAAATAAATATAAAAGTTTCTTTTGTACAAAAGAAGTACTAAGTATCAACTTAATACTATGAAGCTCTAGGATAGATTTAGAAAAGTCTTGTATTTTTTAGAAAAATAAAATTTTTATAAAAATATTTTTAAACTTTATCTTTTATTCTTAAATATATATATATATATATATATATATATATTAAAAAATCATTATATTATTTTTAATATATATTTTTTCATATAACTTACCTAACGCCTAAATTCCTAATTTCATATCTAAGGAAGCTCTATTTATAAGGCTGGCTCAGGAGGGAATATTGGTTGGATGTGGTACCAATTATTTATTGCTGTTGACTGATGTTGTTCTCTATTTTCCGTCGGCCTAGGTGTCTTTCATAAGTGAATTAGATGCAATTTCAGCATTGTCCTCCAAACTCATCTACTGGGTTATTACTTAGCAGAACTAAAAGGTTTTCATAAATATTACTTTTTATCTTCACGAATTAAAAAAATTAACTTTGTTTTTGGCAGGGCGTGTATATCTATACTTCCTATAGATTGCCTATCGAATTAAAATTTCTTTTCTCTGGTTGGAGATTTAGGGTGTATTTAAAATGAGATTTGTTTAATTTTAAACTGTTATTATGTAAGTATGATTTTGAATTTATAAAGAGTTTATGAATTAAAAAAATCAACATGATGAGCTACTCTAATAAAGTTTATTAATATTTTTATAAATAAGATTATATACAATAGTTTCATTTTTTTTTGTTAAAAAAAGCTACAACAATATTTTTTAAAAAAATTTGCAAAATAAATGCACCACTAGAGTCCATGGATCATGTTTTCTTATAACAAAAGAGGATTGGGTTTAGAGAGAAGAGAGAGACCCTATCTACAATACTATTTACTGCTATTGTCTAATAGCTTCTTAGAACATGCTAATCAAGTTGACTTCACTTTACTTAAGAGTAGATATAGGGGTTAAATAACCAAGATTGATAAGGGTTTATTCTTTTCTTATCACTGGTATGGGTATATAAATTTATATTTCATTAACTATAAATAAAGTTTTCATTTAGTAAATTAGCGATACAATAATAGTCATATACAGCATTGAATTAATAGTTTAGTAGTTAGATATTTTAAAAATTTATGATATGATAGTTTTATTATCATAAATTTATGATATGATAGTTTTATACTTGCTATATATGTTGATGATATCAATCTTATAGGAACTCTAGAACAGCTCCAAGAGGTAAGAGATAGTTTGAAATAAGAATTTGAAATTAAAAATCTTAGAAGAATCAAATTTTGTCTTGGTGTACAAATTGAACATCTGGAAGATAGTTTATTTATTCATCAATCAACATATAGAGCTAAAGTTTTGAAGAGGTTTTACATGAATAAAGTACATTCATTGAGTATTCTAATGGTCGTTTGATCATTAGATATAAATGAAGAACCTTTTCGATTTCGAAAAGATAATCAAGAACTTATTAGTCATGAAGTACTATATCTCAGTACAATTGGTGCAATAATGTACCTTAATAATAATATTTGACCTGATATAGCATTTTATATGAATTTATTAGTAAAATTTAACATTTTCTATAAATTTATTAGTAAGATTTAGTTCTTCTCTAATATGATGACATTGGAATAGTGTTAAATATGTCCCAAGATATCTCAAAAGGATAATAGACCTCGAATTGCTTTATTCAAATATAACCAACTCGATGTTGCTTGGTTATACAGATGCTAGTTATCTATCACATAAAATACATTCTCAAATTGGTTATTTAGTTATATGTGGTGATACTGCTATATCATGACATTCTATAAAACAATCTATAACAACTATTTTTTCCAATCATATTGAAATTATTGCTATTCATGATTGGAAAATGTGTGTGGTTAAGGCAAGCTAAGAATTTGTGTGGTTGAGATCCATGATATATTATATTCGAGAAATTATGGTCTATCCTCTGAAAAGGAAATTCCAACACCTATTTATGAAGATAATGCAACTTGTATACCTCAATTAAGAGGTGGATATATTAAAGGAGATATGATGAAACATATTTCACCAAAAATTTTCTTTACTCATTAACTCCAAAAAAGATATGAAATAGATGTAGAACAGATTCCATCATATGATAATTTGATAAATTTATTCACTAAGACATTACCGACAGCTTCATATAAAAAATTAGTACATAAAATTATGGGTTTTTTTCCTATTAGGTTTTTTCTTGGTCAGGTTTTTAATAAGGCAGTATTCCTTCTAGAATGGAAAGTGTACTCATTTTTCCTTCATTAGGTTTTTGTACCACATGATTTTTCCTAAGAAGGTTTTTAATGAGACAATTTTCAGAGTTTGAAAATGAACTTCTACGAGGGAATGTTATAAAAATAATAAGTAACTATTCATTTTCCCGAAGCTATCAATTTATCTTGAAGATAAATGTAACTGTTCGTTTTCCTAAAATTATTAATGGATAATATAAGATTGTATTTATTAGATTCATTTTTTATCCCTTTAGATAATATATCTAAATCGGCCTTATGTAAACGAACATATTCAATTATTGGAATCTAAATAATTCTCTCATTTCTTTTCTCGTATAGTTTCTTTAGTTTCTAATTTTATATTCCCTTATTTTATTTTGAATCAAATTCACAATACCCAAAATATTTAGATTACATTCTAAACCACTCTATTGCATGCATCAATTTTTATGTCATTCTCTTGTAGCTTTACTTGGACAAATTTTTCTATTGTGATAAAGTTGATAATAATAATAATAATAATAATAATAATAATAATAATAATAATAATAATAATAATAATAATAATAATAATAATAATAATAATAATAATAATAATAATAATAATAATAATAATAATAATAATAATAATAATAATAATAATAATAATAATAATAATAATAATAATAATAATAATAATAATAATAATAATAATAATAATAATAATAATAATAATAATAATAATAATAATAATAATAATAATAATAATAATAATAGGATCGTTTTCTCTTGTTATCAATCTTCTCTTGTTAAACATTGTTTTGGGTCTCTAAGTTCACTCCTTCATAGTAGACAACCTGTGCATGCTACTGATAAATTATAATAACCTATTGTGTGATGAGCAGAGATGGTGATGGAGCGAGGTTGGTGCTTGCAACCAACAAAAAAAAAAAAAAAAAGTTTTTACCTATATAAAATTTTTAAAAAATTATATAAGTCCATTTGAATTTTATCTTTTGTTTCTCCCTAAAAAAATTTCAAAAATTATAGAACTATTTTTAAATATATTTTTTCATATAATTTGCCCTTTCAACTCTAAGTTTTGGATTCTATTCCAAATAATGAGGTATAAACAAGGAAAATAAGGTTTGGATTTTTATAGCAAACCTTAGCAATTTTGTTCTGTGACTAATTTTAAGCATTCAATAACTATTGAATAATTTTAATGGCAGCGTCCACATCATTCTTCCAATCAAAACGTAATCACACCGTTGAAGGATCACCATCAACATCGTCTTGAATATATGGTAGAATTGAGAACTTATTTATAGAAATGTGTATCTCTGAAAAAAAAAAAAAAATACATACTTACAATCTGGTTTTGTACAACCATAGATCAACCGTTTGATTGACCAATTCAGCCTATAAATCGAAACTTATTGGATGAGAATTTAGTCTGTTCACCTTAGTAGAAGTGACGTTTGATACTTGTGAGGCTTGAATTTCTTGGTCGTTAAACTGATCCTATCTCTAATCTTATGTACCTCTTACTAGAACATGACATTACATGACCTTTTATTGTGATCAAGTTGGCCATTTTTTTTACTTATTATTTTTACACTTCTGAACGATACATACTATCTCTCTATTTTCATCTACTGACCACATGATCGGATTTTGCCTCACTTTGTCTTCTCTAATCCCACATTTGGTACACTTTTAGGGGTGAGGTCCAACTTTTGACATTTTGGTACCATTATATTTTGTCTTCTTACCCCTGCCTTGTTTTTGCTTTCTTGGGTCTACCAAGGAGCCTTAACTTTTTTGAAAGTAGAGGTGAATCTTTGTCTATTCTATGCCACTAGTTAGGTCCGTTGATACAAAGAAAGGAAAGATATTAGAGAAGTATGGAGAAGAAGAATGGATTATTCAAGGAAGAAAAAGATCAAGAGCTTGTATGTTCTCTTTTTTTCTTTGTATTATACTTTAACAATGTTGAGATTTATATGATTTAGTTGTATTTGATCTATATTACTGTATTGAATTATTATTATGATTTATTAAATTTTAATATCATATATTTGATTATTTGAGTATTATTGTGTTGGATAGATTATTATTATGGTATCACAAGTCCATACACAATCATGTATCTAGATTTTTTTATAGTATAGATATGCAGTCTTTGGCTTCTTTCTTTGCTAGAGTAATCGCACTCGCGAATATGATAATGGCCATTTCGAAAAGAAAAAAAAAAAAAAAGAATAGAGTTTTGGACGGCGATGAAACCTTGGATATTTAAAGACGTGTTTTGCTTTCTTTTTCAAAAAAATTTTAATATTCTTCTACGATCGTGACATTATGTCTGTATTCACATATACTTCTTCTTTTTTTTTTTTTTAATACGTCTATATGGATATATAATTACTTGACTCTGAGAAAGATAAACTTGTCATATCACCTTTTTGAGAATGCAATTTCCACAAGTAAATTCAAGTAAATAATTATCACAAGAATATACTCCTAATTAAAAATAAAAATCGCTTAAAAAAAATTTGTACATAAATTACATAGTATGGCATGAACTTTTGTGCATGATAAAAAACATTGCGCGAAGTTTGCGAGAATAAGTGAGGCACTTATGTTATTAATACAAAGTGCTTGTGAACTTTGAAAATTATACGTAACGTCTTGATGGCAACAAGACATAGTATTACTTCCCTTTCTTTGAAATTTCAAGTTTAGGCTTCGTTTTGCTTAGGTTGTGGACTTATGAGTGCATTTTGTCTTCCTCGAGCGTTGTTTGTTGGAACTACCGGTCCTTCAATGAAGGCAAGACTGAACTAAGATATTACCTACCAATCCATGGTGGCATAAAGGGAAAGAAAAAAAAAATCTCACCAAGGAATTGTTGGTTGCATGCAGAAAGAAACGTATTTCCATCAATCTCTTTCAACTGACTGCTACACATTTCCTTCATCTTTCTTTTCTTTGTTTTTTTTCCCTCTCCATTTTTTAAGAATGAAAAGATCAAAGTTAGAATATTTTTCTGGATGAAGGAATTATTTTCCAATTCATCAACTTTTGTAGAATTATCTAACCCTATAGTGTTTATCTTGTCTCTATGGGCCGTGGGAAAAAGGTGTGCGCATGAGAAGTGCGCCAAGATTAAAGCAAGGAGATCAACCTTTTTTAAATATACAACATGAATTCGGACAATGTAATGTAGTTAGACTCTCATATGTCAATATGAATGACTAGTCCTTTCTACGGGGGAAATTATGTATTTTAGGCAAGAGGATAGTAAGTTACAAATTGTAGGATATATATGTATTTCTATTACTATAAATTTTATAAATGAAGTAGTTCTCGATTACAATTGTTCCTTCATTGTGATTACCAACCTTGAAGGTGTGCTTAAGAAAATGAATTTGTCCATTATTCAGAGTCTAAAAAAGCATGAAAACATATAAGAACTCTTGAATAGAAATGGAAAAATGATAGAACTCCAGTTTCTCTGGAATCGGATTAGAATATGTAATTAATTGACTGAACTTCACCTTTTGACATTATATAGAGGTTTTTGGTGAATAGTGGGAAAAGCTCATCGAGTAAAACGAGAGTGAGAAAAAAAAAAAAAAAGTCATGCAATTAACAACTCAGTGATTAGAGGTGTAACAAGTAGTCCAATTGGGCCGTAAATATCGCCTCATCCTTTCAGATTAGAGATCTTTATAAAGCATTATACAATAAAAGAAGACATAAATACTGATAATTAACTTCTGAAATTGCAATTAAACTTAAAATTAATCTATTACATCCCAATAATCTTCAAACCCAAAAATTATATAATTTTGAATATCCAAAAGGAAATTGAAAAATCAATAGCATAGTTCTAGAACAAAATCCAATAAGGAAAAGGCTAAATCTAGATTAATCAATCTTAGACCTTCAGCTCAACTTTTCTTGAAAATCACAAAATCACCTCAAAATAGTTAGGAAAATATAGGTGCATTAAGGTTCTATCACATTCCCTTACACTTAAATCTTTATTTCTCCTCAAGCAAACACTTAAGACAAGTCAAAACAAAACAAGTCCTTAGCAACCTTTTCACAAGACATTTACCAATTCATTTATCAAAGCATAGCTAGCATAGCAAAATATTATCATCCCTTTCACTAAGACAAACATTACATCACTTATTCAACTCAATCAATCCCCAAGATCAACTCAAGTATTAGATCAAATCTGCATAAAACCTTGAAGTAAATTTACACAAGTGTGTATTCGTGAAACACCACCCCTTCCTTCCTCGAGTGAAGAATGAAGTAAACATGATTCATATAAATCAAGATAATCATGACTAAAACAAGTTCCAGCTGGCTCTGACCTACTACAGTTCAAGTAAAAAACTAAGACATTCTCAACCAATCGGGAATTCATAGTCTCAAGTCAGTTGACTTCTCTTCACTTACAGTATTGTCCCTCTTCCAATATGCAAAAGGAATTTACGCTTAAAAAAAAAATTGTTCAACAACAACATTTTCTTTCAGCATTAATTTTTTTTTTCCAAAATTCACTTGTTGTTTTTTGCAATAGGATAGGTGCTTTGTATGCTCAGACTTTTTTTCTCATCTCTTTTTGGAATAGATGTATACATCCATTTTGACTCTCTTCATTTAATTTTATTTTTTTCAAATCTCATTTTTACCTCTCGCCCTATTTACTTAAATTTAAAATAAGGACTAGTTTAGAAATTACCATCAAAACAACCATTAGCCATGTATCTCAACTTATATTTCATCATATAAACCACATCAAAATCTCAAGAATAAAGCTTCAAAAATCTCCTAAATATAAAAAAAAGTAACTTTAATTCCTATGTTTTAAACATATTTCAATTGAATACATGCGTTAAACCAAAGATTAATTAAATCAAACAAGGAATATACTATATCTCAAAGCAAAAGCAATCGTAATAGTTCCTTTATAGCAACTCATTAAACTGCAAGTTCCACAACTCAACAAGCAAAAATTGAAAAAAGTAAACCACAAAAAAAAAAAAAAAATCAATAAATGCCATATACTTGAAAAATATGTAACTTCTAATACCTTCCCCATGCTTAACTAGACATTATCCTCTATGGCCCCAAAATGGAGCAACAAAGCCTAGCCAAGGGACATAAAAATAAAAGGGAAAGAATAAGAAGAAGAAATACTTTCCACAATCATGATTTTCCACAAAAGAGGTTGAATTCGATCACAAGAGCATGGTTCCCTGACAATGGCAAGTCATCTAAAAACACTCAAAAGAAATGAAAAACTGCAAAAAACTAGAAAAGAAAAAGAAACATAAAAGAGATAAAAGATAATGAAAATCTAAGAAAAGTTAAAGAAGAAAAATAAACACGCCTTAAAGAAAAGTAATAAATATAAGAGCTCAATCATCAGCATCCTCTTCCTCCTCATTATCAGTAGTATCTAGCTTGATTGCACCATCTCCTATGGCCTGACTAATAGAAGCGCCTTCCAACTATCCAGGGAACTGTTGCATCTATGTAGTGAGTCGCTACTCTTGCGTATCCTGCCTCTTATGCAGATCAGCTATAGAGTCTCGAAGCTAGAGAAGAATGGTCGTCTGTGTCTCCATCCCGAGTCTCAGCTGCTCTATCTGTGTGCAAATCTCAACCTCGAACCCAGCACTAGGCTGTGATCCTGAACTACGCACATGTGTAGGAGGCATTTGTAGAGGCTGCTTCTCCTTCTTAGAAGACACCTCCGTTATCCCTAGATGGTAAAGCTCAAATGTTCTCATCCATTGTCTCTCATTCTCATCATACTTATAACCGCACTGCACTAAGGTATACTCTGTCACTACATCGTTACCATAGTGGTCTCTGTCAACTCTCCATCACAACTTACCCCAAAAGCCTGAAGAATGCACATGATCACCAAGGGAAAGATAAAGGCCTTACTAGTAAGGTGAGAATACACCACATCCCCCGTATAATGAATAATCAAAGGGGTAAGGGGAGTAGGCTTATTATCTATTAGCTAAGAGAGGATGTAAAGATCAATGACTCAGGCATCATTAAATGCACTAGCCTTAGGAACGACATTAAAAGAAAATATATAAACTAGGGCTCTCAGTAGGGCCTGAAGGTCATTATTAGAAAAGTAGCTAAGGGAAGTAGCAAGTCCCTTCTTATGCATCCCTAACCTCTAATGAGTATTGGTAAAACTCCATTACGGGTCAGAGATGATCCTCTGATTATAGTAGTTAACTACTATGCAAGGGCCCTCGTTTTTAACACTCAGAATGGTAGCTAGTCTAGCTCTATCAACCTCAACAAGTACCTCATTGACCATAGTAGAAATAGTCTCTAGATTATTCTTTTTCTTTTCTTGTATGTTAGCATAGAACTCTTTAACCAACATTAGACAATACATCCCCTAAAGTCTAAGTGGTATCCCAACCGAGCCTTCTAAACATAGTAGACAATTGAAGAGAATTATCAAAAGATGGCTTAAAAGGCTTCTTGACTATGATTTGTTATTGGCATGGCTTTGGTATCAAATGTAACAAGTAGGCTTAATGAACTGGGTAGGTTGTGTAGGAAATGGCCTAAATAAAGGAGTAGATGAAGATGAAACTCTAGACCTCTTAGAACGTGGACCTATCCCCCTTTGTGTAGACATGATAAGATCACTTCAACCAAGTTCCCAAGCTAACACTAACACATAACTCCACTCAAACTCCTCAATATGCTTGCAAAAAAAAAAAAAAAAAAAAAACACAAGTCCACAATCTAAACATAATATTAAGATGAAGTCCCAATGCAGGAAGGTAGAATGCTAATATTGTGGAGTAGGATCAATATGATAGCCATCTATCTCTTATCCATGGAGAATATATCAATGTCATGATCAACAGGATTCCACAATAATGTGCAAAAGTTCACTCAATGCATACTATCTCTATCATGAAGAATTTCACTTTGCAAGAGTAATAGCAATATTAACAGAAATTTGCCAAAATAGCAGTAATAAGATCAAAGCATGGATTACACTCGAAGAAATAACTTCATTAAACATTAAACCTGTGCTATTGTATTCCTAAATAATTCACAAACTTAACCTATCCAATCAAACCAACAATTTAGTTGAGTTTTGTTTGAAAATAAATAAAAAAAAATCATGGAAAAAATTGAATCGTAGAAATGAAAAAAAAAAAAAACCATACCACTTCCTTCTTTAATGCATGATCAAACACATTATGCAATTTTCTTGAAGAAAACTCACAATTTTAGAGGGTATTTGGAAGGTGGGTCTTTGAAGAAAAGACGAAAGTTTGGGAGATTTAATCAATAGATTCAATGAAAAACTTAAGATTTGATGTTGAGATGATGGTTTTGATGGTTAAAATCAAGCTAGCAATGGTTGGGTGCAACGACGATGGGTTGAGAGAAAAATCGAGGGACTTGAAGAATTTTTGGAAAAATAAGCCAATTCGGGCCTTTAACAATTGGAATCTAGACAGGACCCGGTGCAAGGTTTGAGTATTTGGAATGGCGCAAGGTTAAGCTTGGGATTTGCGACCCAAAACCCTGAAGCAACTTGGCGTCGGGCCCAAATACTTGGACCGACACTTGGTCAGTTCTGTTAGGTTCAAAAAAAGATTAAAAAAAAAATGAATGAAAACAATCAATCATGAAAGAGATTAATGCATGTGTTCCAAAAATAAAATAAGTAAAATAAACTTAGGCAAACAAAATTAAAGAGTGTCCAAATTAACATATGAAAGCAATTAAACTTTGCCTTTTTCCATGATTTTGGTTTGGTGGGTTATTCTCTGTGTTTCCAGGTAGAGATCTGACTTGACAATCTCCAAGAAACTTTGCGAATTGACCAATTTGATTCTCCAGGTTGTGCATTGAAGCCTCCAAATTTCTGGTTACCAAATCAACTTCTTGGAAACGAGCTTCCATTGAACTTTCCATTTTGTTAACTAATTCCTTCAATGGTAGCTTTGGCGGTGGCACATTATAAGGTAAAGAAGGTTAAGTCATTTGGTTTCCATTAAAGTTGGAAGGATTTTGCCTAGGTTGGGCTTGAATAGTTTAAGAGAAATTAGGATAGTTCCTCCCACCAGAATTATATATAGTACCATAAGGATTATTACCTTATCTCCCATTCTCCATAAAAGTAGCTTGTTTTAAGGACTCTTGAGATGAACCCATACCTTAGCACTCGTGGTTGGGGTGCCTTTCCTCACAAAAATCACAACTTATATTCATAACTTGCCCTTGAAAAGGGGGCATCATTTGCTTCATCTTTTGTGTGAGTGCCTCAACCTTAACTTCCAAGGCCGTATCAACTTTGTGAACTCCTTGAATACGAGCCCTAGGCCTTAGATTGGTCCCTGAGTAATTATTCATGGCAATATTCTCAACTAACTCATACAATTATTCCGAGGTCTTAGAACTTGTTGTACCTCCAATGGATGCATTAATTAATTATTTTGAGGCAAAGTTCAATCCACAATAAAAAAAATATGCATTTGCATTCCCAATTTAAACCATAGTGAGGACATTTTCTAAGCATCTCCATCCATCTTTTCCAACACTCATATAGACTCTCGGCCTCCAATTGTTGGAAGGAAAAAATATCAGTTCTAAGCTTAGCTATCTTAGCTAGGGGAAAATATTTGATTAGAAAATTTTCAGCTAATTCAGTCCAAGTGGTGATTGAAGACTTAAAATGGCAAAAATCATCAAAACGAAAGCATGCTAGGAAAACGAAAAATTTACCTCTGTGATTGAATGACTCTCTTTGTACTGGTATAGATCTTTGTACAAGGATACTTGAGGCTATTGGATCACGTCCTTACAAACGTCTACTGTGTCTCATCCACGTGAAGTTTTTGATCTTCCGAAATGGTGCATGTAGCAAAGCCGATGAAGGCTTGAAGGTTGTGTTTTGATAAGCTTTGAATGTGAATGAAAATGACCAACGAAGAGCCTATTTTTTCTTTGATTTTCTTCTGTGAATGACGAACTCCTAGAACTCCAAAACTCAAGCCCACTTTAATTCATTTACCATTCATTTGAATCAATCTCTGAGAGAGAAGCTATTCGCATGCAAACATAAAGCATCTATACTTTCTGTTATCCTGCACGCGAAACAACATGGGTCCCATCCCATGTTATTTTTTTATTTTATAAAATTAAATAATTAAATTAATAATAATTAAATTAAAATTTTTAATTTTATTTTACACTTGGTCTTATTCATTGGGCCAGATAAAATTATTTATTCTTGGGCTCGAACACCCATAAATAATAAATTTCAATTATTTATTTTTTAGAATTTATTAAACAACTCAATAAATAATTAACAAACCCAAATAGACTAATATAAAATTTCATACCTTTTATTTAGTTTATATCCAAATTAATTTTTTAATTATTCAACTTGGGCCTTGGGCCCTGAATAATTAATTAACTAATTAAACTAGATAAAATAAATACTCTCTTTCGAACCTTTTATTTTATTCTAATTCAATAATAAATTAGACTAATAAAATAAAATAAAACTCATAAATATCAAGACCAATTTCTTAACTCAAATCTTTCATGACTTAAGGGCCATTCCGAGGATAAAAAAACACATCACCTTGGCTACTAAAATGACCAAAATACCCATGTTATATAAATAGCTATATTTTACATTTTAAATATTTTCTAATATCACCATAAAAAAGTATTGACTCCAAGGACAATGCTGCGTTAGCAAAGTCTTTCACCTATAGGTATAATGACTAAAAGAACCCTCTAGCATCGCCGTGCATTTAGAGAGGGAAAGTGTATTAACACCTCTCTAAAAGACATTTACTATCCTTAGACATCTACTCCAATGATCCACAACTCTTAGAATGTTTCTAGTTTTCAAAGGAGCTACTCTAAAGTAAACATCTAAGTCATGTTCTCCAGGGCCCTGGATAATTAGATTATTTGAACTGTAATATCCCGCCCAAAACCACCATTGACTATAGGGAAAAAAGTCATGAATTGCATAGCATGTCGCATTTCATGTGATAGCTTAAAGCTTATTTGTTCATGGGTGCATGTGATTTTCAAGGTTGTGCTTACATTAGAGTTATTTAAATGTGTTGTTGCATTATTTGAGAATTGTTTTAAGTGAAGTTAGTAGAGGAGATGGAAGGATGAGAATTAGGGCGGAAAAGAATTTCCAAGGGAAATATTAGCATTGGAGTTGATTTGGAATAGCGGTTAGGTTTGGTGATTTTTCTTGGTGACCCGAGTTCGAATCTTACCTCGTTGCTAATCTTAGTTTCTTTTTGAAATTCTTTTTCCTAGACTTCTTCATGCTTTGGCCGAAAAAACCCTAGCTATCCTAGTGAATTTTCAGCGCCAATTCCTAAGGAGATAAGTCTCTATATTTATCTCCTAAATGCAAGGACTTTTGATGATGATAAGGTTTACTTTTATTTTTAGCTTTTGTTCTCTTTGATTTTCGAAAAACCCTAGCTAGATTAATTAAATTCTAGCTTGATTTTAATTTATCAGATTTTATAGTTGATAATTGGAATTAAATTGTTATTTTCCTAGCTAGATACCTTGTTGATTTTGAACATGGAACTCTAGCTAAAAATCTGGAAAATTTTCCAGCTAGGTGCCGCCACCTTTGAAAGAGTTTTAGCTCAACTCAAACTCTTCCAATACTAGGAAATCTTATCCTAAATTCTTTAGAAAATTAGATTTTATTTCAATCCTAAAATAACTAGGTTTTGCTCTCTCTTTTCCTGCAGAATTTCGGTAGCCTTGTACAAGCACAAGCTGCACGAAATTCCTGCACTCTTAAGTGCAATCCAACTCTTCAAACCCTAGCTCAAATCACCTAAAACACCTTCCATCAATTTAGATTATTTTTGCTACACAAAATCAGATTTTATTCACCAAAAATTCTGGAATTTCAGCCAGCTTTTACCCAGGAATTTCGACAGCTTCTTACCAGAATTTTCGGCCAGCTTTGCTTAGGGCAATGACTGAAAATTTTGCACTCCAAACACCACTAAAACTCCTTATTGAATTGGCCAATTTTAACGCCTAAAGAACTCCTTATTTTCCCTCTGAATTGCGGACAGAATAGTAACCAAAACAGCCTGGATTTTCTCTCATTTGGTCTGCAAATTTTTGCACAAAAACTACTGCACATGCACAGGATTTTCGGCTACCATAAGTTGTGAAAACTATTTCTTGTTTTGGCCAAAAACCCTGAACACACACAGCCCTTTTTCTTGAGCAATATTTCTGCCAGCATAGGAGAGCAATTGCAGAATATTTTCTCCTCTTAAACCTTCCCAAATTCGGCAACAACAAGGTGCACAACAAGCTGCAAATTTCGGCCTTGTTGTCCAAGAAACCTAAAGCCATTAGGAGTCCTTCTTAGCACCACCATCTAATCCTAAACCAATCTTCTCTAACCCTAAATCACAATAGCCAACTATTCTCTCCATTCTACATGAAAAATTCCAGCAAGAACCCTTCTGCAATTTTCGAAAATCACAAGAGCAATTCCTAGCAAGAAACCGATCACACCCTAAGGTAAGCGAAAACCATCTTAACCTCTTGCCTCCTTTCTTCTATCAATTCTTCTCTTTTCCTTCCCTTGAATCACGCCACCTAAAGGCAGATTTCATTCTCTTTAGCCACTCTCGGTCAAAAGGAAGGAAAGAAGGCAACTTTTCTCTTCTTCTCAAACGAACTCGGGACGATCACCATAGGAGTATCGAGATCTTGTTAACCCGGTTATTTCAAGGTAAGGGAATCCTTATCCTTGATGTCAGAATTAAGGTTTAATATGATTGATGATGTCTATTAGCATGATGAATGAATATTTTGGGTCGAGTAATTAATTAAGCAAGTTCGATGGACAACAATTCTATATTTTTATTGTGGTAATGGTGGATATGAATTGTGATGGCCAAGGTAAGACCTTTTTGATTTATTATTCATGTCTTGGATGGATATATGGTCATAGTGTATGAACTTTGAGGATTGGATAATTTATTTGGAGCTAGATAATGGATTGTGAATTGTTATGGGAATAAATGAGTTTAGAGTATGTTTGAATCGATTAAGACCCTGATCATGACATTATGTGATTTTAGATCAGGAGGATATTTGAAGGAAGCAAGCTGTGATTTTATCTTGTTTGTCTGAGGCATATCAAGTAAGTCCTTGCATAAACTCTTTTGTTAAATGTTGTGATGGCAAGTCTATGTTGTAAAGCTTTGTGAAGCTATTGTTAAACTATGTTTGCTTGAGTTGTAAACGTGGATATTTACTCTTTTACCGATTTTGTCAAACTAACGATTTTATCAAGAAAACTATTCTTTCTCCTAAATTTTAAGTAAACTCTTTTAAAGAAAACCACGTTTTACAAAGCCAAGGTATGGAAATTTTTTGAATTAGGAATTGACGGATATATTCGTTGAGTACTCAATAAGGGTAGGCTAGCAATACTAGTCTTGGAGCGCTAGAGTAAGTCTTTTGGCAGGAGGCCACCTCTAGAAGATAAGCTCGGCTTGAAAAGACGACAGTGTTGGTTGGTCAGGCCAGTCCGAGCTTGCATTTGTACCTGGTATGGTATTATTTTTTTCCAACATGGACACCCAGATGGTTTTTTTGGGTGTAGAGAAGGAGGTGTATCTTACCCGGTGAGCTATACATTCACTTTGATCAGAACGCTCAACGTGTGGTAATCTGGTCCAGGCAAGGTACACAAAGTGTGGTGCCTTGTTCTCATGGAGCCCAACGTGTGGTGACATGACTATTTACTCGAGTGGATGATTTATTTTGTATAATGTGTGAGAATGAGAAAAACCCATTCCTTGCGAAAGAGAAAATTATTTATGACTTGCCAAATATTTCTGGAAAAGTTTTTCACTATGCATACACGAACTGTTCAAAGTACCATGTGCACACACAGGACTTACTGAGATTTAATCTCACACTATTTTATATCATGTTTTCAGGAGTTAGACTATGCTGAGCAAGTGGGGCATGTGATAGTTGAAGCTTTTGCTTTTTTTCCATTTTGTTCTAGGAGACAATTGTTGTTTTAAGCTTTTTAACGATATTTGTTTTGTTTCATTTTGCTCCCGTTTAAGCCTGATGTAATAAGAGTTTTTCTCTATATATCTAAGTTTGATTTTGTGGTTTGTCTTTATATTTTATACCTTATTTTAAAGACCCCTTGTCCTTCAGGACGGGGCAACATCCCCGCCCTTTTAAGGTACGTAGTAGTGGGGTGTTACAAGTGGTATCATTGCCTAGGTTTAGGCAATTATTTGACTTACTGGATTTTATTTTCTTAAGTATTTTGATATGGTGCTAATTTTTGCCCCTTTGTTTATTGGATGGTCAAAAGAGTTGTATCGGCTATCAGAGACTGGCTCGCTGGCTACGGGAATCCACCTGCCCCACTACCCATAGCAGAACCACTCTCGTTTGATTCAGAGAGGGAACATGAGCCGCCTGTGCTAGACGACCCGGTGGTTGAGGCAGAGATGGAGGTTGATGGGAGCCTAGGAGAGTATGAGGGGGATGATGATGGGGAGGTAGTTGAGTTTTCCAGTGAGGGTGAGGAGGATGAGGAGATGGTTGAGTTGAGTGAAGGGGAGGCAGATGAGCTTGGGAGCGAGGGAGACGACGAGAGTGAAGGAGAGATGGCTGGGATAGAGGAAAAGGATGAGGAGGTGATGGAGGTTCCTCGGACCCTGCAGATTGGTGAATTAGATAGGATTCTTACTTGCTATAACCTTAAGGAGTCCAGTGGTGAGGGACATAGGCGGAAGGATGGAGTTACCTCGGGAGAGAGGGAGCTTAGGCAGTCCGCTCTAGGAATGGAGGATAAGGGAAAGAGGAAGTTAGAAGAGGGTCCTAAGGGGTATAGACTTCGATATAGACTAGGGATAGATGCCAAGTTGAGGAGAGAGGGGTTGCTTGATCTATCCCACTCGGGGAAAGAGAGGCCTGTGCCTAAGGGTGTGGTTAGATTAGCGTTGGATGAGTTTTACGAGACGACCATGAGAGCCAAGAGGGGCCATGAGGGTGAATCAGGATAGTCAAGTGAGAGTGTCGATTTTGCAAAGGATTACGTAGGGAGACCCGATAGCTCCGTGGGGTGGCTTGTGGAACCAGCATTTGATGACTCCGAGCCTCTATTGAAACTAGAGAGAGTCGAGTATAGAAGACTAGCAGCATTTACTCTTTCTCCTTCGGGATTTGTATTCCTTTGTTTATTTACTCTTTTTTTTTTAAAGAAGCATGTTGTTTATAAGGCTTTATTATTTTATTGAATAAAAGGGTATCGTATGTGATAACTCTTTCTTCACGAAAGCATGGTTTATATGAAAAGCATGAGTTTTATTACTTGATTTTTCCCTACATAACATCATCAAATTCTCTTTTAAAATGAGTAGATGACATTGCTATTAACTGATCATGCATCTGAGCATACTTTTTTCCTTTGGTAACTATCTGAATCTGAATGAATGTGATCAAAGATGGCACCAAGACGCAGGACAGTTGTTCATAGCAGAACAGTGCAGGAAAGTGCATCCTCCACTCCGGAATTTGAGCAGATGCATCGTTCCACACCCGATGTGGAAGAGCACTTGTAGTGAGAATAGGAGTTAGCTTCAGAGAGGTCTCGGGATGTAACCATGGGTCAGGATTTTGACAAGATGGCTTCGATATTACAGAATCTAACGGAGAAGGTGGACAAGGTGGCCAGGAAACCACTACGGGGAGAGAATGAGGCCCTAGAGCGTTTCCTGAAGTTCCAACCTCCCACATTCTAGGGGGAGGTGGAGCAGGATGAGAAAGCCGAGCAGTGGATTGAACAAATGGAGGATATCTTTGCTACCTTGCAGTACTCAGAAGAGAGAATGGTGAAGTTTGCTACTTTTCGGCTGAAGGGACCGTCACGAGCATAGTGGCAACAAGTACGGAGTGACTAGGACAGAGAGGAGCAGGAATGGACATGGGATGATTTCACTAAAGCTTTTTGTGCTGAGTACATTCCCCGATGGGTAGCTGAGAAGAGGGAGGATGAGTTCTAGACCTTCAAACAGGGAGGCCTGTCAGTTGCTCAGTATGCAGCCCGATTCACGCAGTTGTCTAAGTATTGCAAATGCTTGGTCGACACGGAGCAGAAGAGCTCCCAACAATTTGTGAAGGGGCTGAGGCCAGACTTAAGGAAGGTATTGGCTCTATCACCGCTAATGTTGTACACTGCCGCCATGGACGTAGCATCCTGAACGGAAAATGAAGATCAGTATCGACCGGTGAACAGACCTTTCCAACCAAATCATCCTCCAATGAGGCCTTCAAGCAACAAGCGACTGCGGGCTCTATGCCGTGGGGAAATCGGGGTAAGCAGCCTTGAGTGCCTATGGCCGGACCGATGCAAGGCAACCTGAATTGCCGACTGTGTGGAAAGCAGGGCCACACCGAGGGGAATTTTTGGGGCAACGGGGGTGGAAGGAGGTGCTTCAATTGTGGTGATCTAGGTCATCTGAGGAATGCCTGCCCTAAACCTTTAAGGATTGGGCAGACAGCCCCGACCAGCCAATGGGAGTCAATAAAGGTGTTGCTGCTAGACTAGAGGGAACGGGAGGTCAGAAGCCTCAGGTGAAGGCCAAGGTCTTTGCCCTGAATAGAGAAGAAGTCGGAATGGATGCTGCCGTGATCGAAGGTAACCTTTCTATCCAAGGTCGTCTTGTTAATGTTTTGATAGATCCAAGATCCACACACTCTTACATAAGCAAAGTATATGCATCACATTTGGGTTGGGAAGGAAAGGAATTACCCTATACCCTAGTAGTAAGCTCACCCTTGGGAAAGGTGGTAGAAGCGGGTAAGAAAATGGGGAGCTGTGGAGTTGAGGTAGGGAAGGAGATTTTGGAAGCCGACCTCATAATTCTGCCCATAGATGATTATGACCCGATCTTAAGCATGGATTGGTTGTCAAAGCACGGAGGTCGTGTGGACTGTAAGATCAAGACGGTGCAGTTTGTGAGACCCGGTCGAGATGTAATTGAATTTAACGATAAGCGAGCAAAGGAACTGAAGTTTTTGATTGCTGGTGCTAAGGCCCGGAAGTTGCTTTAGAAAGGATGTACGGGATATTTGGCATATCTTGTGAAACCTCAGTCAAAACCAACCTTAAAGTAAGGGGGTTGGGATGCATAGCATATTTATTTGCATGTTTAAATATATTTTTGTATGATTTTATGTGCATTGAATTTATGTTTTGTAGTCTAGTGGGCTTGATTATATTTATTGAGTGAGAAGGGCAAAATGGTAATTTTTGCTTGAGGTGAAAATATGGAGATAGCTTAGGAATTAGATAGGAGAAGCATTATAGAGAGGAAATAAGAATAAGAGTTGTTGTGGTTTAGTGGTTAGAACTTTGGAATTAATTCTTGAGGTCTTGGGTTCAAATTCCATCATAGGAGCTTTAGCTTGGTTAAATTTTATTTTTGCTTGGGAAGTATCATTTTCGGCCTTAGTTGTGTTTGGAGTAGGGTAGAGATGTTTGTTGGATTGTATGCCCTCTTAGACTAGGTTTCTGATGTAAAATCGAATTATTTAATAAAAGAATTTATTTTCAGAAATTGTTTGTGAATTTATTTTTTGTTTGTGCACGATTTTTGTTTGGAACAGACCCATTGTGTTTAAATAAGTGATCCATGTGAATGGTGGTCTTTCACAGTAAGGTATGGATCACGGGTTATTTAACACATAAACATTTGTTCTTAACCTATTGATGAGACTGGGAACCTCATCATGTTTAGGTTATTATGTTATGAATTCCAAATGGGGAATGGCTTACCTTTAGCCAGTGGGTAGTCCACTAACTTCATGACATAAGCGTATTTCGAATACGTAAAACAGGACCTGTAGTAGTGGTTTCTCAAAGTACTATATGGTAGAAACCTAGACTACTACCGCTACAGCGTGGACTAGTACTCTACGACTTGAGTATGAGTTGGTGGTCTAGCGAAGCTGGAAGCATATACTTTGATTTGCTGTAGTTGGGGTTCTATCATAGGGCCAATATACTTGCATGTTGGGTATGTGTGACTAGTTAGTTAAGACAGACTTATACAAGATAGTTTCTGCACTATATCGCCCCTTGTGGTTGTTCGAATGGTCTAAATTATCCAGGGCCCTAGGAAACATGACTTAGATGTTTGCTTTAGGGTAGCTCTCTTGGAAAGCGGAAACACTCCAGGAAGTCGTGGATCATTGGACTAGAAGCCTAAGGATGGTAGATGTCATTTAGGGGGGTGTTAGTACACTTCTTCCTCTCTAAATGTACGGCGATGTGTAGAGGGGTATTTTAGTCATTTCACCTGTAGGTCGGAGACTTTGCGAATGCAGCATTGTCCTTGGGGTCAATATTTCCTTATGGTGATATTAGGAAATATTTAAAATGCAAAATACAGCTATTTATATAGCAGGGGTATTTTGGTCATTTTAGCAGCCAAGGCGATGTATCTTTTTGGTCCTCGGGATAGCCCGTAAGTCCTAACTATTTTTGGGTTGAGGAATTGGCCTTAGTTGAAGAGGATTTTTTTTTATTTTGTTTTATTTTATTTTATTCAGGAAGTCTAATTTATTATTGGACTGAAATAAAATAAATAAATAAATAAATAAAATAAGAGTTGAGAGAAATTAATTATCTAGTTTATTTGGTTAATTAATTATTCAGGGCCTAGGTCCAGTATGAATAATTAAGAAATTAACTTGGGCTTAAACTAGGGGAAATAATTAATGTTTAATTATTTATTGGGTTATTTATGTAGGCCCAAGAAATAAATAATTAAAGATTAATTATTATGGTTCATTTGGGCTCATTAATTATTTATTGGGTTACTTATGTAAGCCCAGAAAATAAATAATTAATATTTATTATTTTGGGCCTTTTGGGTCCAAGAAAAATAATAAATATTTATTTGGCCCAATAGCTTGGACCTTAGGGTTTTTTCCAGATACGATTAAGAGGAGTTTAAGGTTAGGGCAAACTGTTTCTCAGGATAACATCCGGGTATTTTGAAATCCCGGGGAGATGTTTATCAGAGATTGAGAGACCTAGTTTAGGCAAAAAGATAAACAACTCTTTGAAAAGAAAAAACCCTAATTTTTCTTTCCCAAGCCACAAGCTTCCCGTGAGTCTCTCTCTCTCAAGGTCTCTCTCCTTCTTCTTTGTTTCTCCTTGGACTTTGCTAACCAATAGCAGTTAAACCAAGGAGAATTGAGACCCTTCCTTTTCACCATAGTGTTCACCGACTAGAGGTTAGGTTGAGGAATATCCTGAGAGTTGGAGAGCTAAGCGTTAATGCAAACAAGACGAAGTCGAAGGCTAGCGGGTGTTCAACCGGAAGCTCCTTCAAGTGTGCAAAGCGAGGCGATTCCAGCCGTTCAATCTGTTCCTACGCAACCTAGGAGGGTTAAGGAACGCAAAGGTATGATCTTCACGCTTCCGCATGGCCTTTATGGCTCGCGTTTAATTTTTCTCTCTGTTTTTTTCCTCGTCCATGGCTCCCTGTTTCTGCATTTTCCATCAATGTTGTCCTATGAGAGACATGATAGGAGTATTCAAATCCTACTCTTTTACTCTACTCGAAATTTCTAAGGGGAATTCATTCCCTCTTGAACTCTAATCCTTCCTATTTCTCAATTCATTAGTTTGTTCAATTTGTTCAAACCAATTTTATTCTAGGAAATAAAAAAAAATTCCAGTAAGGTGCTGTGGCTTTGAAGGTTTAAAATGTCTTAGTAAAAGACATCATATGGACCGAAACAATAGAAGAGAGGGAAAGATTTCAAGTGAATTAAATTCCTTAGTGAACTTTCTAAAAATTCACTCTAGCTAGGTTCATTTCCCTTCATGCTTAGAACTGAAATATTTACAGCTTTGTGTGCCTTTAAGGTGACGAAATTCTTAACCATCATTCCCTCCCAAATGCTGCCGGAAAAAGGCCCTTTTGATCAGCTTAGAATCTGGATTTTTCTAGCTAATTTCGAACTGCATAAAGGTGGTGCAAAACCAGAAAAATTCCTGTGCAAATCGCAGCTTTCGAGGACCGAAACCAAGCTATTTTCTTCCAATTTTTGTTCAAAACCTTAGCCATGTTTTTCCTCCATGAATTAGGCTGGAAACCAGCCTTGAAAGCCCCAGAAATTCCCCTTCAAAACCTCAGCAAATTGGCTGGAAAGATGGCAGCTAAAGCTGCCCAAAAAAATTCCAGCTTTGCTAAAAATGTTGTATACTAGTTTTTCCAGCTTTGTTTCCAAATTCTCTCCTAGCCGAAACTCCATTAACTAAACTCCATTGTCCTCCCTAAGTTCTGCACAAAAATCCAGTCATGGCTGCCAAAACGATTTCCAAAAAAAAAAAAAAATTCTGCAATCATGCCTTGATTTGTATACCAAAATTCCAGCCACCATGATTTGACAACTTTCCATAAAATATACCTCAAACAACCAGACCTTCCCTTCACCTTTAGACTCCTTAATTTCAAGCACCATTAGCCTCCTTCAACCAGCTTTCATCCAGCCAAAATTCTCCACAAGCAGTCGGCCATGGCAGATTTCCAAGAGCTCTTCCATAATCAAAGATATTCTTGAATATTTAGTTTGCAAAATTGCTTCCTAAAAATATTCTTCAAGGATTTCAACAACTAGCCTTTCCTTTTCCCTTCCAAACTAGAAAATCATCTCCCTAAACCCTACAGAAAATCGGCAACCCTAATCTTTATAGAATTTCGGCAGCCTCCATCCAAAAGCTCTCTACTCTCTTCAACCTTCAAGAACACATAGTACACCAAGAACACCTACTTATTCCTTTCACCTAATACCACTCCAAATCACTTCAAACCACCTCTAAAATTCCAGATTTCATCTATTCATTGCTGTGAGTCTATCCAAACCATTTTTAACATCAAACTTCAAAATCCAACTTGCAATTTTGGATAAAAAAATCAAAAATTTTGTGAAGGCTCAAGAACACCTTCAAGGTAGGATTATTCAATCAACTTAATCTTCGCTAATTTTCAATCTCTAATGAACATATATGTTTTTAAGTATGCTAATGAGCTTTCTTCTTCTTCTTCTTCTTCTTCTCTCTCTCTCTCTCTTGGTCGAACCACTCACTTACTTGGCCGAATGGTTTCTTCTCCATGGCCATGCTTCCTTCATCTCCTTTGGATGGATTTAGTCATCTAAAGGTTGAGATTCATTCGAAACTCCTTCAAGGTATTCATCAATCAAGTAAGCCATTTTAATCCTTCTTTTAAATTCTAGATTCATGCCTCTAGGATAGTGTTGATAGAAGATGGATTGTGGATAAGGTTTGAGTATATATTGTTGAGGTTGAAGCATGAATGTATGTATGAATATGAAGGAGGTGGGATTTTTTCATGGATGGATTATCTTGGTTGATTGTATGATGATTTGAGATTTAATGCATGTCTCCATGTCATAGGTAGTATTTGTGATAAAGTATGCTAGAGATTTTGTCATCTTTGGTGAATAGGATTTATATTCATGTTGGATTATTGAAACCATGATCATATTTATGCTAGTAGAGGTTAGATCATGTCTTGATAAATTTAGATCTATGCTTATATGCGTGATTTGGATGATTTGATGAATTGAAGGATTGTATATGTCCCTGATTGTGGTTAGCCATAGAAGTATGATCATGATCTAGTTGTCCCTAAGCTAATTTTTATTTCATGAATAAAATATTTTCATAATGTGATTTTGCTAGTAATTTCCAAAAAACCCTAGGAGGGGTAAATTTTGATTATTATATATAATAAGGATATTTTAGTCAAATAAATAATAGCTTTTGCTAGAAAAATAAAATATATAGATATTATATATAAAATGATAATATCAAATAAAGCCTTTTATGGAAATAATCATAATTAGTAAAATATTTACTACTAAAAATTTAATTATTATCTTTTAATCAAAACCCATTAAAAATTTAATTATTATCTTTCAAGCAAGACTCATTAAATTTATTTTCAACTAATTTTAGTTATCAATTATTTTCTAACAACTAAATTATTAATAAATCATTATTTTACCTAATTCCACCTAGGACTTTTTATCAAATAAACTCTAAATTATTTTAGCAAGATTTAAACCTTCAACTTATTAGTACCTATTTCCCAAACTTTAGTTATTTTAATATCAAACTAGATTTATTTTATAAACCCTTTTATTTATTATCGAGCCTTAAAGCTTGGGACACTAGGGACATGCTTGTAGTAAGTTGAGTTAGTTTTATTTGTGAAAGTAAATCTTTGGCTTGAGTTTGATTGTGGTTTGTATTTACCCCATGCGGGGTCAGGTCAACTGTTGGAGACCTTTGTTGTGAGCAAGGATCAGGTAAGCTCCTGCATAAAACCTGTTTGACGAAAAATGATTTTTTTATGGCAAGCCAAATGTAGAGTGTATGGTCACTCATTTCTGTAAAGGCAATTGAGGATTATTTCCATTTTCATTTCAGACAAATAAATTATTTGCATATCAAGGGGCGGTTTTACTCAAAACCTAAAACTCGTTCTAAAACCAGTTTTGCCCCAAACTTTGAAAAACCTTAATTGCCATTTTCAAGTGGAACTATGTTTTGTTCATTTTTCCCTAATGGGATACGTTACATTGAGTACTCAATATGGGTAGGCTAGTAGTACTAGTTTTGAAGAGCAAGAGTCAGTCTTCTGGCAGGAGGCCTCCTCCAGAAGATGAACTTAACTTAGAGAAACGTCAGTACTACTTAGTCATGCCGGTCCGAGCTAGCAGTTTTTATTTCAATCAAGCGATTGTGTTTGCCGGAATAGACACCCGGTTGTTGTTTAGGTATAGAGAAGGAGGAGTATCTTACCCGGTAGGCCGATCACCTACCTTTTGTCAGTCTGCACAAAGTGTGGCATTCTGACCGGCAGTATGCACAAAGTGTGGCATATTGACCATCCGGTTATGTGGCTCAACGGGTGGTAACCCATAATCCTTTCTTTCGAGTGGTTGATCTTATAAATTATATATGGCTAGAAAAGCCGAAAACACCACTCTTGCTTTTGACTAATGTTTATTGCTTGCCAATATTTCTCTTATAAATATTTCACACTTTGCATCCACGAACTGTTTCCACTGAACACCCAAAGCACACACGGACTTACTGGGATTTCTGTCTCATCACCTTTTTACCATGATTTCAGGTTGATCCTGCTGTGGGGATGAGTAGCTAGTGTTATCTGCCTTGGAAGAGAATGTTGTCTTTTATTTTTTTATGTATTGCATTGGGGAGTTGAGAGTGGATGATTTTTATTTATGGATTTGTTTTTCTTTTGGGAATTCTTAGATTTAATCTTGGATTTATTCTGGGGTTGTAATAAATGTTAAGTTAAATTACTATTTTTATTCTGCTATTTTAGTTGTGTGACCTAGTTATAAAAATCCCTTTTCCTTTGAACGGGGCGACATCCTCGGCCCTGGCGGGCCTAGGTAGCGGGGTGTTACATATCTTCTGAACAAACCTAAGGATCAGTGTACCTTGGAGGGTACTGAGGTGGTAAAAGACTTTCCAGACGTTTTCCTTGCTGAGCTCACTTCTCTACCTCCTAAACGGGAAGTTGAGTTTACCGTAGACCTGATTCCCGGAGCAGAACCGGTGTCAAGAACCCCCTACCGGATGGCACCAACGGAGTTGAAAGAGTTAAAGGAGTAATTGGAAGAGTTGGTGAGGTAAGGCTACATTCGACCGAGTACGTTGGCGTGGGGAGCCCCGGAGTTGTTTGTTAAGAAAAAAGATGGTACCTTGAGGTTATGCATTGATTATCGGGGACTGAACAACTTAACGATCAAGAACAAGTACCCTCTACCCTTGATCGACGAGTTGTTCGACCAACTGCAAGGTGCCACTTGCTTCTCGAAGTTGGACCTGCGGTAAGGATACTACTAGGTGCAGATTAAGGAAGAAGACATTCCTAAGACTGCTTTCAACACGCGGTATGGCCACTACGAATTTGTGGTAATGCCGTTCGGTGTAACTAATGCACCAATAGTTTTCATGGATTTGATGCACCGCATCTTCCAACCATATTTGGACAAGTTTATGGTTATCTTCATCGATGATATCTTAATCTATTCCAAGAGTACGGAAGATCACGCGGAGCATTTAAGGTTGGTCCTAGAAAAGCTGAGGGAATTCAAGCTTTTCGCCAAGTTCAGTAAATGTGAGTTTTGGTTGAGCTCGGTATCCTTCCTCGGCTATGTGATATCTAAGGATGGGATCAAGGTGGACCCTGCCAAGGTGGATGCCATAGCTAATTGGAAACAACCGGAGAACGTTACCGAGAAACGAAGTTTCCTTGGGTTGGCCAGGTACTATCGGTGTTTCATTAAGAATTTTTCTACTCTGGCTTCACCGATGATGCGACTATTAAAGCAGGATGTCGCTTTTGCTTGGAGCAAGAAGTGTGAGAAGAGCTTTCAAGAGCTTAAGAGGAGGTTGATTACATCACCCGTATTGAGCCTACCCGAGGCTGACAAGTCCTATGCACTCTATACGGACGCATCCAAGGAAGGTCTAGGAGCTGTGTTGATGCATGAAGGGAAGGTTATAGCTTATGCGTCTAGGAAGCTAAAGCTGCATGAAGCTAATTATCCAACGCATGACTTGGAGTTGGCAGCCATAGTGTTTGCCCTGAAGAAGTGGTGACATTATTTGTACGGAGCTCAATATGAAGTCTTCACTGACCATAAGAGTTTGAAGTACATCTTCACGTAGAAGGACTTGAATATTTGATAGCATAGATGGATGGAGTTCCTGGAGGAGTATAGGTGTCCCATTAATTATCACCCTGGCAAAGCGAATATGGTAGCTGACGGATTGAGTCGTAAAGTGAAAATAGCACACTTGAGAATGCAGGAGGTGTCAGCAGTGTAGGAAATCTTGGAGTAGGAAGCAGAAGTTCAAGGGAGGAAGATTGTGTAAGCAACTTGACCCTGAAACCCGATCTAGAGCAGGAGATTATATTAGCCCAATAAGACAGTGTGGAGTTTCAGGCCTTCAAGGCGAAAGAAATCGCAAGGGGAGGAAACGATTTTCGGACCGATGAGATTCGGGACCGAATATGTGTACTTGACATCCAAGACTTAAGGAAGAGGATACTGGATGAAGCTCACAAAAGCAAGTATACCATGCACCCTGGGGAAGGTAAAGATGTACCATGACCTGAAGAAGAAATATTGGTGGGTTGGAATGAAGAGAGATGTGGTTCAGCATGTGTCAACATGCCTGATGTGCCAGAAAGTTAAAGTGGAGCATAAGAAGTCTGTGGGTTTACTGCAACCGTTACCGATTCCCGAGTGGAAATGAGAAGAGGTGACTATGGACTTTGTGACTGGTCTTCCGATGACCAAGTCACACAAGGATGCAGTTTGGGTTGTAGTGGACCGACTGACCAAGACGACGCATTTTATACCAGTGAACGTAAAGGACTCGATGAAAAAGCTGGCTCAGACGTATACCCGGGAGATTATAAGGTTGCATGGTGTACCGTCAAGCATTGTATCAGATAGGGATCCTAGGTTCACTTCGAGATTCTGGAGCAAGTTCCAAGAGTCTTTGGGTACTACATTGAAATTCAGCACCTCCGCTCATCCGCAAACCGACGGTCAATCTGATAGAGTCATCTAGATACTAGAGGATATGCTCCGAGCATGCATTTTGGACTTTGGAGACAAGTGGATCGAGTCTTTACCGAATGCAGAATTGGTGTATAACAACAGTTATCAGGCATCGATTGGGATGGCGCCGTACGAAGCATTATATGGGCGAAAATGTCAAGTACCGATATACTGGGGATGGACAGAAGAGGGGAACATTAAAAGGACTGGTGAGGTATGCATTCAGGAAATGACTGACAAGGTCAAGGTTATCCAGGAAAGGCGAAGGGCAGTGCAAAGTCGGCAGAAAAGCTACACAGATTCTAGAAGGAGGGAACTAAAGTTCCAAGTAGGTGATTGTGCATTCTTGAAGTTGACTCCTAGTAGAGGAATCCTGAGGCATCCGAGAGGTGGAAAGATGAGTCCGAGGTATTTAGGACCATTTTCGATTTTGGAGAAAGTTGGGCCGGTTGCCTATAGATTGGACCAACCTGATGGTCTAACTAGGATGCATGATATTTTCCATGTATCTCAGTTGAAGAAGTACAACCCCGATCCGAGTCATGTACTTAATGAGGAACCGTTGGAGTTGCAACCGAATTTGAGTTATGTAGAGAAACCAATCAAGATTTTGGAGCGGAGTATCAAGACCCTTCGAAACAAACAGATACCTATGGTAAAGATACTTTGGGATCATCATGGAGCACAAGATGCAACATGGGAAACGGAGGAATGGTTAAGACGGAAGTATCCGGATATGCTCTAAGGGTATGGAATCTGAATTTCGGGACGAAATTCTCTAAAGGGGGACGGGATGTAATACCCCGCCCAAAACCACAATTAACTATGGGGAAAAAGTCATGCATTGCATAGCATGTCGCATTTCATGTGATAGCTTAAAGATTATTTGTTCATGGGTGCATGTGATTTTCAAGGTTGTGCTTGCATTAGAATTATTTAAATGTGTTGTTGCATTATTTGAGAATTGTTTTAAGTGAAGTTAGTAGAGGAGATGGAAGGATGAGAATTAGGGCGGAAAAGAATTTCCTAGGGAAATATTAGCATTGGAGTTGATTTGGAATAGCGGTTAGGTTTGGTGATTTTTCTTGGTGACCCGAGTTCGAATCTTACCTGTTGCTAATCTTAGTTTCTTTTTGAAATTCTTTTTCCTAGACTTCTTCATGCTTTGGCCGAAAAAACCCTAGCTATCCTAGTGAATTTTCAGCGCCAATTCCTAAGGAGATAAGTCTCTATATTTATATCCTAAATTCAAGGACTTTTGATGAGGATAAGGTTTACTTTTATTTTCAGCTTTTGTTCTCTTTGATTTTCGAAAAACCCTAGCTAGATTAATTAAATTCTAGCTTGATTTTAATTTATCAGATTTTATAGTTGATAATTGGAATTAAATTGTTATTTTCCTAGCTAGATACCTTGTTGATTTTGAACATGGAACTCTAGCTAAAAATCTGAAAAAATTTTCAGCTAGGTGACACCACTTTTGAAGGAGTTTTAGCTCAATTCAAACTCTTCCAATACTAGGAAATCTTATCCTAAATCCTTTAGAAAATTAGATTTTATTTCAATCCTAAAATAACTAGGTTTTGCTCTCTCTTTTCCTACAGAATTTCGGCAGCCTTGTACAAGCACAAGCTGCATGAAATTCCTGCACTCTTAAGTGCAATCCAACTCTTCAAAACCTAGTTCAAATCACCTAAAACACCTTCCATCAATTTAGATTATTTTTGCTACACAAAATCAGATTTTATTCACCAAAAATTCTGGAATTTCGGCCAGCTTTTACCCAGGAATTTCGACAGCTTCTTACCAGAATTTTCGGCCAGCTTTGCTTAGGGCAATGACTGAAAATTCTGCACTCCAAACACCACTAAAACTCCCTATTGAATTGGCCAATTTCAACGCCTAAAGAACTCCTTATTTTCCCTCTGAATTGCGGACAGAATAGTAACCAAAACAGCCTGGATTTTCTCTCCTTTGGTCTGCAAATTTTTGCACAAAAACTACTGCACATGCACAGGATTTTCGGCTACCATAAGCTGTGCAAAATCTTTCTTGTTTTGGCCAAAAACCCTGAACACACACAGCCCTTTTTCTTGAGCAATATTTCTGCCAGCATAGGAGAGCAATTGCAGAATATTTTCTCCTCTTAAACCTTCCCAAATTCGGCAACAACAAGGTGCACAGCAAGCTGCAATTTTCGGCCTTGCTGTCCAAGAAACTTAAAGCCATTAGGAGTCCTTCATAGCACCACCATCTAACCCTAAACCAATATTCTCTAACCCTAAATCACAATAGCCGACTATTCTCTCCATTCTACACGAAAAATTCCAGCAAGAATCCTTTTGCAATTTTCGAAAATCACAAGAGCAATTCCTAGCAAGAAACTGATCACACCCTAAGGTAAGCAAAAACCATCTTAATCTCTTGCTTCCTTTCTTCTATCAATTCTTCTCTTTTCCTTCCCTTGAATCATGCCACCTAAAGGCTGATTTCATTCTCTTTAGCCACTCTCGGTCAAAAGGAAGGAAAGAAGGCAACTTTTCTCTTCTTCTCAAACGAACTCGGGACGATCACCATAGGAGTATCGAGATCTTGTTAACCCGGTTGTTTCAAGGTAAGGGAATCCTTATCCTTGATGTCAGAATTAAGGTTTAATATGATTAAGGATGTCTATTAGCATGATGAATGAATATTTTGGTTCGAGTAATTAATTAAGCAAGTTCGTTGGACAGCAATTCTATATTTTATTGTGGTAATGGTGGATATGAATTGTAATGGCCAAGGTAAGACCTTTTTGATTTATTATTCATGTCTTGGATGGATATATGGTCATAGTGTATGAACTTTGAGGATTGGATAATTTATTTGGAGCTAGATAATGGATTGTGAATTGTTATGGGAATCAATGAGTTTAGAGCATGTTTGAATCGATTAAGACCCTGATCATGACATTATGTGATTTTAGATCAGGAGGATATTTGAAGGAAGCAAGCTGTGATTTTATCTTGTTTGTCTGAGGCATATCAAGTAAGTCCTTGCATAAACTCTTTTGTTAAATGTTGTGATGGCAAGTCTATGTTGTAAAGCTTTGTGAAGCTATTGTTAAACTATGTTTGCTTGGGTTGTAAACGTGGATATTTACTCTTTTACCGGTTTTGTCAAACTAGTGATTTTATCAAGAAAACTATTCTTTCTCCTAAATTTTAAGTAAACTCTTTTAAAGAAAACCACGTTTCACAAAGCCAAGGTATGGAAATTTTTTGAATCAAGAATTGACGGATATGTTCGTTGAGTACTCAATAAGGGTAGGCTAGCAATACTAGTCTTGGAGGGCTAGAGTAAGTCTTCTGGCAGGAGGCCACCTCCAGAAGATAAGCTCGGCTTGAAAAGGCAACAGTGTTGGTTGGTCAGGTCGATCCGAGCTAGCATTTGTACCTGGTATAATATTATCTTTTTCCGGCATGGACACTCGGATGGTTTTGTTGGGTGTAGAGAATGAGGAGTATCTCACCTGGTGGTCGGTACACTTACCTTGATCAGAACGCCCAACGTGTGGTAATCTGGTCCAGGCAAGGTGCACAAAGTGTGGTGGCTTGTCCTCATAGAGCCCAACGTGTGGTGACATGACTGTTTATTGGAGTGGATAATTTATTTTGTATAAAATGTGACAATGAGAAAACCCACTCCTTGCGAAAGAGAAAATTATTTATGACTTGCCAAATATTTATGGAAAAGTTTTTCACTATGCATACACGAACTGTTCAAAGTTCCATGTGTACACACAGGACTTACTGAGATTTAATCTCATACTATTTTATATCATGTTTTCAAGAGTTAGACTATGCTAGGCAAGCGGGGCATATGATAGTTGAAGCTTTTACTATTTTTCCATTTTGTTCTAGAAGACAATTGTTGTTTTAAGCTTTTGAACGATATTTGTTTTATTTCATTTTGCTCCAGTTTGAGCCTGATGTAATAAGAGTTTTTCTCTATTTATCTAAGTTTGACTTTGGGGTTTGCCGTTATATTTTATACCTCATTTTAAAGACCCCTTGTCTTTCGGGACGGGGCTACATCCCTGCCTTTTTAGGGTACGTAGTAGTGGGGTGTTACATGAACAGTCACAATGGGCGATATAGCGTAGAAGCTATCTTTTATAAGTCCATCTTAACTAACTAGTCACATATACCCAACATACAAGTATATCAGCTCTACGACAGAACCTCAACTATAGTATATCAAAGTATATGCTTTTATTTTCGTCAGTCCACCATCTCATACTCAAGCGGTAGAGTATTAGTCTACGCTGTAGCAGTAATAGTGTGAGTTTATTTTAAATAGTACTTTTAGAAACCACTATTACAAGTCCTGTTCTATGTATTCAAAATACGCTCATGTTATGAAGTGAGTGGACTACTCACTGGCTAAAGATAAGCTATTCTCTATTTAGAATTCATAATACAATAACCTATATATGATGAGATTTCCATTCTCATTAATCGGTTAAGAACAAACATTTATGTGTTGAGTAACCCGTGATCCATACCTTACTGTGAAAGACCACCATTTACATGGATCACTTGCTTAAATACAATGAGTCGTTTCCAAATGAAAATTGTGCACAAATAAAATGTAAATTCACAAACAAATTTTGAGAATAAATTCTTTTATTAATAAATTCGATAATTGCATCAAATAAACTAGTCTAGAGGGTATATATTCTAATAATCTCCCATTTGCACTCTAAGACTAAGAAAGTCCGTAGATGCCCACCCTTATGGCATCTAAGTGTCTCTTGAAGACTCTCTCAGCTAAAGGCTTGGTGAAGGGATCTGCTCGGTTGTTCTCCAAGGCTATCTGTTCCACCACGATTTCCCGTCTCTGAATAAAATCCCGGATCAAGTGGTACTTCCTCTAGATGTGCTTCCCCTTCTTGTGGTTCCTAGGTTTTTTAGATTGTGAGACTGCTCCAAAGTTGTCACAATACTTCACAATCGGTTTGTCCATGTGTGGCACAACTCCAAGTTCTGAAAGAAATTTTGGGAGCCAGACTACTTCCTTGACACTTCCAAAGCTGCTACATACTCAGCTTCTATGGTTGAGTCAGCAATACTAGATTTCTTGATGCTCCTCCATGAAACAGCTCCTCCAGACAAGGTGAAGACATATGCACTAGTAGATTTTCTCTCATCATTCTCTGTCTGAAAATCTGAGTCTGTATATCCAGTAGGAACCAAGTCGTTAGCCCTGTAAATCAACATATAATCTTTTGTACTAATGAGGTACTTAAGAATATGCTTTATAGCTTGCCAAAGAATCTCCCCAAGATTTGACTGATATCTGCTAACCAAGCTTACAACAAATGAGATATCTGGCCTAGTGCACAGCATGGCATACATGAGACTTCTCACAGCAGAAGCGTAGAGAATCCTACTCATCTCGTCTTTTTCCTCTTGAGACTTAGGACAGTGCTTAGAATAAAAAGATAACTTATGTCTGTAAGGGATTAAAGTTCCTTGGCATAAGTCTATGCCAAACTCGGCCAGCATCTTGTCAATGTATATCATTTTGGATAATCCTAACGTTCTCTACTTCTTATTTCTAAGAAGTTTAATCCCTAGAATGTAACTGGTTTCTCCCAAGTCTTTCATACTAAATTAACTAGATAGCCAAACCTTAGTAGATGACAATATCCCTACATTATTCCCAATGAGTAGAATGTCATCCATATATAGGACAAAAAAAAAAATAATAATCATATTTATGCCTTCCAATTTTCTGTACATACATGGTTCATTCTCATTTTAAATGAAACCATAAGACTTTACAGTTTCATCAAAACGAATGTTCCACATTCTAAATCTTGCTTAAGTCTATAAATGGACTTCTTAAGCTTGCAGACCATATGTTCCTGGCTTTTAGTAATAAAACATTCCGGTTGGAATATATAGACGTCTTTGTTAAGATGGCCATTAAGAAATACCGTCTTGACATCCATTTGTCATATCTCATAGTCGTAATGAGATGCAATGGCAAGGAAGATACAGATGAACTTAAGCATAGCTACAGGGGAAAAGGTTTCATCATAATCGATTCTCTTTTTCTAAGTATACCTTTTTGCCATAAGTCTAGCTTTGAAGGTTTCTACTTTTCCATCCACTCTTTCTTCATCTTGTATAGCCACTTACACCCAATGGGTTTTATCCCTTCAGGTGAAGCTACAAGATCCCAAACCTGATTGAAGTACATAGATTCAATCTTGACTTTCATTTCTTTATGCCATCGATCTGCATCAGTATCAGCAATAGCCTCCTTGTATCTAGTGAGATCTTGTTCTTGATGGTCAAAACCAGCTCGAAAGCTTCTTCTGTCCATCTTTCTGGAACTCTAGATATTCTCCCACTACAACGAAGCTCCGTTTGTATAGGTTCCTGAGGCAGTGCCTCTTCTTGTTCGATAATCGGGTCTGAAGAAGTTAATTGCAAAGATAACTTCTTTTCGAGTTCCAACCTTATTGAACCTTTAGTGGAAGTACTTTGATCATCCTTAAAGTATCTATCATTAATGCTTACCAGTACTTTTTGCTCATTGGGATGATAGAAGTAATCTCTTTTTTCCCCTTTTAGATACCCAACAAAGTAGCATAATTCTGATCTTAGTTCTAACTTATCTCTCTTGATCAGTATATAAGTTGGACAGTCCCATATCCTGAGATGATTTAGACTTGCCTTATGCCCAGTCCATATCTCATAGGGTATCCTAGGTACTGACTTGGAAGGTACTAAGTTCAAAATGTGTGCTACTATTTTCAAGACATATCCCCAAAAAGAGACCAGAAGAGTAGCATGAGATATCATGCTTCGGACTATTTCCATTAATGTCCTTTTCCTTTTCTCAGCTACTCTATTCTGTTAGGGTGTACTCGGTATAGAGAGTTGGGATACTATCTTATGATGTATCATGTAATCCTTAAACTCACCGAGGAGGTATTCTCCACCATGATCCGATTGTAAGGTTTTGATCAGTTTACCTGTCCGACGCTCCACTTCAG
Source organism: Voacanga thouarsii (assembly GCA_026120185.1). Lineage (NCBI taxonomy): Eukaryota > Viridiplantae > Streptophyta > Magnoliopsida > Gentianales > Apocynaceae > Voacanga > Voacanga thouarsii. Next base: position 541,824 of record JANUWF010001437.1, on the reverse strand, counting down.
CCTTAAACTCTTTGAACTTGTCAAAAGAGTCATACTTATACCTCATCAGGTAGATGTAACCAAACCTTGTACAATCATCTGTGAAAGTGATGAAGTACTCAAAGCCCCCTTTAACTTGAGTAGACAAAGGACCATACACATCAGTATGAACAAGACCCAATATCTCTTTGACTCTATCAGCCTTTTGTGTAAACGACCTTTTGGTCATTTTCCCCATAAGGCAGGATTCACACTGAGGTCAACTTTCCAATCTTAATGAGCCTAAGGGCTCATTTTGGATTAACCTCTGAATCCTGGTTGAGTTAATATGGCCCAACCTTAGATGCCAAAGATATGAGTTATTGACATTGGTCTTTCTCTTTTTACTTAAAAGTTCAGATTGAGCGTTATTTATTTGATTGTTTGTAGGATTTAAAAAGAATAAGTTTCTATACATGTGCTCTGTACATAAAACTTCTCTATTTCTACTGATAGTAGTACCAGAATAAAAAGAAATAGAATATTCATGATTTATTAGCTTTGCAACTGAAATCAAATTCTATCTGAAATCGAGTACATATAAAATATCTTTTAATAAAACTACTTTATTACAATAAAAAACAAGATTCAGCTCTTCCACTGCGAGGGCCTATACTCGTGCTCTATTTCCTACTTGTAGTCCATGCTCGCTCTTCTGGAGTCTTCTTATCTTCCTAAACCGCTACAAGGAGTTACAGATATGATCAGTGGCACCAGAATCAACAATCCAAGTGGAAGTTTATCAAACCATTGAAATAGACTCTAGATAGAGAACAATACTTGTAGGATTTTTCTTAGCCTGAAGCTCTGGACACTCTTTTTCCAGCGTCCCTTCTACCCGCACTTGAAGCATTTGCCTTTGGACTTATTAGGCTGGTTCTTGGGCTGGGCCTATGTGTTTCCCTTCTTCTTCTTGAACTTCCCGGGCTTAGGCCCAGTTTTGGAAGAAAAAGTCCTAGCAATCATAGCCTTGAACTGTGGCTTCATGACTTTCTCTACCACCTGGAGCTCTTTTATTAACTCAGTTAAAGTCATGTTCAATTTGTTTATGTTGTACTTCAACTTGAACTGAGTAAAAGAGCCCAGTAGAGAATCGAGAACTATGTCCACTTGGCTCTCAAGGTCAATAACTGCCCCTAAGACTTCTGCTTCCTTGAAAGCAGCAATCATTTTAAGTATATGCTCCCTGACTGATACTCTCTTAGCCATCTTAGTGTTTATGATCATCCTAAGAGCTTCCTGTCTTGCGGGACGGCTCTATCGGCGAATATTATGGCTAATGGTTGACTAATGTCATATACAGTGGTCATGTGCTCGTATTTTGAGTGGAGCACGTTGGATATGAAGGCCAACATGTAGTATTGAGCCAATTCATTGGCCTTCTTCCATGCTTTTTTAGCCTCACGCTTCTCCGTGGTAGAACCCTCCCCGATAACAGGGCAGGTTTCAAAGAGGACATACTTGTACTCCTTAGCAGTGAGTATTATATCCAAATTTCTTTTTCAGTCCACATAATTTAGACCAGTTAGCTTATTCTCGTGGAGAATAACGGCCAATGAACTGAAAGAACCTCCACCAGCCATTTCGAAAAAAAAAATTCAATTTGTGAAAAATAAAATAATTTGTGACTTTATCCTCATATTAAATCCGATAATAGTTAATCTTATCACCATTATCTTTAATATGATTGATTTAGCTCTTAGAAAAACTAACATAGCTTCTTGGGAAGATTAACAGTTTTCTAAGTTAAGTGTATTAACCACCACAAATTAATTTCCCTTCTAGGTAATGATCCAGAAGATAACTTCATTGCGAGATGACCGTTTCTTCTCATTTTCTATAGAAATTCCTCGCACTATAACCTCCAACGTGGGCTGGCCGATCATAGCATATGTTCTGGGTTATTAATTACATCTATCCATTAGTTCTAGATCATTGTGGTATCCATATCCTATATAGGTTCACTCCCAGGGTGACACGAGGGGACTCACCATCTCTAATGAGGATCGTGATGGAAGCCGTGGAGCCGTTAAAACCCCTATCCCACTTAGTATTTTAAAATAAGGGCTTTTCTTGAAAAATGTCTTTTGAAAATTTCAATTAAGTTTTCTTTTAACTCAAATTAAAATATCTAAACCCATAAAAATTTTTATGTCAAGGTTTATACCCTTTGAGAAAATTTTTTATGGATTAATTTTATTTAAGTTAATGAACTTAATTATTTCAAAAAATTTTCAATAAAATTTTCGAGAGATTTTGATCTCAAGTTTAATTTGACAAAAACAATTTTTCTTGTTAAAATTCAATCAAAATGGTTTTCTATTTTAATTCACAAAAATATCTAAATCCAATATATTTTCTATGTCAAGGATAAAATCATTTTGAGAAAATATCCAAGAATTAATTTTTGTTCGAATTAAAATTAAGCATTTGATTTAAGAAAAATAATTTTCTTTTGTCAAAATTCCCAAAGACTTTGGTATTTGAAAAAACGCACACATAGGGTATAAAAAGAAATAAGCATGCTAGAAAACTGTAAACGTTTTCATTCTTTTCTATTCTTTTAATCTAATTGTCCAAAATAATAAAATTAAACACATTAATTAATGCTCTTGTTTAATCTTAAAATTTCCTTTACTATTATTTTTCACGCAAAATATTCAAAGAATATTAACTATTGCAATAAAAATAACTTCGCTTGATATGAGACCAAAAACCTATTTTTTTTTTTTTATTCGGGTTGGGTCTAGTGCACCTGCCACACTGGATCACTGCATATGGGAAAACCATGGGTAGGATCCCGGACGGGGGGACCCGGCCCGCCCGCGCAGCATTGTAAATTGCAATTGGCTTCCACGAGGAACGCTTCCTTGCGCCATGCGAGGGAAGCAGCTGGCTTTCGCGAGGAAGCCATCCTCGCCAGAGGCACTCGGCTAGGCGGCTCTTCACACAGAGGCAGCTCGGCTCGGCTAGTGACTCGGCTCCACATGGCTCGGCGCAGAAGCCATCCTCGCCAGAGGCACTAGGCTCGCGGCAGGCGGCTACGTGGCTATTCACATAGAGGCGGCTTGACTTGGCTAGTGGCTTGACTCCACGTGGCTCAGATCGCTACAGTGCCTTCTTCTCCAGATTATTTCCTGTGCGTTCTCAAAGGCTCTATACTCGATTTTTTCCTCTATTTTTAATCAAAACTCATCCAAACAACTGCCTATACCTTTAAAAATATTGGGCTTACATGATGTCTATGAAAGCAATCAAAATACAGTGTTCTTATGTTTTCACTTGCGAAACTTATAGTAAAACTACTAATATCAGTAAACACGAAGGATCACAGATTTCAATCAAAATAAATATTTTCTTGTTTTAGTTAAGCCTAACATGCTTCCTATATTTACTAAACTATAGCTTTGATACCAATTGAAGGTTTAAAATGGAAAAAATTATCACAAAGAAAGCATGCTAAGAAAATGAAAAATTTACCTCTGTGATTGAATGGCCCTCTTCGCACTGGTGTGGATGTCTGTACAAGGATACTTGAAGCTATTGGATCACGTCCTTGTAAACGTCTATTACGTATCATCCACACGAAGCTTTTTCATTAACCTCACTTAATGAAACCAAATCACATACAAGAGATGATCACCTCACTAGGTTTTCCACAACCTCTCAGCCATGCAAACATATCAAGGATCACCTCACTAGGTTTTACTCCACAACCTTGAACAATCACAAAACAAGGATCACCCCAATGGGTTTTACCACACAGCCTTGAACAATCATAAAACAAGGTTCACCCCAATGGGTTTTACCACACAACCTTGCTACAACACAAATTTGAATGATCAATGGAATAGTAAAGAGCTCACTTACTTGAGAAGATTGTTCGCTCGAATATACAACATAAGATACTTTTACCTTTCATACAAAATAAGTTCACTTTGAAGCATAAATAAAAGGAGATTTTTGAAAATATTAAGCAATGGTGTTTCTAAATTGAATGTTTAAAAAATCTTATCTCTAAACTTGCTTTAGAGGCTATTTATAGAGCAAAAAGATGAAATCCCAACGGTCATAAAAAAACGGCTCTATTTTTTTTGTTTAAATTTGTCCATATTTTGGACTCAGGTTTTGGTCGAGGATGCATCCAAAAGGTAAGTCCAAAAAGGTACTTTTTCGAAAGTGTATTTAACACAGTTTTCAGAATTTTGGATGAACCTTTTAGATTCAAACTGTTCAATCCAAAATTTTGAGAATTTTCAAAGATTTTGAAAAAGACTCCTTTGATGCTTCAAGGTGAAGTCACATGAATCAAGAGGTAAAAAAGACATAGGAATAAATAGATATACCTTAATAATTTTTCCTAGTCTAAAGAATCTTCTAATAAGGACTTTTTGAAATTCAACTCCGTATGCTTCATTCCTTCAATTTTGATCTTTCATTCTTCAATCACAAGAAAGAAGCCCATTAATCTCAACTGAATGCCTTAGAAGAATAAAGGCTTAAACATGTCCTATCACAATAGATTAAACAGGTGAGTCCATATCATTCTAAGTTTGCAAATTTTGTCTTTATCCTTATGTCTATATCCTAAGCCACTCCAGTTACCAACATGATGTTGAGTTTCGAGTAACTTTTCTAGATTACTCTTACTATTTGTGAACTTTTCAATGCAATTTGTAAGATCATTTACTTTAATTTTTATATCATCAAATGTACTAACCATACTTTCAAGATTTTGAATTTTAGCATGTAATTTTTTATTTTCCAAAGATACATGATGTAAGACAGTCATGATCACATTTTTTTTCAATTATAGCACACGTATGTGTTTCAAGAGACATTTTATAGTCATTCAACAGGGCATCATTTTCTTCCATTAGACATTTAACTTTCAACTTTAATTCTTTATTTTTTCTGGATAATTTTTTTAATTCATGAAATATATCACATAACAATTCATTAGGATCAACATGCTTTTCAGTCATAGATATAAGCGACTTAGACATGCAATTTGATGTTGAAAGATTTACCTCATTTTCCAATGCCATGAAGCAAGTATTGGCAGTTTCTTCATCAGAATCTCCATCCTCAGACTCACTTTCATTTAAGTCCCAAGTTCCCATCAATCCTTTGCCTTTCTTTACTTTCAGATCTTTCTTCTTCTTGGACAATCTTTCTTCCTTTCCTTTTGCAACCGGACAGTCAGCAATGAAGTGATCAGTGCTTTTACATTCAAAACATTGAGGTTTGAAATGAGAGATTTGTCCTTTCTTTCTTATAAAAATCCTTCCTTTTTTGTAGTTTCCTTTGTTGAACATTCATCTGATTTTTTTTGCTATCATCGCCAAATCATCATTGTCCATTTCCATGCTCTCACTGCTTTCCGATTGGCTGGTTTCCTTATCTTCATTTTCACACTTCAGTGCTATCCCATTCTTTCCTCTATCATGATCATTATATTCATGCAATCTTTTAAGCTTCATTTTATGAGTTAAAAGAGATCCGATTAACACTTTAGTAGGTAGGGATTTTAAATCTTTGGATTCTTCTACAGCAAGAGGTTTAGGCTGCCAGCTTTTTGGTAAAGTATCAAGAATTTTTCAATTTTGTTCCCCAAGGGAATAAACCTTTCCGTAAGCTTTCAGACCATTTGAGATATTAGTAAATCTTGTGAACATGTCAGTGATGCTTTCATTTGGCCTCATAGTAAATAATTCATAATCATGAATAAGAAGCCCCAGTTTTGATTCTTTGACTTGGTTAGTCCCTTCATGGGTGACGTCAAGTAATATCCACATATCATGGGTTGAATCGCATCCACTTACACGGTTGTATTCAGTCGCATCTAGTGCACAATATAAAATGTTCATAGCTTGAAAATTTATAGTTCTTTTCGCATTGTTTTCCATACTATACTCCTCATTCTGTTTAGGTATTTTTATGCCATCAATCATCTTTGATGGAATAAATGGACTATTTTCTATCAGACTCCATAACTTGAAGTTAATAGAACACATATAAATTTTCATTCTATTTTTCCAAAATGTATAGTTGCTACTACTGAATAAAGGAGGACGATTTGTTAAAGATCCTTCAATAAACAGAAAAGAGGAAGAGCTTGCCATGAGGATCTTTACTACAAGGTTTTTAGACCAAGAAAATGTAGACCTCGCTCTGATACCAAATAAAAAACCTTAGGGGGGGGGGGGGTGAATAAGGTTTTTGGCAAGTAACCACAATATTTTTTTTATTTAAAAATTTAAACCTGGACAATGATGATCATCAAGATACTTGGACTGACTTTATGGAAGCAAAGAAAGTTATCCAAGTACTCGTAGATGTCTATCCAGATTTAGACAATGAAAGAACAACAAAAACTATAAATGAAAACCAGAATAAAGAGAAACAAGAGATGTATAGTGGTTCGATCAATAATGATTTATGTCCACTACCTTAAGCCTACACTTAAGGATTTTCAACCCTATTTTATTAACCTCACTTAATGAAACCAAATCACATACAAGAGAGGATCATCTTACTAGGTTTTCCACAACCTCTCAGCCATGCATACGTATCAAGGATCACCTCACTAGGTTTTACTCCACAACCTTGAACAATCACAAAACAAGGATCACCCTAATGGGTTTTACTATACAACCTTGAACAATCATAAAATAAGGATCACCCTAATGGGTTTTACCACACAACCTTGCACTACAACATAGATTTGAATGATCAATGGAATAGTAAAGAGCTCACTTACTTGAGCCGATTGTCCGCTCGAATATACAGCATAAGATACTTTTACCTTTTATACCAAATGAGTTCACTTTGAAGCATAGATAAAAGGAGATTTTTGAAAATATTGAGCAATGGTGTTTCTAAAATGAATGTTTCAAAAATATTATCTCTAAACTTGCTTTAGAGGCTATTTATAGAGTAAAAAGATGAAGTCCCAACGATCATAAAAAAAAGGCTCTATTTTTTTTTGTTTAAATTTGTCCATATTTTGGACTCAGGTTTTGGATGAGGATGTATCCAAAAGGTAAGTCCAAAAAGGTACTTTTTCAGAAGAGTATTTCAACACAGTTTTTAGGATTTTGGATGAACCTTTTGGATTCAAACTGTTCAATCCAAAATTCTGAGAATTTTCAAAGAGTTTGAAAAAGACTCCTTTGATGCTTCAAGGTGAAGTTACATGAATCAAGAGGTAAAAAAGACATAGGAATAAATAGATATACCTTAATAATTTTTACTAGTCTAAAGAATCTTCTAATAAGGACTTTTTGAAATTCAACTCCATATGCTTCATTCCTTCAATTTTGATCTTTCATTCTTCAATCACAATAAAGAAGCCCATTAATCTCATCTTAATGCCTTAGAAGAATAAAACCTTAAACATTTCCTATCGCAATAGATTAAACAGGTTAGTCCATATCAATGTTTGTCAATAGTCAAAACATAGAAGAAAGCCCTTAGGGCTAACAAAAGTCTTCGACCTACATGTGTAATGACTAAAATACCTTTCTAGCATCGCCGTGCATTTAGAGAGGGGAAGTGTAATAACACCTCTCTAAAAGACATCTACCATCCTTAAACCTCTAGTCCAATGATCCACGACTCCTGAAATGTTTTTACTTTTCAAGGAAGCTATCCTAAAGTAAATATCATAGTCATGTTCCCCAGGGCCCTAGATAATTAGATCATTTGAACAATCACAAGGGGCGATATAGCGTAGAAGCTATATTGTACAAGTCTGTCTTAACTAACTAATCACATATACCCAACATACAACTATATCGACTCTATGAAAGAACTTCAACTACAGTATATTAAAGTATATGCTTCTAGTTTTGTCAGACCACAAACTCATACTTAAACAGTAGAGTATTAGTCCATGTTGTAGCAGTAATAGTTTGGGTTTCTTTTAAATAGTACTTTTAGAAACCACAATTACAAGTCATGTTCTACGTATTCAAAATACACTCATGCTATGAAGTGAGTAGACTATTCACTAGCTAAATGTAAGCCATTCTTGATTTAGAATTCATAACACAATTATCTATACATGATGAGATTCCCATTCTCATCATTCGAATAAAAACAAACATTTATATGTTAAGTAACTCGTAATCTATACCTTATTGTGAAAAACCACCATTCACATAGATCACTTACTTAAGCAAAATGGGTCCTTTCCAAATAAAAATCATGCACAAATAAAATGTAAATTCACAAACAAATTTTGAGAATAAATTCTTGCGTTAATAATTCGATAATTACATCAGATAAACTAGTCTAGAGGGTATATATTCCAACAGTGATAGATCCTACTGGCAAAGAATTTAACCAAGATTTAGCTCTATCCCTAAGGGAAAAAATGAAATAGTCTCTGTTTTATAGTATCTTCCAATACACCATTCATCTTAAAAGTATTACAAATCTCCAGGAAACTAGCAAGGTACCCATTAGGGTCTTTATCAGGTAACCCATCCAATTGGACTATGTTTTAGATTATTTGAATAATGTTGGGTTTTATCTCAAAGTTATTGGCTTCTACCCTTGGTCTAGTAATACTTGAATCTATACATAAGATTGCAAGTTTAGCAAAATCGCCCATAGTCCTTCAATTATTACCACCGTTACCACTATTGTTGTTTTGTTTAACTTCCATTTCTCTTATTGAACTTAATTGGTTAGTCCTTTTTCTATGTACCCTTCGAATTTGTGTCAAAGTTCTCTCATTCTTTGGATCAAAGTCCACTATGTCTCCTGTGCTTTGTCGGGTCATAAACTAAGAATTAAACCTGAAAGAGAATAAGAAAGTAATGTTTTGGAATTTACAAATATTTAAGTAAGTATAATAAGTACATCAAATACGACAATTAGCACATTAATTTATAAATCATACAAACAATAAGATATGACACCTATTTACAGAAAGTATATAATTACATATTTACATATAGACATACAAATATAGCTAAGTCAATGAAATCCAAACATTCATAATATTGTTCCCCAACAACGGTGCCAAAAACTTGATGCATCAGATTTGGGCATATAAAATCATGAAATTTTAAGTCTATTACCAATCATGTTTTAATTAAAACATTAATCCTCAAATCAGACATATGACCAAGTACACTCATCGAAAAGCATAGCATAGAGAGTTAATGAGTACCGATCCTCAAAGAATAATTACCATTAATTACTTTTCATACATTGTTTAACCAACCAACCAAAATGATGAAAGAAGAATAATAAAAGTAAATATAAAAATATATACAACTCTAGGAGAGAATAACATGTATTTAGATAAAAAATTTTGAATACATGACAATGAATTACTAGTAGTTATCATAATTAATCATTATCTTAGAATCATGAAGGAATAAAGTAGAATCCAATTCTTTCCCAAATCATTGACTCACTATCTCCTAATTATATTAATGTTTATACTCTATCTCACCAATCCGTTTAAAAATGCATGAAACTCATTCGTCAACCAATATCTCTATATTCTAGGTGACATAAAATATGAAATTAGCTACCGACCCTATACTCTAGGCAAAATCAACTAATCTTTGATTACTTATGTTCTTTTATGCTTAATTTTTGTTCGAAGTCCATTAAGAAACAACATATATGAAATCAATTAATTGAACTAACTCTTAACCTCTTTCCCAAATTAATTAGAAGGAAAATCTAATTTTATCAATTCCTCAATAAAAACAAGTAATCAAATACCAAGAATAATAATCAATTGATCAAATAACTAAATTAATTTAATATCATGAATCTAAAAATAACATCCAACTACAATAAAGACACTGATCTCCTCATTTTTTAAGAAAAAGAAAACAAAAGTTTAAGAAAGAACTTATAGATAAGCTCTATTCTTCCTCACTTAAAAACTCCCTTGAAACAATGCTCATTTTTATGAACTCCTCATTAAATGAATGATTTCTAGCTCTGATACTTGAAATTTCCCCCTTTTTTGCTTGTGTCTTCCTTGTATATGTACCTTTGTGGATTGCCAAAATCATTCACTAGAAGTTTTGGGTCGTGCAAAAGTTCTACTCGCGTTAGGATTTCAAACCTCCTCAGAACTCAAACTGGGCCAGCGCTAGGTCAACTTCTCTAGGCCGGTGCTGAGTAAATTCTGGAATTCTCAGTTTACTCTGCTTTTTCCTCTATTTTGCCTTGTTTTCTAGAACTGAGCCAGGGCTAGTTTAATCTCCTTTGGTCAACGTTGGGTCAAGTCTGAAATCACACAATTAAATTCTAAATTCTTCAATTTCTACATAAAATCACTAGATAACCTTTCTATAGGAAAAATATTAAATTGTAAGGGAGTTGACTAGCTATTACATAAAAAAAATATCACAAATCACCCCAAATAACTAGAAAAATAGACATACATTTAGGCCTTATCATTAGCTCAAAACCCGACTCAACTAACTGGACCTATCGTCCCCATTTGGAAAAAAGACAAACTTCTAGAGATGGCTAATCTATCCAAAATCTTTTCTAATTTAATGAAAGCTAGACCTAGAGCCTTGCCAAGGATGGAACCAGGAATACGGTGTTAGCGGTAAAGTTATAAAATTTTAAAAAATTTTGAAAGGGGCAAAGGGTAAACTTTTAAAGGACTTTTCTATAAATTTTTAATTTTATTAAGGAAAATGTGATATTTTAAAAAACTTTTGGGGAGTGAATGCCACCCCCACCTCTTCTAGTTCTATCTATGAGCCTTATCCATTGAGATCTCAATGTCATTAATGCAAACGGTTCAAGAATTTACTATTTCGATATAGAATAATTAAATTTATTTCTAAAAGTAATTCCAGTCATTGAAGTACACTTCCCCAAATCTTAACCTGATCAAAATCCAAAACCATAAAATTTTCCAAAATTCCAAAACTAAAATCCCTGTATTCATTCTAAAGATTCGTTCAAGGTGTAATAAACCGTTGCTTAAAATTTTCCATGTTAATATTTGGAGCCAATTTATGTAATAAAATTCATGCTATGATTTTTAAAATATTTTTTCATGCATAAATTTAAATTTAGTATTAATAATGTAACATCCTATCTAACTACATAACACCAAAAGGGTTGGGGATCGTTGTAGAATCGTTGTAGAATACATGTTTCACATAATGCTTCCAAAATATTTCATAATGCCCGACAAACAGTCGTTGTAGAATACATGTTTCACATAATGCTTCCAAAATATTTAAATAAATCTCTAGTGTGAATTCAAAAGGAACTTTTGAAAATAGTGTAAGAAAGATAAATTATGGTGTGAGGGAAAAACACTTTGGTAATCCTGACCAACCTTTTGACATAACTAAAAGGAAGGTATTCATCCTACAGATATAATATAGAAAGAGATACTCTGCCTTCCCTCTTTCTAAACTATTATGGATGTCATACATCTGACCTGTGGCTCCCCATAGAACTGTGTTGCCAGCTTAAGATGGCTTGACTTATAAGTACACATGCCTTCTCAAGAAAGAGTCCACCTTCTATTGGTGTGCCTCCTACTGAAAGGTATTCTCAGACTATTAAGGGCTAGTATAAGGAGTTAACCCTTATTGAGTACTCAATGTTTTGCAATCCTGTTAAGGGATAAATCTCCAAACAAGTATTTCTGCATTGTTAGTACAACTACATTCCATATTCAAAATCTTTCATGAAAAGATAGCATTAAGGAGCCAAAACATCACTTTTTGCAAGATTTTGTTTATACATGATAATGAAATTCATAAATTAAATGTTATAAAAGAATTATTAATTTAATGCATGGCTCTTTTTTCCATTTTATAGACATGTTTGAAATATTTCCAAAAGTAATTTGCGCATAAAATCTTTTGTAAACATAAAGACCCTCAAAGTCATCGAATTGTTTTACAAAAGGCATTTCAATGCAATGTAAGAACTTAAAAAACCTTTAGAATCATTGAAGCAAAAGAAATTTCATGAGATGTAATTAAGGACATACTTGCTCAGGCTTACTAAAATATTCATGCTATTAGGTTGCTCTGACTTTACTATCCACTCCTATTTAACAAAAGATCATAGAATCCCAATTAACAACTGCTCTACTAGTATGCAATAATATATTTCAAAGCTTAATTCTCACATTCACCTAAACTCTTAGATCATAAAAAAATAACCGGGACTTCAAAGGGAAAAATAGTATTAAACCTTCAAGGTCTCAAATAATATATTAAATCCCAAATATAAAGTTTCATATGAAATAATCTAACTACATCGTCTTCAAATCAACATGCATCAAATAAAGATAATATCTGGGTACAAATTCTCCAAGATAACACAAAAACTATAAATTCTTGCAATCGCACTTTTAAGCATAATCTTTGATAAAACATAAATTAAGAGGTGTAAGATATAATCTCAATAAGTCCTGTGTGTGTATTGTGAGAATTGCAGATAAAATATTTCCATGATGCATGATAAGTTAACTAAAATGGATATGGAGTATTAGTATATCATATTTTCAATAAACAATACACTAGATATTCTATGGGAGAACTATATCGCTTTCTTTATTTTCGAAAGAGAGAGATCAATTCTTATCAACATAGTTTGACCACGTCAAACATATTATCCGTATTGAGTTTACTATCATGACTGTCAATTACGATCAAATGTAACCACATACATTTCAAAATTCACTTATTGAATATTAAGTTAAAAATTACTCATTGTGATCTCACATAATATGCCTGTAGGATCTTATCCCATCAATAATAATACCCGGAAGAATCTTTGTCTAACAGAAAATATCAACACCATAGGAATTTCATCCTATGAGCATACTAATATGCATGTATGAATAAAATATTGTGTATACCATAATTAATCATATAATAACTATCCTCATGGTCAGCCTAACATCCCGGATGTTCCACGTTTGCCATCCCCTTTCACACGTCGAAAAATGTGTTGCTAATTAAGAACAACTAAATATCAAATACTAACACTCCATAAAGAAATAGACCACCACTCAAAGGAGGCCTTCAATGGGATAGCATTCTCAAACCTACGCAAGCTAATATAAGTGCAAAGTCCCTTTGAGTACTCAACAAAAGCATGGCACAAAACCAACACGGCTTACAGTTTTATGAATAGATTAGTGCAATGCCTTTTTCAAAATAGCTCAATGCCTTTGAAAAATCATTTTTGAAAATATTTGATACACAAAAATACTCCTAAATGTTTAAATAGTATACTCTATAATTTTAAAAATCTCAATGCAAGAGTTTATTGATGCGTGATTTGTGTGTATATCCTTGTGTATAGAAAATAGTCTCAATAATTCACAAAAAATTAATCAAGTTTAAATATAAATTATATAAAAATTTCCCACACAACACATATTTAGGTAAGTATACCCATAGTGTAGTATGGAGTTCTAATGGTAAGTATCGTTTCCCTCGGTAAGGCGGTAGGTACTTTTACTATGCTATTATCTCATTATTTGATCAACCGTTTATCTAGGGAAAATTGACAAACCGTTAAAGGAATTAACCAACCTTATCATATTAGAATTCATTCAAGGTCATCCAGCCTAAAGAAAGAAATGAAGAGATGAGTAATGCAAGTAAATGGAATCTCCCAAATAAAGTCAAACTTTATCCACCTAAATTAGCTAATTAACAACTTAAATTAAGCTCCAATGGATAATCTAATATAAGACCCACATTCTCTCGAGTTGTGAGCCCCTACCTTTATATCAATTGGTGCGTATCTTCATCTCACTAATCAATTTTAAGAGGTATTAAGATTCATTACCCATCTAGTTTGGGGAAAATAAAGCCCCTATCTCCAGGCAACCTCAAAATGTTAAATAATCTAGTTCTTGCCCTCAAACTCCCCTCTCTTGAGGTGATTCAAGAGAAATCTATAAAGTAAATCTATCAATCAAGCCACTATATCGTAACCCCATCACCCAAAATCATTAGGACAAGGAAATCCAACTAATAAAAAAATATAATACAAAACAAGTGATTGAATACCGAAAATAATTTGTAAATAACTCAAATAGATGTCAAGCTTTTGAATACATCATTAATCCATAAATGTGGAATGAAAATCAACAAGGAAATGTAAGAGAAAAGAAAATAAATGCACAGACAAGTTGATCTCTTATTCCTCTTATAATTTTCTCTTGAAGATGCTCTTATTTTCTCCAATAGGGACTTGGATCCTTCCTTGAGCTACTTCTTAGTGTTCTAGGGCTTGAGAGTTACTTTTCCTTTCTTGTTCCATCCCCTAACAAGACAGCAAAATAATCTATTTATAGTCGTCTTGGAAAACCCTTGTTATCTATTCTCCTCTCCTCCAAATGATTTTTTAGCATTTCAGGGTTCCACCTAACACTATATCTCCAGAGGTGGTGGTGACTGGTGTTTTTCCCTCATTGAGCACTTGAAAGTGTTGGATTATACAGGTAATTAGGAGGGGAAAAATAAAGGCCCTGGAGGCATTACGAGATACTACCACCTCTCTTATGTAAGTGAAGACAATGGAGGTTAGAGGGATAGGCTAAGAATGTACCATCTTACACGGGATATAGATATCTATCTTTCTGGCCTCATTGAGGCTATTGGTTTTAAGGGAAATATTAAACCCTAGAAGTTAAATGAGAAATCTATGCTGGAGAGGCATATTGGTAACCTGGATAATCATGGTCTAGCTTGCCTAGGTGCTGGAGCTGAAAGTCCTCCAGAGCATCAGTGAATCTCTAGATACTCTTAGAGGTGACCCTCTTATTATATATATCTATTTCTACCCAAGGGCCTCTCAGTGAATCTCCAGGCATATTGGTAACTTGGATAATCATGGTCTACCTTGCCTATTTCTATCTCTTATAATCCTAGCTAGTAGCCCTCTTTAAGATGAATGGGCATCTATTTTACTAAAGTATCAATGGACTCGAGCATGCTATGATGCTTCTCAAACATGTTTGCAAAACACTCATTCACTAATGTAGGAAAATAAGGACCACTCAAACCCAAGATAAGAGTCCATCCTATTTGTCTAAATACTTCCACTAGTCACATATCACCTTTAAAGCCGGGGTATATAGTCTTCTCCATAACAGTCTTATTGTGGAACTTAGTCATGTATCACTCCTTGCATGATGCATCTACAAAATAACTAGGAGGATTAGGCGTAAGGTTAGTAGTAGAAAAAGGTTGCTGTGAAGAAGATGCTTTACCCTTCTTCCATTTAGGGGGAAGGTTGGATGATTTAGGTGCGGCATGGTATAAAAGTATAGGAGAAAAGATAGGCAAAAAAAGAAGAAAAAAATGGTCCTCCAACAATAACTCAACAAAAATCTAGCTCCTAAACTTAACACAACAACTTTAAACTTTATCTCTAATCTAATCTACCACACAAACATAACTCAATCTTCAGACCACAACCATAAAATAATATCTGAAAATATAACAAAAGGAATAGAGCATAAAAGAACTATTCAAGTTAGCACAATATATCCATTCCAAATCTATCTTTGTAAAGTAGAAATAACTCCAATGTAGTCACAAAAGATGCAGTTTAGAATGTACAAAAATTTAGCCTCAAAATGTTGCATAAATTCATCAAAAAAGCAAAGACATAATATCCTATTCCTCTAATTTAGTATTGATCATTAGTTACACAAAAAGCAAAATTAAATACACTCAATTAGAAGCAACAACTAGATTCCATTTATTCACAAAATTCCAAAGGTAAAATCACAATCAATGTATCTATTCAAAATCACTTACCAATAGATCCCCAAGAAGACAATATCCATTATCAATATCATCCTCCAACAAACTACATTAACATAAGAATTCTACCAAGATCACCACCATACATATCATATTTTAACTCAACAACTATGTAATACATTCCAAAATCTAACATTCCTCAACCTCCTCCAATAAACTAGTTTCCTTAAATCAGTTTAATATATGAACAATCAAAACCAAATTGGAGTTAATAAAGTCTATTGATACAGTAGTGAGAGGGCTGTCCATTCATCTTATGAGAGGGCTACTGGTTAGGATCACAGGGTAGAGGATAAGGACCCCTAGGTAGAGATAGATACGTATAATAAGAGGGTAGCCTTTAAATATGCTTGGAGATTCACTGAGGCTTTGGAGGAATTTCAGCTCCAGTGTCCTCAGGTGAGGTATAGCATGATTAACCAAGTGACAAATATGCCTACGCAACATAGACTTCTTATTTATCTTCTAAGGTTCAATATTGCCTTTAGAGCCAGTAGCCTCAATGAGAGTAGAATGATAGATATATATGCCCTGTATAAGATGATACATTCTCAGCTTATCCCTTTAGCCCTTGTTGTCCTCACCTACATGTGAGAGGTGGTGGTATCTCATTATGCCTCCAGAGCTTTTATTTTTTCCCTCCTCTTTATGCGTATACTCCAGCACTTCTTTGTGTCTACTGAGAGAAAGACAAAAGTCATCACCACCTCTAGAGATATAATGTTAGATGGAACCCTAAGTAATTGTGGGTTTCAATATGAAAGGAGGGTAGGGAGATAGTTGACCCTGAGGGAGAAAAGGCATGGAGTGGGAGGTCCACCACAACAGTCATAGGAGCCACTGTAGCAGCAGCCAAAGTAGGACCCTTTAGTGGCAGAGGAGCCACCAGCACCACCACAACCCAGACAGTCTCGGGGTATACCAAGACCTGCTACAGACTTCCAAGTAGAGATAAGGGCCCCAGTGGAGCAGATCAGAATGGAGCAGACTGCATAGAAAGCTAAGGTTACATAGCTGCTCGAGATGCTCTTCAATCACTATACAGAGATCTACGTCCATCAGTATAGATAGACGGTGTTCTTGTGCCAGCTGTGGCAGATAGTTGCTCCTACCCTTCCTCTACCATCTGAACCTTCTAGAGACATCCCTGTCACCGCTGCTAATCAGCCTGGCCCGAGTGGTCCCCGAAGCACCCCTTAGAGGTTCTAGAGATTTTATTTTTGCTAGTTTCTTCTATGATTACTTATACTTTTCTCTTGTATATATTTTCACAACTTTTATGGATATTCAATATTAGTATTTTCATTTATTTATGTTAATTTTTTTTCCAACTGCTTTTGATTATCTAGCTAATGTTGATATTTTTTGTGATTGTGAAAGGAACTTTTGGAAACATAAGGAATAATACTATACCTCTTCTTCTCAAACGACTTGTAGAAATTGCGACTCAAAGCACTTGGGAAGTACTGCTTTCCCTCTTTCCATTATCCTTTTTAAAATTTTATTGGATGTATTTATTGTTTAAATTGTGGCCAATGAATACATTATCTAGTTTAAGTGTGGGGGAGAGGATTAAGTTTTATCTCTTGCAAAAGAATTTATTATTTTTTTTGGAATTTTTGGCATTAATTGGGCTATTTTTTTTTGTTAAAATTTATTTCTATTGATTAAAAATTAATGATAAATCAGCAAAAAATTTTTAAAATTTTGGCATACTTTGAATTGTATGATATTGCTATTCTTTTTTCTTGGCATGAAAATTTAGTATGAGATTAATTTGATTGTGATATTCTTAGGTAAGCATGTGTATTTGATATGATATAGATTAAGTCTTGAGAATTTGGCTTAACATTATTTAGGTTTTACTAGACATTGTGATACTTTGATTTCTTAGGAATGGATGAGAAACTTGTGATAATGTATAAGTTGGAAATTTTTGGTCTATTTGTATTCTACGATCTTCCAGCTAGACCGAAGTCTCAATTTCAGTAAATGTGGATTAGGGTAAGAAAATAAAAGTGTAGAATAAGGTAATGCAAAAGCTGAAAAATCATTAATTATATCTTTACTAGGAATTTGCATTACCTTACTTGGAAAAGAAAATGAATGTTTAATGAGAATAATATAAAAATTGAAAAATAATTATTTATATTTTTACTAGGCATTTACATTACCCTGCAAAAGTGAGCAATTGGACCAATCAACTGTTTACTACTTAGATTGTAGTAGTTTTGGGTAGTCATAGAACTTAAATACACCCACGATTCCTTATTTATATGAATCACTTAAGTCATGTTCCATATTAGGAAATGAGGTGAAGCATGTTGAATAAGTATAGATTTGTTTAATCCAACTTTGAGGGCCTTGGTTTTATCTATTCAAATAATACATTTACATGAGTTTATCTTAGTCAAGTGACCTTGAATTGAATTTTCATCTCAAAAGAAAAAGAATATCTAATTGATAAGAATCATTGTTGAAAAAAATAAAAAATTCTTACATGGATGAAGACTGCTTTTTGGTTAATGTACTTATTTTTCTAAGAATTTACTTGAGGACAAGCAAAAGATTAAGTGTGAAAAAGTTATGAGTGCTTATTATATCTATATTTATTAGTCATTTTGTAGTAAGTTATGCTAAATCTATGATCAAATGACTACTTATTTCTCCCGTTTTTGCCTTGCTTTTTGTAGGATGCATAAATGAGAGATGATTGAAGAAAAATGGTAAAAACAGAATAAGAAGCATCAAACTGGTACCAGGTACAAGGGTAAACATGCATTAGTTCAGAACAGAAAGTTCAGAGAAACATTTTGGAAGTAACACGCACCAGTTTAGAGGACATATAGGCACTAGTTGCACTATTTAGCAGGCAGTGGTTAGACAACTGAAGGGCGCTGGTTATTTCCAGTGAGCTGAGAAGTTAGAATAAGACTATCAACAGGCACTAGATTTAAGGATGGATAGGCACTAGCTCGGAGCGAGATTCAAGATCTTCAAGAAAAAGTGAACAACAAGCATTAGTCCAACTTTACGGTAGGTGCTGATTTGATTCAGGACAAAATAGTGCACAACAAATTTCAAGGGTTTTTCATGACCAATATAAGTAGGCCATTGTGCTGTCCTGTCAAAGGATGGACCAAAAATGGGGGAGAGCTACTCTTAAGCCCTAGAATACCAAGGTGAAGCTCAAGGAAGGATGCAAGTATTCTTTAAAAGAGAGCAGAGCATATTCAAGGGGAAATTGCAAGAGGAAGAAGAGTTCGATTTGTCTATGAGTTTATTTTCTTTTCTCTTACATTTTCTTGTTGATTTGATTAAAATTTTGTGGATTAATGATGTATTTAAAGGGTTTAACCCTTCTTTTGTTACACTTTGACATTTACTTGAGTTATTTACAAATTATTTTGGATATTCAATCACTTGGTATGTATTGTGTGTTTATATTTATTAGGTTTTCTTGTCCTAATAATTTCAAAAGATAGGGTTAGGATTTAGAGGCCTGATTGGTAGATTTACTTTATGGATTTCTCTTGAATCATCTCGAGATTGATTGTGATAATTAGGTGATTGAAGGATTGTGAGGTTGCCTAGAGACAGGGCTTCATTTTCCCCAAATTAAATGGATAATAGGTCTTAATGCCTCTTAGGATTGATTAGTGAGGCAGAGATTCCCACTAAATTGATATAAAAATTGGGGGCTCATAAGTCGAGAGAGAGTGGATCTTATATGAGATTATCCATTGGTGCCTAATTTAAATTGTTAATTAACTAATTTAGATAGTTAAGGTTTAACTTGGTATGGGGAATTCCATTTACTTGCATTACTTATCTATTCATTTCTTTCACTGTGCTTGGTGATCTTAGGTGAATTCTATTGTGATAAGGTTGGCTAATTCCTTTGATGGTTAGCCCATTTTCCCTAGATGAAAGGTTAACTAAATAATGAGACAATAGCATAAGTAGAAGTCCTTGCCATCTTATCTGAGGGAAACAATACTTAATATTAGAATTCTATACTACATAATGGGTATACTTGCCCAAATGTGTGTGGTGTATGAGTGATTTTGGTATTTTATAATTAAACTTGATTAATTTGTGCGAGTTTTTAAGACTATTTTCTATGCACAAGGATAGACATAAAGTGCACATCAGGACCCTTCTCTAACTCATTTGGAAATAAATACATTTTTGTTGCAATTGATTATGTGTCTAAATAGGTTGAGGCACAAGTTTTTATTAAAAATGATGCTAGGTTTGTGATTAAATTTCTTAGGAAGTTTATTGTTTTGGAGTCCCTAAAATTCTCATTAGTGGTAGAGGTACATCTTTTTCTAATAGCTAGCTAGAGAGAGTGAGGCATGATAGGTTAGACAGAGATAGAGGTAGGCCTAAAACGACATGGATAGAAGTAATTAAAAGAGATATGTCTTTCTTAGATTTGGACGAGAGTATTACGTTCGATAGAAGGAAGTGACGAGAGAGGATTCATATGGATGGCCACACGTTGCCTGACGTTGGTTCATGTAGCCGACCCCAAGTTACTTGGGATTAAGGCTTAATTTGTTGTTGTTGTTATTGTATATTATGCCCAAACCAATGGACAAGTTGAGGTGACTAATATAGAGTTAGAAAGAGGCTTGGAGAGAGTGGTTAATCATACAAGAATATACTGGATCACATAGTGAGATGATATCCTTTAGGTATACAGGACAGCCTACAAGACTCTTATTAGCCTTACTCCCTAAAATGGTTCTATGAAAAATTATGTCACCTACTAGGGAAAATTGAACATAAGGCTTTTTGGGCAAACAAACTTGTCAGTTTTGATCTTAATGCTTAGAAGCCAAGGAGTTATTGCCGTTGAATGAACTTGAGGAGTTGAGAAATAATAGTTATAAGAATTCTAGGGTTTACGGGGTGAAAGTTAAAAGATAGAATGATCAGCGCATCACATAAAAAAGGGAATTCCAAAAAAGTGATAACAAGGTTCTTCTGTTTAATTTGAAGTTAAGACTATTCCCAGGAAATCTAAGATCATGATGGTCTAGGACATTCGTGGTGACTAAAGTATTTTTCTATGGAGTAGTTGAGGTATCTCATCCGAAAAAGGGACGTTCACAGTTAATGGGAGCCGGTTGAAAGCGTACTATGGAGAGAACTCTAATTGTTGAAACAGACTGATTGCACTCTCCACAGTATGGAGAATTCTCCTATTTGACTTCCTTGTTATTTTTTTTTCTTTTCTTCTCTTTACTTATAACTAGCTTCCTATACTTCTTAACGTTTTTCTCCATTTCTTGCTTTTGGCTTGAACTTATGTTTTAATTTTGTAGGATTATTTGAAACATGTGAATTGATGCTACACTTCTTTTCTTCAAACAATTTTGTGAAATCGCACATCACGCACTTAGGAAGTATTACTTTTCTCTTACTCCTTTCTTAACTCCTTGTCGGATATGTTTATTGTTTCAATTGTGGCCAATGAGAATAGGCATTTCCATTAACTTGTCCTAAAAAAGAATGAGAGTTTAATGAGGGTAATATAAAAGTTGAAAAATCATTAGTTATCCATCTCTCTAGGCATCTACATTACCTTATAAAAGTGAGTTTATGGACCAAACCTTTGTTTATTACTTGGATTGTAGTAGCGTTGGAAGGCATAGAGCTTAAGTTGGCTCACTATTCCTCCCTTATACAAAACACTTGGTTTGTATTCTTGACCTAGATGATGAGATGAAACTCGTTGAATAAATATACATTTGTTTAATTCAATTTCGATAGCCTTAGTTTTATCTATTCAAATAGATGAGTTTATACAAGTTTGGATTGGTTGAGTAACATTGAATTGAATTTTCATTTCAAAAGAAAAAGAATATATTTCTCATGATAGTCATTGTTGCCAAAAATGTACTCCTGTTAAAAATTACTTTTTGCTTGAGGTGCTTATTGTTTTGATGATTTGCTTGAGTACAAGCACAAGCTCAAGTTTAGGGTATTGATGAGCATTCATTATTGCTATATTTCATAGTTATTTGTTTTGAGTTATACTAAATTTGTGACTAGATGGCTACTCATTCACATTATTTTTGCCTTATTTTATGTAGACTACATAAGTAGAAGATGACTGGAGAAACAAAGTGAAAGCGAGAGAAAAAAAAGCATCAAACTAGTGCCAATTGGGAGTTATAAAAGCACCGATTAACTAAGCTAATAGGAGATATTCACCTACTGAAGAGGTACGGTTATTTCTAGAGAGTTTAGGAGCTAAAGCAACAAAAATAACCAGTACCGAAAGAGACAAGCAATAGGTGCCGGTTTAGAGAGGGAAACTAAAAAAGCTTCAAAACTAGCGCTGATCAAGCATTGCAATAGGCATCGGTTCATGTTGTGACTGGACATTACTCAGCAGATTTCAAGGGTTTTTATGCTCTACTATAAATAGTGCTTTTGCTATCATTTCAAGGATAGAAATGAGAGTGGAAGGAGCAGTCTCCAAATCCTAGAACTCTAATAAGAAATTGAAGGAAAGGATCCAAGCTAACTTTGAAGAGGAGAGGACATCTTCAAGAAGCAGTTTCAAGAAGAAGAAAATGGCAACTTAGCTAAGAATTTATCTTCTCTTATCTTATATTTCTTTCCTTGATTTTGTTTGGGCTTTCATGATTTATGATGTATTTTTGGGCTTTCATGATTTATTATGTATTTAAAGGGTTGAACCCTTAAATTTTTGAATCTTTACTTCTATTTTTTAGTTTATTGAAATTAACTTTGGTATTCAATCGCTTGATTTGAGTTGGATTATTAATTTTTTGAGTTTTTCTTAATCCTAATGAATTCAAGAGATGAGCTTAGGATTAAAAGGCTTGATTAGTTGATTTACCATATGGGTTTGCCTTCGATTAATTCGAGAGAGAGGTTGAGAGTAAATAACTAGGTGATTGAAAGGTCATCAGGTTGCCTAGAGATGGAGAAACCATTTTCTCCCATTTCAGAATGGATAATTAATCTTAATACCCTTTGATTTGATTAGTGAGATATAGATATCCACTGATTAGGTTAAGAGTAGGAGACTTATAACTTGAGAGAGGGGGTGTTTTGACTTAGATTACCCAATTGGTGCCAATTTAGATTATCAATAGGCCTATTTATTTGGTTGAGGTTAGCTTGATCATAGGTGACGCCTTCTAATTACATGACTTATCCCTTCCATTCTTTTTTAAGTATTTGGTGATCTTAAGAGAATTCTTAGCTGTACTTGAGTTGGTTGATTCTCTTTTCTATTCGTCATCTTCCTAATTTTGATGATTTTCCAAACAATAAAATGAGGGCATAGTAGAAGTACTTGCCAATTTATCCTAGGGATATGATACTTGCTAATTAGAACTCTATAGTACACGATGGGTATACTTACCCATATGTGTGTTGTGTGAGTGATTTTTGATATTTTAGATTAAAACTTGATTAATTTCGTGTGAATTGTTGCTATTTCTTCCTATGCATAAACATATACACACAAGCATGCATTAATATGGTATCTTATCCTTTTTAAAACTTCATTCACATGTTTGTAATTTATTATGAATGTCGGTGCTCCTATTTCCTTTTCAGATTGATTATTGACATAAAAGACTGAACAACTCTAAGGAGATTTGGATGGTCTAATAATCTTTTTGGCTAATAATTCCTTTATTTCCTTTTTGCATTATTCCATTAATACATGATTCATCTGTATATGTCTAGCTCTAGTGGGTATATTTTTCTCACTAAAGCCATCTATATATGGTAAACTAATTGTATCTTTCTCTTCTTATCCCAAAGGCATTAGGATTTTCAAAGAAAACTTTTTCCTCTAACAACTTTTGAAAATATAATATTTTTGGTTCAATTGATGGGTCCTTTAGTTATTCCTCTACTCTTTTGTAACGTATTTCTTCCTTTAAAAAATTGATTTGGGTAGTTAATAATTGAATTCTAGATATACGGTTATTTTTAAAAAAATATTTATTTCTTTTTGTTTTGACTAGTTAAAAATTCACATGTACTTTTTTCCCCCCTAAAACTTCTGTATGAATACTAGAACTATTTATTGTAAAAGGATATATTTAAGTAAGAAATGGAGTTTCTAATATGACAGTTTCTGATAAATTTTTGACTAAGATAAAAGAATTTTTGAAGCAAATATTTCTGTTGTATATATGAGTATTTGATAATTTATATTTAGTCTCTAATTTTGAACCTGAAATTGAATATAGTTTTTCAGTATATTTTTCGTAGCATATGGTTGGTGCTAATCCTTTGGCTGTACAATTCTGATCGGCCCCCGAATCTATAAGGGCTACAGTTTTAATCATAAAAGTATCTCCTACTCTAATATTAATAGTAATAGGTACATACCATTTTTTAAATCAACTATTAGTTATATGTGCAATAAATTCTTTTGTATTTTCTTTCTCAACTATAGCTTTTCCTTTATCTTGTAATCTTACTTCCTTTTCTAACTTCAAAGTTTATATATATGTTTTTATTTCATTATTTCTTTTTCTTAAGTCTTTAATTTCTTGTTTTATTTTATTAATTTCATTTTGTAAATCCTGTATAGATATTTTTGTTTCTAAAGATTTAAACCTATTAAATACTTGTTTTACATCAAAAGGTTCTATACTTTTATGTTCCTGTAAAAATATTTCCCTAAGTTTTAATAAATATTCCCTTTTAATATCTTCACTGCCTATTTTGTCAACTAAGTAAAAAAAGAATTGCTTATTCTCTTTTGTAAGGACATTTATAGTCGTAATATTACAATTACATTATCTTATACAATCACAATAATTGTCTCGGTTAAAAAAATAATCAGATTCTTCTTCAATAGCATGTATTTGGTCTTCATCATTGTCTTCTATTGAAATAGAGCCATTATCATCCTGATCTAATATTTGAAAAATCTTTTTTCTAACTTCTTCTTCTAATTCTAATTCTAACTCATTAATCTTATTTTTCTTTTTGAATTTTACTTTTGCATTCATTAGCTAAATGTCCTATTTTTCTACAACTGTAACATTTTGGTCTATTGTCTCTCTCATTTTTCTTAACTTTAGTTTTTCTAAATTTATTCTTTTTATAAGTACTATCAAGTTTATTCTTTAATTGCATCATTTTCTTATATTTTTTAGTAACTTTAGATGAGGGTGCTGTTACTTTCAGATATATATTCAAAATCTTGGCAAAAACTTCCTAGCTTTGTTTACAATTTTGTTTACGGCTTTGTTTACATTTACTTTACAGTTTTCTTCACTCCTTTGATTACAAAATTTCTGTTTGATGTTGTTTTGATTATCAATTCTAGTGTTCTGTATTCACTCGTCATTTTAATCAAAATACATTGTGTTCAGTTCCGTTTTACTTTCAAATGCAATATTTCTACTTTCTTAGATCCTTTCTATAGTAAGTTCAAGGAACTCACGTCTTTTAAAAAGTCCAACTCATCCATTCATATTTTCATTAGACTGTTTATGTTCATCGAAAGAGCAACCGATCGACATTCCCGTCGGCTTCCTTTTTGTAAGGCAACATAAATTTGCACGCCCAGTAGGACGAGAGGTAATTGTGGCATGCAATTGCGTTTAGGACGCCTTATGGCTAATTCTCAGCAGCAATCCTCAGGGCGTTCATCGGATTCATTCGATTGGCCTACAGTTCAGACTTTACGGGGGCCTTTTGATCCTACAATGAGGATATTCAGGAGCGCCTAGGTCACCCTCCCTGAGCAACAGGGGGCACATACTTTCTCTCCTCCCGAGGTGTCTCAGTTGACACCCATTTCTCTAACCGCCATACGATAGACTATGCAGCAATGAACAGGCGAACTCATTTAGAGCCTTATTCCTCAGTTCGCCACAGTATTCCAACCTCTACTTTAGAACGAGCTTTATAATTTTGAACAAAGGCAAAATGCTCACGGGCACCTCAAGTAGGTGTGTATTCTCTGCCTCATCTATTGTTGCACCTTCTTATGAGTCGGTATAGTTGTTGCACCTAGAGTAGTCTATGCCAATGCCGGGGGCACCAAGGGAATCTGGGATTAGACACACCCAGCATAGTTCCTACAGAACCTTTCCCAGGAATAACTCTACCTTATCAGGTCTCAAGGACCCAGGTGCCGATGGGGCCACAGGTGTTCTATGACCAGAATGCTGCCCCAAATAGGAATATTGGCTCTTCGTACGGAGGATCTCAGATCCACATTGCAGCTGTCTCGACCGCGTATCCCATTACTATGACAGTTTATCCAATGCAGGGGACAGGGTATCCTGAGATGGCTTCATTCCCGAGACAAGGTTCTCAACTGACTGTAGTAGGTTCCCCTATGCAGACTTAACAACCAATGCCATCAGTCGATGTCGGCTCAATAATGGAGACATTGCGTCGACAAGCCAGAGATCGGTCAGTGTATCAAAACCCGTACCCAGAATGGGTAGACTCTATGGCAGTACTACAATGAGAATTTAAGTTACCTGAGTTTTTCACATTCTCTGGGGAGGATAACAAGTCAACTATGGAGTATATAGGGAGGTTTATAGCATAATGTGGAGAATTTAGAAATAGTGACTGGCATAAATTGCAGCTATTCTCTTGATCCTTAACAGGGGTGGTGCTTACTTGATATGCAAACCTGACACCCAGTTCCGTGCACTTATGGGCCAATATGAAATGAATCTTTTATGAGCATTTCTTTAAACCCGCACTTGTGGTGTCCATAGCTGACTTTTGGCATTTAAACAGAAATCATCTGAAGGCCTCGCAGAATTCATCGAGCGCTTTTGGTAAACTAAGGCCAAATGCACCACTCAATTGCCAGAAATGGAGTGTGCCCGGATAGCCATCAATAGAATGCATCCATAGCTCAAAGAGCGCCTTATCCTACAGGATTTCTCTGATCTATCCCGTTTGCTATCTCAGGCCATCAGAATAGAAGAAATGATCAAGAAAAAAGAGAAAAGGGGGTCAGTTAAGTTTTCTCAAGGACAAACCATGATATCGGTAGTGGACGATGTTACTGATAATGATGAAGAACAATTGCTAGATGTTATCGTAGCAGAAGTAATAAAAAGGTGCATCTTATACTTGTTCTTTTTTGAAGCCTGATAAAGGGAAAGGAGGAAGCTTCTCCCGCAGGGCCATCCACATACACATTCAATGTATCTAAGGCTGAGCAAATATTTGAACAAATTGTCAAAGACAAATAGATTCATCTACCTTTCGGCCACAAGGTTCCGGGGCCAGAGGAATTAAAGGGCAAGAAATAATGTAAGTAGTATAATTCATTTTTCCATAATACTAATAGCTATGTTGTTTTCAGGAACACAATACAGAAGGCTTTACAAGAGGAAAGGGTAAGATTTGCTGACAAACGAGAGGAAACCTTAGTCGATACAGACCCGTTCCCAACAACAGTTGCAAGGATGGTGCAGACATATGAAGAAGACGTGGAGCACGAGCTAGGAGATTCTCCAGTCAAGAGGCAGTCCGAGATTTTGGAAGGAAGCAAACCAACGTTCCAAAGGCTAGACGGTCAGCCGTCAATTTTTACTTGGCTTATAGTTCCGACCTTTGTGGCCTATTTTTAGGGAAAGAATGAGAAATTTACAGTGCGTGTGCCTCACAAAGAGCCGTTCTTCCTAGGCCATCATTCCCAACTCACGAAAACTCAGAAATAGTGGGAATAAAGGAGACGAGCTCAACAGAAACAAGCGTTGGAAGAATGGTTAGATAAACAGGTATGTACTTCCACAAGTCAGAATATGCTCAGTATTCTCCCATCACAATTTCGAGCAAAGGCTCAGCAAGAAAAGGTAGAAGAAGATTACTATATAATAGAAAAATGCCATTAGAAAGGATGTTCTTTCCGATCCCTATAATAGAATATTCTAATCACCTCAAACTATTGTACATTAAGGCATACATCAATGGAAGACCTTTCTCTCCGATTTTCATCGATGGAGGAGTTGTGTTGAACGTAATGTCGTTGGCAACTTGATGAGACTCCGCTTCATCATGAAGGTCAAGATAATGGAGGGGGAGGTGTGGCCATGTAAGGACAAGGGCTGGCGATAAAGATAGACGAAATTCGACCAAAAAAGAGGCCTCCAAAGGACGGCCGGCGCTGGCTCCAAGTAGCCAAACTGGCGCCGGCTCCATTCTACCCAACAATGGCTTATTTTTGCCATTTGACTGTCCGAACACAGATCACAACCAACATCGGCTGTAGAGTCCAAACCGGCGCCGGCTGTGGCCTGGACAGCCGTGTGCTGCCCCGCGTTTTTAATGCTTTCTCCCATTTTCTTCAATGTTAATTGCTTGTAAAGACTTATTATGATCCTAAACTGTAATAGAACCTCAGGGATTACCTAGCTAGGGTTAGGATAGTATAAATAGCACCTTCAGTGATTTGACAAGATAATTCATACACTTTATTCAATTTTGAAGAGCGAGTCTTGAGAGGCCTTAGCCTCCTTGTTCATCTTGTTTAAGACCAAGCTTAAGGGTTAGTCCTCATTTTGATTGAGTCTATAAATCTTTTGGGTAATCCAATGTTGTTTTCTTTGAATGGGTCTTAGTTGTTTTATTCTTCTAAGGTTTGTTTGAAATCCAATATTTGGGTGCCTATTTTCTCTATTCTATTTGCTTTTGTTTGCCTTTGTTGCTTTAAGAATATTAGGGTGAGATTATAGTAGAACTTTCTACTCATCTTGAGGGTCTTTGAAGCTTTGTTCTTCAAGGGTTTGATAGAGTGTAGGTTGTTATTTTATTTTTTCCTTTGTTGTCTCTAGAAGAATCTATGTTTTGTTCTTTTGAGTTAAGTTGAACACATGGCTAACTAAAACACCCACAACACTAACAAAAAACCCATATAAGAATTCGTATCAAAGAGTTTGGTATCAGAGTAAGGAAAGTTTTGATTCCCATCAAAGCTTGAAAGCAAGAAAATGCAGCCTTACAAAGCTGAAGAAAAAGAAAACAGAGAAAATCCCGCCACTCAAAAATATGCTCCAAAAAGGTCATGAAATCTTTGTTATAACTTGATTTTTCTCTTGGGAAATTTCTCCTTGATATTGCTATAATCCTTGAGAACAAAATTTTCTTGTATTTGTGGAGAAATTTGGCTTGAATATGGGTGAAAATGCTGGTTGTTCTTAAGTGACGAGATTGCATCCAAGGTGTTTGCTAAATGTTGCATGGGAATACTTTTGGCTATAGTTGGGAACTTTGATTCCTGATTTTTATTCCTTGGAATTTTGGGACTTAGTATATCACTCTATTGTTGAATTCCATGTTCATTGAATTCAATTTTTCTATTGCACACTTGTGATCATCTTGTTCTTCATCATCCTAGTTTTGGTTGTTCTTGTTTCTTTGTTCTTGTCAATCCTTGTTTCTTTCTTGCTTAGAAGTATTTCTTTGTGCATCTAGTATTTGTTCTTGTGTTGTTTGAGCCCACTTTTCTTGAAATTCCCGATTAAAAACTTGTTTGCTTTAGGTGCCCAACAAGTGTTTGTTGAAATTCCCTTAAGACCTCATAATTAGAAAATTCTTTTAATTTATGTGATTCACTAAGTTGGACTAAAACTTTAGCCATTGGGGAGAATTGGAATTGAACAAGAAGGCTTGAGCATTGAGAAAAAGGCAAGAGGGTGAGCCTATTATTATAAGAGCCTAAGAGAGCAAACATGAGTATGGAGTGATCAACCTTGAGAGCCAACACATAAGGAAGTGAAGTGAGGATCTATTTTTCTTCTTAATCTCTTTTGTTTTGCAGGTATAAATAAGTAAATATTCCATCCCCATGGCCCATGAGCAAGAGGCCTCTAGGCCTAACCAAAGTGGACCTAGTGGACCTCAAGAAGAACAAATTGATGCTAGGGGTTTGCGTGAAGACTTGCAAGCTATGATGAGGACTATGCAAGGTGAGTTTCAAAACATGACAAGGGAGTTGATAAATCATCTTGGACAATCTTTTACCGTCGCACAAAGGAGAGGCCAAGAGCTATTTGAAGTGCCTAGTCCAAGAATGAGGGATGGTGATGCCTATACCCCTCCGTTACATGCCTAACAAGGGGAAGAATGGGATGAGCACTCCATTGGGGGATTCCAACAAGCTCCTATGAGAGGGGGAAGACATGGCTTGAGAGGAGGATGAGATAGGGCCTAAGGAAGGAATGGGGGGAACAAGCTAAAGGGGTTAAAAAGAGAGTTTGAGGGAGTTGATGAGTGGTATGAGGGGGAACAAGTTGAAGCCCTTGGAGAACATCATAGAGGATGGAGTAATAGAAGAGGAAGGAGAGAAGGAAATGATGTGGGGAGGGAGTTGAGCCATATTAAATTGAAAGTGCCCACATTCTATTGCAAGAGTGACCCCGAAGCTTATTTTGAGTGGGAAAGCAAAATAGAGATATTCCTAGAAAGTCATACCTATAGTGAGAGGTCAAAAGTGAGGTTGGCTATCTTGGGATTCTCAGAGTATGCCTTGGTATGGTGGGAGCAAGTTAGTGCACAAAGGAGACAAATGGGAGTGGAGACCGTGCCTAGTTGGAACTTATTGAAAGATATGATGAGGGCGATGTTTATATCACACCATTACTACAATGATCTTTACCAAAGGCTCCAATCACTCAAGCAATGGAAGAAGAGTGTGGAATATCTTACCATAAGGAGATGGAATGTTGATGAGAGCTCAAATCAATGAGGATCCTAGAGAAACAAGAGCAAAGCTTTTGGGAGGATTAAATAGAGAGATTGCCAATTTAGTAGAACATCCCTATGATCGTTTGGAGGATATGGTACATGCCGCTATGAAGATTGAGAGACAATTAAAGAGGAGGGCATTTACTAGACCATCACTTCCAAACCTTAACACTACTAGCAAAGTGCCAATTAAGAAGGATGAAGCCCCTAAGCCCTTCCAAAGGGACTTCAACAAACCTAGGGAAGGATGGAAACCTAGAGAGGAATGGAAGCCTAAGGAGGATTGGAAACCTCGGGAAGGATAGAACAAGGATAAGGGAAAAGCCATAGAGAGGCCACAAAGGAATAGGGATATCAAATGTTTTAAGTGCCTTGGATATGGACATACTTCCTATGAGTGTCCAAGCAAGAGAACGATGTATACTAATCCCTATAGAGAGGTCTCTACCAACGAAGAAGAAGAGGGTGAAAGATACCAAGGAGACCAAGAGGGAAATGAAGATGAGGAGAGTGATGAAAGGGAAGTTGTTGGTTAAGAATACTTATTGGTGGGAATCACAAGAAAGTCATTAAATTTATAAGCTAGTGAGGATCAAGATCACCAACAAAGAGAAACATTTTCTACACTAGATGTCTAATCAACAAGACCTCTTATAGTGTTATTGTGGATAGTGGGAGTTGCACTAACGTGATTGGCGCAGACTTGGTTGAAGAATTGGACATGAGTTGGATTAAACACCCCAAGCCCTACAAATTACAATGGTTAAACTATAGTGGGGAAATGAGAGTAGACAAGCAAATGTTAGTATCTTTTGAAATGGAGAAGTACAAGGATGATGTGATATGTGATGTGGTACCCATGCAAGCGGGTCACTTACTATTAGGGAGACTTTAGCAATATGATAGACATATAAAATATGATGGGAGGTAGAACACTTATTCCCTACTCAAGGAGGGAACTAATGAGGTGAATAAAGATCAAAGAATCATGAAGAAGAAAGAAAAGAAGAAGGGAGTACAAGATGTCAAACAAAAATAAGAAGTTGAGAGGAAAGAACAAGAGTGGGGAGATAAAAGAAGAGTGAATTACTTAGCCAAAGAAAGTGAGGACATAGAGACTATAAAAGCTAAGAAACCGGTTATTCTTCTTTTATGCAAAGGTTCTTATGTTTCTACTAATGATTTTTTTATTGTCTTTGCTTAATGAAATTGCAACTATTCCTCAAGAGTTTGAAGTTGTTTTTCCAAATGAGGTGGTCAACCGAACACTTACCCAATTCTTACAAACCATAGTCAAGAAGAACTTGAACAATTGGGAGGAATGCTTGCCACATCTTGCGTTTGTTTACAAAAGGGCTATTCACTCTACAATTTCTTATTCTCCTTTTAAAATTGTGTATGGTTTTAATCCCCTAACTCATTTTGAATTGATTCCCTTACCTATACGTGAACGAATGAACCTTGATGGAGCTAAGAAGGCAGCAATGGTGAAAGCATTCCATGTAGATGATGGCAATGATTCGGAGACGAATCCTTTTTAAGGAGGGGGATATGATAAGACTCCACTTCATCATGAAGGTTAAGATAATAGAAGGGGGAGGTGTGGCCATGCAAGGACAAGGGCCAGCGACAAAGACAGATGAAACTCGACCAAAAAGGAGGCCTCCAGAGGACGGCCGGCGCCAACTCCAAGCAGCCAAACCGGCGCTGGCTCCATTCTGCCCAACAACGGCTTATTTTTTCCATTCGACCGTCTGAAGACAGATCACAACTGGCACCGACTGTGGAGTCCAAACTGGCGCTGGCTATGGCCTGGACAGCCGCGTGTTACCCCACGTTTTTAATGCATTCTCCGATTTTCTTCAATTTTAATTACTTGTAAAGACTTATTATGACCCTAAACTGTAATAGAATTTTAGAGATTACCTAGCTAGGGTTAGGATAGTATAAATAGAACCTTTAGTGATTTGACAAGATAATTCATACACTTTATTCAAATTTGAAGAGAGAGTCTTGAGAGGCCCTAGCCTCCTTGTTCATCTTATTCAAGACCAAGCTTAAGGGTTAGTTTTCTTTTTGATTGAGTCTATAAATCTTTTGGATAATCCAATATTATTTTCTTTGAATGGGTCTTAGTTGCTTTGTTCTTCTAAGGTTTGTTTGAAATCCAATATTTGGGTGCCTATTTTCTCTATTCTATTTATTCTTGTTTGCCTTTGTTGCTTCAAGGATATTAGGGTGAGATTATAGTAGAACTTTCTACTCATCTTGAGGGTATTTGAAGCTTTGTTCTTCAAGGGTTTGATAGAGTGTAGGTTATTATTTTATTTTCTCCTTTGTTGTCTCTAGAAGAATCTCTGTTTTGTTCATTTGAGTTGAGCTGAACACATAACCAACTAAAATACCCAAAACACCAAGAAAAAACCCACACAAGAATTCAAATCACAACTTTAAGGCGTTTGGGCAAGGATCACCGTGATCTATCTCCTATAGATGTCCAAATGCTTAATTTTACCTGGGAAGTAGCCAAAGCAAAAGGGGTTATCATTTTTGAGGTGGCCGTAGGATCCAAGGTTAGTAAGACTGTTTTCTTTGTAATCACGACGAAGCCGTCGCATTCTATCTTACTAGGTAGGGATTGGATTCATGCGAACCATTGTGTTCCGTCAATGCTTCACCAAATGATGCTAATTTGGGATGGGGAACAAGTGGAAAGGATACTAGCCTATTCTAATCCTTTTTCTACAGAAGTACACATAAATGAGCCAGTGTTCTACCATTCTACTTTTGACCCGTGCCATTACTCTAAGCCCACCATGGCTCATAACTAGATCACAACGGAAGGGCTAGAGGGTTAGTATACAAAAATAGAGGACCCTGATGTTCAACATGCACCTAGTTTCGTTGCTCATGACCCGTTAACGAAAATGGACATCAGGGAACCTAGGGAGAACAAAACCACAAAAGTAAACTTGTGCTTAACTTTCAATCAACAAAATGCTCTAACGGTACTGATTTGCAGGTATAAAGATTGTTTCACATGGGATTATCATGAGATACCAAGACTGGACAGAGGTATTGTAGAGCATTGCTTGCCAATCAAGGAAGGTTTCAGGCCTCATAAACTACCTGCTTGGTGTTTTAATCCCGCTCTCTTACCCAGGATCAAAGAAGAAATTGAGAGGTTACTTTGGTGTGGTTTTATCCGTACCTACCAATATGCAGATTGGGTATCCAATATTATGCCCATCATTAAAAAGAACGACCAACTGTGGTTTTGCGTTGACTTTAGAAATCTAAATTTGGCCACCCCAAATGATGAATACACCATGTCGATGGGCGATATGTTGGTGGACTCAGCTGCAGGGAACCAATTCTTAAGCTTCATGGACAGATACTCTGGGTACAACCAGATATTCATAGTTGAAGAAGACACCAGGAAAACTCCGCCTATGAGCTCCACGGGTTTTGTCTGCAGTGTTCATTGCCAGTTTCAAGCCCAAAAAAAGGAGGAGAGTTGCGGTAGGCTTGTGATGGCCATCGTAAAACATAGTCACATCCATGACATGAACCAATCGATTGAAGAAGACACCAGGAAGATAGCTTTTCATTGCCCAGGATCTATCAGTTTATTCGAATGGATAGTTATGACTTTCGGATTGAAGAACGCTAGAGCTACTTTCCAAAGAGCCATAAACCTCATTTTTCATGATCTCATCGGCAAGACCATGGAGGTTTACATTGACGACTTAATGGTCAAGTTGCCCATTTTTTTACAACACCTGTAGTGGTTGGAGCAGGCTTTCCTTAGAATGCGCCAGCACTAGTTAAAAATCAACCGTGCCAAATGCGCCTTCGGAGTTTCAGCCGAAAACTTTCTCGGGTTCTTGGTGCATCAAAGAGGGATTGAGGTGGATCAGAACAAAGCAAGGGATATTCTACAGGCAAGGCCACTGCAAACAAAAAAGGAGCTCCAAAGTTTCTTAGGAAAACTCAATTTCCTACGATGCTTTCTGGCAAACACCGCAAGTAAGCAGAAGGTGTTCTCTTCTTTACTCCATTTAGAGTCGTCATTGGACTTCGTTTGGCAGCTAGAGCATCAAGCGGCGTTTGATCAGATCAAGGCTGCTTTGTCAAAATTGCCACTCCTGATGCTTTCACGGGATAAGGTACCTTTGAAATTGTACATTTTAGTGGCTCCGGAGTCTATCGGCTGGCTGCTGGCTCAGGACGATGCACCGGGGATTGAAAGAGCAGTCTACTACCTCAGTCACAACTTGACGAACGCTGAGACCCGGTATTCCCCTGTTGAGAAACTATGCTTATCTTTATATTATGCATGTGTAAAGCCGGTGTATTATCTGCTACCTAGGGAAGTGCGCAAAATTGATGTAATTAAATATTTACTGAACCGACCATTATTGCAAGGACGGATGAAATGGGCTATTAAGTTACACGCTTTTTTCTTAACTTATTTACCTTTGAAAGCGGTGAAATGTCAAGTCATAACCGATTTCTTAAGATGTGCCCAACCCTGAAAAGGAAGAAGTACAGGGGTACATCTCACACTAGCCATAGAAGTTAGAATTTGATGGATCCAGTATGCAGAGTAAGGTAGGTGCCCAGTTGGTTATAGAGGCTCCTTGCGGACGACAAGAAAAAATCTTGTTTGAGTTAAGTAAAGGGACCTCAAATAATCAGGAAAAATATGATGCTCTCATTTTGGAATTTCGGATCCTAAAGGCTTTGGACGAATGGTCAATATAACAGGGGATTCTTAAATTATTATCCAGTGAATTTCAGGTGAGTACAAATGCACTAACCTCGTGTTGTCAGATATGTTACAGGAAGTGTGAGAGTTGTTGCAATACTTCTTGGAAGTCATCTTGACTTATGTTCCCCGAGGTGAGAACCAGGGGGCAAACGACTTAGCTCAAATGGCTTCAAGTTTTAAGAAAAGAGTTGGGGTGGTAATGTGTCAACAAATATCTGAAGAGAAACATGAAGAGGATTGGCGGTCAGATATCATCTCATACTTATGGAAACCTACGGACCAGGTTTCATGGGAGCTAAAGCGTGAGGCATTAAACTTTGTACTAATCGGGAATGACTTATTGAGAAGAAGTCATACAGGAGTTCTATTGAGATACTTGTCCAAGCAAGAAGAAGCTCATGCATTAGCCGAAGTACACGAACGCCTATGTCTTGCTCATCAAGCAGGTCCTAAGTTGAAATAGACACTGCAACGACATGGATTTTACTGGCCTTCGATGACTATCGACTGTGTAGCCTATGCAGCCGGGTGTAAGGCATGTCAGAAGTATAACTCGTTGATTCATACCCCCACCACGGACTTACACCCTATCATTAAGCTATGGCCGTTCAGGGGTTGAGCTCTAAAAGTCATCAACAAGATTTACCCGCCATCAACTAAAGGGCACACCTTTATTCCAATGGCAACTGATTACTTTACCAAGTAGGTAGAGGCACAGGCCCTGACCAGAGTAAACCAGTCTGCCGTTATCACTTTTCTTCAGCAGAACATCCTTTTCTGATTTGGCATACCTAAATCTATAACGGCTGACCAAGGAACTATGTTCATAGGAGACAAGGTACGTAACTTTCTAACTTAATTCCAGGTTAAGTTACTTCATTCCTCACCGTATTATGCACAGGCTAATGGTCAAGCTGAAGAGACAAACAAGAATTTGATCACTATAATCTGAAAGTCAGTAGAAGATAAGCCCAGAAGATGGCACGAAACCCTTCAAGACCTATTGTGGGCATATTAGAACGCTTACACAACCGCTACAGGTTTTACCCTATTTTGGCTGGTATGTGGACAGGATGCAATGCTACTCGCTGAATTATCACTACGGTCAACCCGGGTAGCTTACCAACATTACTTGTCGGTTGAGAATTACAAATTGGCCCCGACAATGAGTTTGGACCAAGCCGAGGAAGATCGTTAGATAGCATTGGAAAATATCAGAAGGCATAAGGAGAAGGTAGCAAGAACATACAACAAAAAAGTGTAGGGAAGAAGTTTTCAAATGGGAGATATGATTTGGAAAACTATACTACCCGTGGCACCAAAGGACCCACGCTATGGCAAGTGGTCTGTCTCATGGGAGAGACCTTTTCTTGTTACCCAAGTTTTCACTAGAGGTGCTTATCGGCTAATGACGCCCAACACGAAGGAAGTGAATAATGCCATAAACGGTAAGTATTTGAAGAAGTTTTATCCTACATTCTGGGAGGGAACATTAGTAGGAGAAGAATAAAAAAAAAAGAGAGAAAAGAAAAAAAGAGTGTGTATAGAAAAAAAAAACAGAGAGATAAAAAAAAGGGAAAACATGTTAGCCTTTCATATGAAATGCCTAATCACAAAAGAGCCGATTAGATGGCTACTACATTTAAAAAAAAAAAAAAAAAAGAAGTCAAGCCTCCTTAGACAGAGTGTGAGGCGTCTTGATTGGTTGGACAAAAGGAACTATGACAAGCTGATTCGGATCTTCCTTGGGCAGAGTAGCTGCCGTTGAGGTTTTTTCCTTTTCTTCCACAGGAGTGGTAGGTTCTTCCGGGGCCAATTTTGGTTCAGCAGCCGTTTCCCCAATTGAAGATGGACGTGTTTTGACATTCCCGGTTTGTGTACCAGAGGGACCAGCTTTATCGAGACTACGAAAGAAAGTGGCCAGGTAAGATTAGAATTTGTCCCACGAAGACTGCATGCTATTTAGCAACTTGTCAAAATATTGCAATTCCTTTTGGAGCAGTTCTTCTTCGGCTTCTAGCATGAGCCAATCGTCCTGAAATTTAGCCGCCGATTCTTGGGCAAGGAGTCTATCTGCTGACAGGAGTTCTCGACCTCAAGCTTCTCATCCAAGGCCCATTTTTTAGAATCAAATTCCCACTAGAGTGCTCGCAATCGCATCTCAAGGCCTCTAATTCTCTTATCCCTAGTGGAAATATCAGCTCGAAGGATGCCCAGGTGAGCAGAGGCTTCTTGATGATGCATTTGCAGAAGCACTTCCTAGTCCTAGAGTGCTCCCAAGGCTTAGAGCTAACAAGAATTTTCGTCCCGCCTACTTTGAGTGTTGGAAAAGAAGCGCTGGGTGAATCTCATATGCCCCAGATAGTCAGCCGATAGGCGTTTCAATTCCATTGGGACATCAAAAGTAGTGGATTGCGCCAGCAGCAGGAGGGCTCGACTAATATCATCTTGAGAAGAGGGGTTGGTCAGCAAGTCAGCTCCCAATAGACTCTACCAGAGTTCTAGCGCTGCGTTTTCAGTCATTAATGGTCGAGAAGGAGTAGGTTCCATTAAAGGCTCAGGATCCATTGTCGTAGGAGGCGTAATGGGCTTATCAACCACTATTCTCTCTGAGGAAGGTGCCTCGGACACAAAGGTAGTAACTGGTGAAGGCAAAATGGCCAAAGTCCCTTCCTCAGCCGTTGTCATTCTTGCAGAAGATAAGGGGGCATAGGCTGTCGATGACTTTGAGGAAGAATAAAAAATAACTAGATGGCTAGTCTTTTGTTTATGCAAAAGAAGGCAGTATGAGATTAACTTCGAATCAAAGGATGAAAAGTATTGAAAATGAAGAAAGTGTTTTCAATCCAAACCTTGGAAAATGCCGGAGTATGAATGGCCTACCGTCTCTTTGACCGCCTTAGCAAAAGGAGGACGGTTTTTTCTTCTTCTTCCTCTTTCTCGTCGGTAGGCGGAATTATGGGGGTTCTTTTCACTGGCGGTACAGTGATTGGATTGGCAGTGGCTTTGTTCTGTTTGCTTTTCTTCGGTGCAGACATTTCTACCACTGCCGATGCCGATCCTACCAGTCGGGGCTACCACGTCTGTACAGGGCCAGAAAAGAGCATTTTGCTTAGCGCCGCCACCACAGGTTGAAGTTTAGCATGGCCTCCCTGACAACCTGAAAAGGATGGTACTCAAAAGAACGGAGAATAGTTAGAGACCTATCGACTAAAGTGCGTACATCTTCAGCTGATAAGACAGGAATGATAGCGTAATAAGAGATATGACCAGGGTTAGCGGGAATGTCTTGAATTAGCCCACATTATCGTGAAAAGCAATATGGGTTGTATCGTTCACAGGAGAACTTAGCACTCAGGGCACCTGATTTTGCCCCAAGAAGGAGTTCTTGGGAGCACAACATTCTGGCCCAGATGGTTTCTTGAGAGGCTTCCGGTGCCTCGACGAGCTTCGCCAACCAGAGGAGGCCTGTTTCCTGGGCGGAGCAAGGAAAGAAGTGGGGCGCATTTTGAAGTCGATTCTGATGAAGGTAGGCCATAGTTTTGGCGGAAGACCTATTTCCAGGAGTCTTTAACAGCCCATAGCCGGTGGCTCAGTCAGCGGAACCCATAGAGTCTCCGAAGATGGTATTAACGCCGAACTGGGAAGGCATTGATAAAGCCACAGTTGCATAACCCAGAGGAGGCCACTAAGATTTATCAAATCACCCCCAACCGACAGGGTTGAGATCATCTGATTCATCAGCCGGTACATCAAGGCTAAAACTAGAGAAGCAATGTCACAGCGCCTTTTCTTCCTCAGCAACACTGATACATAGTATTGGTACTCATTACTTATGCCGTCGAATGAGAGCAGAGGATATACTTACAGAGCCATAGTTAGAGAAAGGCGGATTATTCCTGCTCTGACAGAATAGGGCCGATGCCCCTTTAGGCGACCATAAAATTGCTATAAGAGGCAATGGATTTATCAAAATAAGCTTCAACAGCAGGTAGGCTTTCTTCGTCGTGTAGGGCGGGGATCTCATCACCGTCGCAACGGAAGCCCAAGATGGTGCAGATGTCCAGTATCGTGGGTGAGAACATACCATGAGGGAAGATTAAGCAGTTGATCGCTGGGGACCAGAATGGTAGAACGGCCAAACATATTACGGTTGAAGGTTATCTCGAAGTCAGACATCAAGATGGCATTGCGGATACCCCATTGGTCCCAAAGGGCACCATAAGTAGCCTGACAACGATCATGCTATTCCCTGTAGTTTTTTAGGGGAAGCGAACAGTGGCGGAAAGAGAAGGGTAGGTCGGCCGTAGAAAAGTTGTCCCGATTCAGGGGAAGGGTGAAGCCCTCTGGGTAGGCGAACTGCAAATGCTCTGTGGTGACTTCCGTTAGAGTTGCCGAGGGCCCAAGGCGTATAGATTGGCCTCGGCTTGAATCAGAGCTAGGGGAGAATGATCAACGGGAGATTTAGATGTTCGCAAAATTCAAGAAATATGTAGAAAACGGGGGTGAATTTCACAAAGAGGATAGAAGTCTAAGCAAGATAGAGTTATTGTAGGAGAATGATTTCGTATTGTGAAGGAGGAATGATAGGGACCACGCTATTTAAAGAGGAGTTTCAAAAGACTAGCCGTTCGCAGGCTTCGAAGCCGAGGAGTCGGCACCTTTCTACAATGATCGGGACGTCCCGACTTTGTCAGAAAAAGAACGGCTACGAATTAAAAAAGTACAATTCCCGTTGCTTCACTTGTTCGCTCCATCAAAGCAACGGGATTCAAGGGGGCATATGTTGATGTCATTTTTAGCCGATCCGTTGCAATGATAACTTCCAGCCGAAGCTGATATGAATTCTGCCAATGGATGATGTCATCAAGAAAAATTTTTAGCTGCTATACCCGGTTAACATCAAAACCAGGAGTCGATGAGCCATCACCCGCGTACCGCGCCACGATCGGCAAGACATTACCATTTTCAACCGCCAATGACGGGCCACGAAGCGAGATCCTCTCCACGTTCGGAAAGTCTACAGCTGTGCCACAACGAGTATAAAGTAAGCAGGGATCTTAGATTAAAGGACACCAACACTCATCTCAAACTAAATTACCAAAATTTTCCAGTTTCAATTTCTTTTTTTCGCATTTTTACAGCTTTCTTTTCTGCTTCCATTTATAGCTTTTCTTACAACTTTGTTTATGACTTTATTTACATTTGTTTTACAGTTTTCTTCACTCCTTTGATTACAAACTTTTTGTTTAGTATTGTTTTGATTATCAGTTCCAGTGTTCAGTATTCACTCGTTGTTTTAACCAAAATACATTGTGTTTAGTTCCGTTTTGCTTTCGCATGCAATATTTCTGTTTTCTTGGACCTTTTTTATAGTAAATTTAAGGAACTCACGTCTTTTAAAAGATCTGACTCATTCATTCATCTTTTTATCAGACTATTTATGTTAATCGGAAGAGTAGCCGATCGACATTCCCGTCAGCTCCCTTTTCGTAAGGTAACAATACTAAATAAAAAAAAATGATGAGTAATTTAAACTGCAAAATATATAGATGGTGTGATGTGATTGGTATCCTTAAGTTGGTGAAATAAGTGCATTTTATGCTGAAACTTCCGGCTTTGTATTGATTGTGATGTGTGGCCATTTCGGAGAAATATAGTTTTGGACGGTGACCGACCTTTTATTTTCAAAGTCGTGTTTGGTTTACCTTTCTAAAAAGTAGTACACCTCGGAAATTTCAATTTTGTTTTCTTGTAGGATTCTTCCATGACCGTGATATTTTAAAATTTTTCTATATCCATATTCATATATAGTTAACTTTGAAAAAATTGAACTCGTCCTCATCATTTTTTCAAAAATATAATTTTTAATGGATCACATTCAAATATTACCGTAAAATAAATTTAAAAAAAATAAATAGAAGAATATAAAAATTTTTAATTAATTAAAATATTCTAATATTTTCTAATTATGTAGTTGTCGAATTGATAGGGATTCAATGCCTCACTTGTTATCACTGCTCACTAGTGAAGATGTTTTTCTTAAAAATATAATATTCTTCTTTATTTTATACAACGAAGGTAGGCATGGCCTTTTTCTTCAAATAAAGTCTAAGCTTATATGAAATTTCTCTCTAAAAAGAAGTAATATAAAATTTGATGCACAATAAGAAAAGATTGTATGAATTTGCGCGAATAAGGGAGACAGCTACATTATTAATGTCTTAACTGCAACAAGACACGTAGTATAATGCTCATTTTATTGGATATTACGTGTTGCATGACACATGAAAATGTCTCCTCTCAAGGCAATGTTGGTTGCTCTGTCAATTCCAATTATTCTATGAGCAAAATATACAACTTTGCATGCAGAAAGAAGCATATGCAAATATTTCGATCAAGCAACTGCTACCCTTTTTCTTTTGATTTTTTTTCCTTCTTTTTCTTCTTCGCTTTTTTCTTTTGTTTTTTTTAACTCTCTAACGTATATAAAGGAAGGGTAAACTAAGATCAAAGATAAGAGCAGATATTTTTGTTAATTGAACTTCACTTTTTTAGGTTATATATATATAGGTTCCTGATGAGTAGTGTTAAAGCATATCTTTAACATATAATATTATTTTGTATATTTCTTGGATGTATTCTAAATATATTTTATATATTTGTAATATATCTTTAATATCTTCATATATCTTGGTATATTTTTACGATATTCTACATTTACTGTACACTATATATATATATATATATATATGTATATATAGTTAATGAGAATAAAAAGTGGACAGTCTTTTCATTATAATCTTTCAAATAGTGATACGGTCAGTTAGTAAATAGTAAATGAGATTATTTTGGAGTTAATAAATTTATTTATTTATTTTTATTTTTTTGAGTTAATAATTTGATTATTAAGATATGTAAATCATAGTTTAAGAGACTTAAACTTTAGGTCGGAATATGTGTACGCATGAAATAAAATTTAAAATATAAAAACAGTTAGAATTAAGAAGTATTTATTCTTTTTCTGAGGACTTGAAAGCCTGTTTTCTTTTCGAGTATAAAACTTGCATTGTATGTATCCAATTAGAAATAGTTGAGTCCAAAATTCATTATAAAGGAATATATCCAATTTAAATACGATAAATACACCTATATAGAGAGGTTATGATCCTTATTTAAATAAATATATTTTTAATTTAAATTTTTATAACTGATCTCATTCATCTAAGGATATAAGTTTCATTAACTCGTCAATTTTGAAATCAATCTTTTTAATTAATAGAAGTACAATAATAATTTGACTTTGGTAAAACATTTTCTTAAATTTTGTACCATATTTAAATAGAATATTCAATAATAAATGCTCTATTTTTATTTTATATTTTTAAAAAAATTCCATCACGTCTATGTTTATGAATTAACCAAAACCCTTCTTAGACTTTGTGGCTGATAATTGTTCATTATATACACATTTTGCATGCCATTTGTGTTTTTAAATCTTTGGAAATTGATGTAGATTACTACTTATCCCCTTATTTTCTCTTTGTTTAATGTAAGTTTCAATGACTTGAGATATACACTGGGATCAAGGAGAAAAAGATTGAGCATGCACAATGGGTGACGGCGTTGTGCTAAACATTTTACATATTACTGTCTACCTTTAGGATTTTAGAAATATCGGAGATTTAGCAAGCGGATAGTGCCATGCAAATAATTGACTATCCCACCATGCATGATTCTAACACATCAAGAGATGAAGTCAAATAATAGTGTTTTGAACCAAATATAGCATACGTAAGCATGCACGAAGTTGTGCACAATAGTTCCTATGGCATTGTGCAACAATATATAAAAATCCCTGTTCTGTAGAATTTTGAGGGATTCGAGAAAGAACCTATAAATATTACTTTTTTTGGTCATTAGACACTACAAGAAAATGATGCATTGGCAATAAAGCTTTAGTCAGGAAAATTTTTTTACCGCTAAAAGTACCCTTTAGTGAGGAATTTTTTTTTTTTTAAAGATAAAAACTTTTTATCGCTACTGATTAAGATCTTCGGCGACAAAATTTTTATTTCCTAGCTAAAAGTGTAGTTTTAGCTAGGAAATAAATGTATTATCGAGAAAAATTAGAGTTTTCTTGCTCATGATGGATCAACAGCAACAAAAATTCATTTCTAACTAAAATTTTCTCGCTAATGATGCATTAATGGTGATAAAAATTTATTTTTTAACCAAAAGTATTAAAATTTTATCACTATTAACTATACTTTTAGTGACAAAATGCGCATTTCCTAGCTAATACCAGCCTTTAAATTTTATACCGATGCTGCGAGGAAGATTTTTTCCTCACTAAAGGCTATAAGTTCGAAAACTTTGGCCTTTAGTAAGGAAATTGATTTGTCACCAAAGATAAATTTTCTTGTAGTGAGAGGGAAGTCACCTACAAAAAGCATCAGAGTAATCCCTTGGAATACAAGAAAGAGCAAACAAGAAAAGATCAAGAAGAGATTTGAGGAGGAAAGAGCGACCCCACAAGAAGATTATAAAGTAGAAGAGAAACCTAATCTATGAGTTTTCCCTTTTCCCTTTGTGATTGTTGGATTTATTTTATTTGAGTTGTAAATAAAGGGTTGTACCCTAATTT
Source organism: Voacanga thouarsii (assembly GCA_026120185.1). NCBI lineage: Eukaryota > Viridiplantae > Streptophyta > Magnoliopsida > Gentianales > Apocynaceae > Voacanga > Voacanga thouarsii. The sequence continues at coordinate 497,828 of JANUWF010001437.1, read as the reverse complement.
ACTCTTGTATTAGATATGTATTTGATTAGTTGATGTTTATTTTGATCAATTTATCACTTGGATTTGATTGATTAAATTAGTTGATTAGGTAATTCTCTTATGTTGAGCTTGAGAAATGTTGCATGAGATGGGCTCCCTCTTATGTTAATTCAATAGATTTGTTTTCCCTTGATGAACTTGAGAAAGGATTTGTGGGATTTAGAACTTGTGATAGATGAGAATTTAGGGTCATCTAGAGATAAGGATTCTAGATTTTTTTGACTTGTAATTAGGTTTCCTTGATTTTATGCATCATTATGTTTGATTTATATGATAGAGATATCTATAAGTTGGATCATAGGGTAGGAGATTCATTACTTGAGGGAAAGTGGATTTACTTTATTTTAGAAATTTTGCCAACGCTTGGATTAATTGAGTGATGTTTATTATTTGAGTATTCTTGGGGGAATTCTTATTTAATTACTAGTTAATCTCATTTCCTTACTTGAATCTTGCCTTGTGATCTTTTAATTTTTGCCTTGAGAATTGAGATGATGTATTAGTGTGGCACTTTCTTGTCTTTAATAGTAGTAATTATTTGTTTTAGTTGATTGAACAATAGAATTCAAGTAGAAGTAGGAGTAATTGATCCCATTCTCAAGGGTCTTCGATACTTATCAACTACACTCTACAGTATATGATAGATATACTTACTAAATTTTGTATGTGTATGTGAGTTAAATTGGTATTTTATATTTAAAACTTGGTTAAGCATTGGAATTATTCTCTAAATCATAGCACTAGCACAAACCACACAGACAAGTTTTTGGTGTCATTGCCAAGGAAAGGTTATTAATATTCCAAAAATACTTGAATTTTATTAATTCAATCATTTTTATCTTAGGTATTTCTTTGATTTTGATTCTTCTCAGGTAGTTGATTGATTTTCTCTTTTGGATAGTTGATTTTAGAATTATTTTATTGATCTTTTGTGCATATTTATATCGTTAATCTTTTATTCTAGTTCTTACTATAATTGTTTCTTTTACTTGATTTGTTTTACTATTGGATTATTAGTAGTTGATTTATCTTTGTTTTATTTCAGTTTTGAAGAGTTTTGATTGTTCTTTCTATTTATTTCGTTTTGAGGGGTATATTTTGAGGAGACTTGATATAAATATCCTAGGAAATACATCAAGAAGATCAAATGCATCATGTTGCAGAATATAGGGAGTACGTAATGAATTCATCTATTAAAGAGCGGTTTGTATACTTTTCCATTGCAACAAATGAACATTTTCAAATAATGGCTGAGTTGCTTATGAAACATGGAGTTTTACCTGCAAAATTAGATCTTCAACTTAGACAATTGGCAACAACAATCCAAGAAGGACAATAGGGTAAATTCGAAAATAAACATGCCAAAACAATCTTACTCAGAAGCAGAAAGTAATTAGAAAATGTAGTGAAATCTGCACAAACAATGGAGAAACAGTCTGATAAAGAGAAGAATAGGACATTTAGGGATCCGATGGGGCCATTCACTATGATCGACATGATATCGTGCAACCATCCAAAAATTGAAAAAGTTAATTCAAAAGTATCAGAACCCAGTCATTCTATTCCATATCCAGGAAGCTTGAGAAAGGAGAAGGATGATCAACAATTTTGAAAATTCTTGCAATTATTCATGCAAGTGCATACAAATCTTTCATTGGTTTAAGCCCTAGCCTAAATGCTCAAGTATGCTAAGTTCTTCAAGGATGTCTTGTTAAACAAAAAGAAACTTGAAGAGTTATCTCTTGTGGCCCTAAATGTGGATTGCATTGCAATATTGCAACGTAAGGTGGCATTACAAAAAAATAATAATAATAAAGGATCCATGAAGTTTTTCTATCCCTTGCATAATTGGAAATGTTACTTTTGGAACTACATTGACTACTCTAGGAAATACTATAAACTTGACACCTTATGCCACTTTTAAAAAAGCTAGGCCTAGGTGAACCAGTACCCACTAGGATGAATATTCAATTTGTAGATAGATCAATAAAATATCCTAGAGATATTGTTAAAGATATACTTATCAAAGTGGATAAATTCATTTTTCCTGTGGACATTGTTTCCTCGATATGGCTGAAGGCTCTAAAGTTCCTTTGATTTTGGGACACCTATTTTTTGCTACTGCTAGAGCTCTTATAGATGTTCATGAAGGAAAGTTAACATTAAGAGTAGAGGATGAAAAAGTCATCATTAGCCTTTCTGAGAGTGTAAAGCATTCTCCTATGCAAGACGATTCTTATTTTATAGCTGAAATGTTTAAGGAGTGCATTGCTGATTTTGTTCACAAGCACTTTATAAAAGGATCATGGGTCACACAGTGGATAGAGGATGAAGAAGTAGAAACAAAAGATCAATTGAGATAAGAGTTTTTAGCACAAGTCGAAAGCTATAAAGATAAGCCTGAACAAAAAATGTTTGAAACTATTGAGAAATCTAACTCGAAAAGACTAGACCATCTATAGAGGACCTACCAGAGTTAGAATTGAAAGAGCAACCTAGCCATTTGGAATATGCATTTTGGGCACAAGGGAACAAATTTCCAAAGAGTTGAAGGAATAGCAAAAATTGTAATTGGTTCAAGTTTTGCAAAAGCATATGAAGGCAATTGCATGGAAGCTCACAGATATAAATGGGATTAATCCTTCTTTCTATGCCCACAAGATCGTAATGGAGGAAGATGCAAAACATGTCGTGAAACCCCACCCAAGGCTAAATTCAAACATAAAAGAAGTCGTCAAATGTGAAGTAATTAAACTATTAGATACATGTACTATGTACCTTATTTTAGATAGCATATGGGTGAGCCCTACACAGGTAGTACTTAAGAAGGGAGGCATGCCTATGGTACCTAACGAGAAAAATGAGTTTATTCTTATAAGGCTTGCCACAGGATGGAAGATGTGCACTAATTATAGGAAATTGAATGAAGCAACAAGAAATGATCATTTTCCACTTCCTTTTATTGATTAGATGTTAGAAAGATTGGCTGGACATATATATTAATATTCATTGATATATTTTTTGGCTACTTGCAAATTCCCATGGCTTTCGAGGATCAAGAAAAAACTATTTTTACCTTCCCTTTTGGTACTTTTGCCTACTAGCGTATACCCTTTGGACTTTGCAATGGGCTGGAGACTTTTCAAAGATGCATGATAGCAATTTTTGAAGGATTAGTGGGAAAGCTAATATAGATGTTCATGGATAATTTTTTAGTGTTTGGGGATTCCTTTGAGCTGTGTTTGAAAAATTTAGATTAAGTACTCCAGTAATGTAAGGAAATAAATCTTGTACTAAATTGGAAAAAATGACATTCTATGGTAAAAAAGGGCATAAGATTTTGCAACAATGGATTGAGGTTGATTGAGAAAAGATTAAATTAATCGAGAAGCTCCCTCCACCAATTTCTGTGAGAGCCTTTAGAAGTTTCTTGAGGCATGTAGGTTTCTACGGAAGATTCATCCTGAACTTTTCAAAGATCTCAAAGCCTTCCCTGTTAGAGAAAGATAACCCATTTAATTTTAATGACAAGTGTTTGGTTGTATTCAATCTTTTGAAGCAAAAACTCATTAATTCGCCTGTCTTAGTTTTACCTGATTGGTCATTTCCTTTTGGATTTGATGTGTGATGCCAGTGATTTTGCAGTAGGAGCAGTACTTCGGCAAAGACATGGGAGGAAATTTTCAGCCGATCTATTATGCAAGTAAGGCCCTTACATAGCACAAGCAAACTATAGCACCACTGAGAAGGAACTGCTTGCCATTATCTTTGTTTTTGATAAATTTCACTCATATCTTGTTTTATCTAAAGTCATTGTTTATATTGACCATTTTGTACTAAAATATCTCTTTTCTAAACATGATTCTAGACCTTGGCTAATTCATTGGGTTTTGTTGTTGTAAGAATTTGATTTGGAAACTAGGGACAATAAAGGCACTGAAAATTTAATTGAAGACCACTTATCAAGGCTCAAGAGCCCTCATTTAGAACCACTTGAAAAGAAATAAATTCATGATATATTCTTAGATGATCAATTACTTTGGGTTGGAAAGCGAGACAGTCTCTACTCCTTGGTTTGCTGACTTTGCTAACTTCTTGGCAGCAGGGATTATCTTGAAGGCCTTTACACCCCAACAGAAAAAGAAGATCTTTTCCAACATTAAGTGCTATTTGTGGGAGGACCTTTTTTTTTTAGAAGATGAGCATACTAGGTGATTAGGAGATGTGTTGATCTTGTTGAAGCAAAGAATTTTCTAAGACACTGCCATGAAGGACCTGTCAGGGGGCCATTACCAAGCTAATAGAACTATGAGGAAGGTGCTAGGATATGGAATTTTTTTTTTTTTTGGCCATCAATATTCAAGGTTACACACAGGCTTGTGAAAAACTATGATAGGTGTCAATGCACAAGAAACATCTCTAAGGCTCATGAGATGCCTCTTACAGTTTTTCAAGCATGTGAGATTTTTAATTGTTGGAGAATTGACTTTATGGGACTTTTTTCTAGTTCAATTGGGAACAAGTATATTTTGGTTGTAGTAGATTATATTCCCAAATGGGTTGAGGCACAAGCTTTACCAAGTTCTCATTAGTGATAAAGAGATGCACTTTTGCAATAGCTAGTAGCAGAAGGTACTTAAACGTTTAGGTGTCTCTCATAAGCTTGATTCCTTATATTGTCCCCAAACAAGTGGTTAGGTCAATGTGATAAACAGAGAGATAAAAAATATTTTGGAAAAAGTGGTGAGTCACACAAGGAAAGATTAAAGTAAAAAGTTGGATGAGATACTTTGAGCATATAGGATAACTTATAAGACACCCATTGTACCACTCTCTATAGATTGGTTTATGAAAAATCCTGTCATCTACTTGTGGAGAATGAGTACAAAGCTTTTTGGGCAATTAAGCAGATAAATTTTGATTTGAATGATGCAAGAAATAAAAGGTTGTTATAGTTGAATGAATTGGAGGAATGGAGAAATAAGGCATATGAAAATTCGAGAATTTATAAAGATAAAATAAAGAAATAGCATGATTAACATATCTCATATGGTAGGGAATTCAAGGAAGGTGATAGAGTACTTATATACAATTCAAGACTGAGGCTATTTCCTAGAAAGCTCAAGTCTAGATAGTTGGGACCATTTGTGGTGCAGAAGGTTTTCCCTTACGGCACTATAGAAATCTCTCATCCTAAGAAGGGGATATTTAAATTAAATTGAAACCTATTAAAGTGGTATTTTGGGGAGGATTTTAAAAATATGGAAAGAGCTTTTGTCATTTTATATGCTTTGGACAATTTCACCTATTAGTTTGCCGGTCTTTCTTTGTTTTTCTTATTCGATAAATTTTAATTGTTTTATGTGTTTTTAAATATTACATTTTGATTTTTTTGACATTTTATTTTCATTTTTTAGGTTAGCAAACTATATTGAAATCTCGATCTTTCCTCTCTTTCAATGAAAAAAATTGAGATTTTATACATTTGGAGATTATTACTTTCATCCTTTCCTCATTATTTTTAGTCCCATTGCATACATTCATATTGCGGATTTTGTTGGCCAATGAGGACATTTTCTATTTGAAGTATGGGGGAGAGTTTAAAGTTTATTCTTGATAAGACCATTTGTGGTTTTTGCTTATGGGGTTGGAATTGGTTTTTGAAAATTTTAGCTATTTTTTTTTTTGGGCATATATTAAATGCCTTTTGGAACTGATATTCCTTTTTTCTTGACATGAAAACTTATAATACATTTGTTTTAACTCAATATTCTTAGTAAAAATGTATATTTGATGTGATATGTTTTAGATCTTGAGAATCTAGCATAACCTTGTTTATGTTTTGGTAAACATGGTGAAATTCTATTTCTTAAGAATGGATGAGAAACTTACGATGAAATTTAAGTAAAGAATTCTAACTTATTTATATTCTATGATCTTCTAGCTAGTCCTTAGTCTGGGTTTAAGGAAATGTGAATTGGGAAAAAATCATGAGAGAAATGAGTAAAATAATATAATTGCTAAAAATCATTCCCTATATCTTCATTAGGCAATTGCATTATCTTTCCATAAAAAGAAAATGAGATTACAAGGTAATATAATAGTTGAAAATTTTTCATTTTATCTCGATTAGGTGATTATATTACCCTCCAAAAGTGAGCATATAGACCAATCCTCTGTTTGCTACTTGGACTACAGTAACTTTTGGAAGTCAGAGAAATTAAGTAACTCATTATTCCCTAATTATATAAATTACTACGGTCGTATTCTTGACTTAGGAAATGGGATGACACTTGTTGAATAGATATAAATTTGTTTAATCTAACTTTGCTAGCTCTAGTTTTATCTATTCAAAGATACATATTTACAGGAGTTTAGCCTAGTTAAATGATCTTCAACTAAATTCTCATTTCAACAGAAATTGAATATCTTTTCCATTAGCAGTTATTGTTTAAAAAATCTACTCTTAATTTTTATGCCTTTTTCTTGGAGTTCTTTTAATTTTGATATTTTACTTGAGGATAAGCAAAAGCTTAAGTGTGGGGGAGTAATAATTGGTCATTATATGCACACATTTTGCATACCATTTGTGTTTTAAAATATTTGGATATTGATGTAGATTACTACTTATTCCCCCATTTTCTCTTTGTTTAATATAGGTTCCAATAAATTGAGATATATACTGGAATCAAGGAGAAAACAATTGAGAAAAGAGAAATTCTGAGTGTACACGGTGCTATGCGTGCTGGGGTTAATGCCGGCGTGCAACATCTATATTTTACAGCCAAAATATTGGAAGCTGATGGTGCCATGCCAAACATTTTACACGTCACCGTGCACCTTCAGGATTTCAGAAATATCAGAGATTCAATAAGCTAACGGTGCCATATAGATCGTTGACCATCCTACTCTGCATGATTCCAAAACATCAAAAGATCAAGTTGAACGACAGCATTTTGAACTAAATATACCATATGGAAGCATGGATGGTGCCGTGCACAACACTTCCTCTGGTGCCCTGCAACATCACAAAAAACCTTTGTTATGTAGAATTTTTAGGGATTCACAAAGGAACCTATAAATACTACTTTTTCGAGTCATTAGAAGGGAGCCACCCATGAAAAACAGCAGTGAAACTGATGCATGATTTTTAGTGTAGAAAATATTACTAATAAAGTCCACAATCAATCAAGCTTTAATTAAAATACTAACCACTAAAACCACACATACGGGCAAGTATACCTACCATATAGTATAGGGAATAGTAAGTATGGAATCGACGAGAACTTAGACTCTCACTTTACTTTACCCAAATCTTTAATGTTTAGCTAATAAAATAAGAAGAGAAAAATAAAATACTAACCTAATATACTAGAGAAAGTTAAGTCACACAAGAAAAGTCACAAAGATAATCAAAGAGTGAGAACAAGGAGAAAAGAAATGTAAATAGATAGAAATCCTTAAATATTATAATGATTTGTTTGGTATCTCTCGTGTATCATATACGGCGCAATGGAATATTAAAATGAGATACTACCCCAAGATCTACTTATGTGTGGAAAGAAAGATGTAAAAAGAACAAAGGAAACAGTTTTTTACCTTTCTTTGATAGTGTGGAAAACAAAATTTTTCCTCCTTCAAGTCGAGGAGCAATCTAGCAATCCTCTTGATCAAACACCACGAGAGTTGAACGTCTAACCACTATAATCACAGTGTGTGATTATCTCTAATAGTAATCCACATGAAGGACTACTCAAGCACCAAGATTTTCTGTGTTAGCAGAAACAAGATGGTGGCTAGGGTTAGTTCTTCTTCAAAAGAAGGACGAGAGAGAGAGAACAGAAGAGGTTTTAGAAGTCCTTGTTTTCGTGTGTCTTGCCCTAACCCCTTAGGGTTTCGTGCATATCCTATATGTCACGAAAAGAATTACCAAAACAGAGAATTCTAAAAACAATTAGAATTCCCTAATTGTAATTAGAATTATCAAGTTCTATAATTACAATTGGACCATAAATTATAACTAATTATAATTTGTCCATAACAACTTCACTTTCTCGCAATTAACTCCACTATATTATTAAATAACATCTTGAGTATATAATCCTCTATTGTGTGTGACCTATTAGGTTTCCCCGTCAATTGGTAGCAAACATGAATTAATCCAAACGTCTTTGAGATTAATAATTCATAATTAATTAGAATTAATCCTATTAATTCTAATCACTGTTGGTTTATTAATTCATCAATTAATAAACCCATATTCTCAAATTATGAGCGGTATCTAGCAATATATCATGACCACCCAAGAGTCCAGGAAGTCAAGTGGCTTGACATAAACCCTTCAATAACAAATTACAGTGCAATTAACTCCTTTCACCATACAATATCTCATTCGGTTTAGAGTACGAAATTAGTGCCAATCCCTCCATAATATATATTAATTCTGGCCCGAATACAATAGTACTTGTATCAGAAACCCGCTACTCTAGATGTGTATCAATTGGAACTATTTTCAATACACAATCGCCTTGGCCAAGGACTTCTCGAGTAGTAATTTCTATAAGTGGTTGTGAGATATTCGCCATTACTATTAGGAGTGGTGAATCTTTTATTGACCTTCTCAATTACTTTCGATTACCTCACAATATACCCAATATCCATTACATAGGCAGCCCTCGATCTGTCTCTAGAGATTGGAATCAAAGCACACTACTCAGCGAACAAAGTACCTTGGAGATCTCAAGTCTAAGGATACTTGCACCTTTGCTATATAGAGATTATATCACTGGCACTAAATAGTTATTCATGTTATTATCTCATAACTAGGTCATCCAATTAACTTGTTCCATTAACAATCATCAATGTGTTAACTTTGAGTATCTCAATAGCACGGATATGAGAACCACCGTCTGATTAAATTAGGAAGTCTAACACATGCTAGTCTTTATGCATTAATGATGTTTTGTCTCATTAATACTATGACTAGGGACTATTTAAGTACTAATACTGTACAGTGTAGTAGGAATCTCATATCATGATCTCTATCATGATTTTCTTAACACAGTGTTGTACTAGGGACTTTATCTAACAGTTATTTTACACAAAAGTAAATAAAAGAAACTGAAAGATAAATAATGTATTTTATTAAAATAAAATCTATCATATACAACGTACAAGTGATTGCCTCTAGGACATAACACTAATAGACTCCCACTTGCACTAGAGCTAATCATTCATGTATCTAATACTCAATAACTCAGCATTTCAATCATGTGTCTTTTAGGATAGTGCTTTCGTAAGCGGGTCAGTTATGTTCTCATCCATGAGAACTCTCTCTATCTTTACATCATTTCTATCTATGATCTTCGTCGTAGAGTCGGCAATAGTCTCTTGTTTGGAACTTTTCCAACTTATTGCCCCTCCGCACAATGTAAACACGTAGCCGGATTATGATTCAAAATCATCTTTGCTAGATTGAAAACTAGCATCAGTATACCCGTTTATTTGCAAATCACCTTCTTCATATACTAAGAACACATTCTTAATCCTTCGTAAGTACTTAAGGATATTCTTTACAACCGCCTAATAACCCTCACCAGGGTCAGATTGGTATCTGCTCGTCAAACTGAGAGCACAAGATACATCGGGCCTTGTATATATCATAGCGTACATGATAGATCCAACTGCTGAAGCATATAGAATCCTACTCATATGATCCCTTTCAACTTGTGTCTTGGGAAACATTGACTTTGAAAGGCTTAGACCATGTGACATGGGTAAGAATCCCTTTTTGAATTGATCCATGCTAAACCTCTTTAGTACTTTATCTATGTATGTAGACTGCGAAAGACCTAGCAACCTTTTGGATCTATCTCTATAGATCCTTATTCCAAGAATATAGGTTGCTTCTCCAAGGTCTTTCATAGAGAATTGTTTGGACAACCAAACTTTAAGAGTTTACAAGACAGGTATATCATTTTCTATTAGCAATATGTCATCTACATAAAGTAATAAGAAAACGATTGCACTCCCACTAACCTTCTTGTATACATAAGGCTCATCTATGTTTTGAATGAAATCAAACTCTTTGATTGTTTCATCAAAATGGATGTTCTAACTCCTAGAAGCCTGCTTAAGTACATAAATGGACCTTTGCAGCTTACACACCTTTGTGCTATCACCGTTTAGGAAAGCTGTTTTCACATCCATTTGTCAAATATCATAATCATAATAAGCAGCAATGGCTAGGAGTATCCTAATGGATTTTAACATGGCTATTGGCGAGAAGGTTTCATCATAGTCAATACCATATTGTTGACGATAACCCTTTGCCACTAGTCGTGGTTTATAGGTAACTACGTTACCATCCATGTCCATTTTCTTCTTGAAAACTCACTTCCACCCAATAGGTTTAATTCCTTTGGGTGGATCAACTAAAGTCTATACCTGGTTGTCGTACATAAAATCCATCTTTGACTTAATAGCCTCAAGCCATTTGCCAGATTCTGAATTGTTCAGAACATCCTTGTAGGTAGTAGTCTCATCTTTATCTATGAGCAATACGTCATTATGGTCACTTATGAGAAATTCATATCTCTCAGTTGCCACACATATCCTATTGGATCTACGAGGATCTTGTGTAATAGAAGGTTCATCTATTCTCTCAATAGATGTGGGATCAGTCGGTTGATCCTTGTTTGTTTGATCTTCTTGAACTTCACTAAGTTCAATTTTACTCATATTGTCCCCTTTGAGCATGTGCTCGTTCTCTAAGAAGACGGCATGCTTCGAAACAAATAATTTGTTTTTAGATGGTAGGTAGAAGTAATACCTGAAAGATTCTTTCGGATATCCCACAAATAAATATTTGCCAAACTTACTATCAAGTTTGTTTGATTGTAGCCTTTTGACAAAGGTAGGAGAACCCCATACTCGCAAGTGAGATAACTTTGATTTTTTACCAAAGAACATCTCAAATGGGGTGGAATCAACCATTTTTGTCAGAACTTTATTTAGTATATAAACAGAAGTTTTTAGTGCATGCCCTCAAACCAATTTTGATATGTCTGCAGAAGCCATCATGGTCCGTACCATGTCTAGAAGGGTTGGATTCCTTCTCTTAGATACACTATTATGTTGATGTGTATGTGGTGGAGTCCATTGAGATAATATCCCATTATCTCTCAGATAACTCAGAAACTCTTGGCTCAAGTATTCTCCTCCTCGATCAGATATTAGAGTCTTAAAATTTTTGCTAAATTGTTTCTCTATTTCATTCTTGAAGTCTTTGAACCTTTCAAAGGCCTCAGATTTGTATTTCATTAAATACAAATACCCGTATCGTGAGAAATCATCGATAAAGGTTATGAAATAGTTATAACCTCATTTTACTTGTATTGATAATGGGCCACATACATCAAAATGTATGAGTTCTAATAACTTCTTGGCTCATTCTTCTTTTCCTAAAAAAGAAGTTTTAGTCATTTTACCTAGTAAACAAAACTCGTATATGTATATGATTCATAATCAAATGACCCTAAGTCACCAAGCTTGTGTAACTTAGAAACAAGATTTTCATTTACATGGCCCAAACGACAATGCCATAAGTAAGAGGTGTTAGAGTTATCAATTTTAGATTTCTTATTGTTTATATTGAGAACTGGATTATCCAAGTCTAGAACATATAAACCATTAACCAGAGTTGCTGAACCATAATGAATATCATTCAATGAAAAATAACAACATTTATTCTTAAATATAAAATGAAATTCATTTAAGTCTAAACATGCAACTGAGATAATGTTTTTATTAAAAATGGTACATAATAATAGTTTTGTAATTCCAGAATTAATCTCGAAGGCAGGTTCAGCTCGTATGTCCCTACAACAAGTGCAGCAACCTTTGCCCCATTTGCAGTACGTAGGTCCATGTCGCCTTTCTCTTGCCATCTACTGCCTTTTAGTCCCTGTAAGTTATTACATAAATGAGATCCACATCCGGTATCTAATACCCATATCTCATTTTTAAAGGCAGTATTTATCTCAATCACAAACATACCCGAAGAAGAAGTAGAAGTGCTTGCAAGCTTCTCCTTCTCCTTCTGCTTCTTGTCCTTTACGGTCTCCAAGTAGGCTTTGTAGTTGCGCCTCCAGAGGCCCATCTTCCCATAATAATGGCATGGGCCCTTGGTAGCTGTGTCCTTTTCACACCACCTTTAGACTTCATGGGAGCCTTTTTTTTCTTTTGAACTTTCTTCTTAGAAGAAGATTCTACCATTAAAACTGCATTGGAATCCTTCTTCATGGAGGACTCCGCAGTTTTGAGAAGATTGATCAACTCAAGAATGGTGGACTCAATCTTGTTTATCTGATAGTTAATCACAAATTGTGAGAAACTATTAGGCAAAGACTATAGAATTAAGTTAGCACTTAAATCATGATCCATTGCAAACCCGAGAGATCCAAGCTTCTCTATTAAGCCCAACATCTTTAGCCCATAAGTGGCCACAGAAGAACCCTCTGCTATTTTGCAACAAAATAGTTGCTTCGAGATCTCGTATCTCTCAGTTTTGGATTGGGCATCAAACAGCTCTCGAAGATGTAGTCTAATTGATTGAGCATCCATATGCTCGTGCTGTTTTCGCAACTCAGAAGTCATGGATGCCAGCATAATATATGATACTGTATCACTATCCTCCTTGCACCTTTTGTGGACAGCATGCTCATCAGCATGAGCATCTTGAGCTGGTGGTGGCGGAATAGGAGCATCTAGCACGTAGAGCAACTTTTTCGATTTGAGAACGATTCTCAAATTTCTATACCAGTCGAGGTAGTTTGATTCGTTTAACTTGTTGGTTTCCAAGATGCTACGTAGGTTTAGGTTTGTTTACTTGATGCAAGTATCCTAGATGTAAAGATAGAGAGCATTAGCTACTGTACATGCACATGAAATGCAAATAATTAGGACTTTAATTAAACGTATTTTTACTCCACTATTTTACTCAAACCAATAGCCCCCACTATTAATTCGGGAAAGCCCATTGGAAGCTTTTCTAGTGGATCGGTATCCAAATTCCTTAAGAATAATCTTGGGTTTGCCTAACAAGCCATCCTTGAGTTCATTGGTAGGTATCCAATACCAAATATATCGTATGTAACTACCGGATCGTTGGGTGATTAACAACTTTTAATCTTAAATCCTTTTGGGCTACCCTAACTTTTTCTCTAAATTTCTTTATGCTTGAGTTTGCCCAATCAGGATAAAGAATTTAGTTAAACCCGATCCATTAATCAGGAATTTAATTCCATAGCTTGAACATGCCCGATGTCAAGTAGGCTTAGGTTTGCCCAACAATCTGGTCTCAAAAAAGGACTCTCATTCTTACTATATTAACGGAAGGAATTAGGTTTAATATTAATTGAGGAATTTGTTCCTTTTAGTGATTTCAACAAATGACATGCATAAAAATCAATAAATCACATAATTGATAATCATGGTAATAAAGCGATTACGTGGTATGGTTTTGGACTTTACCCTAAATTAATTCCTTTGAGCCATAAAAGAAATTAATATAGTTAACTCTATGTGTTCATGCATGATTTAAGTAGAAAGTCTTACCTTCTCGCCTTGTTTTGGTTGCCTTCTCTAAAATAAAATAATTCTACTCCTATCTAACCTATGTAAACTAATTACATAATTTCTTAAAGAGAAAAAATCTCGAGTTACATTCGAGGGGAGTTAGATGAGAAGAGAATTACACAAGAATTTTAGAGAAGGCAGGACACACAGGCCCTATTTCATAAAAACCAAAACTGTAAAATGCATGAACAGATATAATTGGTTTTAGCCCATAACCATCCACTATGCCATTAATTTTGCTTAAACAAAATAAACATATAATTTTTATTATTCCAAAATCACCATTTTGGAAAAATAAAACAAATTCTAAAATCAACATTTTAGAAAAATACATTAATTTTAAATTTTCGAAATCACTATTTTGAAAAATAAAATTGTTTGTCTCAAAACTAATTTTGATAAAATGCTTTAGGTCCCGTCTCTGGTAGCGAAAATGGCGGTCCCTTTGAAAGAAAATTTTATTTTACCACCTCTCATCATATGAGATTTTTCCCTTTCAAAATCCTCCTCTTATTTTTTTTTTATTTTTTTATGGAACGACAAGACAGAGCAGAACCAGCATCGGTTTGGAAGCCAGAGCCAGCACTAGCTATGGTCTGGTTTTAATGAAAAAATTTTCTTCTAGAAATGATTTCTGGACTTCACAAAATAGCACGGAACTAGCTTGCTCCGGCGCCGGCTGTAGTCGGGAATAAGACGGCGATTTTTGAAAATTTTCCAGAAACAATTTCTAGTACCTTCTTCTTCTACAAATTTTTAGTGAGAACAATTCTCAGCAAGTTTTTCTGTTTTGAAGCTCAAAACAACAACCAATTTGTTAGTTTTAATAAAACCAAAATAGAAAATTAGGGTGAAACGGAAGGCAACAAACATGTTCAAGAAATCGTTTTTTTGCAGAAAAATTATAGCACATAAAGAAAATATTTTTTCTTTCAAAATATGTTGTAACTCTTACACAATCATATTGTGGTACGGACTCAACTTATAATACTCGAACCGATTTCGACTCAAGTGAAAATAATTTTCACAGCAAACAAAGACATACACGAATTCATGAAAACTGCTTTTCATGCCAAAACAATGTCTGCAAACCACACATAGCATGGCTCTGATACCATTGTTGGGTATCTCTTGCGTATTATATATGGTGCAAAGGAAAATAAAAATGAGATACCACCCCAGGATTCACTTATATGTGGAAAGCAAGACGTTAAAAGAACAAAGGTAACAGCTTTTTGCCTTTCTTTGATCGTGTGGAAAACAAATTTTTTTCTCCTTCAAGTCGTGGCGCGATCTAGCAATCCTCTTGATCATGGTGTGTGATTATCTCTAACAGTAATCCACACGGAGGAATACTCAAGCACCATGATTTTCTGTACTAGTAGATACAAGATGGTGGCTAGGGTTAGTTCTTTTTCAAAAGAAGGACGAGAGGGAGAGAGAGAAGAGAAGAGGTTTTGGAAGTTCTTGTTTTCGTGTGTCTTACCCTAACCCCTTAGGGTTTCGTGCATATCCTATATTCCATGAAAAGAATTACCAAAACAAAGAATTCTAAAAACAATTAGAATTCCCTAATTGTAATTGGAATTATTAAGTTCTCATAAGTACAACTTGGACCATAAATTATAACTAATTATAATTTATCCACAACAACTTTTCTTTCTCACAATTAACCCCACTATATTATCAAATAATATCTTGAGTATATAATTCTCTATTGTGTATGACCTATTAGGTTTTCCAGTCAATTAGTAGCGAACATGAATTAATCCAAACGTCTTTGAGATTAATAATCCATAATCAATTAGAATTAATCCTGTTAATTCTAATCAGGAATGGTTTAGTAATTCATCAATTAATAAACCTATATTCTCGATCATGAGCGGTATCTAGCAACACATCATAACCACCTAAAAGTCCAGGATGTCAAGTGGCTTGACATGAACCCTTCAATAACAAACTACAGTGCAATTAACTCCTTTCACTATACAATATCTCTTTCGATTTGAAGTACGGAATTAGTGCCAACTCCCTCCAGAATATATATTAATTCTGGCACTAATACAATAGTACTTGTACCAGAAACCCTCTACTCTAGATGTGTATCAATTGAAACTATTTCCAATACACAATCGCCTTGGCCAAGGACTTCTCGAGTATTAATTCCTATAAGTGCCGTAAGATATTCGCTCATACTATTAGGAGTGGTGAATCCTTTATTGACCCTCTCAATTACTTTCGTTTACCTCACAATGTACCCAATATCCATCCCAGGTGGCCATCGATCTAGCTCCAAAGATTGGAATCAAAGCACACTGCTCAGTGCTCACGGATAATCCATCCCATGTGATTATCTTATAGCTAGGTCATCTAATGAACTTGTTCCATTAATAAACACCCATGTCTTAACTTTGAGTATCTCAATGCTCACGAATATGAGAACCACCGCCTGATTAAATCAGGAAGTCTAACGCATGCTAGTCTTAACGCATTAATGATGTCCTGTCTCATTAATACTACCACTAGGGACTATTTAAGTACTAACACTATACAGTGTAGTAGGAATCTCATATCATAATCTCTATGATGATTTTCTTAACACAGTGTTGTACTAGGAACTTTATCTAACAACATTTTACACAAAAGTAAACAAAAGAAACTGTAGGATAAATAATGCATTTTATTAAAATAAAATGTATCATATACAACGTACAAGTGATTGCCTCTAGGGCATAACACTAACATGATTAATTTTCTATTCTCTCAATTAATTATTATCTTGGCATTATGAAGGATTAAAGTAGACCGACCTTGTTTGTAATCTATGGAATCACTATCTTATAGTTAAATCAATGAATATATTCTATCTTAACCAATTTACACAAAAGATGCATTAAAATCAATCCTGACACAAATCCCTATATTCTAAGTGATTTAAACATGAAATTAGTTATGAACTTGAGTTGTGTAAATTTGATTTAAATTGGAATTAGTTAGATGACTTAACTTGTATGATTTATTAAATGGAATCGGTTAAATGGTTAAACTAAAAATTAATTTGTACAATGTTATTCTTTGATATTTATAGGAGTTCTAATTGCCAAAAGTGTGTACAAGAATCCTAAATCAATCCCAAATTAGTTCCCAAAAGAATCCTTATGGAATTTGCCAAAATTTGCTCAAAATACAAAATTCACCGCCTTAACCTCAATAGCACCAAGTGCCAATTTAGGAAGAACAGCCTGCTCCAGGTCCTTGGAATGCTTTCGATGAACAGTAGCACCCGGTGCTAGGTTAGGAACACAAGGAAGCGAAGTGAAGAGAAGATCAATAAGAAATTTGAGAAGGAATGAGCAACCCTAAAAGAAGATTGCAAAGCAAAAAAGAAACCATATCTATGAGTTTTTACTTTCCTCTTATGTGATTTAGTTTTGTGGTTGTTAGATTTATTTGACTTAAGTTGTAATTAAAAGGTTGTACCCTATTTCACTCTTGTTTTTTATGCTTATTTGATTAATTGATGTTTATTTTGAGTAATTTAACACTTGGGTTTGATTGATTGAATTAGTTAATTGGGTAACTCTCTTATGTTGAGTTTAAAAAATGATGCATGAGATGGGTTCCCTTTTATGTTAATTCAATGGATTTGTTTTCCCTTGATAAATTTGAGAAATGATTTGGGGGATTTCAAACTTGGTGATGGATGAGGTTTTTGGGTCACCTAGAGATAGAGATTCTAGGATTTTTCAGCTTGTAATTAGATTTCCTTGATTTTATGCATCATTGGGTTTGATTTATATGACAAAGTTATCTATGGGTTGGATTATATTGTAGGAGATTCATTACTCAACAGAGAGTGGATTTTACTTTATTTTAAAATTTTTTGTCAATGCTTAGATTTGATATCAATTGGTTGATTGAAGTTTATTATTTGAGTATTCTTGGTGAAATTCTTTTTTAATTACATAGCTAATCTCCTTTTCATACTGTAATCTTGCCTTGTGATCTTTTAATGTTTGCCTTGACAATTAGGATGTTGTATTCGTGTAGGACTCTCTTGTCCTTAGCAGTAGTAATTAGTCATTTTACTTTTTGTTTTGGTTGATTGAACAATAGAATTCAAGTGGAATAGGAGTAATTGATCTCGTACTCGAGGGTCTTTGATACTTACCAACTATATTCTATACTATATGATGTGTATACTTGCCCAATTTTGTATATGTATACAAGTTAAATTAGTATTTTATATTTAAAACTTAGTTGAGCATTGGTTTTATTCTCAAAATTATAGTACTAGCACAAACTGCACAAACTATGCCCAACTATATATTGACATCACCATTAGGGCCTAGGCCTAGCAACTATGTCTGAGCCTATCTCTCATGGGAACAATACCAAATTATGTTAGGTTACATTCCTCAGAAATTATAGTTTTTGAAATTGTATTATAGTTTTCCTAATTTTAGTGGATTACAATTTAGTCATGATTCAATCATGTTTACTGATTTGGCACTAACATGGTGATCAAGGCAGTAAAATCAACTACGGATCTTATCCCTCAAATTCCTCTTCTATCCTTTCCCCCACTCTCAAGGATTCGCTAAGTGTCCTTCTTATTATTTCTATTTATTTATTTTTCCCAAATAAAAGTTTATTATTTAGACTATTTAGGATTATTATTTATTTTTTTCCAAATAAAAGTTTGTTATTTAGATTACTTATGGCTATTTCTTTAATTATTTAGGCTTATTTATCCATTATTTATTTTTTCACATAATTTTTTATTTATATTATTTAGATTTATTTGTTAGGTTTATTTATTTAAGTTTTTATTTAGGTTTATTATTTTTATTTAGATTTATTATTTAGATTTTATTATTTATTTATTTTTTCAAATAAAAGTTTATTAATTTAGATTATAATTTTTTTTTATTTAGAAAAGAAAAAAAATAATAGAGATGATAAGAGAGACACTAGGTGAATCCTTAAGGGTGGGAGAGAGATAATGGGGGAGGGATTTGGAGTAGAGGATCCGTATTAGGAAAGGTCCATCAAGCTCCACTTTGAGTATCTAGATTCAATTTAATTGGACGTACTATAGAACGACGATGTTATTAAACTTCTCATCCATCATAGTAATAGTTTTATTAGTCTTCTTAGTTTCAACTCCCATCATCATAAACTTCATGTATATTTGAACTTATTAATATCATAATTACTAAAGAATCAGCCTAAAAAGCCTCACTACAAAACAAAGTGCTCTTAGCGACCTGCTATGAGAAGCAACTCATATGGAAGATTGTTATGTGGCTGACGAACTTTGATTTTATTGTGGCTTTGGACCCCCAACTTAACCCCTTTCACTTTGAATCTTGAACTAAAATTTTTACACATAAGTTGCTCCCAATATCTCCAACTGCTTATCCTTGTTGCAACTAGGTGGCCCTATTTGCCTTAAGCCAAGTAGAGCCTCCCGGTTCTTGGAAGTCTTGAATATTTTGCACTCGAAACTTGCTCCTTGGATCTCCAATGCCTTTTCCGGTGTTTATTTGATCATTCAAATGATTTATTGTTCTTTTTTAGTTCCTTTCGATCTTCTTTTTCGTATCATTTCTTCACAATTCTCATAATCCTTGGCTTGGAAGCGTTGCTTGCTTGAATCCCCTTTCTTGATCTCCTTTGTATTTTGATATCTTCTCAGAAACTATAGACCAACGCTTAGTACTCTTTCCCCTTCTTTAGATGTGTCTTGGAGCTTGGGCGGATGTCTATCATATCAATTTTATTTGAAATGATTTGTCCTCAAATTAACACATAAATAAGAATGCTAATATGAATTTTTGCGTGAAGAGAAGTATAAAAACTTGTATTCCCTAACATATACTTCCTTTTTGTCTTTTATCTTGACGTGTGTTTTGTGTTCATAGTCTTTTCTTAGGAAGCATTATCCTAAAATCACTCAAAATAATCAAGTTTTAAATTAAAATAGCAAAATTACTCACAAAACACATGTATAGGCAATAAACCTTTTGTGTAACATGGAGTTACAATCGGTAAGTATCGAAAAATCTCAAGGTAAGTAGGAAGTACCTCTATTTTTCTATTATTACATTGTTTGGCCAATCAAACTATATATGCAAAATGAATTATTGACTAGGAGAACACTAACCTACACACAACAAAGGTCACTAAAGGTTCCAAAATCACCTAAATGGTAAGAAAAAGAGATAAGTCATGTATATGAAAGAAATCCCCCCAAATTAACTAAATAGAAATCCAAATCTTGCACCAAAAGGGTTGGTTTCAATTAAGACCCACTTTTCTTGAGTAATCTACTCTTAGTCCAACAAATGGCTATCTCTGCCTCACTAAATAAAGCTAACAAACCACTGCATTTTTGGAAAAAACCTTGTCCCTATCTCTTGGCAACACACACAATCTATTAATCACCAAAGCTTATTCCTTTAACCCCTCCATCTCTCAAGTTATTCAAATGAAAGCAAATAGAGTGAACAAATCACTTAGCCACCTAATTTCTAACCCAATCTCTCGAAATCATTAGGGAAGGGAAGCACAAAATCAATCATCCACAAAATATAACAAAAGTGATAAAATGCTCAAAATAAACTTTTATTAAATTAAAAGAGATGCAAAAGAAAGTATAATAATAGTTTATTCTTTCAAATACAACATAGATCCAAAATGGCCCAATAAAATCAAGACAAAATATATAAAAAGGGAGGGGGAAAAACTCTTAGACAAGAAGGATTTCTTTTTCCTTGTAGACCTCTCTTGAAGGTGCTTTTTTTCTCTTTAATAAAGATCTTGATCTTCCCTTTTGTGCTTCCTTGGGGCTATATAGAACACTTTTAGGATTTTCTCCCTTCCAACTTATGCCCCAACAAAAGCTTAAAGGGCTACTTAATGTTTACTCCTTGAAAAGCCATAAAAAATATCAGAACAGTAACTTCTACAACATGAATTGACGCCTATTAGAGCACACTAACAGGTTCTAGTTTGTCTACTTTTTTAAGGTACCAGCTATGAATTGGTGTCTATTCAACGATCCAAATTGAAATCAGGTACTCCTAATAGTTTGGATTCTTTAGTTTTCTAAAATTAACCATCGATTGTTAGAACGTACAAACATGCATCGATTCATTCTTTTGAGGCTTGTTTGTCTACTTTTTCTGCTTATTTATTCAACAAGTCATCTTTTTATACCACCTGCATAAAAATAAGGTGAAAATAGAAAAAATGAGTAGTCATATATTCAATAATTCTGCGCAAATATAGCACAAATAACATGAAATTAAGTCCATTTTAGGCACTCATTATTTCCTTACCCCTATACTTTTGCTTGCCTTCGAGCAAATTACCAACAACAAAAAGTGCCACAAGCAAAAAGTATCTTAGAAAAAGTGGCTTTTTGGAAAAAATGACACTCATGTTAAAGATATTCTTTTTCTTTTGAGATGAAAATTCAATTTAAGATTATCAAACTAAGCTAAACTCGTATAAACTCATGTATTTAATTAGTTAAAACCAAAACCATCAGAGTTAAATTAAACAGGTTTATACTCATTCAACAAACTTTAACTCATTTACTAAGTCAGGAATATAAACTAAATAATTCATATAAGTTAGGAATAATGAACCAACTTAAGTTCTATGACTTTTAAGCTACTGAATCATAGGTAGTAAACAAATGATTGGTCCATATGCTCACATTTGCAGGGTAATATTGATGCTCTGAAAACGAACAGAGGCCATGCACACATGAAACAAAACCAGAAAAAATACCACGACACGGCGCAACAAAAGGGAAAAAATAATACCTCTTCGTGTCGTTGTTTTGTTTGGCTAAGAAGAAGATGATGGAATGATGGTCATGTCTTCTTGTGTTAAAACTTTCGGTTGAAAACCAGCAATTTGCCTACTCCTCCGGGCCATGAACGCGAAGCTCTTTACTTCTCAGAATATTCCACCGCCTTATTTATGTTGGTGAAACAACTTAGGCGAGGAAAGTCTCTTCTTGATCCTTTGCTATTGATTATCAAAATCAAGAAGTCACAGGAGACGCACGAGAGAGAGAGAGAGAGAGAAAGAAGAAGAAGAAGGCTATTTTTATTTCTTCATGTGTTCTGTGTTTCTATCTTAATAGAGACCCACGACACGTTTCACAATCCTGATAAACAAAACCTCGGTGTTTCAATATTTTAAAACATCCAGAGGCTATCAACAGAAGTGATTTAACTTAATCTAAACTTTTCTATTCTGTGAATTAAAAAAAAAAAAACCCTTTAGTCTAGGCTATTGGGCCAAAAATCATTTATTATTTTCCTTAGACCCAATGAGCCCAAAATAATAACCATTAATTATATATATCCTGGGCCTATTAAAATAACGTAATAAATAATTAATGAGCCCAAATGAACTAAAATAATTTTTAAGCCTTCTATTAACTAGTTTAGGCCCAAGTTAAGTTTTTAATTATTCAATATGGGCTTAGGCCCTGAATAATTAATTAACCAATTAAACTAGATAATAAATTTAATTTCTCTTGTTCTTTTATTTTATTCGAATCCAAAAATAAATTAGACTTCCTGAATAAAATAAAATCACTTTTATTGAGACTATTTCCTCAACCTAAAAATAATTAAGACTTACGGGTTATTTCGAGGACCAAAAAGACACATCGCATTTTTTACTAAAATGACCAAAATACTATTGTTATATAAATTGTTGTATTTTAAATTTTAAATATTTTATAATATCACTATAAGAAAATATTGACCCCAAGGATAATACTGTGTTAGCTATGTCTTCGACGTACATGTGAAATGACTAAAATACCCCTCTACATACGCCGTGCATTTAGAGAGGAAAGAGTATACTAACACCTCTTTAAAAGATATATACCATCCTTAGGCTTCTAATCCAATGATCCACAACTTCTTGGAATATTTTTGCTTTCTAAGGGAGCTACCATAAAGCCAATATCCAAGTCATGTTCCCCAGAACCCTAGATAATTAGATCATTCAGATAAACACAAGGGGTGATATAGTGTAGACACTATCTCGTACAAGTCTATCTTGACTAACTAGTTACATATACCCAACATACAAGTATATTAGTCCTTCTAAAGAACCTTAACTATAGTATATCAAAGCATACTTTTTCAACTTTGTCAGACCACCAACTCATACTCAAGCTGTAGAGTACAAGTCCATGTTGTAGCAGTAGTAGTCTAGGTTTCTATTACATTGTACTTTTAGAAACCACTACTAGAGGTTCTATTCTACGTATTCGAAATACGCTTGTGTTATGAAATGAGAAGACTACTTATTGACTAAAGGCAAGCCATTCCCTATTTAGAATTCATAACATAATAACCTTGCCATGATAAGATTCCCATTCTCATCATCCGGTTAAGAACAGTAGTTTATGTGTTAAGTATCGCGTGGTCCATACCTTACTGTGAAAGACCTCCATTCACATGAACCATTTACTTAAACACAATGGTTCTTTTCCAATGAAAATTGTGGACAAATATAAAGAAGATTTCACGAATAATTCTGAGAAAAAAAATACTTTTAATAATACAAGTCAAAATTACATCAAAAACCTAATCAAAGAGAGCATGTATCCCAATAATGTCCCACTTGCACTCAAAGACTAAGTAAATCCATAAGTGCCCACTCCTATGACGTCTAAGTGTCTTTTAAAGATTCACTCCGCCAAAGGCTTGGTGAAAGGATCTGCTAAATTGTTCTCTGACGTAATTTGTTCTATCACGACTTTTCGTCTCTGGATAAAATCCCAAATCAAGTGGTACTTCATCTCTTTGTGCTTCCCCTTTTTGTGATTCCTGGGTTCTTTGGATTGTGAGACTACACCAGTATTGTTGCAATACATTATAACTAGTTTGTCTATTTGTGGCACGACTCCAAGTTCCAAAAGGAACTTCTGGAGCTAAACTGCTTCCTTGGATGCCTCCAAAGCTGTCATATACTTAGCTTCCATGGTTGAGTCAGCAATGCAAGATTTCTTGATATTCCTCCATTAAATTGCTTCTCCAGACAAGGTGAAGGCATGTCTACTAGTGATTTTATCTCATCCTTATCCATCTGAAAGTCTGAGTCCGTGTATACTGCAGGAACCAAGTCATCAGCCCTGTAAACTAGCATATAAACTCTCGTACCTTTAAGATACTTCAGAATATACTTTATAACCTACCAATGAACCTTCCTAGGGTTTGACTAATATCTGCTAACTAAGCCTACGACAAAGCAGATATCTGGCCTAGTACACAGCATGGCATAGATGAGACTTTCCATGGCTAAAGCATAGAGAATCCTACTCATTCTATCTATTTTTTCTTGAGACTTTGGACAGTCTTTTGAGGAAAAAGACAACCTATGTATGCAAGGGATTAATGCCCTCTTGCATGAGTCTATGCTGACTTTGGCCAGCATCTTGTCAATGTATCTAGCACGTGATAAACCTAGCATTCTCTACTTCATATTTCTAAGAAGCTTTATTCCGAAAATATAACTGGCTTCATCCATGTCCTCCATACTAAATTGACTAAATAGCCAAACCTTAGTAGATGACAGTGTCCCTAGATCATTTTCAATGAGTAGAATGTTTATACATATAGTATAAGAAAAACTACATTTTTATGCCTGATAGTTTCCTATACATGCATGGTTTATCCTCATTTTAAATGAAACCGTAAGATTTTACATTCTCATCGAAATGAATATTTTATGCTCTAGATGCTTGCTTAAGTTCATAAATGGATTTATTAAGCTTACAAACCATATGCTCTTGGCCTTCAGCAATAAAGCCTTCTGGTTAGGATATATAGATGTCTTCACTAAGATGGCCATTTAAAAATGTCGTCTTGACATCCATTTGCCATATCTTGTAGTTATAATGACATGCGATGGCAAAAAGAATATGGATTGGTTTAAGCAAGGCTACTAGGAAAAAGGTTTCCTTATAATCGATTCTTTCTTTTCTGAGTATACTCTTTCACCACAAGCCTAGCCTTGAAGGTTTCCACCTTCCCATCCATTCACTTCTTCCTCTTGTACATCCACTTACACCCAATAGGTTTTATCCCTTCAGGTGAAGCTATAAGATCCCAAACCTAATTGAAATATATAGACTTAATCTTGGCTTTTATTGCATCATGCCATAGGTTTGCATCGGCATCAGCAATATCTTCCTCGTATTTAGTGGGATCTTATTCCTGATAGTCAGAGACTAGGTTAAAAGTCTCTCCAATCTATCTTTCTGGAACTCAAGATATCCGCCCACTATGATGAGGCCCCGTTTGTTTAGGTTCCCGAGGTTATGCTTTTTCTTGTTCTATAATCGAGTTAGGAGAAGTTGAATCAGAAGATAACTTCTCTTCGAGTTCCAACCTTGTCGAACCTTTAGTGGATGCACTTTGTTCATCCTCCAAGTATCTAATATTAGTACTCACAAGTACTTTTTGCTCCTTAGGATGATAAAAGTAACCACCCTTTGTACCTTTTGGATACCCAACAAAATAGCATAATTCTAATCTTGATTCTAACTTGTCTCCCTTAATCAGTACATAAGCTGGACAATCCCATATCTTAAGATGATTTAGACTTAGTTTATACCCAGTCCATATTGAAGGCTTAGAAAACGAAAAACACAGGGCACGTAGCGGAAGCGAAGACCAAAAACTAGAAAAATTAAAGAACAGGACAATCCTGATCAGCTAGCGCCGGTTCCGGCAGCCCTAGCCGGCGCAGGTTATGCTCTGACGGGACTCAGAGGTTAAAATTTTTTTACCTTTTTTACTCGTTCTAAGAGTTGGTTGGACCGGAATGTGTATTATCGGGGTAGGTACGCTGATGGAAGCTCTGGTATGATTCCTACAAGTCTCTTACTTCGTCTTTGCATGTAGGTGAACGCCAAACTCTCGATCTTTCAGTATATAGCCTGCCTAATTCCGTTTGGTGAACAACTACAGACTAAAGAACCTTTTTTGGAGAGAGAGAGAGAGAGAGAGAGAGAGAGAGAGAGAGAGAGAGAGACGTCTGGCTTTTCTTTTTCTCAGAGGAAGCCGTCTCTAAGAATCAACAATGATGATTTACAATCCTCTTGTTTAACCTAAATAAAAATCCTAGGTTAAACTGGATTGGGCCATTGGACTCTTAGTTCAACCTTTTGGGCTTAATTAATTATTTTAATTAGAACTAAATAAATAGCCCAATTAATAATTAATTCTAGTCCAAATAAACTAGTCCAATTAAATAAGCCTATATTAGTTTAGTCTCAAGTTAATCTTTAATTATTCAAATTGAGCTAATGCCCTGAATAATTAATTAACCCACCAAACTAATTTAATTAATTCTCTCTCCATTGACATTTATTTTTTTCTAGCCCAATAATTAAATCAGGCTACTTAAATAAAATAAATTCTATTTAATTTAAGATCAATTCCTTAGCTCGTATTTAATTAGGACTCACGGTCTATACTGGAGACCAAAAGACACACTGCCTTGGCTACTAAAATGACTAAAATACCCTTACCATATAAATAGTTGTATTTTGCATTTTAAATATTTCTTAATATCACCATAAGGAAATATTGACCCCAAGAACAATGCTGCGTTAGCAAAGTCTCCGACCTACAGGTGTAATGATTAAAGTACTCCTCTATATATCGTCGTACATTTAGAGAGGAAGAAGTGTATTAACACCTCTCTAAATGATATATACCATCCGAAGGCCTCTAGTCCAATGATCCACGACCTCCTGGATTGTTTCGTCTTTTCAAAGGAGCTACCCTAAAAGAAACATCCAAGTCATGTTTCCCAGGGCCCTGGATATTTAAATCATTCAGACAACCACAAGGGACGATATAGTATAGAAACTATCTTGTACAAGTCTGTCTTAACTAACTAGTCACACATACCCAACATGTAATTATATTGGCCCTACGATAGAACCTGAACTATAGCACATCAAAGTATATGCTTCTAGTTTTGTTAGACCACCAACTCATACTCAAGTCGTAGAGTACTAGTCTATGCTATAGTGGTAATAGTCTAGGTTTCTACCATATGGTACTTTTAGAAACCACTACTACAGGTCCTGTTCTACGTATTCGAAATACGCTTATGTCATGAAGTGAGTGGACTACTCACTGGCTAAAGGTAAGCCATTCCCTATTTAGAGTTCACAACATAATAACCTAGATATGATGAGATTCCTATTATCATCAATTGGTTAAGAATGAATGTTTATGTGTTAAGTAACATGTGATCCATACCTTACTGTGAAAGACCTCCATTCACATAGACCACTTACTTAAACACAATGTAAATTGTGCACAAATAAAATGTAAATTCACAACCAATTTCTAAAAATAAATTCTTTTATTAAAACATTCGATTTTTACATCAGAAATCTAGTTTAAGAGGGCATATTCTCCAACAATCTCCCACTTGTACTCTAAGACTAAGTAAGTCCATAGGTGCCCACCCCTATGGGGTCTAAATGTCTCTTAAAGACTCTCTCAGCCAAAGACGTGGTGAATGGATCTACTATATTGTTCTCGGAGGCAATCTGTTCCACCACGACTTCCTGTCTCTGGATAAAATCCCGGATCAGGTGGTACTTTCTCTCGATGTGCTTCCCCTTCTTGTGGTTCTTGGGTTATTTGGATTGTGATACTGCTCCAATGTTGTTGCAATACATCACAATTGGCTTGTCCATGTGTGGCACGACTCCAGGTTCTGAAAGGAACTTCCAGAGTCAGACTGCTTCTTTGGATGCCTCCGAAGCTACCACACACTCAGCTTCCATGGTTGAGCAAGCAATGCAAGATTGCTTGATATTTCTCCATGAAATAGCTCCTCCAGACAAGGTGAAGATATATCCACTAATGGATTTTCTCTCATCCTTATCCGCCCGGAAGTCTGAGTCTGTGTATCCTGTAGGAACTAAGTCATCAGTCCCTGTAAACCAACATATAATCTCTCGTTCCCTTGAGGTACTTGAGAATATGCTTTACAGCTTGCCAATGAACCTCCCTAGGGTTTGACCGATATCTGCTAACCAAGCCTACGGCAAAGCAGATATCTGGCCTAGTACACAGCATGGCGTACATAAGACTTCCCACAACCGAAGTATAAGGAATCCTACTTATTCTGTCCTTTTCTTCTTAAGACTTAGGAAAGTCCCTTGAAGAAAATGACAACTCATGTCTGCAAGGGATTAGAGCTCCCTTGCATGAGTCCATGCTGTACTTGGCCAGCATCTTGTCAATGTATGCCGCTTGGGATAATCCTAACATTCTCTGCTTCCTATTTCTAAGAAGTCTAATTCTGAGAATATAGCTGGCTTTTCCCAAGTCCTTCATACTGAATTGACTAGATAACCAAACCTTTGTAGATGACAATGACCTTACATCATTTTCAATGAGTAGAATGTCATCCACATACAAGATAAGAAAAACCACATTAATGCCATCAAGCTTCCTATACACACATAGTTCATTCTCGTTTTGAACAAAACCATAAGACTTTACAGTCTCATCAAAATGATTGTTCCATGACCTTGATGCCTGCTTAAGTCTATAAATGGACTTCTTAAGCTTGCAAACCATATGCTCTTGGCCTCTAACAACAAAACCTTCTGGTTGGATCATATAGATATCTTCACTAAGATGGCCATTTAAAAATGCCATCTTGACATCAATTTGGCATGTCTCGTAGTCATAATGACATGCGATGACAAGGAGGATAGGATGGACTTAAGCATAGCTATCGGGGGAAAGGTTTTATCATAATTGATTCCCTCTTTCTGAGAATACCCTTTTGCCACAAGCCTAGCTTTGAAGGTTTCCACCTTCCCATCTATTCCCCTCTTTCTCTTTTATACCCACTTACACCCTATGGGTTTTATCCCTTCAGGTGAAACTATAAGATCTCAAACCTGATTGAGATACATAGACTCAATCTCGGCTTTCATTGCTTCATGCCACAGATTTGCATCGGCATCAGCAATAGTTTCCTCATTTCTAGTGGGGTCTTGTTCTTGATAGTCAGAGACCATCTCGAAAGCTTCTTCAGTCCACCTCTCTGGAACCTTAGACACTCTCCCACTACGACGAGGCTCCATATGTACAGGGTCTTGAGTCCGTGCGTCTTCTTGTTCCACAGTCGAGTCAGAAGAAGTTGCTTCTGAAGATAACTTCTCCTTCAGTTCCAACCTAGTTGAACCTTTTATGGATGTACTTTGATCATCCTCTAGATATTTAGCATTGGTACTAACCAGTACCTTCTACTCCTTAGGATAATAAAAGTAACCACCATTTGTCCCTTTTGGATACCCAACAAAATAGCATAATTCTGATCTTGGTTCCAACTTGTCTCCCTTGACTAGTACATAAGCTGGACAACCTCATATCCTGAGATGATTTAGACTTGGCTTACGCCCAGTCCACATCTCATAAAGAGTCATAGGTACTGACTTAGAAGGCACCAAGTTCAGAATATATGTCGCTGTTTCCAAGGCATATCCTTAAAAAGACACTAGAAGAGTAGCATGAGACATCATGTTTCGGACTATTTCCATCAATGTCCTATTCCTTCTTTCAACTACTCCGTTCTGCTGGGGCGTCCTCGGTGCAGAGAGTTGGGATATTATCCCCTGATGTACCATGTAGCTCTTGAATTCACCAAGGAGGTACTCTCCAACACGATCCGATCTTAAGGTCGTGATCAATTTACCTGTTCGTCGCTCCACTTCAGCCTTAAACTCTTTGAACTAATCAAAAGAGTCAGACTTGCGTCTCATCAGGTAAATATAACCAAACCTTGTACAATCATCCATGAAAGTGATGAAGTACTCAAAATATCATTTAGCTGGTGTAGACAAGGGACTGCACACATCAGTGTGAACAAGATTCAATACCTCATTGGCTCTATCCGTCTTAGAGGCAAATGATCTTTTGGTCATCTTTCCCATCAGGAAGGACTTATATTGAGGCCAATGTCTCAATCTCAATGAGCCTAAGGGTCCATCATGAATCAACCTCTGAATCTTGGTTGAGTTGATATGACCCAACCTTAGATGCCAAAGATAAGAGTTGTTGACATTAGTCTTCCTCTTCTTTGTTAAAGGTTGAGATTGAGCGTTATTTAATTGATTGTTAATAGGGTTTAAGAAAAGTAAATTTCCATACATATGCCCAACACATAAAATTTCTCCATCTCTACTAATAGAAATACCAAAGTGGAAAGATACAGAATATCTTTAATTTATTTATTTTGCAACTGAAATCAAATTCTGATGAAATCCAGGTACATATAAAATATATTTCAAAACCACTATTCTATTACAATCAAATACAAGATCCAATTCTCCCACTGCAAGGGCCCAAACTTGTGCTCTATTTCCCACACGTAATCTATGTTCACCCTTCTGGAGTCTTCTAATCTTTCTAAACCCCTGCAAGGAGTTACAGATGTGATCAGTGGCTCCTGAATCAATAATCCAAATGGAAGGTGATCCAACTATTGATATAGACTCTAGATAGAAAATATTACCTGTAGGGTTTTTCTTAGCTTGAATATCTGGACGCTCCTTTTTCCAGTGTCCCTTCAGTCCATATTTGAAGCACTTGCCATTTGGTTTGTCTTTGAGCTGGGTCTTGGGCTGGGCTGCTACGTTCCCCTTCTTCTTCTTGAGCTTCCTGGGCTTAGGCCCAGTTCTAGAAGATGAAGTCCTGGCAATCATAGCCTTTGATTATGACTTCATGACCTTTTCTGCCATCTGGAGCTCCTTCATCAACTCAGTTAAACCCATGTTCAACTTGAACTGAGTAAAGGAACCCGGTAGAGATTCGAGAACCATGTCCACTTGGCTGTTGCCTCTTCGCAAGCAGTAATAATCTTGAGCATATGCTCTCTGACTGATGCTCCCTCAGCCAACTTAGTGTTAATGATGGTTCGAAGAGCCTCTTGCCTTGCGGGCTGACTCTTATCTGCTAACATCGTAGCTAATGATTGTGTTATATCATACGCAGTGGTCATGTGTTCATGTTTGGACTAGATCACATTAGACATGGAGGCCAATATGCAACAACGAGCCATCTCATCGGCCTTCTTCCATGCCTTCTCAGCCTCACGCTCCTCGGTGGTGGAACCCTCCTCGATAACAGGGCATGTTTCATAAAGGATATACTTATACTCTTCCGTTATGAGTATTATGTCTAGGTTCCTCTTCCAGTCCACATAGTTTGGTCCTGTTAACTTATTCTCTCAGAGAATAACGGGCAATGGACTAAAAGAAGCTCCCACCATTTCTAAAAAATTGAAAAATAAAAGAAAAAGATTCAGTTTGTGAAAACAAAACAAATATGTGCATTTTATCCTTATTATCAAAACTGATCATAATTAATTTAGCTCTTAGGAAAACTGACAAAGCTTCTTGGGAAGATTAACAGTTTCCTAAGCTAAGTGTGTTAACCACCACAAATTAATTTTCCTTCTAGGTAATGATCTAGAAGATTACTCCATCGAGGGGATGGTCGTGTCCTCTCATTTCATATGGACATACCTTGTACTATGACCTCCAATGAGGGGTTGGGCGATCATAGTACGTGCCCTATGTTATTAATTACATCCCTCTATTAGACCTAGATCCTTGTGGTGTCCCCATCCTATACGGGTTCACTCCCAGGGTGACGCGAGGGGACCCACGATCTCTAATGAGGATCGTGATAGAAGCCGTAGGGCCGTTGGAACCCCTTTCCCATTTAGTCTTTTAAAATAAGGGTTTTCTGAAAAATATCATTTTGAAAATTTCCATTAAGTTTTTTCCTTAACTTAAAAATAAAATGTCTAAGTCCATAAAAATCTCTATGTTAAGGTTTATATCCTTTGAGAGTTTTTCCCATGGACTAATTTTATTTAAGTTAATAAACTTAATGATTTCAAAAATTTTCCAATTAAAACTTTCTAGAGACTTTAGTCTCAAGCTTATTTGACAAAACAAATTTTCTTGTGCCAAAATTAAAACAAAATGGCTTTCTATTTTAACCTTACAAAAATATCTAAATCCGATATATTTTCTATGTCAAGGATTAAATCCTTTGAGAAAATATCTATGGATTAATTTTTGTTCAAGTTAAAATAACAATTTAATTTGTAGAAAAAATATTTTCCTTGTCAAAAATATTCCCAAAGACTTTGGTCTTCGAGAAAACGTGCACATAGGTACCAAAAAATAAATAGCATGCTAGAAAACAGTAGACGTTTTCATGCTCTTATATTTTTAAACAGAAGTGCCGACATAATAGAATTAAACACATTAATTAATTAAGTAATGATCTTGTTTAATCCTAAAATCCCTTACTAATATTTTTCATGCAAAAATATTCCCTGAATATTAACTATTGCAAAATATTAACTTCGCCTGGTATGGACCCCAAAACCAAAAGAAATTGCAAGAAAAATTACAAGGAAAAATTTTTAAAAAAAATTTCCTTGGTCCACTGCACCCGCCACACTAGATCAGCCACCCCATCTGAATTGTGGTCCACTGCACCCGCCGCACAGAACTAGGACCCACGAGAAACCAGCGCATGGACCGGCCTTCCAAGGACAATGCTACAATAGCAAAGTCTTTGACCTACAGGTGTAATGACTAAAATACCCCTCTATATATCGCCATACATTCAGAGATGAAGAAGTGTACTAACACCTCTCTAAATCAC
This sequence comes from Voacanga thouarsii, assembly GCA_026120185.1. Lineage (NCBI taxonomy): Eukaryota > Viridiplantae > Streptophyta > Magnoliopsida > Gentianales > Apocynaceae > Voacanga > Voacanga thouarsii. Next base: position 465,375 of record JANUWF010001437.1, on the reverse strand, counting down.
ATCTACCATCCTTAGGCCTCTAGTCCAATGATCCACGACCTCCTGGATTGTTTCCACTTTCCAAGGGAACTACCCTAAAGCAAATATCCAAGTCATGTTTCTCAAGGCCCTAGATATTTTGATCATTCAGACAACCACAAGGAGCGATAGTATAGAAACTATCTTGTACAAGTTTGTCTTAACTAACTAGTCACATATACCCAACATGCAAATATATTGGCCTTACGACAGAATCACAACTATAGCATATCAAAGTATATGCTTCCATCTTCGTCAAACCACCAACTTATACTTAAGTCATAGAGTACTAGTCCACAATATAGCGGTAGTAGTCTAGATTTCTACTATATAGTACTTTTAGAAACCACTACTACAGGTCCTGTTCTACGTATTCGAAATACGCTTATGTCATGAAGTGAGTGGACTACTCACTAGCTAAAGATAAGTCATTCCCCATTTAGAATTCACAACATAATAACCTAGATATGATGAGATTCCCATTCTCATCAATCGATTAAGAATGAGTGTTTATGTGTTAAGTAACCCGTGATCCATACCTTACTGTGAAAGACCTCCATTCACATGGACCACTTACTTAAACACAATGGGTCTTTTCCAAACGTAATTGTGTTCAAATAAAATGTAAATGCATAAATAATTTCTGAAAATAAATTCTTTTATTAAAACATTCGATTTTTACTTTAGAAACCTAGTCTAAGATGACATATTTCCTAACACACATCTCATAGGGTATCCTAGGTACTGACTTGGAATGCACCAAGTTCAGAATATATGCCGTTGTTTCTAGGGCATATCCCTAAAAAAACACTGGAAGAGAAGCATGAGACATTATGCTTCGGACCATTTCTATCAATGTCTTGTTCCTTCTTTCGGTTACTCTATTTTGCTGGGTTGTTCTCGACACAGAGAATTGGGATACTATCCTATGATGTACTATGTAGTCATCAAATTCACCAAGGAGGTATTCTACACTACGATCCGATTGTACGGTCTTGATTAGTTTACCTGTCTGACGCTCCACTTCAGGCTTAAACTCTTTAAACTTGTCAAAAGAATCAGACTTGCATCTTATCAGAAAAACATAACCATACCTTCTATAATCATCTGTGAAGGTAATGAAGTACTCAAACCCCCTCTTGCTAATGTAGACAGTGGACCACACACATTAGTGTGAACAAGTCTTAGTACTTCCTTGGCACTATCTGCCTTTTAGGTAAAGGACCTTTTGGTCATTTTTCTCATAAGATAAGATTCACGCTGAGGCTAACTTTTCAATCTCAATGAGCCTAAAGGCGCATCATGGATTAACCTCTGAATCCTGGTTGTGTTAATATGATCCAACCTTAGATGCCAAAGATATGAGTCATTGACATTGGTTTTTTTTCCTATTTAAAGGTTCAAACTAAGCATTATTTAATTGATTGTTAATAGGATTAATAAATAATAGATTTCTATACATGTGCCCAGTACATATTACTTCCCTATTTCTACTGATAGTTATGCCAGGATGGAAAGAAACAAAATATCCTTGATTTATTAGTTTTGCAACTAAAACCAAATTCTGTCTAAAACCAGGAACACATAAAACATCCTTCAAAACAACTATTGTATTAAAATCAAAAGTGAGTTCCAGTTCTCCTACTGCAAGGGCCTAAACTTGTGCTCCATTTCCCAAGCGTAGACCAGGTTCGCCCTTCTAGAGTCTTGTAATCTTTCTAAACCCATGCAAGGAGTTACAGATATGATCAGCGGCTCTTAAATCAATAATCTAAGTGGAAGTTGATCCAACTATTGATATAGACTCTAGATAGAAAACATTACTTGAGAAAATTTTCTTGGCCTGAAGATCTAGACACTCCTTTTTCCAATGTCCCTTCTTTCCACTTTTGAAGCATTTGCCCTTGGATTTGTCTTTGGGCTGGGACTTGGGCTGGTGTACTATATTCCCTTTTTTCTTCTTAAACTTTCTGTGCTTGGGCCCAGTTCTTAAAGAAGAAGCCATCATAGCTCTAGCTTGTGGCTTCATGACCTTCTCTACCACCTGAAGTTCCTTCATCAACTCCGTTAACTCATGTTTAACTTGTTCATGTTGTAATTCAACTTGAACTCAGTAAAGGAGCCTAATAGAGATTTGAGAACCATGTATACTTAGCTCTCGGGCTTAATGACAACCCCCAAGACTTTTACTTCCTAGAAAGCAGCAATTATCTTGAGCATATGCTCTCTGACTGATACTCTCTTAGACATCTAGGTGTTTATTATTGTTCGAAGAGCCTCTTACCTTGTGGATCGGCTCTTATCCACAAACATTATGGCTAATGATGTACTTATCTTGTATATAGTTGCCATGTGTTCATGTTTGGATTGAGTCACATTCGACATGGAGGCTAGCATATAGCATCGAGCAATCTCATCAGCCTTTTTCCATACCTTTTCAGCCTCACGTTCCTCAGCGGTGGAACCTTCCCCGATCACAGGATAGGTTTCATAAAGGACGTACTTATACTCCTTGGCTATGAGTATTATGTCCATGTTTCTTTTTCAGTCCGCATAATTTGGACTCGTTAGCTTATTCTCGCAGAGAATAACGACTAAGGGATTGAAAGAACCTCCACCAATCATTTTTAAAAATTTGAAAAATAAAAAAAGTTCTTAGTATTATGAAATCAAAATATTTTTGTCACTTTATCCTCATATTAAATTGATAATAGCTAACCCCATTTTCTATTATCTTTAACATGATTAATTTGGCTCTTAGAAAACTGACATAACTTCTTGGAAAGATTAATAGTTTACTAAGCGTGTTGACTACCACAAATTAATTTTCCTTCTAGGTAATGATTTAAAAAATAACTCCATTGAGTGATGGTCGTTTCTTCTCATTTCCTATAGACATACCTCACACTATAACCACTAACGTGAGCTGTCCAATTATAGTACGTGTCCCGGATTATTAATTACATCCTTCCATTAGTTCTAGATTCTTGTGGTATCTCCATCCTATACAGGTTAACTCCCAAGGTGACGCGAGGAGACTCACGATATCTAATGAGGATCGTGATGGAAGTTGTGGAGCCATTGGAACCCCTCTCCCACTTAGTTTTTTAAATAAGGGTTTTCTTGGAAAAATATCATTTGAAAAATATCAATTAAGTTCTCTTTTAACTTAAAATAAAATATCTAAATCCATAAAAATTTCTATGTTAAGGTTTATATCATTTGAAAACTTTTTCCTCATGGATTAATTTTATTTAAGTTAATAACTTAATAAGTTCAAAATTTTTCTATTTAAAATTTCCTAGAGATTTTGATCTCAATGTTTTATTTGACAAAAATAATTTTTCCTTTGCTAAAATGAATTCAAATGGCATTCCATTTTAACTTACAAAAGCTTCTAAATCCAAAATATTTTCTGTGTCAAGGATAAAAAACCTTTAAGAAAATAGCCAAGGATTAATTTTTGTTTAAGTTAAAATAACCATTTAATTAAAGAAAAATATTTTTCTTTGTCAAATAAAAATTTCCAAAGACTTTGGTCTTTGAGAAAACGTGTACATAGGACTTAAAATAAATAGCATGTTAGAAAATTATAAACGTTTTCACGTTTTTCTATTTTTAATCCTAAGTGCCCAAATAATAGAATTAATTAAATTAATGATCTTATTTAATTCTAAAATTTCTTTACTATTATTTTTTATGCAAAATATTCAAAGAATATTAACTATTGCAAAAATAATAATTTTGCATGGTATGGGACTAAAAATCCAAAAAAAATAAAAAAATATTATTTTCCTCTGGTCTTTTGCACCCGCCGCACAAGATCATGGCCCATGGAAAGATCCATGGGCTATGGACTGCAGGCGGGTGCCCGCGACCCACAATGTGCCCCAGGAAGCATCCTGGATAGGCGTGGCTAGGTCGAGGCCTACCTGGAGTCGAGGTAGCGCCTAGCCTGGGCCCGATTGCGGCTGGCCTAGGCGCTACCTTGACTCCAGGCTGACCGAGCTGCGGCTCGGCTCGGCTCGACGGCTGAGCTTGGGTGGTTCAATTTTTGCTATTTTTGTCTGTGATTGATTGGGCTTCTTCCACTTTTCCTTTTTTTTTTCCCTGCTGTTTTCATCAGCGATTTTCGTCCAGACGTTTGCAGCCTCTTGGCGATCAATCCAAGGCGACGTCTTGTTACATTTTTCATCAAAATTAAAAACCACACCCACCTATACCCTTTCAAATTGGATTTATACCATAGCTATATAAAGCATTTAAGATTATTACAGAGGATCCTATACCTCAACTGTAAGGTTTACAGACAAACTACCCATACTAAAATAGCAAAGGATCTCATGGTATTCATTAAAATTAGTCTTGCCAATTTTATTAACTAGCATGCATCAATCCTAAGCCTTTTAAAGCATTATGCTCTGATACCACTTGATACTCTGAAAACGAATAGAGGCCATGCACGCACGAAACAAAACCAGAAAAAACACCATGACATGGCGCAGCGGTAGGGAAAAATAATACCTCTTCGTGTCATTGTTTTGTTTGGCTAAGAAGAAGATGGTGAAATGACAGTCATATCTTCTTCATGCGTTAAAACTCCCGGTTGAAAATCAGCAATTCGCTTACTCCTCCGGGGCATGAACGCGAAGCCCTTTGCTTATTAGAATATTTCACTGTCTAATTTACATTGGTGAAACAACTTAGACGAGGAAAGACTCTTCTTGATCTTTTGCTATTGATTAGCAAAATCAAGAAGTCACAACAAAAAAGAAGAAAGAGACGCACGAGAGGGAGAGAGAAGAAGAAGGTTGTTTTTCTTTTCATGTGTTCTTTGCTTCTATCTCAATAAAGACCCACGACACACTTCACAATCCTGATAACCAATACCCCAATGTTTCAATATTTCAAAACATCCGGAGGCTCTCAACAGAAGAGATTTGGCTTAGCCTAAACTCTTCTGTTCCGTGAATTAATAAAAAAAAAAAAATCCTTTAGTCCAGGCTATTAGGCCAAAAATGATTTATTATTTTCATTGGACCTATTGAGCCCAAAATAATAAGCATTATTTATTTATTTATTAGACCTGTTAAAATAACGTAATAAATAATTTAATGAGCCCAAATGAACTACAATAATTATTTAAGCCTTTAATTAACTAGTTTAGGCCCAAGTTAGTTTTCTTATTATTCAATCTATGTTTAGGTCCTGAATAATTAATTAACCAATTAAACTAGATAATAAATTTAATTTCTACCATTCTTTTATTTTTTTTCAGTCTAAAAATAAATTAGACTTCCTGAATAAAATAAAATCTCTTTTATTGAGACCATTTCCTCGGCCTAAAAATAATTATGACACTTACGAGCTATTCTGAGGACAAAAAGGAATATCGTCTTGGCTACTAAAATGACTAAAATACCTTTGATATATATATATATATATATATATATATATATAGCTATATTTTGTATTTTAAATATTTCATAATATCACCATAAGAAAATATTAACTCCAAGGACAATACTGCGTTAGTTATGTTTTCGACTTACAAGTGAAATAACTAAAATACCTCTCTACACACCGTTGTACATTTGGAGAGGAAAGAGTGATTAACACCTCTCTAAAAAATCTCTACCATCCTTAGGTTTCTAATCCAATGATCCACAACTTTTTGAATATTTTCACTTTCCCAGGGAACTACTCTAAAGCCAATATCCGAGTCATGTTCCCTAAGGTCCTGGATAATTAGATCATTTAGACAATCACAAGGGGCGATATAGTATAGACATTATCTTGTACATGTTTGTCTTGACTAACTAGTTACATATACCCAACGTACAAGTATATTGGTCCTTCTAAAGAACCTCAACTATAGTATATCAAAGCATATGCTTCTAGCTTCGTCAGACCACCAACTTATAGTCAAACTGTAGAGTATAAGTCCATGCTATAGTAATAGTAGTCTAGGTTTTTATCACATAGTACTTTTATAAACTACTACTACAGGACATGTTCTCTGTATTCAAAATACACTTGTGTTATGAAATGAGAAGATTACTCAATGGCTAAAGGTTAGTCATTCCCTATTTAGAATTCATAACACAATAACCTTGCCATGATGAGATTTCCATTCTCATCATCTGGTTACGAATAGTAGTTTATGCGTAAAGTATCCCAAGGTCTATACCTTACTATGAAAGACCTCTATTCACATGAACCATTTACTTAAACACAATAGGTCTTTTCTATTAAAAATTGTACACAAATATAAAGAAGATTTCCCGAACAATTTCTACGAAAAAAAATACTTTTATTAGTACAAGTCAAAATTACATCAGAAACCTAGTCTAAGAGAGCATACATCCCAACAAATACAATTACCTAATAAAGATGGATAATTAAATATTTTCAACTTTTATATTACCCCTATTTAGAATCTCATTTTATTTTGGGGCTAGGTAATGTAAGTTCCTAATAAATATATATAAATAATAATTTTCAACTTTTGCATTACCTTGCTCTATTCTCTCTTCTTTTTTTTTTTTAATCTAATCCACATTTACTTAAACATAGAGTACGGACTAACTAGAAGATCATAGAATATAAATAAACAAAAAATCCCTACTTATACTCCATCACAAGGTTCTTAACAATTTCAATGAAGCAAAGTATCACAACATTTACTAAAACATAAATAAGGTTAATTAAAATTCTCAAGGCTTCGTGTATATCATATCAAATACCCAAGTTTACTTAAGAATATACCAGCCAAGACAAATGTCATATCAAATTTTCATGCCAAGAGAAAAAGAATAGCATTCCTACAAGAGTCCTAAATATGCCAACATTAAAAAAAAAAAAAGCCCAATTTTTTATATAAGAGAGTAAAACACTAGGAATATGAATAATTCAATGAATACTTGAAGACAGTAAAGTCTAAACCTCTTCCAACACTTAATTGGACATCCTCATTGGCCACAATTAGACATAGAAATACATCCAAATGAAATTAAATGAATAAGGAAAAGAGAGAAAGGAAAAAAAAATGATACTTCCTAAGTATGTTAAAGTTTAAATTCAACACAGTGTTTAAAGAGAAAAAGGTAGCATTGCCCACGTATTTGCAAAAAATCCTTCCAGAACTAAAGACAAAGAATTTCATAAATTAACTCAAATTAACTAAAATATGCTTTAAGAAAACAAGCAGAAAAAAAAACTAAAGTACAGTTAGTAGAAATCCTATGAAAGCTATAAAAATTTATAAAATAAAAGTGCATAAATAAAATAAAATAAAATAAAATGTCTAAAAGGCTAGTGCTGTGGTGACTAATGGCAAGAAGGTTCGCAGCCATCTTGCTATCCAGCAGATCCACTAGGGCAGCTTGGTGCAAGAGGGTTATTGGGTCTTCTAGGAATGGCTAGATACTAGATATCCTCTATGAAATCACATTAGAACTTATGCTTTGTTTGCAAATCCTCTAGCATCTCAGTTTGCCTCGGTTACTACTATTTAATCTTAGTAAGTAGCTTGTCCTACTCCTCATGTTGCCTCTCGTCCTCTACCTATTTCTCTTGAAAAACCTTATGCTGCCTATGGAACCACCTCAACTGCTCAGTGTACAAATCTTGGAGCTAAGTTACATCTGCTTGTAATCTATCCTACTTCATCTTTATCTGGCCTAGTGCATACTGCTTTTCACCTTGTAAATAAGTTGAAGTAGTGGTCTAGCCTCTATTCGGCCTAGGTCTTAAGATGCATTTGCTACTGGGGAATGCTCATTTGGTTGCTGCAGCTACTGCCAAGGCTATTGTGGTGGTAGCTGTAGCTATGGCAATTGCTCTTGTGGTAGTGGCTCTTGAGACTACTCCATCATATCCCTATCTCACATCTCCTAACATGTGAACCATCTCCCTCTATATGAGAACTCACAATTAATTTAGGTACTCTAAGAAACTAAATCACTAGAGAATATAGTGACTGGTATCTCTCATTCAATAGGAACATAGATATGGTGGAGGATACGAGTGATAAGTATGGGGTAAATGGTAAGTAGTCAGATGCTACTACCTCTCTCATGTAGGAGATAATAACAAGAGCTAGTGGGCAAGGTTGGGAATGGACTATCTTGTGTAGGGCATAAAGGTCAATCACTCGAGCCTCATTGAGACTAATGGCTATACGGGCAACATTGAAGCCTAAAGGATAGATAATACACTAGAGGTGAGGAGGCATATTGGTGACTTGAATGATCATGGTAGGCCTAGCCTAGATGTAGTCTAAGTTAAAGTCCTAATGGGTGGTTGAGAAATCCTAGTCAAACTTAAAGGTGACCCTTTTGTTATAGGTGTCTATCTCTACGAACGGTCCCTCATCATCTACCCCAGAAGCCCCCTAGTTAAGTGAATGGACAACTCTTGACTACCATGTCTATAGTCCTTAAAATACTACGTCTTCTTTCAGAAATACTAGACCATTTTTACCAATGTAGGATAGTTAGCCCCTATCAATCCTAATATGGGAGCCCAGCATATCTGTCTGAATAGGGCAACTAAATGGTAGTCCATGTCTAACTCAAAATATATTGTCTTCTCAACAATTATCTTATTATAGACCCTAGTGTTGTACCACTCCTTGCACTTATCGCCTAAAAGATGCCCTTGAGAAATTGTGGGATAAGTGGTGGGAGACTAGGAGAAGGAAGCTTCACCACTCTTCTTCTTAGATGGAAGCTTGGACTGTCTAGGTGGTATGGTAGTGGAGATGTAAAAGAAAAATAGGTAGAAGAAGGGAGGGAGGTCTCTTCCTATCAAATCAACAACATTTTAACTCCAACTCCAACTAAAGTCAACACCACAATTAAGTCCCCAATCCATAACTCAATCTCCAAACCACGACAACTTAAACGAAAATTTTGAAAATGTAAAACAAAAGAAATAAAGCACACAAATATCTGTGTTAGGAAAATTTTCCAAGAGAATAAAAGTTTGTCGCATTATAAACAAAGTCCCATAGAAAACATCATCATCCATGCATCTATCCTATATCTAAGTTCAAAAGGCAAAAACAGTTCCATTTTTTTTTATCACCCACACATTAATTCCTTAAAGCACAATGCATTTTCATCACAAAAGTATAAGACAACACCTTATTTCACTAACTCAGCTTTACCCCTCAGCCACATAAAAATCACTAGCAAATATATTTGATAAAAATAAAGCATAATTCCATAGCCCAAAAGGAAATAAAAAGTCAGTTCCAAATATCACAAAATCTTAGAGACAGGAGCACTACTAATATATCAACATCAAGAGAATCTCTGCGTCACATAAGCAAATTTTAGAGAAAATAACACATGCAACACCCCCTTCCACTTAAACATTTCATTCATCAAAGTTTAACACAAACATTGCACACCAATGTTAAACACACCTCAATCTCCTCAAGGTAATAACATTTCGATATTCACAACAAAATAATATAATTTCAACATCCATTGAACAAACTTACTAGAAATTCCTCAAAACAATTAACATAAAGCAGTGTAATCCTTGAAGCAAAATTAAGGCACCCAATAAAAGCAAAAGTTACGAAAACTCTATACTATGAATAAATATCAACGTATTAAGCAAAGTGTAAATTCCCTATAAGCAAAGACACTTAAAGAGAAGGAGGATGCACTTCACCAACAAAATTTTCAACAGAAAAGTGGGAGGGGTTGTTACATGCAGTTTCTTGATCAAATCTTCAAGTGATTACCACTAATTCAATGGTGGCTAGGCAGACTTAAGGAGGAGAAAAGATGAAACTTTTCTCAAGTGCAAGAAGGCAATAAAATAACAACTGAATAGAAATACAATGGAAAGGTAGATTTCATGAGAAGAAGAGAAGTTTGAAAGAAATTGAATGTGGGGAGGGTTGGGTCTTACCCCACAGTTGGTGGGGAAGAGAATGGAAAGAGAATTGGAGTTTGAAGAATTTGGGAAAGAAATTGATAGCCATGGCTTCTTATTTGAAAGAAATTGGCACTAGTTGAATGATACTAATGGGTGCCAGTTACTCTCAGTATTTTAGTGAATTCAATGTTCCTAACTCAAACTGGTGCTTGTTTAATTGATTTAAAAAGCGGCAACTTGGATCAGTAACCTACAATATGGATTATTTTTATTTATATTTTATATATTATATTTTTCATTCTTTTTCAATTAATAGAAAAAAAAAACAAACACCGCAACAAAAACATAACAAAAATTAAACTACATTAAACCAAAATAAATAAACCAACCAAATTAAAGTCAAACTAAGTTCAAATCTAAAACACATAAAAACAAGTAAGAGCATTAAATAAGCTAACAAAGAATAAATAAAATTATCCATAAGTAGTAAATTGAACAGTTCATTGTGTGAATTATCCTCTGGTAGTCACTGGAAGAGCTTTTCCGCAAGGAGATTTGCAATTTGCCTGATTTGGTTCTTAAGGTTGTGAATTGATGCCTCTTAGTTTCTCGTTGATGTTTTAACTCCTTAGAAGCATGAATTGCTAGAAGAACTAACTTATTGTTAGAATTCGTGGACTCCTAAACGCGGAAAACATCCACGAATCCCTCCCGAGGACCCAAGTAAACGATTAAGAAAATCTAAGGTTTAAGAATTACCTCTGGTTGCTGTAATCGAAATCCTTCGATTCTGATTGCGCTGTTGTACGTTCAACCCGAACAATTACCAGACGTTGCAGTATGCGAACGTTCTCTATCGGATACACACCGCGAACTCACTCAATACCCGGGGAGTGCTAGTGCCTAGGGTTTGAGAGGTTTTTTTTTTCTTTTGGTAGAGAATGGCACGAATGTTCTCAACCAAAAAATTGGACTTTTGAAAAGACGGCTAGGGTTTTCTTAAAAACCCCCGAACCTCTTAGAGTCCAACCCTAATAATATCTTATCATATTCTAATTTAAATTCAAATTAAATTAAAACTGATATGATAAGATTCTGTCATTATCTCGGTAATTTAACTAATTAATTTACCAAGTCAGATTCTTATAATCTAGACATCATCCAGATACATCGATTAACTTAGACATATTTCCAGATTCATTGTATCTGGTAAATTTTCTAAGTACGATTAACTTAGACATATTTCCAAATTCATCGACTCTGGTCACCAGAAAAACAACCTAACAAGTTCGCTTATTGTGTGACCCTATAGGTTCATTTAACACTAGCAGTGTGCCTAAATCATATTTAAATAGCCCACAAATTATAAGCGGTTTCTAGCAAAACATTATAACTATCCAGGTTAAATGAAGATCGGTGATCTTTTTGAACCAAACCATAATTTTATATTTAGTCCTTTTGTCACACGATATCCAGATTAAGCATAAGGCACGGAGCATGTCATCCTTATTAAGCTTAATCGATTATTTCTTGATTTCATAGTAGACTGTTCAAACAAATGATATCAATATCTTAGATTGATATATTTGAGCACGGCCATGCATTTTTAACAGTCTAACTTATCAAGGGGCCCATGGATATCTCTCCCATAATTGAGAGGGACAAATTCCTTCACAATCAATCATATTCCTTTCCTTGATTTATTCTATATCCAATAGTAGTCTAATTTATTATCTGGTTAAAGACAACTTTAGACAATGTCAAAATATGGAATTTATCAAGTAGGAAACTATGATGAATTTAAGTCGAAGGACTTTCAATATTATTATGGCTAGAAAGTACTTATGACATATTCCATGAAGTACTCTCACAGTCGGTCATGTCCAATACAATGTTCTATAACATTTATTTATGTCTTAACTCGATATCACAAATATCCATGGACAGTAAAATATAGCCATCAAGTCACAAATATACTAATCTTAATTTATTATTATTCCAATAATAATAATCGATCAGGGACAGTTTTAGAATAGTCATTGTATTCATTGTGGGGTTTTACTATGAAGTCACGTACTTGATGACCACAAAACAAAACTCACTATTCATGGAAAGGAAAGCCTCATATTATTATATAAAACATAATGATAATAGTATAAGTACAAATTTACTCTAGGGCATATCCCCAATACTTATATACCAAATCTTCAAGTGAGGGCTTTAATGGTTGTTGAAGTGGAGGAGGTGGAGGTGCATGGTAAAGAAGAGGCGCTTGAGGCCTTGCCATTAGTCTAGCTTGAACACCTTGAGAAGGAAACGGTTGGCCTTGCCCTTGATTACTCCATGAAAATTTCGGGGGGTTTTGTTAATTGAGATTATAGGTATTTTCACTTGCTTCAAAGATTAGCATTCATGATTTGGGTGGCTACCTCTACAAAATCATTGCTCATAACTTGAGCGAGAGGATTTACATTTATCTCCTCAATCTTCTTTGTTAGGGCCTCTAACTTTACTTCTATAGCCACTATGGTGTCTATGCTTTAAATTTCTTGCATACGTGCCTTACGCTTCAAATTTCCCAAAGAATAGCTATTTACAAAAATATACTCAATTAAATCTCATAGCTCTTTTGGAGTCTTAGTTGTTGTAGAACCTCTAAATAAGGCATCAAGGAGCTGCTTAATAGTAGTGTTCAACCTATTGTGAAGTATCAATATCTAAATTCCCAACTCCAATCCATGGTGTAGATACTTCCTTAGCAATTCCTTCCATCTCTCTTAATAGTGATAAAGATTTTTTTATTCTATTTGCGCGAAGGAGAATATGTCATATCTGAGTTTTGTAGTCATTGTTGGAGGGAAATATATGCAAGAAAATTTTCTACTAGTTTTTCCCAAGTAGTAATAGAACCAAGAGGAACTGACTTAAGTCATGAATTTGTTCTATTCTTAAGAGAAAACGAGAAGAGTCTAAGCTTGATCGCATTATTGGAAACGCCATTTATTATCATAGTATCATGAAACTCTAAGAAGCTTGCTATGTGCACATTTGAGTCCTCATCTAGTAGTCCATCAAATTGTGTTGTTTTTTTGTACTATTTGAATGAAAGAGGGTACAAGTTTGAAAATATTGGCCTCCATATGTGGCATCAAAATACTTGATTCTGTCCCATTAAGTGAAAGTATAAAATAATTTCCCACAGTTCTTCTATTACCATTTCCATTTTTAGCTTGATCTCTATGAATTCTTATATTACCACCATGGTTTTCTATGTTTTACAAATTCTCTAATAGAACAGACAATATACCTCTTTCGTCCAAATTCTGAACTACCAAATTTTCTTCTTGTCTTTCTCTCTTCAACCTTCTCAAAGTCCTCTCTATCTTAGGATTAAAATTCTCAGTATGACCTTGCACTCTTCTACTTATATATAAGAAAGATTTCCCTTCAAATCAAACATAAAACACCAACTACTTTGATTTTTAAAACAACTAATCATCAACAGTGAAACATAATCAAAATATATCTCAATGTAAAAGGACCTTTATGACCAATTTCCAAATAAATAAAAGAATAAAGTATCAAAGAATCAAAATATCAATGAAATTCCTAAAAGCACAAAATAACAAAACTACATAAAAACAAAAGAAAATTATCAAGTACTACTGGCCAAATCAACTCTATTTAAAAAAGAACATACACAGCTACCTAAATACAATTTAGTGATAAGCACATGTAATTTCTTCAAAAACTGCATACTATTACTAACAATAGGATACAAGAAATTCCTAACATCTCATAGAAAAGGAAAATGGTTTTTTCAAAAATTTTCTTTTTTGTGATCATAATTTCTTTCTGAAAAGAAAAAAGGACATTTTTTCTTTTCTTTGTGGTGGGAGAAAAACATACAAGGGGTTAGTACAATTATTGGCAACAAAGGAGTATCAAGAACTCCTCGAGGGAAATACATATGAAATTCGCCAATATAACATACACAACTATCTAAATACAAATTAGTGATAAGTACACACACACACACACACACACACACACACATATATATATATTATATGTATATATACAAGGCTAAATCAACAAAACTCATACGTTTCAAAATATTTCCATTATTTTCTCGGCAATAGCACCAAAATTTTGACGCGTGTTTTGTGTGTATATGCTTCTCTTAGGAAGTATTATCTCAAAATCACTCAAAATAATCAATTTTTATATTAAAATACTAAAATTACTCACACTATGAATATATAGCCAGGTATTTCTATCATGTTGCATGGAGTTATAACTGGTAAGTATCAAAGAAACCCAAGGTAAGCGGCAAGCACCCCTACTTTACTATCATTTTATTGTTGGCCAATCATAATATGTATGCAAAATAATGAATTAACCTAGGAGAATACCAACCACACACATGAAAGGTCACTTAAGGTCCTAAAATCACCCCGAGAGTAAGAAAAAGAGATAAGTCATGTAAATGAAAGAAATTCCCTCAATTAAACTCAACATCAAATAGCTAAATAAGCTAAACAAAAATCTAAATCTTGCACCAAAGAGTTGGTCTCAATTAAGACCCATACTCTCTGGAGCTATGATCCTTCTACCCTCTACCTAACGATGGGCATCTCTATCTCACTAATTAAAATCAAAGAAGTATTAAGATCATTAACCTATTGGAATTTTCGAAAAAGTAGTGTCCCTATATCTTAGCAACACACAATCCATCAATCACAAAGCCCTATTCCTTTAACCCCTCTCTCGAGTTAATCAAAGCAAAGCAAATAGACTAAACAAATCATATAGGAACTGATGCGTGTTTTTTAGTGTAGAGAATATTATCAACAAACGTCTACAATCAATCAAGCTTTAATTAAAATGGTAGTCACTAAAATCACATATACGGGTAAGTATACCCATCATATAGTATAGGGAATAGTAAGTATTGAATCCACGAGAACTTAGGCTCCCACCTTACTTTACACAAATCTTTATTGTTTAGCCAATAAAATAAAGAAACAGAAGTAAATAACCTACTAACCTAATATATTAGAGAAAATCAAGTCACATAAGAATAATCACAAGAATAATCAATAAGTGAGAACAGGGAGAAAAGACATGAAAATAGATAGAAATCCTTAAAGACATAACAATGATTGACTAAAATATCACAATTAATTATCATCTTGGCACCATGAAAGAACAAAATATAGACTCCACTTCTTTTCCAATCCATGAAATCACTATTTTCTAGTCAATTTAGCAGATTTTTCAATTAAACTGAAACAACCAAAAGATGCATGAAACTTATTCCTCAACTAATATTTCGATACTCTAGGCAATATCAAAGCATGAAATTAGCCAACGACCCTATCCTCTAGGTGAAATCAATTAATCTTTGATTAATTTGGTTCTTTGTTCTTAAATTCGTTTTCCAAATCCGTTAAAAGATAACAAGTATGAAATAAATTAGATTAAATCAACCCCTAACATCATATCCCAAGTTAATTAGAAGTAAATCCAAATTCGTCAATTCACTAATAATAGCATGTAATCAAACACCAAGAATTATAATCAATTGATCAAAGAATTAAATTAACCCAAAGTCATGAATCCAAAAACATCCTCTAAACACAATTAAAATAATTAAAAGTTAAGTTTCCAATAAATTACAAAGAAGAGAAAAAGAAACCACTCATAGATAAGTGAGCTTTCTTCTTCTTCCTTGAAACTTTCTTGAGCAACCTCATATTCTTCTCCAAGAATTCTCTATGATGATCCTAAATCTTGGTGTTTCTCTAGGAGTTCTATAAAATATTACAATGAAAACTCAAGAACTAGAACTCTTTTATACAATATTATTCTCTTGTATTTATAAGAGTTTTAGTTACCAAAAAGTTCCTACAAGAGTCATTTCCTATAGTTGAAAGAGTTCCAAAAATAATCTAACTGAAATTGCTAAAATCTGCTCGGAAAAGGAAACTCGCCTCTTTAAATCGGCACACGATAGGCATTGGCCGTGCCTACTATGCCTCTATATCAGTCCTATTTTTCTAGTGAAGGGCCAGTGCCAGCAGTGCTCTGCCCTGTCCTGCCGGCGCCTACCCTGCTCTGTCGCTGCATCGATTTTTGCCTTTTTCTTGATTTATTTTGCATAAAAATACCAAAATATCTTTCCAAAGAAAAAATATCAAATATGAAGGAATATGTCTAATTATTCTATCAAATATATCACAAAATAATCTCAAATAATTATAAAATAAATGATGATTTTAGCCCCTATCACATTCCCTCATACTTGAATCTTTTCTTGTCCTTAAGCAAACAAGAATTAAAGCACTTAAGAAAATGCTTATGAACAAATTAAATCAATTCATCAAAATTTTCCTTAGCAAATTCATCGATAATAAAACAATATTCCTCTTCTCATCATTCACTCAAACATTTCAAAATCTTGAAACTCATGGATTAAATCAAACAATCCCAAAGCCATCAAAGTTAAGTTAAACAAACTCATATCTAGTACAAGAAAATCATCCTACTCCTCAAGCAAAAACATAGACAATACAAATCATACACGTTAAGCTAATTAACCAATTCTAGCATTATGAACTCAAATTTGCATAACTCAAGTTATGAAGTAAGGAAAACACTCCACTCTTTTTTTTTTTTTTTTTTGTCTGTTTTCTTCTTCTTTTTTTTCTTTTTCAATGACTTAGGGAATTAATAGCATCAAGTGAATGGATTCTTCTTTACGCACTGTATTGGCCCCCTTATAGTCATCATTATTTTTTTAGCATGTTTTTATGCCCTTTTGCCTTTTTGCCTTCGAGATATCCTCAAGATAGTGCACTGAACAATACTTGCTACTTCTCTCATATTAACCCCCTTTTTAGCAAAAGGTCTCTTTTTTTTTAATTTTTTTTCTCAAAAGATGAAAGCAAATTTTTTCAGCTCACATTTTTTTTTTCTTTTCACTCAAATTTTTTATTTCCTCACATTCCTTATTCACAACTTAAAGTCAAGCAAACTTTAAATCTATAATACAAGAATTAATCAACAACTCTTTCCGTATTTCATCATATCATCCATATTCAAACTTAAAGAATAAAACAAAACTCAAATACCAAATATAAAGTTAACTTAAATTCCTAAGACATAGCAAAATCCAACTTAATACACACGTTTACCTTTTAAATAAAAATCTAACTATAATGAATGAGAAATCTATATCCAAAATTTAAAAGAAAATCATAACTTCAATATAGACAAATAAGCTCAATTTAGCTCTACAATTTCCAAATTTTCAAGAAAATTGCAACAAAATTATTTTTCAAAATTCAAAAATTTTCCAAAATGGCTCAATACCAAGAAAACATCAAGATAATTGATAAAAATTTGGACAAAGAATAGCACCAAATCACTCTCCCACACTTAAACTAGATAATCGCTTCACTAGCTAAAAATTAACACATTAAAGCGTCTCCAAAGGGAAAAAAAGATAAAGGAGGTAGAAGGTTAAACAATACTCCCTAAGTTCAATAATGCACCAATAAATATTAAAATTTGAAGAAGACTAGAAGAGTTTGGTTAAGAAACTATTATTCAAACCTGTAAAATTAAACACTCATAAAAGAACAAAGAAAACAATAACCAAAATAAAAAACACCAAAAATAAAACACAAGAATGACTAACAAAACTCTTAAGAATAAACACAACGACTGACTTCCCCATACTTAAACTAGGACATAGTCTCCTTAATACTAGTAGGAAAAGACACCTAACAAAACCAAACACAAAATAAAGATGCAAAATATTTCCACTCATCATGCTTCTTCATCAAACCTTTGTAAAAGAAATTAAAGTTCAAAGTATAATATAGATATAATGAATGTCGAAAGAAGGGAGGTGTTTGAAAAAGGTCATATTTATGAAAACAAATTTTCTCTACAAAGCAAAACACATAAACCACATTCTATAACATCCCTTTAGTTAAACAAATATTAGTTTCAATATATGAGTACATATGGTATCTAAAAAATGCATCAATCTTGCCATCACCAATTAACCCTTCAAAAAATTTGTCATAATGAAAATTCCACTTTAAATATAGTAATTGAGTTCTTAAAGATGGAATCAACAAATCCTTACTTTGCACCACATCTACAAATACTAAGTTACCTCCCTTTGAATGGGGTAAATGGTAGAATTTATTAGCATACTCAAAGTGTTTCGGACGATGTAGCATTGAAAGATTCAACTCCTTGAGGTATGTTAGGCTCAACACATCATCATTTGGACCAAAGTTCTCCAATAATTGAGGAGAACCTAAAAAATTGTGTGACAAAGAGAAATTAGAATTGTTAGCACATAGAATAGAATCGAATACCTATTATTAGCACATAGCCTCTCTCTTCTCCATGGTCAATAGTATGGGCCAGCATGAACTCATGAGTCTCCTCAACAATCTTAGCTACTTGTGTCTTTTGATCCCACAATCGTTGGGAAGCTTGTTCATGCCACTGAACAGATGAATGTGTATTGGCAAAAAAAAGAATTCACTAATACTTCTAATGACATCTCACTAAAAACGTCAATATGAGCTTGTAATTTTGCCAATCTATCATCAGTGTAACTCCTTAGCTTTGGTGCCAAAAAATAATTATCCATGATGAGGTCAACCTCGCACTCAAAGAAAAACAAAAATTAAATCGAAAAAAATAGCAAAATTTAAACAAATAAAAAAACAAAATCATACGCTAATAAAAACACTTAAATATTCACAAAGTACCTAAAAAACAAAAGTTAGTGATATTTACAAATACAACAAAGGCTAAATCAATAAAATTCAAGTGTTTTCGATAGTGTACATGCCTGACAACGACGCAAAAAACTTAATGCGTGTTTTGCAGTGTAGAAAATATTATCAATAAAGTCCAAAATCAATCAAGCTTTAATTAAAATTTTAATCACTAAGACCATATAGACGGGCAAGTATACCTATTATATAGTAAAGGAAATACTAAGTATCGAATCCGCGAGAATTTAGGCTCCCATCTTACTTTATCCAAATCTTTATTGTTTAGCTAATAGAACAAAAGAATAGAAGCAAGTAACCTATTAACCTAATATACTAAAGAAAATCAAGTCACACAAGAAAAGTCATAAGGATAATCAAGGAGTGAGAACAAGGAGAGAAAACATGCAAATAGATAGAAATCCTTAAAGACATAACATTGATTGACCAACAATTATCACAATTAATTATCTTCTTGGCACCATGAAGAAACAAAATAATGACTCCGCTTCTTTCCTAATCTTTGGAATTACTATATTATAGTTAGTTTAGCAAATTTCACAATCAAACCTAAACAACCAAAAGATGCATGAAACACATTCCTCAACTAATATTCCTATACTTTAGGTAATATGAAAGTATGAAATTAGCCAATGCGAAATAAACTAATCTTTTATTACTTTGGTTTTTTGTACTCAACTTCGTTTTCCAAGTCCGTTAAGAGATAACAAATATGAAATCAATGACATTAAATCCATTCCTAATATCATTTTCCAAGTTAATTAGAAGCAAATCCAAATTCATCAATTCACTAATAATAACAAGTAATCAAATACTAAGAATAATAATCAATTGATTAAAGAACTAAATTAACCCAAAGTCATGAATCCAAAAAACATCCACTAAATGTAATTAAAATAATTAAAACTCAAATTAAAAATAAATTACAAAGAAGAGAAAAAGAAACCACACATAGACAAGTAAGCCTTCTTTTTCTTCTTCCTTGAAACTTTCTTGAGCAACCTTCTCTTTTTCTGCAAGAAATCTCCTAGTTCATCCTAAATTTTGGTGTTTCTCTAGGAGTTCTGTAAAATATTATAATGAAAACTCAAGAACTAGAACTCTCTTGTACAATGCTATTCTCTTATATTTATAGGAGTTTTAGTTGCCAAAAAGTGCCTACAAGAGTCCTTTCTCGCGATTGAAAGAGTTCCCAAAAGAATCCAACTAAAATTTCAAAAATCAGCATGGAAAAGAAAATTGGCCACCTTAAATCGGTGCACGGCCTGTGCCAGCCATGCCTCTGAGCAGGCGTCAGCTGTCCACTATGCCAACCCTATTTTCCCAGTGAAGGGCCGATGCTGGTAGTGTTCTGCTGTCGTGCTTTGTCGCTACGTCAGTTTTTTCTTTTTTCTTGATTTATTCTATTTAAAAACACTAAAATACCTTTACAAAGGTAAAATATCAAATGTTTCACAAAATACCTCAAATAACTATGAAATAAATGATGATTTTAGCCCTTATCAGGAACCTAATTGCTAACCTAATCTCTTGAAATCATTGGAAAATGGCAACCCTAAATCAATCACCCCTACAAGTGATTCAATGCTTAAAATAAACTTCTGTTAAATTACATAAGATAGAAAACAAAGCATAAAAAAGGTTAAATCTTTCAAATACAATATATATCCAAAATAGCCCAACAAAATCAAGATAAAATTACAAAGAAGAAGTGAAAAATCTCTTAGATAAGTAGGATATTCTTCTCCCTTATTGACCTCTCTTGAAGATGCTCATTTTCTCTTCAATAAAGATCTCCATCTTCCCTCTTGTGCCTCATTGGGGCTCTCTAGGGCTTTTTAAGGTTTTCTCCCATCCAACTCATGTCCAAATGAAATCTTAGAGGTCTTTTTATAGCTTGTACCTTGAAAAACCCTTAAAAAAAATCAGAACAGTAATTTTTGTGACATGAACTGATGCCTATTAGACAATAATACTAGGTGCAGCTTCATCTATCTTTTTAAGGTTCGAGCTATAAGTTGGCGGCTATTCAACGATCCAGACTAGCATCAATTACTCTTATTAGTTTAGGTTCTCTGGTTTTTAGAAATTAATGGGCGATTATTAGGATATATTAGCATGCACCAATTTAGTCTTCTGAGGCTCATTTGTATGCTTTTTCACCTTGTTTCTTCACCAAATCCTCTTCTTATGCATTCTACACAAAATAAGGTGAAGATAAGGAAGTAAGTAGTCATTAATTCAATACTTTTGAGAAATTATGGCATAAATTACATGAAATTAAGTATATTTTAGGCACTTATCACTCCACCACACACTTAAGATTTTACTTATCCTTAAGAAATTTACCAACAACAATAAGTGCCATAAGTAAAAAGAGGATTTTTGGCAACAATGACACTTATGATAAAGATATTCTTTTTTTTTTAGTTGAAAATCTAAACTCGTGTAAACTCATGTATTTGATATGTTAAACAAAAGGCATCGATGTTGAATTAAACAGGTTTATACTCATTCAGAATACTTCATCTCATCTCCTAGGTTAGGAATACAAACTAAGTGATTCATTGTGAACCAACTTAAGTTCTATGTCTTTCAAGCTACTGCAAAATATAGGTAATAAACAAATAAGTTGTCCATATGCTTACTTTTGCATGGTAATGTAATCTTCTAATAAAGATGGATGAATAAAGATTTTTATGTTTTACATTACCCTTTTTTTAATCTATTTTTTATTTTTTGTTTTTAGTATTGTAATGCAAATGTATAATAAAGATATGTAAATAATGATTTTCAACTTTTATATCACCTTGCTCTATTCTCTTATTTTTTTTTTACCCCAATCCACATTTATTTAAACCTAAAGTAAGAACTAGCTAGAAGATCATATAATATAAATCAACCAAAATTCACTACTTATACTTCACCACAGAGTTCTCATTAATTTCTAAGTTGTAAAGTGTCACAACATTTACAAAAACATAAACAAGGTTAATTTTAAATCTCAAGAATTAACCTATATCGTATAATATATACAAGTTTATCTAAGTATATCCCAATCCAGACAAACCTCATACCAAATTTTTATTCTAAGAGAAAAGGAGCATTCCTATAAGAGTCCAAAATATGTCAAAAATTGAAAAAAGGTCCTTTTTTATATGAGAGAGAAAAGCATTAAAAAAAGAATAATTCAATGAATACTTGATGAAACTAAAGTTAAAACTCTTCCCACACTTGAATTAGACAATTTCTTCATTAGGCACAAATAAACATAGAAACATATCCAAAGGAACATAAATGAATAAAGAAAAGGGGGAAAGGAAAAAAAAATGATACTTCTAAAGTGTGTTGAAGCTCAAATTCCATAAGGTGTTGGAAGAGAAAAAAATTAGTATTACCCACGTGTTTCCAAAAAATCCTTCTACAACCAAAGAGAAAGAATATCATAAATTAACACAAATTAACTAAAATGTGCTTTCAGAAAATGTTCATAACATAAACTAAAGTACTAACACAAGAAATTCTATGAAAGGTGTAAAAATATATAAAATAAAAGTACATAAATAAAATAAAATGTCTGAAAGGCTAGTGCAATGGTGATTAAGGACTGCTAGATTTGCTGTCATCCTACTGTCCACCAGATCCACTGGGGTTGCTAGGTGAATGAGGGTCATTGAGGCATCCAGGAATGACCAAATGCCTGATATGCTCCATGAAGTCACGCTAGAACTTCTTCTTGGTTTGCAGATCCTCTAACATCTTGTTTTCTGCCTCTGCTACTGGTATCTAATCTCAGGAAGCAACTTGACCAGCTCCTCAATTGTCTCTTATCCTATACTTATTTCTCTTTAAGGACTTTATATTTCTTCTAGAACCACCTCAGCTGCTCATTTTACAAATCTCGGAGTTGTGTTACATCTACTCGTAATTAACAATGTCCTCATTGGCTAAAACTTAACATATTAAAGCGTCTCCAATGGGGAAAAAAAAGATAAAGGAGGTAGAAGGTTAAGCAATACTCTCCAAGCACAATAATGCACCGATAAATATTAAAAACTTGGAGAAGAATAGAAGATTTTGTTTAAGGAACTATTATTCAAACCTACAAAATTAAACACGCATTAAAAAATAATGAAAAGTAACAAAAAAAAAAAGCACACCAAAAATAAAACACAAGAAAGACTACTAAAACTCCTAAGAATAAACACAATGACTCACCCCCCATACTTAAACTAGGACATAGTCTCCTTATTACTAGGGAAAAAGACACCTAACAAAACCGAACACAAAACAAAGATACAAACTCTTTCCACTCATCATGCTTCCTCATCAAACCTTTGTAAAAGAAATTAAAGCTCAAAGTAGAAGATTGACAAGATGAATGTAGAAAGAATAGAGGTTTTTGAAAAAGGTAATGTTTATGAAAACAAATTTTCTCTACAAAGTAAAACACATAAACCGCATTCTGTAACATCCCTTTAGACACATAAATATTATTTCCAACGTATGAGTGCACATGGTATCTAAAGAATGTATCAATCTTGCCATCACCAATTAACCCTTCAAAAGATTTATCACAATGAAAATTTCTCTTTAAACTTAGTAATTGAGTTCTTAAAGATGGGATCAAGGAATCTTTACTTTATACCACATCTACAAATACTAAGCTTCCTCCCTTTGAATGGGATAAAGGGAAGAATTTATTAGCATACTCAAAGTGTTTCAGATGATGTAGCATTAAAAGATCCAATTCCTTGAGGTATGCAAAGCTTAACACAACATCATTTGGACTATTGTTCTCTAGGAATTGAGAGGAACCTAAAAAATTGTGTGATAAAGAGAAATTAGAATTATTTACATATAGAGTAGAATCAAATACCTCTCTTTCCATATTGTGTAATTGCCCTTCATAGCCTCTGTCTTTTCCATTGTCAATTGTATAGACCAGCATGAACTCATAAGTCTCCTCAACAATCTTAGGAACTTGTGTATTTTGATCGCACAATCGTTGGGAAGCTTGTTCATGCCACTAAATAGATGAATGTGTATTGGCAAAAAAAAAAAAAAGAATTCACTAATACTTCTAATGACATCTCACTAAAAATGTCAATGTGAGCATGTAATTTTGCCAATCTATCATCAGTGTAACTCCTTAGCTTTGGTGCCCAAAAATAATTGTCCATGATGAGGTCAACGTCGCACTCAAAGAAAAATAAAAATTAAATTGAAAAGAAAAATAAAAAATAGAAAAAATTTTTAAAAAACAAAATCATATACTAATAAAAAGACTTAAATATTCACAAAGTACCTAAAAAAATAAAAGTTAGTAATATTTACAAATACAACAAAGGCTAAATCAACAAGATTCAAGTGTTTCCAATAGTGCCCATGCCCAGTAACGACGCTAAAAACTTGATGCGTATTTTTCAGTTTAGAAATTATTATCAATAATGTTCACAATCAATCAAGTTTTAATTCAAATGCTAATCACTAAAACCACACATACGGTTAAGTATAATTATTATATAGTATAGGGAATACCAAGTATCGAATCCACGAAAACTTAGTCTCCCACCTTACCTTATCCAAATCTTTATTGTTTAGCCAACAGAATAAAGGAATAGAAGCAAGTAACCTACTAACCTAATATACTAGAAAAAATCAAGCCACACAAGGAAAGTCACAAGGATAATCAAGGAATGAGAACAAGGAGAAAGGATATGCAAATAGATAGAAATCCTTAAAGACATAACATTGATTGATTAGCAATTATCACAGTTAATTATCATATTGACACTATGAAGGAACAACATATAGACTCCACTTATTTCCCAATCTATATAATTACTATATTATGGCCAGTTTACCAGATTTTACAATCAAACCAAAAAAACCAAAAGATGCATGAAACACATTCCTCAACTAATATTCCTATACTCTAGGTAATATCAACGAATTAAATTAGCTAATGATCCTATGCTTTAGGAGAAATTAAATAATCTTTGATTACTTTGGTTCTTTGTTCTCAACTTCAATTTCCAAGTATGTTAAGAAAATAACAAATATGAAATCAATGACATTAAATCAACCCCTACCATCATTTTCCAAGTCAATTAGAAGTAAATCCAAATTCATCAATTCACCAATAATAACAAGTAATCAAATACTAAGAATAATAATCAAATGATTAAAGAACTAAATTAACCCAGCATCATCAATCCAAAAACATCCTCTAAATGAAATTAAAATAATTAAAACTCAAATTAAAAATAAATTACAAAGAAGAGCAAAGAAACCACTCATAGACAAGTAAGCCTTCTTCTTATTTCTTGAAACCTTCTTGAGCAATCTCCTCTTCTTCTCCAAGAATTCTCCTAGATCCTCATAAATATTGGTGTTTCTATAGGAGTTCTATAAAATATTACAATGAAAACTCAAGAAGTAGAACTCTCTTGTATTTATAGAAGTTTTAGTTGCTAAAAAGTGCCTACAAGAGTCCTTTCCCATAGTTGAAGGAGTTTTCAAAAGAATCCAACTAAAATTTCCAAAATCTGTGTGGAAAAGAAAACCTGCCACCTTAAATTAGTGCACAGCTGATGCCGACCATGCCTCGGAGCCCGCGTCGTCTGTGCCTCTGTGCCAATCCTATTTTCCTAGTGAAGGGTCGGTGCCAGCAGTGTTCTGCTTCCGTGCTTTGTCGTGAAGTCAGTTTTTGCCTTTGTCTTGATTTATTATGGATAAAAATACAAAATACCTTTTCAAAGATAAAATATCAAATACGAAAGAATATGCCATGTTATTATATCAAATATTAAACAAAATACCTTAAATACTTAGAAAAAAAAATGATGATTTTAGCCCCAATCAGGAACCCAATTGCTAACCCAATCTCTTGAAATTATTGGAAAAGGGCAACCCCAAATAAACTTCTGTTAAATTACATAAGATAGAAAACAAAGCATAAAAAATGTTTAATAAGCATTTAAAAAGGTTTAATCTTTCAAATACAATATATATCCAAAATAGCCCAACAAAATCAAGACAAACTTACAAAGGAGAAAGTTGAAAATCTGTTAGATAAGTAGGATATTCTTCCCTCTTGTGCCTCATTGGGGCTCTTTAGGGCTTTTTATGATTTTCTACTATCCAACTTATGTCCAAATGAAAGCTTAAAGGTCTTTTTAAAGCTTGTGCCTTGAAAACCACTAAAAAAAAATAATAATAATATCAGAACAGTAACTTCTGTGACATGAACTGATGCCTATTAGAGTGTACTACTAGGCACAGTTTCATCTACCTTTTGAAGGTTCGAGCTATAAGTCAGTGGCTATTCAATGATCGAGACCGACATCAATTGCTCTAATTAGTTTGGGTTCTCTGGTTTTCAAAAATTAACGGGCGATTGTTAGGATACACTAGCAGGTGCCAGTTTATTCTTTTGAGGCTCATTTGTATGCTTTTTCACCTTGATTCTTCAACAAATCATCTTCTTATACAATCTACACAAAATAAGGTAAAGATAATGAAGTGAGTAGTCATTTATTCAGTAATTTTGAGAAATTATGGCACAAATGACATGAAATTAAGTATATTTTAGGCACTCATCACTCCTCCACACACATAAGATTTTACTTATCCTTAAGAAATTTACCAACAACAATAAGTGCAATAAGCAAAAAGTGGATTTTTGGCAACGATGACACTCATGATAAAGAAATTCTTTTTTTTAGATGAAAATCTAAACTCGTGTAAGCTCATGTATTTGATGTGTAAAGCAAAAGGCATCGATGTGGAATTAAACAGGTTTATACTAATTCAGAATACTTCATCTCATCTCGTAAGTTAGGAATACAAACCAAGTGATTCGTTGTGAACTAACTTAAGTTCTATGTCTTACAAGCTACTACAAAATATAGGTAATAAACAAATAATTTGTCCATATGCTCACTTTTGCATGATAATGTTTTACATTACCCTTTTTTGAATATGTTTTTTTTAGAGTATGGTAATGCAAATGTCTAATAAAGATATGTAAATAATGATTTTCAACTTTTACATTACCATGCTTTATTCTCTCATTTTTTTACCCCAACCCACATTTATTTAAACCTAAAGTAAGAACTAGCTAGAAGATGAAATAATATAAATCAACCAAAATTCACTTCTTTTACTTCATCATAAGGTTCTTATCAATTTCTAATTTGCAAGGTGTCACAACATTTACAAAAACATAAACAAGGCTAATTTTAATTCTCAAGAATTAACTTATATCATAACAGATATGCAAGTTTACCTAAGAATATCCCAATCTAGATACCAATTTTTCTTGGTAAGAGAAAAAGACATTCCTATAAAAGTCCAAAATATGTCAAAATTAAAAAAAGGCAAATTTTTTTTTATATAAGAGAGCAAAGCATTAAAAAAAGAATAATTCGATGAATACTTGAAGAAAGTAAAGTTAAACCTCTTCCTACACTTGAATTAGACAATTTCTTCATTGGGCACAAATAAACATAGAAACACACCCAAAGGAACCTAAATGAATAAACAAAAGGGAGAAAGGAAAAAAAAATGATAATTCTAAAGTGTGTTGAAGCACAAATTCCATAGGGTGTTGGAAGACAAAAAGTTAGCATTACCCACGTGTTTCCAAAAAATCCTTCCGCAACCAAAAAGAAAGAATATCATAAATTAACATAAATTAACTAAAATGTGCTTTAAGAAAATGATCATAATATAAACTAAAGTACTAACACAAGAAATGCTATGGAAGTTGTAAAAATATAAAAAATTAAAGTACATAAATAAAATAAAATGTCTAAAAAGCTAGTGCAATGGTGATTGAGGACAGCTAGGCCTGCTGTCATCTTACTGTCCACCAGATCTACTGGGGTTTCTAGGTGCATAAGGGTCACTGGGGCCTCCTGGAATGACCAAATTCCCGATATGGTCCATGAAGTCATGCTAGAACTTGTGCTTGGTCTGTAGATCCTCTAACATCTCAGTCTGCCTCTGCTGCTAGTATCAAACACCACAGGAAATTTAGCATTTTGTGACGTCCAAAAATCATCACAAAATGGTTGCAAATTGGGTCTGCGACGGTTTTGGCTATCACAAAAAAATGGCGTCACTATTTGCAATGGTCAAGATAAACCGTCGCTATTTGAAATGGTTTTTACAAGGGCAAGAAAAAATTGTCACAATTTGTGACGGTTTTGTGACGAGTATTTTTTGTCAAAGTTCGATGAAGGAGAAAATTTGCTATCGTTTTGCGATGAAATGCATAAGTCTACTGCAAAATTCTCACAACTTGCAACGGTATTGTGAGGGTTTTGCAAATTAAAGAAATTGGCCCTTGCAAAATCGTCGCAAATTGCGAGGGATTTTTTGCCCCCAAACTTGGCCCCCACAAAACCGTTGTAATTTGTGAGGGTTTTGCGAGGGAAATTTTCACCTAAAGTCGTGAACCTCGCAAATTTGCAAGGGATTTTTTGTTCCCAAAACTTGGCCCTCGTAAAATCATCGCAAATTAGGAGGGTTTCGCGAGGGATCTTTTGTTTCCAAAACTTAGCCCTTGCAAAACCCTCGCAAATTATTTCGCGAGTGAATTTTTCACCCCAAGTCGTGGCCCTCACAAAATCGTCGTAAATTGTGATTGTTTTGCAAGGTTTTTTTTGTTCCCAAAACATGACCCTCGCAAAACCTTTGCAATTTGTGAGGAATTTTTCACCCCTAGCCGTAGCTCTTGCAAAATAATCGCATTTTGCTACGGTTTTGCAAGGGCTTTTTTACTTGAATCGTGACCCTCGCAAAATCATTGCAATTTGCAAGGGTTTTGCGAGAGATATAAAATCATCGCAATTTGCGAGGATTTTGCAAGAGATTTTTCTTTTAGCCCTCGCAAAATCATCGCAGTTTGCGAATATTTTGTGAGGGATACATTTCAAGGATCGTAGCCCTCGCAAAATCGTCGCAATTTGCGACGAAGTTTTCTAACCCTTGCTAAATCGTCAAAAATTGCGATGATTTTGTTATGAATATTTTTATTTTTTTCATTATTGTATTTATTTTAAATTATCAGCTCCCTGTAAATCAATTCTGAAACACTACACGAACAGATGCTAAAACTGTGTTCATAACCCTGAAAAAAATGTAAAAAACTAAAACTAAGCACAAGTAAATATAATTAAAATACTGAAGCATAATTTAATATAAGTACATAGTAAGTTTATAAAAAAATAAAATAGTTCACAGAAATAAGTAGCAGTGTACAAAGAGTATAGAAATAAATACAACAAAGTCTATATAGTTAAAGAAGGAGCCGCTATAGAAGGAGGTGGATGAGGTGAACTAGACCCCCTACATGAGCCTGGGTGTTCATCAGATGGTTCAAATCTATCATCGGTATTGGGGTCTTCATCTTCAACATTAGCAGCCACTATACGTGCTTCTATCTCCTCTATGGATGGCATAGATAGTGCAAGAATGCCCATCTTGTCCGACATAGTTGCTATTCAACCACCAAATGAAGAGTATTATTATCTCATGAAATCCCAATACAAGTCTATTTCTCGATTGAACCTCCGCTCGGCCTACTGAACATTTTACTCTACTGGATACTCGATATCAGCTGGTGAAGTGGAAGATGTCTGTGGTCTACTCTGATAGATCGAACCCGTGTCGCCTCTCAGCCTAACCCATAAACTCATCCACTTTTGAACCCACCTTGTGCTTTTACAAACATGACTTTTTCATCAAAAGGAACAACTGAATTTACTAAGCCACTAGACTCGGACTGAGTAGTGCTCTATATGAGATTTCACACATCATCCTAAAAAAAAAAAAAAAAAAGAATCGCCAGTTGTAGATGTCAAACTAAAATACAAATTCCATGTAATATAAAGAAATTTCAACATAGTTAATCTATATGCTACCAAAGTCTGGTGAGATCGATCATAGACAAACTGGCCCTTTGTGGCCCACTCTAAAAGACATGTAATGTCTCAAACATGTTTGTGTAGCTAAAAGAACTCCCCTCCTTGGCTCGCTACATTTATGTTAACAAAACAAAAATTATTACAATCTTCTATAAATTTGTTTCAAAGCAATTTAGAAAATAAATAGTTATGTGGAAACGAACTACCAAACGGTCCTTGTATTCTGTCGATGAAACAGACCCTCCAGTATGGATGCAGCTATTTCCTCGATTCTTTTTATTCATAGCTGAGAGCTGCTGATACTTCTCTAAACTCAAATACTTGCAAATGTCATTCCAATATTGAGCCTCTATCTAATAGGGACATGCCCTACCATCCCTCTTCCTCAACCTAGATATTATGTCTGAAAATCTCGTCTGACACTTTTTTTCCCAAATAGATCAAATCTGGGAAGCATACGCATCCCTCCATCGGAAATATTTCTGCACAATCACGATTAAGAATTTTGATTAACATATAACATGGTACTTAGACAACAAAATAATATTCAGAAACTACTTACCCCAGATTATTGAAACTATAAGTCCCACACGGTTATCGGGACGTGCATGTATGTCAGATATGAGCCAGTGAAGTACTTCTGTATTATATTTAAATTTCCCAGACACATTTATCTGAGCCGGCAAACATTTTTTTGGTACAATGACAACGTACATAAGAATTATATTAATCTCCAAAAAAAACAATTGAATTAATACTTAACATATTTTAAGGTATGAATATGTTACTTACCCATGTCCCTATGGAACAATTCAAGGTTGGGAGTCCAAAACTTGCCACCTAACAGGATGCAAAGCTGAAGCAGTGGATGATTGAAAAGCTGGGGATGACTCGTCTCCAATAGAGCCATATAAAGACCAAGGCATTGAAAGCCGAGGTAGCTGAGTAGGGGTTGGGGTATAAGGCTCCTGACCCTCTTGACTCCCCTCCCTCAATGACTCTTCATTAGAAGACATTACTAGAGAAGATGAAATAGAAATATAAGTGACTAGTAAATTATATCAACACTTCAAAAGAAGGATGTAAATAACAGTGAATAAAAATTATAAAATAAAAATAACCATGAAAATTTATATCTATTCTAATTTAAAGCAATAGAATAATAGTATGATAACGATGGATATGTCAAAATAAACATTGTTAATAGTATCAAAATTAAAAAAAAAATGACAGAGTCTCCCCTATAATTGGACATTTTCCAGGCACGAGGCCATCTTAAGATTTGACAATGAAAATATCGTTGCAAATAATAAAGACAAATCTTTCAATTATAGAAAAGGCCAAAAAGTAACTAGGGGTAATCACCCATTACCCAGGAGGAGTGATCACCTACCACTCACGAAGAATGATAACCCATTACTCACAGGGTCCCAATTATTATGTTAGATATAGCTAAAACCAAAATAAAGAGAAGACCTATTAGACAAGGGAAAAAAATCTTATATATGTCTCCATCCTTGTGAATTGTCTGTCAATACCACAACAATGCACTATATAGATTACCTTGCGGTTTACACCACAAAATAATATATTAAGGGCTAATAAAAAAATCATATGAATTGCAAGCATGTAAATAGATACACTATATACCCAAAAGAGTGGAATTTATACAGTAGCACACATAGATAATTTCTCTAATATTTATCTAGATAATTCCTCTAATATTTATCTATCTCTTTTCCTCCAGCCTGTGCAAGTCTAAACGAAAGATTTCTACAAAATAGAAGGAGATGAGATTCCCGACAATTAGACAAAATTAGTGTAAAAAAATTGTATGTGGTGGAATTTAAAATAAAAGAAATTAATATATTTGAAATGTGAAATAAATAATAATAAGGATTGAAATTCTAAAATAAATTAAATTTAAAATTTGATATGAGATATTAATGTTGTAACAGATTTCAGGAATCCCTTATCATTAACCATATAAATAGTAAATGAATTTAAATCAGGGCTAATTATTGGAATCATTCTCCGATATAGACTCCTCATCATCTACTGAGGTATCACTATTCATTTTCCATTCATCTTCTTCGTCTTCATTGGAAGGAGAATTTTCCCTTACCATTACAGCTTCATTTTGAACATCTAACATTTTATTCATACGTTTCTCATGTGTCAAAATGCCAAGATCAACAAACAACAATATGTTAACTTTGTCAATAGTGTCTACTTCTTCTTGATAAGCTCTATCAACCACGGGTGCATCTATTATATTTCGAGATTTGGTTTTGCAAACTGCCAACCAATCAAATCTTGACCTCTTACTCCCTGGATATGGTGCATAATACACTTCGCTAGCTTGTTGAGCTAGAACAAATGGGTCATAGTTGGGTTAGCTCCTTTTTTGTTTAATTTCGATAAGATTATACTGTGAATGTACTCTGGTTCTACGATTCAATGTTTGATCAAACCAATGACATTTAAAAAGTACAACGCTTTATTGTGGATTAACAGAAAACTGCACTACAATAATCTTGATTAACAATCCATAGTAATCAGGTCCTAATGCATCATTTCCAATCCCTTTCACGCATGCACCACTATTCACTGTTTTCTTTCCCTTTACATAAGCATTAGTGTGAAACCGGTAACCATTAACTATGTACCAACTATATGATTTCACTAGCCTTGACGGACCCCAAGCAAAGTTTCTTAAGCATTCATTTGTAACCATATTTTCTGGATCTTGTACCTTAAAAAAAAAATGAAACAAGTAAATGTTACATGAACTGAAAGTTGTAGTATTACAAAATTGATTGAATCCCTAATGGAGTTCCAAA
This sequence comes from Voacanga thouarsii, assembly GCA_026120185.1. Lineage (NCBI taxonomy): Eukaryota > Viridiplantae > Streptophyta > Magnoliopsida > Gentianales > Apocynaceae > Voacanga > Voacanga thouarsii. Next base: position 432,852 of record JANUWF010001437.1, on the reverse strand, counting down.
TGCAAGTTAGCAACTTATAATGTAACTTACATATCCACTAAACCATTCTGCAAATTCAATGCCTATTTTTCTATTGATTTCTATCTCTAATATAGTTGGAGCCAATCTTCGTAAGTATGCGGTGAATGCCCTATATTGCATTAGAAGTCTGAAAATGTCAAAATCATTACGAAACCTTCATTTACCGTAAAAGATATATAAAGCAATAGCTAGTACTTAATGTATGGCTGCACTTCCCCACAATTAAGCAACATGTAAATTCTTGCTGCAATGAATTCTTCAGAGGTAAGGAACTGGGTTCAAATCTGTCCTATCACCCTTCCTTGAACATTATAGATTGACAGCCCAGGTTCTTGCACCCTCTCCAATCGTTCTCCTTCTTCATTACGCGCCATATTTGTTAGCTTTGTTTGTACATATGGCTCAAAATAATAGGAGAAGAAAGTTGATGCTTTTTCAACGAGATAAGCATTGCAGATTGATCCTTCAACTCTAGCCTCATCTTTCACTGATGCGTAAATTTTGGGTGTATTAAAAGCATCAAATTTAAATACATCCCTTAGTCAAGTTTTAATTAAAACATTAATCCTAAAATACACATATGAACAAGTACACTCATCACAAGCATAGCATAGGGAATTAACGAGTATCAATCCTCAAAGGAACAAGTACACACTAATCACTTTTCATTCTTGGTTTAACCGACCAAATAAACTAATAAATAATAAAAATAAATAAATAAATATATACAACTCAAGCATGAAAACATATATAATTAGACAAATATTCTTGAAAATTTGACTATGAACCACTTAGCAATTATCACAATCAATTATTATCTTAGCATCATGAAAGATTTAATATAGACCTACTTCGTTTGCAATCTATGGAATCACTATCTTCTAGTTAAATTAGCGAATATATTCTGTCTCGACCAATTTATCCAATAGATGCATTAATATCAATCCACATATAAACCCTTAAATTCTAGGTGATTTAAAACATGATATTAGCCAATGAATCCATATTCTATCAATTATCAACCAACCTTTGATTACCCAAGTTCTTAACAATTAACCCCCTTTTCAAACAAGTTAAGATAATAAATATGAAATTAATTAGATTGAAAACATTATCAACTTTTTTTTCAAGTTAGTTAACAATTAGAATTAATTAATCAATTTCGTAGGAAAAAATAAGTAATCAAATACCAAGAAAAATAATTAATTAATCAAAGAACTAAATTAACACAAAATCATAAATTCAAGACTAATATCTAAATACAATTAAAGGATTAAACTCATCATTGTTCAAGAAAAAGAAAACAAATGAAAGAGATAAATATTCATAGACAAGCTTTTCAATTTCTAATGAAAACTCCTCCAAGAATCAATGCTCCTTGAGTAATTTCTCTAGAGAAAATATTGGTGATGGACTGTAAAAAATATGTCTAAGTCTCTACATTGTGCCCCCCTTTTTTTCTATGTAAATAGCCTTTATTTATAGGCTTACAAATTTCCTAAAAGAATCCTAAGTAAAAAAAGAAGTAATTTCCTAAAAATCCAAAACAAAAAAGGAGTAGTAATTTCCTAATAAAATTCTAAATAAAAATAAAGGAGGTCCACCAAAAAGAATTGAAAAACAATTGGAAACTTGGTTTTGTCTTGTTGCACTGATGAACTTAATATTTGTTGAAATTAGCTTCACCTGAGCTAACTACTAAGTCTCAAGCCATTTTCCTTCAATTGAGCCACTTCCTTTTGTATTAAGCCAATAAGCCATTGAAATGTGCTTTTCTTCTTGCATCGGCTCATCCAAGCTGCAAACCACCCGAGCCACCGAAGCTGCCAATTTTCTTCTCCTTTTGGTTGCCTTATTGCTAAGCCACAGCTTGGCTTTGCACATTCTTCCCAAGATATTTTATATCTTGGGCTTGATGAACTTTTGTCCTCTTCCTCTTTCTTTGTTTCTTTGTTGCTTTTGTTTCCTTGGTCCACGATTTTGTTCTTTTTCTTCTTTTTGCTTTCATCATTAGTTGAAGCCGACGGAGCCTTGAGTAATCTTTGAGCCATTGTTCCCTTTTTTTCTTCCTATTTCTAATTGTTGATCTGTTTCCTGTATTTTTTTCCCCCCACTTTCCTCTTTTCTTCCAGTATAGGACCTGCGCCAGGTCCATCCTCTTGGCATGGGGTTGGGTCTGCACTGGAAAATTACACAATTAGCTCTAAATTTCACTTATTTTTGCATAAAATTATAGAAAAGTATTTTTATAAGTGAAATATCAAATACGAAGGAATATGGCTAGTTATTGTATTAAAAGTATCTCAAAACAACCTCAAATAACTAGGAAAATAATGGTGATTTTAGCCTCTATCATTCACCTTGATTTTCAAATGATGCAAATACCTATCAATTGAAAAAAATTTCAAGTTTAGTCACACGCGCTCATATTGAACAAGAACATCCACCTCTATTGAACAGGGCCACAAACTCTTACTTTATAAGGCAGATGAATTAATAAGTGTTCTATTACATCAAAGAATCCAGGTGGAAATATCTTCTCCAACTTACATAACAATAAAGGAATATCGGACTCTAATTTGGCCGTATGAGCTACACTTAACTTAGGAGAGCATAGATCCCAATAAAAAAGGCTTAATTCCATCAAAACACCCCATACATTAGAAGGGAGTAGTTCCTTCAATACAATAGGAAGTAGTCTCTCCATGAATATGTGACAATCATGTGATTTCATACCGGATAGCTTCAACTCATTCAAATTAGCACATCTTATAATGTTTGAAGCTTATTCGTCTGGAAGTTGCAATCCCCTTAACCATTCAAGTAAAAAGTTTCTTTTGTTCTATTGTCAACAAGTAGCAAGTTTTAGGTATAGCCACCTTTCCTCTTCCCACATCCGAGGCATGTAACTCTAGCCTATGATAATATATTTTCAAGTCACGTTAAGCCTTTAAATTGTCTTTTGATGTACCATTTACCTCCAGAATTGTGTTCATAACATTGTCAAATACATTCTTCTCATTGGGCATTACATCAATATTATGTCCGACTAAATTAGTACGCCAATACGATAAATCCCATAAAATACTCCTTTTTGCCCAATTATGAGATATACCCTTGCCATACTCCTTCCAATTTCTTTACCTATTTCTGTGATTTTTTCATATTTAGACAAATTACCCCAGATTTCTTCACCAGTAGGGTATTGCACAGGCTATGATGTCTCTGAACCTCTATCCTTCCTAGAAGATCTCGTATCCTTCCTGTAAGGATGATCTGATAGTAAGAAATGACAATGATAGTCAAACTATGATTGTTTCCCACTACTTTCTAGATGAAAAGACTTTGTATTGCTCATACAATATGGACAAGCCAGTCTACCAGCTATGCTCAAGCCACTCAACATACTATATGCAGGAAAATCACTAATAGTCCACAAAAGTGCTGCCTATAATTGGAAGTTTTGTTTCTTCGAAATATCATAAATGGTGACACTTTAAACCACAATTGGGTTAATTCTTCTATCAAGGGTTGTAGATAAACATCCACTTGATGCTTTGGATTCTTTAGGCTCAGGATAATGATTGTTAAAAATATGACTGGATCCTTCATACATATCTACGGGGGCAGATTATACGGTGTAAGAATGACTGCCCAGAATGAATATTGCTTACCTAACATCCCAAATGGTGAGAATCCGTCTGTACATAAACTAAGTTTGGCATTCTGTACTTCTTTTGCAAATTTAGGATGCATTCAATCAAAATGTTGCCATGTTTCATTATCATGAGGGTGACTCATAGTGTCTTCCTCAGATCTACTCTCTCCATGCCATCTTATGTGTTCAGCTGTTATTTTAAAAGTATACAATCTTTGTAGCTTCGGTGTTAAAGGGAAGTAATATATCTTCTTGATTGAAATTTCCTTCCTACTTGTGTTTTTCTCAACCTTTTTCTTGTGCATATCGAGGATGGCCACAAAATTTGCACTGTCTACAATTCATGTCATCTTTCCAGTAAAGCATACATCTATTGATGCATACATCTATTTTTTGTGCCGACAAACCCAACTCAGCCACTAATTTTTCCATCTAATAGAAATCATCAAGAATCGTATTACTGCTAGGCACAACCTCTTTCATCAATTGCACAACATCATTAAAGGCTTTTCATGAGAGGTTATTTTTAGACTTAATGTTTAATAACTTTAAAGTAAGTGAAAGCTGTGAATGTGTAGTACAACCATCCCATGTAGGAGTCTCTGTAGCCCTTAACATATCGTAAAACCTTTGTGCCTTCACATTAGGTGGTTTTTCAATATTTTCTACTAATGAAGCTTTAGGGGGAAGGTCCAGACCTGGTATGCTAACACCATTTCTCGAGACGAATTTCCTTGATATGACTTAGCTTCTGGGATTGAGGTAGACATACTTAAGGTATACTGGAATAGCTTACCATGACATGTCCATTGGTAATAATTAGCCACAAATCCAGACTTCTATAGGCGGAGGTTAACTTGTACTGGATCTAGATACTTTTTATTATTACATTTTGTACACGGACATATCTAATTACGCTTGATATTACATTTGATAAGGCAAATGCCAAAAAGCTTTAACCTCTTCCTCAAATTCAATAGTGATCCCTTTTACACCTGAAGTGTGCCTTCTATACATCTAACTACAATCCTCTATGACATCTAAATGAGAGAAAATAACAATCCATTCACTAATTAAAATCACCCCTAGAATTATATTAGTGAAAATGCATTATCCAACAAAATGAGGTCCAACACATAGACACACATAAGATATCAAATATATAGATCAATTTATGTTTACAAACAAAAATGAAGAATTGATAGTCTTTACAACAAATGAATTATAATCTTACAACTAATATAGATGGTTTTATACCCGGTAAATGCTTTTCCTTGTCCTTTTCTTAAGTTTTATTTTATGTTTTAGTTAAAAAAAATTTTGAATTGTGAATAAAGAAAAAAAATTAGTATTTATTTTTAAAATAGAATCCTATTGTCTTTCAAAATTTATCTAACTATAACATACATATATATGGGATATATATTCATGTTCAATTGAATAACACAGTTCAGGATAAGGATAGTTATTCTATTCCACAGTAAATAGTACCAGATTTTGAAAAACAAATTGACGAAGTCTCCCCTATAATTGGACATTTTCCAGGCACGAGGCCACCTCAAAGTTTGACAATCAAAATGCTGTTGGAAACAACAAAGACAGATCATTCATTTATAAAAATAAAAAAAAGAACAAAAAGTAAGTAGGGGGTAATCAACCATTACCCAGGAGGAGTAATCACCTATCACTCACAAGGAATGATCACCCATCATTCACGAGGTTCCAATTATTAGAAAGATACAGGTAAAACTATAATAAAGGTCTACCATTGGATAAGGCAAAAAAGCCTACATATGGCTCTGTCCTTGTGACATGTCTGTCACTAGCGCATTAAGGATCTGTTAACTCGCATATATATTTGCGCTAATTTAAGGATGGAATAAACAACTTAGAATTGAGAAGTAAAATAAAAAGGAAGGAGTTGATGGAAATTAAGTATTTTTTGTTTAACATTTGTAATCATTTTTATTTCTATATAAAATTAAAAATACAGAATATGAAAAAGAGGAAGTTAATTAAAATTATTTCATATAAATAAATGTCGCTTTACACATAAAATTATCAAGTTTTGATTGTGATTTTCTACCATTATAATTAGTTTAAAATCATGTTTGGCAGCCTTGTGCTAAACTGACTAGCCACTTGATTATTTAAGAAAGAGGATAGAAAAGTTAATATCACATAAAAGAAAGAAAAGTGGCAGGTAAAAGAAAATGATAAAACAAAAGATAGAAAAGTAATTATTCTTAAATCAAAAGAAAGAAGAGTGGCAGACAAAGAAAAAGATGCCAAAAACTAAATGGATGGAATTCAACGGCAGTGCAATGTGATCGGTGTCCAGTTAGAGTGTGAACCACTACACTTCGCGAATAATAATCATTAGTCTAACCAAAAAGCAACAGAAGGAGTTGGGAGATTTACTTATGGAATTTTATTGTGTTCAATTATTAATGGATTGCAAAGAAATATGGCAGAATAAATCACAAGAAGACAACACACAGACTTTCCTAGATTTACAACATGGACAATGATATGTCAAACCAAATACAACACCTACAATATGATCTATAGTTAATGGAAATGGCTAATCATGATTGAATTAACCTAAGTAATCTAGCTAACAATGTCGGTGGTTAATTGGCATCCACATAAAAAATATGGCTCAGGGGTAAGCCTCTAAGTTTTTGTCTTTTAATTCAGTGCCACTAAGTGTTAAATCAACAAAGTTACAGTGAACCTATAAGCCAAAGAGAAATAGATCAACTTACTATTTGTTTCTTCAAGGTCCCACAATTTTATGAGACCAGATAAGGCTCCAAAAACCACTAAGACTTTCAAGGAATCAAAAGACATAGATTCTACTAGACTTGTATAGATCCGAGGGGGGGGGGGGCATAGGGGTAGGGTTGAGGGAGGAGGGGGACGGGGTGGGGGTCGTAAGGGTAAGGGCCGTGGGGGTGGGGTTGCGGGGGCGGGGTGGGCTACCGGGGGTAGGGGCTACCGGGAGGTGCAGAGGAAGGGGCTACTGGGGGGGCGCGAGGGTGGGCGACAGAGGGAAGGGGCTATAGGGGGAGTGCGGGCGGAGGGGGGGCAGGATTGTGGGTAGCGAAAGGAAGAAGAGAATTTGGTGAGGAAGAAGAAGGGGGAAAAAAAGATGAAGTAAGTGGAAATTTTCTAAGTGTAGGAAATGTGTGTGTGTGTGTGTGTGTGTGTGTGTGTTTTTTTTTTTTTTTTTGGTTATAAATACCTAGCTATTTCATTGCAATTTGAGACAAAAAACTAAACCCTCACAAATTTCTCACAAATTGAGACGAAGAAAAAAAAAACCAATATCTACATTACAATTTTTACCATTTTTTTTTTTTTAGTGATCACAACAATAACAACACTATTTAAATTATTTTTCTTTATATATTTTAATTTATACACCACTTAATCAAAGTGATAGATCAAAAAATTAGACATATGTATATACATACCACATGTTATAATATATATATTAAACGAAAGAGATACTTATATACATTGTATACTACATAAACATATACATTTAATTATATATTACAATAGATATATAACATAACATAATTACACATACATATTTATAATAAAATGCACCATTTGAGACATGTTACTAAAAATATTTCAGTAAATTTGTCAGAATATACCACCACACAAACACATAAATAAAAATTAAAAAATTAAAGAAAAAATAAGATGAAAACCCTATTTTGTTTCAAAACCCTCGCAAATTGTGACAGTTTTGCAAGGAAAGAAGCAAATCCGTCACAATTAGTGATGGGTTTGTGACGAATTTGCGACGAATTATGGTATTCAAATTTTCATTGTGCAAAAATTCAAAAAATCGGCGGCAAAGAATATTCAATTTCTTCCACACAAAAATTCAAAATTTCAATCTGAAAATTTTACTTAAGAAAAGGTAAGTAATTTAAATAAGACTTTTTCCTTTTTTTTTTTCAATATGAAAATTTCGTCGCAAAACCCTCTCCAATTGTGAGGATTTTGCGACGGCCTTTCAAAAAAAAAAAAAAATCCACACATTTTATCATTAAAAACAATCTATCATTGCAAAACCCTTGCAAGTTTGCGAGGGTTTTGTGACGGTTAACCAACTAGACTTTTTCTATTCTGTATTTTTAAATATGAAAAATTTTGTCCCTAAATCCTCGTAAATTGCAAGAATTTGGCGAGGAAGAAGAAACAAAAAAAGATGAAGCAAGTGAAAATTTTCTAAGTGTAGGAAATGTGATTTTTTTTTTTTTTTTGGTTATAAATCCCTAGCTATTTTGTCAAAATTTGTGATGAAAAAACTAAACGCTCTCTAATTTCTTGCAAATTGAGACGAAAACTTTACAAATCGATCTCTACATTAGAATTTTCACCATATTTTTTTTTACTGATCTCAACAATAACAACACTATTTAAATTATTTTTCTTTACATACTTTATTTTATACACCACTTAATCAAAGTGATGGATAAAAAAATTTGACATATGTATATACATGCCTACAAATTCTAATATATATATTAAACCAAGGAGATACTTATATACATTGTATACTACATAAACATATACATTTACTTATATATTAAAATGGGTATATAACATAATAGAATTAATTATATATATTTACTTATGTAATATATTAGGTGTATAACATAACATAATTACATATATATATTTATAATAAAATGCACCATTTGAGATACGTTATTAAAATATTTCAGTAAATTTGTCAAAATACACCACCACAAAAACACATAAATAAAAATTAAAAAATTAAAGTAAATATAAGATAAAAACCCTATTTTTATGGCAAAACTCTAGCAAATTACAATGGTTTTGCGAGGAAGAAGAAAATCTGTCGCCATTAGTGGCGGGTTTGCAATGAATTTACGACGAATTAGGGTATTCAAATTTTCACTATGCAAAATTTCAAAAAATCGATGGAAAGGAACATATTTTTTCATTCTATTCAAATTTTCAATCTAAAAATTTTTTCTAAGAAAAGGCGGGTAATTTAAAATTTAAAATTTCGTTGCAAAAGCGTCAAAAATTTGTGACGGTTATGCGATAGTCTAGACTTTTCTCTCTTTTTTTTTTTTAAAATATGAAAAGTCCGTTGCAAAATCCTCACAAATGGTGAGGGTTTTGTGATGAACATTCAAAAAATTTCATTTAAACATTTTTTTTCCATAAAAAACAATCAGTCGTCGCAAAACCCTCGCAAACCAACTAAACTTTTCCTTTATTTATTTTTAAATATGAAAAATTCTGTCACAAAATCCTCACGAATTGCGAGGATTTTGTGACAGCCATTCAAAAAAAACATTCTTTGACACATTTTAGCATTAAAAATAATTGACCATCGCAAAATCCTCACAAGTCTTGTTGGTTGTCCATCACAAAACCCTTGCAAATTTGCAAGGGTTTTGTGACGGACAACCAACAAGACTTTTTCCTTTTGTAATTTTCACTATGAAAAGTCTATTTCAAAACTCTCTCTAATTTTGAGGATTTTGCAATGGCCTTTCCAAAACAAAAAAAAAAAAAAAAAATTCCCATGTGTTTTATCATTAAAAACAACCTACTTGCGAGGGTTTTGCGACGGTCAACCAACTAGACTTTTCTTTTTTTTGTATTTTTAAATATGAAAAATTTTGTCACAGAATATTTGCAAATTTGTGAGGATTTTGTGACAGACATTCCAAAAAAAAATCTTTTACACATTTTATCATAAAAATAATTGATCATCGCAAAACCCTAACAAATTTATGAAGGTTTTGCGACGATCAACCAACTAGACTTTTCATTCTTTGTATTTTTAAATATGAAAATTTTCATCACAAAATCCTCACAAATTACGAGAATTTTGTGACGGACATTGATAAAAAATTTTCTTTTACACATTGTATCATTAAAAATAATCAGTCATCGCAAAACCCTCACAAATTTGAGAAGGTTTTGCAAGGGTTAGTGGCTATCCGTCATAAAACCCTCGCAAATTTGCGAGGGATTTGTATGAGGGTTTTGCTACAGTTAACCAAGAAAACTGTTTTCTTTTTTTATTTTTAATTATGAAAAGTCTATTGCAAAAGTGTCGCTAATTGCGAGGATTTTGCGACGGACTTCCCAAAAAAAATTCTTTTACACGTTTTTTCATTAAAAATAATCAACCACCCTCATAAAACCCTCACAAATTTTCGGTGGTCAACCAATTAGATTTTTTCTTTTTGTATTTTTTAAAAATATAAAAAGTCCGTCACAAAATCATTGCTAATTGGGAGAATTTTACGACAGTTGTAACAATTTTCTTTTTTGTTTAAACATTTATTCTTAAAAAAATTAACCATCACAGAACCCTCACTAATTTGCGAGGGCATTTTAGCCGTTGCAAAACCCTCACAGATGGCGACGGTTTTGCTACGAATTGTGATGGCCATTTTAGCCATCACAGAACTGTCACAAATTGTGAGAATTTTGCGATGATTTTTGTCAACTTGCGAGTTCCTCAGTTGTCATCGCAAAACCATTGCTAAATTAGCGATGGTATTGTAGCCGTCGCAAAAACTTCATCGCAAATGATGATTTTTCCTGTAGTGTAATCTCAGTAAGCAACTTGACCAGCTCCTCAATTGTATCTTGTCCTATACCTATTTCTCTTGAAAGACTTTATATTGCTGCTAGAACCACCTCAGCTACTCAGTTTACAAATCTCGGAGCTGAGTCATATCTGCTCGTAATCCATACTTGTGTGCACTGTATCTTACCCTGGAAGTAAGCTATAGTAGTGGGCTAACCCCTGTTGGGTTTATGTCCCTAAGGTGCATTTGTTATCGGGGAGTGTTTTGTGGTTGCTATTGCTGCAGTGGTGGTGGCAGTGGCAGTGGCTGCAACTCTTGTAGTAGTGGCTCCTGAGGGAACTCCATTACATCCCTGTCTCTCATCTCCCTACGTATGGGCTATCTCCCTCTTTGTCTATCGTATGAGAATGTACAATTAATTAGGGTACCTCTAGAAACTATATCACTAGAGGAAGTAGTGAATGGTATCTCTCCATTAATAGGAATATAGAAGTGTTGTTGGATACGGGGAATGAAAGTTCTGATAGTATAGCCAGATGCTGCAACCTCTCTTATATAGCAAATAATGATAGGAACTAGTGGGATTAGTTGGGAATGGGCCATTTTGTGTAGGGCATAAAGATCAATCACCCGAGCCTCGTTGAGACTAATAGCTCTTGAGGTAACATTGAAGAATAAAAAATAAATGATATACTAGTGATAAGGGGTATGTTGGTGGCTTGGATAATTATGATGGACTTAGCCTAGGTATAGTCTAAGCGAAACTCCTGACAGGCAGCAGTGAGATCCCAATCAGGCTTAGAGATGACCTTCTTATTGTAGGTGTCTATCTCTGCCCAGGGTCATTCATCCTCTACCTTAAAATCTTGGCTATGTTCCCCTTAGATAAGTGAATAGACACATCATGACTATCATGTCTATAGTCCTCAAAATACTATGTCTTTTTCAATCCCAAAATGGCAGCCCAACTTGCCTATTTGAATAGGGCCACTAAATAGTAGTCCCTGTCTAACTTAAGATCTAGTGTCTTCTCAACAATGATCTTATCATGGACCCTAGTATTGTACCACTCCTTACACTTATCATCTACAAGATGCCCCTAAGGAATTGCGGTGTCAGTAGGGAAGGCTAGGAAGAGGACACTTTATCCCACTTCTTCTTAGGTGGAAGCTTGGACTATTTTGGTGGCATGGTAGTGGAGATATAAAAGAAAATTGGGTAGAAGAAGGGATAGGTCTCCTCTTGTCAAATCAACCACATTTTAACCCCAACTAAACAAAACAACTCCAACCAAAATCAACACCACAATTAAGTCCCCCAATCTACAACTTAATCTCCAAATCTCCACTACAATAACTCATAAAAATGTAAAAATGTAAAATAAAAGAAATAAAGCACACAAATATCAAAGTTAGGAAAATATTCCAAGAGAATTCAAGTTCTTCACATTATAAACAAAGTCCTACAGAAAACATCATCATCATTGCATCCATTCAACATCCAACTTCATAAGGCAAAAACGGTTCAATATTTTTTTGTAGAAATATGCAATTTTAGCACCCACAACTTAATTCTCCAAAGAATAGAGCATTTCTATCACAAAAGCAAGTCATAACACCACAATTCACTAACTTAGCTTCTCCCCTTAGCCACACAAAAATCACAATCAAATGTATTTGATAAAAATAAAGCATAATTCCATAGTCTAAAGGAAATAGAAAATAGATTCCAATATTCACAAAATCTTAAAGACAAGAACACCACCAATATGTCAACATCAAGATTCAATGTTCGCATAACATAAGCTAATTTCAGAGAAAATAATAGTTACTACACTCTTTTCCACTTCGATATTTCATTCATTAAAGTTCAATAGACATATTGCACCCCCAAAATTAAACACACCTCAACCTCCTCAAGGGAATAACAATTTAATATTCACAAAAAGTAAGACAATTTTAGCATCCATTGAACAAACTCAGAACAATTAACATAGAGCGGTGTAATCCTCAAAGAAAAATTAAGGTGCCCAATAAAAGTAAAAGTTACAACAACTCTATACTATGAATAAATATTAACATCTCAAGCATAATGTAAATTCCCTAGAAGTCGCGACATTTACAGAGGAAGGAGGAGCCACTTCACCAACCAAAATTTTTAGCGGAGAAGTGGGAGGGGTTGCTACATGCTGTTGCCCGATCAAATCTTCAAGTGATTGTCACTAATTTAATGGTGACTGGGGCATACTCAAGGAGGAGAAAAAATGAAACTTTTTTTGAGGGCAAGAAGGAAATAAAAGCGGCTCATTTGAAATACAATGGGAAGGTCAAGTTATGCGGGAAGGAGGAAAATTTGAATTAAATTGAAGGTAGGAAAGGTTAGGTCTTGACTGGTGGTTGGTGGGGAAGAGAAAGGAAGGAGAATCGCATCAGGGGTTTGAAGAATTTAGGAAAGAAATTGACAGTTGTGGCTTCTTATTTGTCGACTGTGCGAAAATAACTGGTGCCTATTGGAATCTGATAAAAGCACCAGTTCTTGCATAAAATCTTGACCAATTTTAATGAAACTGTGTCATTTTTGTGTTGCAAAGATATAACCAGTATTGGTTCAAAGATACTAGTAGGTGCTAGATACTCTCAGTCTTTTAGTAAATTCATTGTTCCTAAATCAAACAGTGCTTGTCTAATTGATGTACATGGGAACGATTGGATTAGTAAGCAATAACATGCATTTTTTTTCTTCTTTTTTTTCATTCTTTTTAGATAACATCAAACAAAAACAAACAAACCAACCAAATCTAAATCAAACTAAGTTTGAATCTAAAACTCACAAAAACACGTAAGAACGTTAAATAAGTAAACAATGCATAAATAAAATTGTCCACAAGAAGTAGAAGTAAAATAGAAAAGAAACTAATTCTTTCCATGCTCATTGTGTGGATTAGCCTCTGTAGTTCTTGGAAGAGTGTCACTCTGCTTATCTACAAGGAGATTTTCAATTTGCTCGATTTGGTTCTCAAGGTTGTGAATTGATGCCTTTTGGTTTCTCATTGATGCTTCAACTACTTTGAAGTGCAAATCCTTGGAGGAAACCAACTTAGATACCAAATCTTCAAGTAAGAGCTTGGATGGCTATTGAGGTAGAAGAGGTGGAGATGTATGGTAATGAAGAGGCACTTAAAGCCTTACCATTGGTGAAGATTAAACACCTTAAGGAGGAAATGATTGGCCTTGCTATTGATTACTCTATAAAAGTTCGGGTGGTATTCCTATACATATTATTGCCTTGTTGTGAATTCCCCCATAATCCAACTACTTTAAAGATTGGCATTCATGATTTAGGTAACTACCTTTAGAAAAATCACTGCTCATGACTTGAGTATTAGGATTTACATTCATCTTCTCTATCTTCTTTGTTGGGGTCTCCAACTTTGCTTCTAAGTGGCATTTATGCTATGCATTCATTGTGTACATTAGGAATTCTTGTCATGCAATTATAGTTGCACCGCGGAATAAAATCAAGTATTCCCACCAAGGATCTTATTTATGCACATAAATAGAATTAAACAGCGAAGAAAATATACCTTACGTGGCTTCTGGGAATGAAAAATTTCCTTCTGTTCAACTTGTGGGACGATCCAGCAATAACCCTCACGACTTCTATCGGCTAACTAGAGAACAACAACTTTGTTGGGAAATATGCCCTCTTAGACTAGGTTTCTGATGTAAACATAAAATATTTTAATAAAAGAATTTATTTAAAGACATTATTTGTGAATTTACTTTTTATTTATACAAAATTACATTTGGAAATGACCCATTGTGTTTAAGTAAGTGGTCCATGTGAATGGTAGTCTTTCACAGTAAGGTATGGATCACGGGTTACTTAACACATAAACGTTTGTTCTTAACCGATTGATGAGAATGGGAATCTTATCATGTCTAGGTTATTATGTTATGAAATCCAAATGAGGAATGGCTTACCTTTAGCCAGTGAGTAGTCCAGTCACTTCATAACATAAACGTATTTCAAATACATAGAACAAGACCTGTAATAGTGGTTTCTTAAAGTACTATATAGAAGAAACCTAGACTACCATTGCGACAGTGTGGACTAGTATTCTACGACTTGAGTATGAGTTGGTAGTCTGACGAAGTTGGAAGCATGTACTTTGATATGCTATAGTTGAGGTTCTATCGTAGGACTAATATACTTGCATGTTGGGTATATGTGACTAGTTAGTTAAGACAGGCTTGTACAAGATAATTTCTATACTATATCACCCCTTGTGGTTATCTGAATGATTTACATATCCAGGGCCCTGAGGAACATGACTTGGATGTTTGCTTTAGGGTAGCTCCCTTGGAAAGAGGAAACAATCCAGGAAGTCGTGGATTATTGGACTAGAAGCCTAAGGATGGTAGATGTCATTTAAAGATGTGTTAGTACATTTCTTTCTTTCTAATGCACGGTGATGTATAAAGGGGTATTTTAGTCATTTCACCTGTAAGTCGGAGACTTTGCTAACACGATATTATCCTTGGGGTCAATATTTCCTTATGGTGATATTAAGAAATATTTAAAATGCAAAATATAGCCATTTATATGGCAAGGATATTTTGGTCATTTTAGTAGCCAAGGCAGTGTGTCTCTTGGTCCCTAATATAAACCTTAAGTCCTAATTATATACAGGCTAAGAAATTAGTCTTAAATTAAATTAAATAGAATATATTTTATTTAAGTAACCTGATTTAATTATTGTGTTAGAATAAAATAAAGGTCCATAGAGAGAGAATTAATTAAATTAGTTTGGTGGGTTAATTAATTATTCAGGGCTTTGGCCCAGTTTGAATAATTAAAGGTTGACCTGAGACTAAACCAATATAGGCTTGTTAATTGAACTAGTTTATTTGGGCTGAAGAATTAATTAATTATTGGGTCATTTATTTGGTTTTGATTAGAATAATTAATTTAGTCCAAAAAAGCTAAACTAAGAGTCCAATGGGCCAATCCAGTTTAACCTAGGGTTTTATTTAGGTTAAACAGGAGAACAAAGGAGGATGTCATTTTTCAACGTTGTTCCTTTTGCTTCACCTTTGAGAAAAAGGAAAAAAAATGACAGCTTTTCTCTCTGAAAAATTCCTTACCCCTGTGAGTTGTTCACCAAACGTTGATTAGGTAGGCCATATACTGGAAGATCGAGAGGTCGACATTCATATTCATGCACAGACTGAGTAGGAGGCTTGTAGGAATCACACCAGATGTTTCCACCAGCGCATCTACCCCGGTTCTACACATTCCAATCCAGCCAACTTTAAGAACAAGAAGAAGAGGTAATTTTTTTTTTCTCTTGGAGCTCTTCCAGACCGGGACCGGTGCCGGTTGAGGCCGCCGGAATCTGGAAGTCGCCTGCATTTTTTTTTCTTTTTTTTTTTTTGTTCTTTAGTTTTGCTTCCCCTTTAAATCTTCAATTGGTATCAGGACATAAAGATTTTGTGCAAATAGGTGAAGCATGCATGCTACTTAAATAAAACTGGACACATATGTGTGAATAACATGTGAACCTTCGCTCTTTTTGGTATGGGATAGATGCTTTGTGAGCTTCATAGTAGAAGCATAGGATCTCTGTAATTTTTTCATGTTTTCGTAGAACAATCGTGTGAACCCAATTTTGAAGGGTATAGGAAGTTGTTGGTTTTTGGTGTTATTGATTTTAAGTTGAAATCGGAAAGCCAAGAACTGGAAGAAAGTTGCAAAAAAAAAAAAAAAAAACCCAGAGAATGCATCACAGAAAATCGAGGCAAAAAATCAAAGAAGAAGCCCGGTCAGACTGGGACCGATGCCGACTGGGGCCACTGGAACCGGCGCTGACTCGGGTCTGGGCTCCGGTCTGCGGTTCCGGATCTTGGGTCGCCCACGAGGTCCTTGTTCAGTGCGGCGGGTGTGATGGACCGTAGTGAGGATGGGTGCTTGATCTAGTACGGTGGGTGCAGTGAACCAAGGAGAAATTTTTATTTTTCATTGTAATTTTCTTGCATTTTCTTTTTTCATTTTGGGTCCCATACCAAGCGAACTTCATATTTTTGCAATAGTTAATATTCGTGGAATATTTTTTGCATGAAAAATATTAGTAAAGGATTTTAGGATTAAACAAGACCATTAATTAATTAATTAATGTATTTAATTATATTATTTGGGCACTTAGGTTTAAAAATAGAAAAGCATGAAAACGTCCACTGTTGTCAAGCATGCTATTTATTTTTGAGCACCTCTGTGCGCATTTTCTCAAAGACAAAAGTCTTTGGGAATATTTTTGACAAGAAAATATTTTTTAAAAAAATTAAATGGTTATTTTAACTTGAATAAAAATTAATCCTTAGATATTTTCTCAATGGATTTAATCCTTGACATAGAAAATATATTTGATTTAGATGTTTTTGTAAGTTAAAAATAGAAAGCCATTTTGTTTTATTTTTGCACAAGAAAAAAATTGTTTTGTCAAATAAACTTGAGACCAAAGTCTCTAGAAAGTTTTTATTGAAATTTTTTTGAAATCATTAAGTTTTTAACTTAAATAAAATTAGTCCATGGAAAAGTCTCTCAAAGGATATAAACCTTGACATAGAGATTTTAATAAATTTGGATATTTTATTTTTGAGTTAAGTAAAAACTTAATAGAAATTTTTAAAATGATATTTTTCAAGAAAAACCCTTGTTTTAAAAGACTAAGTGGGAGAGGGGTTCAACGGCCCCACGGCTTCCATCACGATCCTCATTAGAGATCGTGGGTTCCCTCACGTTACCCTGGGAGTGAACCCGTATAGGATAGGGATACTACAAGGATCTAGATCTAATAGAGGGGTGTAATTAATAACCCAGGACACGTACTATAATCGGTCAGTCCCTTGTTGGTGGTTATAGGGTGAGGTATGTTCACAGAAAATGAGAGGAAATGGCCATCCCTTCAATGGAGTTATCCTCCAGATCATTACCTAGAAGAGAAAATAATTTGTGGTGATTAAAACACTTAGCTTAGGGAATTGTTAATCTTCCCAAGAAGCTATGTCAGTTTTCCTAAGAGCCAAATTAATTATTTTCAATTTTGATATAAGGATAAAATGCACAAATTTATTTTGTTTTCACAAACTAAATCTTTTTCTTTTATTTTCGTTTTTTCAGAAATGGTGGGAGGTTCTTTTAGTCCTTTGGCCATTATTCTCCGAGAGAATAAGCTAACATGACCAAACTATATGAACTGAAAAAGGAACCTGGACATAATACTCACAGCAGAAGAGTATCAATATGTCCTTTAGGAGACCTGCCTTGTTATCGGGGAAAGTTCCACTGCCGAAGAGCGAGAGGCTGAGAAGGAGCGGAAGAAGGCAGACGAAATGGCACGCTACTATATGTTAGCCTCTATGTCTAATGTGCTCCAGTCAAAACATGAGCACATAGCTTCTACGTATGATATTAGTTAGGCACTAGCCACTATTTTTGTATACAAGAGCTGGCCCGCAAGGCATGAGGCTCTTCGAACAATAATTAACACTAAGATGGCTGAGAGAGTATCAGTCAGAAAGCACTTGCTCAAGATGATTGTTATTTTCGAGGAAGTAGAAATCTTAGGGGCTATCATTGACCCCGAGAGCCAAGTGAACATAGTTCTCGAATCTCTACCGGGTTCTTTTACTCAGTTCAAGTTGAATTACAACATGAACAAGTTAAACATGAGTTTAACTAAGTTGATGAAAGAACTCCAAATAGCAGAGAAGGTCATAAAGCCTCAATCAAAGGCTATGATTGCTAAGGCTTCTTCCTCTAGAACTCAGCGGCCCAAGCTTAGAAAGTTCAAAAGGAATAAGAGAAACGCAGCGGCCCAGCCCAAGACCCAACCCAAAGACAAACCAAAGGGCAAGTGCTTCAAATGTGGAATGAAGGGACACTGGAAAACGGAGTGTCCAGATCTTCAAGCAAAAAAAAAAAAAAAAAACCCTACAGGTAATGTTTTCTATCTAGAGTCTATATCAATGGTTCGATCAACTTCCACTTGGATTGTTGATTCAGGGGCTACTGATCACATCTATAACTCCTTGCAGGGGTTTAGAAAGATTTGAAAACTCAAGAAGGGAGAATATGGGCTACGCGTGGGAAATAGAGCACAAGTCTAGGCCCTTGTAGTAGGAGAGCTGGATTTTATTTTTGATTGTAATAGAATAATGGTTTTAAAAGATATTTTATATGTACCGGGATTTCAACAGAATTTGATTTTAGTTGCGAAACTAATAAATTAAGAATATTCTGTATCTTTCCATTCTGGTATTTCTATCAGTAGAGATAGAGAAATTTTATGTACTAGGTACATACATGGAAATCTATTCTTCTTAACCTCTATTAACAATCAATTAAATAACGCTCAATCTGAACTTTTAACTAGGAAGAGAAAAACTAATGTCAATGACTCATATCTTTGGCATCTAAGGTTGGGTCATATCAACTCAACCAGGATTCAGAGATTAATCCATGATGGGCCCCTAGGCTCATTGAGATTGGAAAATTTGCCTCAGTGTGAATCCTGCCTAATGGGAAAGAAGACCAAAATGTCATTTATCCCAAAGGCGGATAGAGCTAAGGAGATATTGAGTCTTGTTCACACTGATATGTGTGGTCCCTTGTCTACACCAGCTAGAGGAGGTTTTGAGTACTTCATCACTTTCATGGATGATTGTACAAGGTTTGGTTATATTTACCTAATGAGACGCAAGTCTGACTCTTTTGACAAGTTCAAGGAGTTTAAGGCTGAAGTGGAGCATCGGACAGGTAAACTAATCAAGGCCTTAAGATCAGATTGTGGTAGAGAGTACCTCTTTGGTGAATTCAAGGACTACATGGTACATCATGGGATAGTATCCTAGCTGTCTGTGCCGGGGACACACCAGCAGAACGGAGTAGTTGAGAGAAGGAACAGGACATTGATGAAAATGGTCCGAAGCATGATGTCTCATGCTACTCTTCCAATGTCTTTTTGAGGATATGCCCTGGAAACATCGGCATACATTCTGAACTTGGTGCCTTCCAAGCCAGTACTTAGGACTCCATATGAGATGTGGATTGGGCGTAAGCCAAGTCTGAATCATCTCAAGATATGGGATTGTACAGCTTATGTACTGGTCAAGAGGGACAAGTTGGAACAAAGATCAGAATTGTACTATTTTGTTAGGTATCCAAAAGGGACAAAGGGTGGTTACTTTTATCATCCTAAGGAGTAGAAAGTACTGGTTAGTACCAATGCTAGATACTTAGAGGATGATCAAAGTACTTCCACTAAAGGTTCAACTAGGTTGGAACTTGAGGAGAAGTTATCTTCGAAATCAACTTCTTCTGACCCGATTATGGAACAAGAAGAGGCACAGCCTCAAGAGCCTGTACAAATGGAGTCTCGTCGTAGTGGATGAGTGTCTAGGGTTCTAGAGAGGTAGACTAGAGAAGCTTTCGAGCTAGTCTTCAACCATCAGGAACAAGACCCTACTAGATACGAGGAGGCTATTGCTTATGCCGATGCAAAACTTTGGCATGAAGCAATGAAAGTCGAGATTGAGTGTATGTACTTCAATCAGGTTTGGGATCGTGTAGCTTCACCTGAAGAGATAAAACCTATTAGGTGTAAGTAGGTATACAAGAGGAAGAGGGGAGTGGATGGGAAGGTGGAAACCTTCAAAGCTAGACTTGTGGTGAAAGGGTATACTCAGAAAGAGGATATTGATTATGAGGAAACCTTTTTCCCGGTAGCCATGCTTAAGTCCATCCGTATCCTCCTTACCATCACATGTCATTATGACTACGAGATATGACAAATGGATGTCAAGACGGCCTTTTTAAATGGTCATTTTAGCGAAGACATCTATATGTCCCAACCGGAAGGTTTCATTGCTAAAGGCCAAGAACATATGGTTTGCAAGCTTAAGAAGTTCATTTATGGACTTAAGCAGGCATCGAGAGCATGGAACATTCATTTTGATGAGACTGTAAAGTCTTACAATTTTACTCAAAACGAGGATAAACCATGCGTGTACAGGAAACTTGAAGGCATAAATGTGGTTTTTCTTGTACTCTATGTGGATAACATTCTACTCATTGGGAATAATGTAGAGACATTGTCATCTACAAAGGTTTGGTTATCTAGTCAATTAAGTATGAAGGACTTGGGAGACTCCAGTTACATTCCCAGGATTAAGTTTCTTAGAAATAGGAAGCAGAGAATGTTAGGATTATCCCAAGCGACATACATTGACAAGATGCTGGCCAAGTACAACATGGACTCATGCAATGGAGCTCTAATTCCTTGCAAACAAGGGTTATTTTTTTCTTCAAGCGACTGTCCTAAGTATCAAGAAGAAAAAGATATAATGAGTAGGATTCCCTTCGCTTCGGCTGTGAGAAGTCTCATGTACGCCATGCTATGTACTAGGCCAGATATCTGCTTTACCGTAGGCATTGTTAGCAGACATCAGTCAAACTCTGGGGAGGTTCATTGGCAAGCTGTGAAGCATATTCTCAAGTACTTCGAGGGAACGAGAGATTATATGCTGGTTTACAGGACTGATGACTTGGTTCCTACAAGATACACAAACTCAGACTTCTAGGCAGATAAGAATGAGAGAAAATCCACTAGTGGATATGTCTTCACCTTGTCTGGAAGAGCTTTTTCATAGAAGAGTATCAAGCAATCTTGCATTGCTAACTCAACCTTGGAAGCCGAGTATGTGGCAGCTTCGGAGGCATCCAAGGAAGCAGTTTGGCTCCAAAAGTTTCTATCAGAACTTAGAGTTGTGACACATGGACAGGCTGATTGTGATGTATTGCGACAATACTGGAGTAGTATCGAAACCCAAAGAACCCAAGAACCATAAAAAAGGGAAAGCACATCGAGAGGAAGTACCACTTGAACCGGGATTTCATCTAGAGACAGGAAATCGTAGTAGAATAGATTGCCTCAGAGAACAATCTAGCAGATCCATTCACCAAGCCTTTGGCTTAGAGAGTCTTCAAGAGACATTTAGACGCCATAGGGATAGGCACCTATGGACTTACTTAGTCTTAGAGTGGAAATGGGAGATTGTTGAAAAATATGCCCTCTTAGACTAGGTTTTTTATGTAAACATCGAATGTTTTAATTAAAGAATTTATTTAAAGAAATTATTTGTGAATTTATTTTTTATTTGTGCACAATTACGTTTGAAAAAGACCCACTATGCTTAAGTAAGTGGTCCATGTGAATGGTGGTCTTTCACAGTAAGGTATGGATCAGGGTTACTTAACACATAAACGTTTGTTCTTAACCGATTGATGAGAATGGGAATCTTATTATGTCTAGGTTATTATGTTAAGAAATCCAAATGGGGAATGGTTTACCTTTAGCCAGTGAGTAGTCTACTCACTTCACGATATAAGCATATTTCGAATACATAGAACAAGACCTGTAACAGTGGTTTCTTAAAGTACTATATGGAAGAAACCTAGACTACTACTGCTACAGTTGGTGGTCTGACGAAGCTGTAAGCATGTACTTTGATATGCTATGGTTGAGGTTCTATCATAGGACCAATATACTTGCATATTGGGTATATGTGACTAGTTAGTTAAGATAGACTTGTACAAGATAGTTTCTATACTATATCACCCCTTATGGTTGTCGGAATGATCTAAATATCCAGGACCCTAGGAAACATGACTTGGATGTTTAATTTAGGGTAGCTCACTTGGAAAACGGAAACAATCTAGGAAATCGTGGATCATTGGATTAGAAGCCTGAGGCTGGTAGATGTCAGTTAGAGAGGTGTTAGTACATTTCTTCCTCTCTAATGCATGGCGATGTATAGAGGGGTATTTTAGTCATTTCACCTGTAGATCAGAAACTTTGTTAACGCGGCATTGTCCTTGGGGTCAATATTTCCTTATGGTAATATTAAGAAATATTTAAAATTTAAAATACAACCATTTATATGGCAAGAGTATTTTGGTCATTTTAGTAGCTAAGACAATGTGTCTCTTGGTCTCTAATATAGAGCGTATGTCCTAATTATATATAGGCTAAGGAATTGGTCTTAAATTAAATTAAATAGAATTTATTTTATTTAAGTAGCCTGATTTAATTATTGAGCTAGAATAAAATAAAGGTCCATAGAGAGAGAATTAATTAAATTAGTTTGGTGGGTTAATTAATTATTCAGGGCTTTGGCCCAGTTTGAATAATTAAAGGTTGACCTGAAACTAAACTATTATAGGCTTGTTAATTGAACTAGTTTATTTAGGCTGGAGAATTAATTAATTATTGGGCCATTTATTTGGTTCTAATTAGAATAATTAATTTAGTCCAAAAAGGCTAAACTAAGAGTCCAATGGGCCAATCCAGTTTAACCTAGGGTTTTATTTAGATTAAATAGGAGAACGAAGGAGGATTTCGTTTTTCAACATTGTTCCTTCTGCTTCTTCTCTGAGAAAAAGGAAAAAACTTGAAAGCTTTTCTCTCTAAAAAATTCCTAAGCCCTGTGAGTTGTTCACCAAACGTGGATTAGGTAGGCCATATACTAGAAGATTGAGAGGTTGGAGTTCATATACATACACAGACAGAGTAAGAGGCTTGCAGGAATCGCACCAGAGGTTTCCACCAGTTCATCTACCCCGGTTCCACACATTCCGATCCAGCCAACTTTAAGAACAAGAAAAAGAGGTAAATTTTTTTTCCTCTCGGAGCTCTTCCAGACCGCGACCGAGCCATTTGAGAGTTGCAGAACAGCGCCGACTATGGTCTGGAAGCCGCCGGCATTTTTTTTTTTTTTTTTTTTTTGTTCTTCAGTTTTGCTTCCGCTGCATGCTTTGCTTTCCCTTTTAATCTTTAGTCTTCGCCACTGGAGTCCAAGCATAGAATTCCCTCTAGTAGTGTCCACACGAGGTATGCTCTGAAGGAAACCAAAATTTCTCTGCTTGGAGAATTTCTTGGGGGCTAGGGCAACTCACAGAGAAGAGAAGGAATAGTTTTGTGTCCCAAAAATCCAAGAAAAATAATTTTTCTCAATGTATTTTTCAGATAAAAAACCACGACATATCCTCTAGGAAAAAACCCAGAAATCACTGCTGATCACACGTCTTTTGAATTCTAAAAGAATTAGAATTTTTTAATTATAATTAGAACCTACAAGTTCTCACACAATTATAATTTAGCCCAAGAAACTTCTACTTCTTACAATTAATCCCACAATGTTATCAAATAACATTTTGAGTACATAATCCTCTATTGTGTGTGACCTATTAAGTTTTTCAGTCTATTGGTAGCGAATATGAATTAATCCAAACATCTTTGAGATGATTAATTCTAATCAAGATTGGTTTAGTAATTCATCAATTAATAAATCCATACTTAGCAGATTATGAGAAGTATCTAGCAACACATCATGACCATCCAAGAGTCCAAGAAGTCAAGTGGCTTGACATAAACCCTTCAATAACAAACTACAATGCAATAAACTCTTTTCACCACACAATATCTCATTCGGTTTGGAGTCCGAAATTAGGGCCAACTCCCTCCAGAATATATATCAATTCTTACCCGAATATATTAGTACTTATACCAGGAATATATTACTCTGCATGTGTATCTATTTCTAATACACAATCACCTTAGCCAAGGATTTCACGAGTAGTGATTCCAACAAGTGGTCGTGAGGTATTCGCTTCTACTATTAGGAGTGGTAAATCCTTTATTGACCCTCTCAACTACTTTTGTTTACCTCACATTGTACCCAATATCCATCCCATAGGCGGCCATCGATTTGGCTCAGAGATTACAATTAAAGTACAATACTCCACAAACAAAGTACCTTGGATATCTTAAGTCTAAGGATACTTGCACATTTGCTATAGAGAGATTCTATCACTGGCACTAAATAGTTATCCGTGTAATTATCTTATAGCTACGTCATCCAATGTACTTATTCTATTAACAAGTATCCACATGTTAACTCTGAGTATATCAAAATACTCACGGATGTGAGAACCATTACTTGATTAAATCAGAAAGTTTAACACGTGCTAGTCTTAGACATTAATGATATCCTATATCATTAATACTACGACTAGGGATTATTTAAGTACTAACACTATACATTGTAGTAGTAAGCTCACATCATTATCTCTACAATGATTTTCTTAACACAGTGTTGTATTAAGGATTTTATCTAACAGTTATTTTACATGAAAGTACAGAAAACAAACTAAAAGATAAATAATGCCTTGTAATATAATACAAATGTGTCATATACAAAGTACAAGTGATTGCCTCTAGAGCACAACACTTACAAAGTCCTACTTATACTAGAACCAATTATTCATATATCTAATACCGAATGACTTAACATGCCTATCATGTTTCTTCTGGGATAGTACTTTTGTGAGCGAGTCAGCTATGTTCTCATCCGTAGAAAATCTCTCTATCTTTACATCATTCCTATCTATGATCTCCCGAATCAGGTGATAGCGTCGTGGTACGTGTTTGGATCGTTGGTGAGACTGTAGCTCCTTTGCTTATGCAATGGCTCCATTGTTGTCAGAATACAAAAATATTGGACCATCAACGCTAAGGACCACACACAGTATCGTCACAAACGTCTTTATCCAAATGGCTTCCTTAACTACTTCAAAAGCAAATATATACTTAGCTTCTATCGTAGAGTCAACAATAGTCTCTTATTTAGAATTCTTCCAGCTTATTGCCCTTCTACACAATGTAAATATATAATCAGATTGTGATTTGAAATTATCTTTATCATATTGAAAACCAGCATCAGTATATCCATTTACTTTCAAATCACCCTCTCCATATACCAAGAACACATCCTTAGTCCTTCACAAGTTCTTAAAGATGTTCTTGACAGCTGCCTAATGACCCTCACTAGGGCCAAATTGGTATCTACTCGTTAAATTGAGAGTACAGGATACATCGAGCCCCATAGATATCATAGTATATATGATAGATCCAACTGTCAAAGCATATGAAATCTTATTCATGTGATCCCTTTCAACTTGTATCTTGGAAGACATCAACTTTAAAAAGTTTACTCCATACGTCATGGATAAGAATCTCTTTTTGGATTGATCCATGCTAAACCTCTTTAGCACTTTATCTATGTATGTAGACTGTGAAAGACCTAGCAACCTTTTTAACTATCTCTATAGATCCTAATTCCAAGAATATAGGTTACTTCTCCAAGGTCTTTCATAGAGAATTTCTTGGACAACCAAATTTTAACTGATTGAAGGTTAGGTACATCATTTCCTCTTAGAAATATGACATCTATATAAAGCAATAAGAAAATGATTGTGCTCCCACTAACCTTCTTAGACACACAAGGCTCATCCATGTTTTGAATAAAACCAAACTATTTGATTATTTTATCAAAACGGATGTTCTAACTCCTAGAAGCTTGCTTAAGTTCATGAATAGACCTTTCCAGCTTGCACACTTTTGTGCTTTCTTTGGATGTGAAACCCTCAGGTTGTATCATATATACTTCCTCGGTCAAATTTACATTTAGGAAAGCTATTTTCACATCTATTTGTCAAATCATATAATCATGATGAGCGGCAATGGCTAGGAGTATCTTGATAGATTTTAGCATGGCTACTAGCGAGAAAGTGTCATCATAGTCAATACCATATTGTTGACGATAACCCTTAATCACTAGTCGTCTTTATAGGTAACTACATTACCATCTATGCCAGTTTTCTTCTTGAAAACCTATTTGCACCAAATAGGTTTGATTCTTTTGGGTGGATTAAGCAAAGTCAATACATGGTTATCGTACATGGAATCCATCTTTGACTTTTTGGCCTCAAGTTATTTGTTATATTTTAAACTGTTCAAAACTTTCTTGTATGTAGTAGGATCATTTTCATCTATGAGAAATATGTCATTGTAGTTATTTATGAGAAATCCATATCTCTCTGGTGTCACACGTATCCTACTCGACCTACGAGATTCTTGTGTAGTAGAAAGTTCATCTTTTCTCTCAATAGATGTGGGATCAGACAATTAGTCCTTATTTATTTGTTCTTCTTGAACTTCACTAGGTTTAATTTTACTCCCACTGTCCCCTTTGAGCGTGTGCTCCTTTTCTAAGAAGGCAATATGCTTCAAAACAAACACTTTGTTTTCGAATGGGAGATAGAAGTAATACCTAAAAGATTCTCTTGGATATCCTACAAACAAATATTTGTTAGACTTACTGTTAAGTTCGTATGACTGTGGCCTTTTTAAAAAGACAGGGCAACCCCATACTCTCAAGTAAGATAACTTTGGTTTCTTCCCAAAGAATATCTTAAATGGGGTAGTATCAACCGTTTTTTACTGAACTTTATTTAGAATATCAACAGAAGTCTCTAGTGTGTACCCCCAAAACGATTTTAGCAAGTCTGTAGAAGCTATCATGGTTTGTACCATGTCTAGAAGGGTTCGATTCCTTCTCTCAATACACTGTTATGTTGAGGTGTATGTGGTGGAGTCCATTGAGATAATTTCCCATTATCTGTAAGACAACCCTGAAACTCTTAGCTTAAGTATTCACCTCCTTGATCACATCTTAAAGTCTCAATACTTTTTCAAAGCTGTTTCTCTACTTCATTCTTGAAATCTTTGAACTTTTCAAAAGCTTCAGATTTGTATTTTATTAAATACAAATATCCATATCGTGAAAAATCATTGATAAAGGTTATGAAATAGTTATAACCTCCTCTTGCTTGTATAGACATTGGGCCATATACATTAGCATGTATAAGTTTTAATAACACTTTAGCCATTTTTTCTTTTCCAAAAAGGGGATTTTACCTAGTAAACAAGACTCGCAAGTGCCATATAATTCATAATCAAATGATTCTAAGTCACAAAGCCTGTGTAACTTAGAAACACGATTCTCATTTACATATCCTAAATGATAATGCCAAAAGTAAGAGGTGTGTGGGTTATCAATCTTTGGTTTCTTATTATTTATATTGTGAATTGGATTATCCATGTCTAGAACATATAAACCAATAACCAAAGTTGCAGAACCAAAATGAATATAATTTAATGAAAAAGAACAACATTTATTCTTAAATATCAAATTAAATCTATACAAATCTACGTACGCAACTGAGATAATATTTTTCATTAAAACTGGTACAAAATAACAGTTTTATAGCTCTAAGACTAATCCTGATGGTAGGTTCAACTCATATATCCTCACAGCAAGAGCAACAAACTTTACTGCATTTGCAGTATGCAGGTCCACATCGTCTTTCTCTAGTTTTCTGCTGCCTTTTAGTCCCAGCAAGTTATTGTACAAATGAGATCCACATCCGGCATCTAATACCCATATCTCATTTCTAAAGACAGTATTTATCTCAATCATAAACATATCAGGAGTAGAAGTAGAAGTGCCCGCAAGCTTCTCCTTCTACATCATTTCCTTGACGGTCTCCAGGTAGGCTTTGCAGTTGTGCATGTAGTGGCCCATTTTGCCACAGTGATAGCATGGGCCTTTGGTGGTTGCATCTTTCTTCTTCACACCACTTTTGGGCTTAGTAGGAGCCTTCTTCTTCTTCCTTTAAACTTTCTTCTTGAAAGAAAAAGATTTTACCATCTAGACCGCATTGGAATCCTTCTTTATAGAGGACTCCACAGTCTTGAGAAGATTGATCAACTCAAGAATAGTGGACTCAATCTTGTTCATCTGATAGTTAATAAAAAATTGTGAAAAATTATTAAGCAAAGATTGTAGAATTAAGTCAACACTTAATTCAAGGTCCATAAAAAACCTAAGAGACCCAAGCTTCTCAATCAAGCCCAGCATCTTCAATCCATGAATGGCCACAGAAACACCCTCAGATATTTTGCAACGAAATAGTTGCTTCCAGATCTTATATCTCTCTATTCTGCCTTGGGCGTCAAACAACTTTCGAAGATGGAGAATCATCGATTGAGCATGTATATGCTCGTGCTATTTTTGTGGCTCAGGAGTCATTAACGCCAGCATGATACAAGATGTCGCGTCACTGTTCTCCTTGTGCTTCTTGTGGGCATGCTCATCAGCATGAGCATCTTGAGCTGGTGGAGGCAGAATAGGAGCATCTAGCATGTAGAGCAACTTTTCCAACTTGAGAATGATTCTCAAGTTTCTACACCAGTTGAGATAGTTTGACTCAATTAGTTTGTTGGTCTTCAAGATGCTACGTAAGTTTAGGTTAGTTGACATGATGCACGTGACCTACATGTAAAGATAGAAAACATTAGTTAACTTTATATGCACATGTAATACAAATAATTGGGTCTTTTATTAAATGCATTATTACTCCACTATTTTCTTCAAACCAATAGCCCCCACTATTGATTCGAGAAAGCCCATTGGAAGCTTTTCTAGTAGACCAATATCTAAATTCCTCAAGAATAACCTTGGGTTTACCCAACAAGCCACCCTTGAGTTCAATAGTAGGTATCCAATACCAATTACATCATATGTAATTAACAGATCCTTGGGTGATTAACATTTTTTAATCTTAAAGCCTTTTAGGCTACTCCAAAATTTCCTCTAAATTTCTTTATGCTTGAGTTAACCCAATCAGGATAAAGAACTTAGTTAAACCCGACTCATTAATTAGGAATTTAATTCCATAGCTTGAACATACTCGATGTCTAGTAGGCTTGGGTTAGCCCAACAATCTGGTCTCGAAAAAGGACTCTTATTCTTACTATATTAATTGAAGGAATTAGGTTTAATATTAATTGAGGGATTTATTCCTTTTAGTGAATTCATCAAATGACATGCGTAAATATATCAATAAATCACATAAATTGATAATCACGGTAATAAAGCGATTACGTGTTATAATTATGGACTTTTCCTAAATTAATTTTCTCAGGCTAAAAAGGAAATTAATATGGTTAACCATATGTGTTCATGCATGTTTTAAGTAGAAGGTCTAACCCTCTCGCCTTGTTTTGGTCGTCATCTCTAAATTTAAAATAATTCCATCGCTATCTAACCTATGTAATCTAATTACATAGATTTCTAAATAGAGAAACCTTGAGTTACATTCGAGGGGAGTTAGATGATAAAAGAATTACACAAGAATTTTAGAGAAGGTAGGACTCGCAGGTCCTATTTAATAAAAACCAAAACTGTAAAAATACATAAACATATATAATTTGGTTTTAGTCCATAACCATCCACCATGCCATTAAATATGAGTTAGACAAAATTAAACATATAATTTTATTATTCCAAAATCTCTATTTTGAAAAAATAAAACAAATTCTGAAATCAATATTTTTAGATTTAATTTCTAAAATGAAATTCTAGAAATTAAATTAGGATAAAATCTAAAATAACTATTTTAGAAATTTTATTAATTTCTAAAATCACATTTTAAGAATTAAATAATAATATATAATCTAAAATCAATAGTTTATAAAATATATTAATTTCCAAAATATAATGTTATCCCAAATAAAAACTAATCATAATTAGATTTAATGCTCAAAATGAGAATTAATAAAAAAAAACTTATTATTTTTTACATATCTAAAATCAATACTTTGGATAATATTTATTAATTTCTAAATTTAATTTTAGAAATTAATATTGGTTAGTCCCTAAATGCCAATTTGGGAAAATTTGGGCTCTAAAGGGAAAAAAAAAACTTCTATGGGCCAAACATGAATACAAAAAACCGGACGTTTGACATTACAAAGGAAATATATATATATATTTTTTTACATATAACAGATAAAATTGCATGCTGGGGAGGATGAACATCATGTTCCCCATGATCACACAAAGCTCCCACGTGAGCCGAGAGATGACCTATACGAGCCACGGCTTGGGGATTTTTGTGCCTCAAGCAGCGGCTTGGCTTCTAGTGAGCCGCAGCTTGGGGCAACAAAAAAAACATTTTTTTTTTTCACTTTCTTCTTTGTCTTCCAAAAACGATTTCTGGAAGAAAACTTCAAGTCTTCTGCGACAATATCAGAGAACTATTCTTTGATTAATTCCATTTTTTTTTCCTTTTCTGTTTCTATAAATGAATCAAATACTTTTAGTAAAATAAAACAAGAATAAATCAAAATTTGTTCAAGGAAAAAAAACCGACAGTCTCATGAAACATATTCCCATTTACAGTTACAGAAACAAATGCCCAGAAAAATATTTTTCCTTTCAGCAACAATTAACGCAAGAATTAACCCTTTAATTCTTGTCAAAAACATTCCTACAACTCTTATAGAAACATATTCATGCATCCAAAGCCCACAGAATCAATTATTTTTCCTTTCACAAACAACTCTCGTGAAAACGATTTTCATAGAAAACACAAAGGTAAACAATAAAACGAATTTCTTAGCTAAAACACAACCCATTAATGCATAAACGGTGGATGTGATACCACTATTAGGAATTCTTGTCATGCAATTACAATTGCGCAGTGGAATAAAATCAAGAATTCCTACCGAGGATCTCATTTATGCGCATAAATGGAATTGAACGGCGAAGAAAATATACCTTACATTGCCTCTGTGAATGAAAATTTTCCTTTTGTTCAACCTGTGGTGCAATGTACAAATAACCCTTGTGACTTCTATCGGCTAACCAGAGAACAACGCCTTCGCCATTGGAGTCCAAGCGTTGAATTTCCTCTAGCATTGTCCACACGAGGTATGCTCTCAAGAAAATAATAAATTCTTAGCTCAGAAAAGTTCTTAGCGGCTAGGGTAACTCACAGAGAAGATAAGGAATAGTCGTGTGTCCCAAAATTCCAAGAAAAATAATTTTTCTGAGTGTATTTTTCAGATAAAAAACCATGGCATATCCTCCGGGAAAAAACCTAGAAATCACTGCTAATCACACATCTTATGAATTCCAAAAGAATTAGAATTCTTTAATTATAATTGAAACTTACAAGTTCTCACACAATAACAATTTGGCCTAAAAATTATAACTAATTATAATTTGGCCCAAAAACTTCTACTTCTCACAATTAACCCCACAATATTATCAAATAACATCTTGAGTACATAATCCTCTATTGTGTATGTCCTATTAGGTTTTTCACTCTATTAGTAGCGAATATGAATTACTCCAAACGTCTTTAAGATTAGTAATCCTTAATAATTTAGAATTAACCCATTAAATCTAATCAGGATTGGTTTATTAATTCATCGATTAATAAACCCATACTCAGTAGATCATAAGCCTTATCTAGCAACACATCATGACCACCCAAGAGTCCAGGAAGTCAAATAGCTTAACATGAACTATTCAATAACAAACTACAGTGCAATAAACTCATTTTACCATACAATATCTCATTTGGTCTGGAGTACGGAATTAAGACCAACTCCCTCTAAAATATATATTAATTCTGACCCAAATATATTAGTACTTGTACCAAGAATCTACTACTCTACATGTGTATCAATTGAACTGTTTTCAATAAACAATCATCTTGGCCAAGGATTTCACGAGTAATAATTCCAACAAGTGATCGTGAGATATTCGCCTCTACTATTAGGAGTAGTAAATCCTTTATTGACCCTCTTAACTATTTTTGTTTATCTCACATTGTACCCACTATCCATCCCATAGGCAGCCCTTGATCTAGCTCCAGAGATTGGAATCAAAGTACAATACTCATCAAACAAAGTACCTTGGAGATCTCAAGTCCAAGGATACTTGTATGTTTGCTATAGCGAGATTCTATCACTGGCACTAAATAGTTATCCATGTGATTATCTCATAGCTGGGTCATTCAATGTATTCATTCTATTAACAAACATCCACGTGTTATGTAATACCCCACTCTAGTAACACCTAGTTTATAGGAATTAGTATGCATTGAATATGCATATGTATTCGAACATGACATATGCTTGTTTCATGAATCTGCAAGATTGTGATTTGGTGATATGCGCATATTTTAAATTTATTTGAGCATGTGATGCATTGAATTTTTAATAGTGATTTAGGAATAGTGGAAGGCATTATTTGATTATTGTGCCATAAAATACTTTACATGAAAAATATTGTTATTATCATCATCATCATAATCATCATTCCTAAAAAGCTATTATATCTCCCATTTTTGGTTGGTCATCTATTAATTATTTATAGTAGTAATAATAATTATTATTATTATACTAATTAGAGCTATATTGTTATTATTTATTATATATGGAAAACTTATCTATTGTTATAGTTGTTTCTGGTTGATGAATTATAATAATAATATATATATATATATATATATATATATATATATATATTATCTTAATAATGTTATAACCAAATGACTTCCTTTCATTCCATATATATATTCCTTGTATAATATCAAATGATGCATTCATGTGGTTGGTCTCATTTAGCCATCCTATTTGAATTACCTAGTCCTAGTAATTTTTTCTTTAGATATGTTAATATAATCATTTAGTAATATTATATTAAGACTTTCTTATATTTTGCATTAAAATATTATATATATATATATATATATATATATATATATATATATATACACTTTTGTGGGATATCATGAACCGGTTGGCATATATGATAATTTAGTTGGGCGACCTTTTGTTTTTTTTTTTTTTCCCTTCATTGTTGCCAACCACCTCCTAGTACTTCTTATAGCTTATCCTAGCTATTTTTTTTTTTAGCAACAGAGCTTTCTCCCAAAGCTCCTCTTATCTCGGTCAAGTCCTAAAGGAATGCTCAAGTCTTGAATAATTTCTTCTTATGCAGCCACCAAACTTGACCATTTCAACACCATCGATTGGTTGTTGAATTACAAAAGACAAAATCACAATCCTAATCCACCGAAACTTTGGAAATTATGTTCAGCTCTTGGTCACCAATTTGAGGTCTTTTAGCCTCAAGAAGAATTTCTTAGGCATTTTGAAAGTTTGAACCTCCTATAATCCTCCCAAAATTCAGTCATGCCAACTGAATAATCAATCTTCCTATCAACTGGTATATCCCAACCTCCCCTAGCTTCACGATTTTCCTTTTTTTGCCTAAGGAAAATCTCAGCTTACCTTCACTCCTAGGAACTCTTGAAACTCTCAAGAACTACAGCCATCATCGTTCATTGCTTCATCTTCTCTCTATAGTGCACGATTTCCTCTTCAACTTAAACAACAAAATGCTGCCATAGTGAGCAAAATAGCTGACATACATACACATTTCTTTAACAAACTTCACAGCAAACTCTCTACAGTTTTGTTATTGTGGCCGACACACACAATAGCTAACACCCTAGGTTTCTCTCTCTTTTCCTAAAGGATTTCAAGAGATAACAAGCTTGATCATTCGTTTATTTTCTCCTGGAAAAAAAGGCAACAAGTATATGTGTTTTGAATGGATTGGCCGGCTACTTCCAATTGTCTCCTTGAATTTTAAATGGAATTGCGAGGCATGATGGTTGCTTTTATTTGTCTCCTTGTGCATGAATTTGAAATGAAAATTACAAGGCCTACAGGTTGCTTTTACTTGTCTCTTTGTGCAAGAATTGTACATGGAGAATGCTTGCTGCAATTTATCTCTTCCACTTGTTTTTATCATGAACCGAATGCTTGTTTCTATTTGTTCTCTTCTACTCGTTTCTTTTCATGGACTGAATGCATATGGAAGCTGTGGGTAGTTTGGCAATATATATGTGTTTCTTGTGGATTTCAATGCATGAAATATGATTATGTTTCGAGGGTGCTATTTTGGTTGGTTCTTGTGGATGATATGATAGGTTTTACAAACCAGAATTTTGCTACTATATGTGGAGCGTGTTATTAGATCCTAAGAAATTTTGAAATCTGGTTGATTTGTAAAGGGATTGTTTGAAACTTGTTTCAATATATAAATATCATGTTTTTCATGTGGAGTATTATTCTAGAAGTTGCTCTGGTCTATTGCCGAAATTTTTCAAAGGAAAAAAAGCTATGAACAGGGGATTTTCAGAATTTATTGTTCACTATTTTGCAATCTGTTTTGAGCATGGTTTGTTCAGGTAAAAAGGTTGATAATGCAGGCTTTTGTGTGCTTAAACAATCTGCAAAATTTGGGGTTAAAATGGGGTCAAGGTTGGAAGTTATTAATTTTCTTTTTAGCATGGTCAAAATTGAGTCAGATTTGAGTAGGTTGGGTGCAGAATTTTCAGCGATTCGTATGAGCCTGATTTTCTGAATGGGCTTAGTTTATTTCATTCATGACATGTTAATCTATGTGCCAGCAAAATTTGAGGTCAATCGGAGTGGTTCATATAGGGTTTTTACTCTTAGGAGTTTAGACTACGGTTGCTGGAAATTGAAGGCAGCTAAGGGGTTTTGTGCTAAATTGCTATGTTTAATGTAATTTCATGAGAAATGTTAAAGGGTGGATTTTATGCTTTCTAAAGGATTGATGAAAGGTCTTATGTGCTGAGTATATGTAGAGTTCATGCTTGCTGCTCATTGGTATTATTTGGCGAACAAAGGATAAAATTGGCATGATATATGCTTGGTGTGTAATGTGGGCTTGAATTTTGTTTGGGATGATCTAGGAAGTGCTGTGATTAATTTATATGAACTCTTTGTTAGATTTGGAAGATTATCAAGGGTAAGGACCAACTTACTAGAGTTCATACCCTAAGCTTAAAGATAAGGGAAGCTCCCTTACATTCATGAAATCGATTTTATTTTATTATCTTAGTTTGAAAAAAAGGTTGGTGAGTATCTTTTGCAAACACGAAATAATTTCACGATAGTTAATTTTTGACAGCTTTTATATTTAGAAACTTCTTATTTTGGAAACTTTCTACATTTAAAAAGCTTCTAATTTTAGAAACTTCTGGATTTAGAAATTTTTAAAATATGTCAAGCATAACTTAGGAGCTAAGCATCAAACATTTTGAGTCATTTTGAATGTGCAAGAGATGAATTCTTGATCATGCATATACTTTTCAAAAATCATAATATGACTTATTTAAGCATGTGGCTCCTTCACTATGAACACTTGGAATAAAATAGAGACTTAAAATCATGCCTTCTAAAATCTTTATGTGAGTTGAAAAATGTTATTTGGAATTGTATTGAACTAATTTTGTAGGATCCACTTTTGAGCCTTATGAATTGTGAAGATTGAATAACGTCGAGTACTCAATAGGGGCTAGACCTTTATACTAGCCATTAGTTAGTCTGGAGATATCTCTCAGTAGGTGGCCACTTCCGAGAGGTTGACTCTTTTCAACCAGGGAGTCAGTATAGAAGGTTGAGCCGTCCTCAACTAGCAATGGGGTTCTAGTAGAACCGACGGCCGGAAATGGGATAGCAGGATTAGATTGAGTGAGAGAGGGAGGAGAATCTCACTCGATAGGATATACACCTACCAGGTGCTGGGGGTCAAGTGCTTCACAGAAGTGAGAGCTACCTCTGTGCCCTTTCACCACCTGACGGGGGTCATGTGCTTCACCTAGTGTGAGAGCCACCTCTGTGCCCTGTCACATTAACTTGGTTGCTTTTAATTGTTGAACTATTTCCGTGGAACTATTCTGAGGGGACCTTGGAATTTTATTCAAAGCTTAATATCTTTAAATTATTCATATCTTTCCAACCAAAATATTCTAAGTGCATTTTGCTTCATGACTTCTCACTACTACCTTTCAAGAAGTGAGAATTAAATTTGTAAAGAAGGCATGATAAAGCTTTTGATATACTAATAGTGCATGCATCATGAAATGTGTTTTATTTTCTTAGCCCAACTCACACACGGGGCTTACTAAGATAACCAATCTCACACTATTTTGAACTCATGTATTCAAGGTGCCTCAAGTCTTGATCAGGTTGGAAGATCAGTAGCTTGAAGTTTTTGTTATGAAATTTCTTTGTCCATTTATTGGATAGTTGCTTTGAACATTAATTTTATGTGGAAACTTTTGTATAAGTATTGAAGTTTTTTTTTAAATTAATTTTCCCTTAGACTTTCTTTAAAAGTTGAATTTCTTTTACTCTTTCGTTATAAAGACCCCTAGTTCGAAGGACGGGGTGGCATCCCCGACCCATTTTGGGTTACGTAAGTAGGTGGGGTGTTACATGTTAACTTTGAATATGACAATACTCACGGATGTGAGAACTACGACCTGATCAAATCAAGAAGTCTAACATATACTAGACTTAGTGTATTAATGATATCCTATATTATTAATACTATATCTAGGGATTATTTAAGTACTATCACTATACACTATAGTAGGAATCTTACATCATGATCTTTATCATGATTTTTTTTAACACAACATTGTACTAGGAATCTAACAGTTATTTTACATGAAAGTGAAGAAAATGAATTGAAAGATAAATAATTTCTTGTAATATAAAACAAATGTGTCATATACAAAGTACAAGTGATTGCCTCTAGGGTACAACATAATAGTATACGTGTCTTAGGCTTCGAATTTCTCTAGGAATAGCTATTCATATCAATATTGTCAATTAAGTCTCGCAGCTCTTTTGGAGTCTTAGTTGCTGTAGAACAACCAAATGAGGCATGAAAAGGATACTTAGTAGCAATGTTCAACCCATTGTGAAATGTCAACATCTTAATTCCCCAATCCAATCCATAGCATGGATACTTCTTTAGAAATTCCTTCATTCTCTCTCGATAGTCATAAAAAGTCTCTAATTCCATTTTCGATGTTATTTTTTAGTTTCACAGTCCTAGTTGGAGGGAAATATTTTTCAAGAAATTCTTCTGCCAACTCATCTCAAATAGTAATGGTCCATAAGGAAGTGATTTGAGTAATGACTTTGCTCTATCTTTAAGAGAAAATGAGAAGAGTCTAAGCTTGATCATATCATCAGAAAACTCTTTATTTTTAGAGTATCACAAATCTTTAAGCAGCTTGCATGCACGTTTGGGTCTTCATTCAGGAGTGCATCAGATTATACTTTTATTGCACCATTTGAATGAAAAAGACTTTATGGTCGAAGTTGTTAGCCTCCGTATGTGGCTTCAAAATACTCGATTA
This sequence comes from Voacanga thouarsii, assembly GCA_026120185.1. NCBI lineage: Eukaryota > Viridiplantae > Streptophyta > Magnoliopsida > Gentianales > Apocynaceae > Voacanga > Voacanga thouarsii. The sequence continues at coordinate 395,496 of JANUWF010001437.1, read as the reverse complement.
TGCCCTATGAAATAAAGGTCTAGCATAATCTCTCATAGTTTTCTTCCATAGCCATTTCCATTTTGAGGTTAATATCTATGAATTTCAGGATTACTACCAAGGTTTTCCTTGTTTTCGAAATTTTCCAATAGAATATACAATCGACCTCTTTCATCAAAATTTTGAACTAACAATTTTTTTTATTTTTTATTTTTTTGTCTTTCTTTCATTAACCTTCTCAATGTCCACTCTATCTCAGGATCAAAATTGTCACTCTTCTACTCATATACAAGAAATATTTCCCTTCAAATCTGTTAGCCCTAAGGGCTTTCTTCTATATTTTGACTAATGACAAATATTGATATGGACTAACTTGTTAATCTATTATGATAGGACATGTTTGACATCTATTCTTCTAAGATATTCAGATAAGATTATTTGGCAACTCTTTCGTGATCTAATTCAAGTAAGGAAGATCAAAAGAGAAGATCGAAGTATATGGAGTTGCATATCAAGAAGTCCTTTTAAGAAGAATTTTAGACTAGGAAGTGTTATTAAGGTATATCTATTAATTCCTATGTCTCTTTATCTCTTTATTCTTTTGACTTTACCTTGAAGCACCAAAGGAGAAGATTTCAAAGTTTTTGAAAATCTCATAATTTTGAATTGAATAGTTTGAATCCAAAAGATTCATCCAAAATCCTATTAACTGTGTCGAAATATTTTTGTCTAAAAAAGTACCATTTTGGATTTACCTTTTGCATGCATCATCGTCCAAAACACAAATGATTTTAAACATAAATTATAGCCGTTTCTTTATGACCATTGGCACCTCACTTTTTGGCTCTATAAATAGCCTCTAAAGCAAGTTTAAGGATAAGATTTTTGAAACATTCTTCTTAGAAACACTATTGCTCAATATTTTCAAAAGTCTCCTTTTATCAAAGCTTCAAAGTGAATTCACTTTGTATCAGAGGTAAAAGTATTTGTGCTTTGTATACGAGTGAACATCTGCTCAAATAAGTAAGCTCTTTACTATTCTATTGATATTCAAATATCTATTGTGTAAAACCCGTTGGGGTGAGCCTTGTGTTGGTTAATGTTCAACGCTGTGGAGTAAAACCCTTTGGGGTGAACCTTGTTGGTGAGTGTATGAAGGTTATAGTGTAAAACCTAGTTGGGGTGATCCTTAATGTGATTGCTTGATTGAGAGGTTTTGAAAAAACTAATGTGGTGATCCTCTCTTGTATGTGGTACTGTTTGATTTCGTTAAGTGAAGTAAATGAAATATGATTGAAAATCCTTAAGTGTGAGCTTAAGGTAGTGGACGTAGATCTTGATAGATCGAACCACTATATATTCCTTGTCTCACTTCTTTTTGTTATTCATTTACTGCTTTGAGGTTTTTTTTTTTTTTTTTTTTGGGTCTAAATCTGGATACACATCTACGAGTTCTTGGATAACTTTCTATGTTACTATAAAGTCCGTCCAAGCAACTTGGTGATCATCATTGTTCTGCTTTTTAGACAAGTCAAAAAATTTTTTTGCTTGCCAAAAACCTTATTCACCCTCCCCCCCTAAGATTTTTCATTTAGTATCAGAGCCTGGTCTACATACTCTTGGTTTAACAACTTTGTAAAAAAGATTTTAATGGCAAGCTCATCCTCTCTTTCATATATTGAAAGGTCTTCAACGAATCATCCTCCTTTATTCAATGGAAGCAACTATAATTTTTGAAAAAATAGAATGAAAATTTATGTGTGTTCTATTAACTTTGAGTTATGGAGTTTGATAGAAAATGGTCCTTTTATTCCATCAAAGATGATTGATGGCATAAAAATATCTAAACAGAATTATGAGTATAGTATGGAAGACAATGCAAAGATGACTTTAAATTTTCAAGCTATGAACATTTTATGTTGTGCACTAGATGCGACTGAATACAACTGTGTTAGTGGTTGTGATTCAGCCCATGAAATGTGAAAATTACTTGAAGTCACCCATGAGGGGATAAACCAAGTCAAAGAATCAAAACTGGGGCTTCTAATTTATGATTATTCCCTTGGGGAACAAAACTAAAAAATCTTAGATGCTTTACCAAAAAGTTGGCAGCCTAAAACTCTTGCTATAGAAGAATCCAAGGATTTAAAATCCTTACCTACTGAAGAGTTGATCGGATCTCTCTAACTCATGAAATGAAGCTCAAAAGATTTCTTGAATCAGATGATCATGATAGAGGCAAAAAAGGAATAGCATTGACAGCTAAAAATGAAGATGAAGAAACCAGCGCTATTTGAAAGTAGTGAAGGCATGGAAATGGACAATGATGATTTGAAGATGATAGCAAAAAAATTCAGGAAAATGTTCAATAAAGGAAATTGTAAAAGAGGAAGGAAGTTTATGAGAAATAAAGGACAAACCTCTGGATTCAAACCTCAATGTTATGAATGTAAAGGCACTGATCACTTCATTTGCTGACTGTCCTGTTGCAAAAGGTAAGGAAGAAAGAACGCTTAAAAAGAGGAAAGATCTGAATATAAAGAAAGGCAAAGGATTGATGGGAACTTGGGATTTAAATGAAACTGAGTCTGAAGATGGAGATTCTGAAGAAGAAAATGCTAACATATGCTTCGTGGCTTTGGAAAAAGAGGTAAACTCTTCTACATCTAATTGCATGCCTAAATCACTTATAGCTATGACTGAAAAGTATGTTGATCTAAATGAGTTGTTAAGTGATATGTTTTATGAATTAAAAAAATTATCCAGAAAAAATAAAAAAAATGAAGTTGAAGATTAAATGTTTGATGAAAGACAACGAAGTATTGTTAAATGATAATAAAATGTCTCTTGAGTCACATACATGTGCTATTATTGAGAAAGATGTGATCATGACTGTCTTGCAACATGCATCTCTAGAAAATAAAAACTAGCATGTTAAAATTCAAAATCTTGAAAGTATGGTTAGCACTTTTGATGATATGAAAATTAGAGTCAATGATCTTACCAATTACATTGAAAAATTCACAAATGGTAAAAGTAATCTGGAAAAGTTACTCAAAACTCAACATCAAATTGATTACCAAAATGGCTTAGGATATAGACAAGAGGATAAAGACAAAATTTATAAGCCCAGATTTGTTCTTGCTGGAAATTAAAGTGGCTTACGATATGAACATGAGAATAAGAACAAAAAGAACAAGTCTCAATATGTTAAAGTTGCTTTATCTTACAGTTTACACAAAGCATGCACATATTGTGAAAGACCGGGACATATCATTTCAAGATGTCTTATTAAAAGAAAAGTGGAATTCGGTGGTGTTACTTTCTAGAAAATCAAAGAAAATGTTACTAACCTTCAACGACCTAAGAAAATGTGGGTACCAAAAATCATTCATCCTTTTCATGTCTAGGCACGGTCTTTAAGTTCTCCAAATAGTTCTTGGACAGCGGTTGTTCAAGACACTTGACTGGAAATGTAGCTTTGTTAGAAGATATTCAGACCACAAATGAAGGATTTGTTACATTTGGAGACAAGAAGAAAGGAAATATTCTCGGCATTGGTAATATTGGTAAAGGTTCCTTAACAATTATAAAATAAGTTTTACTTATTGATGATTTGAAATATAACTTGCTTAGCATTAGCCAACTTTGTGACAATGGTTGCAAAGTCATTTTTGAAAAAGATTCTTGTTCTATACTTGACAGTGGAAATCTCGAAACAATCTTTACTACCAAACGTATGGGAAATGTATATGTGTTTTATCTTAATGACCTTGTAGCTAATAGAATTAGATGCTTATCCATTCATGACAATGATGGTTACCTTTGGCATTGAAGATTAGGTCATGTATCTTTTGATTTGCTAAATAAATTGTCCTCAAAAGAACTTGTTAGGGGACTGCCAAAAATGAAATTTGATAAACACAAAATCTGTGATGCATGTTAGTTTGAAAAACAAATCAAAACTTCTTTTAAACCAAAGAAAATGATTTTTACCTCAAAACCACTAGAATTAATTCACATAGATTTGTTTGGACCTATGAGGTCTGCTAGTCTTAGAGGTAAGAAATATGCATATGTACTTGTTGATGATTTTTCTAGATTTACTTGGACTTTAATTCTTAGACAAAAGGATGAAGCCTTTTTTGAATTTTCTAAACTGATAAAGTGTGTCCAAAACTCGATTGGATGCAAACTGATTTTTAATAGAAGTGATAACGGAAAAGAATTTTGCAATAGTAAATTTACTCACTTCTGTGATGAAAATAGAATCTTTCACAATTTCTCATTAGCAAAAACCCTTCAACAAAATGGTATTATTGAAAGGAAAAATCGTACTTTACAAGAAATGACTAGATCAATGCTTTGTGAAAATGTCCTTCCAAAATATTTTTGGGCAAAAGATGTTAATACAGCTTGTTATATTATAAACCGAGTTATGCTAAGGCCATTTTTGAGAAAAACTCCGTTTGAACTTATGTTTGACAAAACTTCATCTATCTCTTATTTTATAGTATTTGGATATAAATGTTTGTCCTAAACACACGAGATAATCTTGGAAAATTTGACAGCAAGTTCGATGAGGCAATATTTTTTTGTTACTCTTCCAATAAAAAGGCATATAGAATATATAACAAAAGAACTCTTTGTGTGGAAGAATTCGTGCATGTTGTGTTTCATGAATCTAACATTTATACTTAAAAAAGAGATGATGATTATGATGTAGGAAGTTCAAAGGAAGTCAAGTTAGATCAACTCAAAGCTCCATCTCTAGACACCCATGTAAAAGAAGAAGAGATTGAAGAACTGCAAACTAAACAAGGAAATGAACAAACTAAAGATTCTTCAAATCAACAATTGCCAAAAGACTAGAAATACAAAATAGGTCATCCTAAAGAACAAATCATTGGGGATCCAAACTATGGAGTTAAAACTAGACGGTATTTCATTGACAACTTTGCTTTTCTTTCAAATATTGAACCTGCCTGCATTGATATCGCATTGCATGATGAATTTTGGATTATTGCCATGCAAGAAGAGTTAAATCAATTTGAAAGAAATCAGCTTTGGAAACTTGTTCCTAGACCGCATGATCGTCCTGTCATTGGTACAAAATGAGTATTTAGAAATAAACTTGACAAAAATGAGGTTGTAATTAGATATAAAGCTAGGTTAGTCACCTAAGGATTTAATTAAGAAGAATGGATTAATTATGATGAGACATTCGCTCCTGTTGCTAGACTAGAATCTATACGAATGTTGCTTGCCTTTGCATCCTTTAAAAACTTTATGCTCTATCAAATGGAGGTCAAAAGTGCATTTCTAAATGGCTTTATTGAGGAGGAAGTATATGTTGAACAACTTACTGGTTTTACTCATAAGCACTTTCCAAATCATGTTTTCAAACTGTCTAAAGCTCTTTATGGATTAAAGTAAGCTCCAAGAGCTTGGTATGAAAGATTTAGTGAATTCTTGATCTCAAAAGGATTTTCTAGAGGTGTGACTGATAATAGCTTGTTCATCAAATCTGATAATTCTAGTGATTTACTGATTGTTCAAATCTATGTTGATGATATCATTTTTTGTGCTACTAACGACTCTTTGTGCAAGAAGTTTGCTAAGACTATGTAGCAAGAATTTGAAATGAGTATGATGGGAGAACTAAACTTCTTCCTCAGATTGTAAATTAAGTAAACTAAGGATGGTATCTTCATAAATCAAGGTAAGTATGCCAAGGAGTTTCTCAAAATGTTCAAAATGAATGAAATAAAAGAAATCAGCATACCTATGAGTACATCCATAAAAATTGATCAAAATGAAAAAGGTAAAAAGGTAGATGAACGTAAGTATAGAGGTATGAATGTGAGTCTACTCTATCTTACTACTAGCCGACTAGACATCATGTTTTCGGTATGGCTTTGTGCTCATTTTCAATCCTGTTCGAAGGAATCACATCTTTGTGCAGTAAAATGCATACTCCGATATTTAATTGGTACATATGATTATGAATTATGGTATACTCACACTAATGCATTTGATCTTATAGGATACACTGATGCAGATTATGCAAGTTGTAAAGTTGAAAGAAAAAGTACTAGTGGCTATTGTCAATTTCTTGGACACTCTCTTGTGTCATGGCACAGTAAAAAGCATGTGTATGTATCCTTATTCACAACTGAGGCTGAATATATTGCAGCCGGGAGTTGTTGTGCTCAAATTTTGTGAATGAAGAATACATTGCAAGATTTTAATCTTAATTTTAATTGTATACCTATATTGTGTGATAATACAAGTGCTATCAATCTGACAAAAAATCCTATTCAGTATTCTCGAATGAAGCACATAGAAGTTAAACATCACTTGATCTAAGATCATGTGCTCAATCGGGATGTGTGTATTGAATATATTTCAACGGATGAACAACTTGCAGATATATTCACTAAACCTCTAGCTGAGGATAGATTCAACAATCTGAGTAGAGGTTTAGGAGTTACAAGAATTTGATAACTAACCATGTGGCAAAAGTCTTCTTTATGCAGGATTTGTGAAGAAAAAGGTTTCGAAAATAGTGTTCTGCATCCAAAACGCACCGTCATCTGATTTCAACGCAGTATTTGAATCCAAACCCCTCTTCCAAAATGCATTTCAGGAAAACACTCTTTTGGATGATAGTTTCGGATTGGGTTAAGTTCTAAAACCCATCTTTAATATTTTTCTTATTTTAAATTTTGAATTTCAAAAAAATTGGTTTGCACGTCTTTCTAAATTTTTCTGAAAAACTTATATTTTCAAAGCACTTTATTTCACATTACTCAAAGACATTCAAAGCACTCTGAGTTTTTCTCTCAAAACCCTTGTAACCGTCTCTTCCAAATCATCTATGCTCTTCTTGTTCAAAAATTGATAGTCCAGAAAAAGCTCTAATCTTTCAAATGGAAAGACAAAATCTTAGGTTCCGAAACAAAAGAAGGGGCAAAAATCCTCTCCGAAGATGAAGAAAATGGTTTCGGGTTCAAGCAAGGAAAAAGAGAAAGAAACTTCTCCTCAACCAAACTTCTCCACATCCCACTATGATTCTTCTTAGTCGTCTCCAAAACAAGTGTGTTCTAAAAATTAGGTACCATGCTTCCTTGATTCTAAATGCGAGACTGAGTACAATGATTGGGTGTCGAGAAATCGAACTGTTATCTGTGGTTATTGTGTAAACCATTCTGCTTTTCTAAATCTATTAAATATTCTGGACATGTTTGGTCACATTGGGTGGGGGAGTTTACTGTCTGTTGATGAGAAAATATTCACTCCTCTGGTCTGGGAATTTTATGCTAACTTAAGGAGAAGGAAATTGGAAGAAACTGAGGGTGGTTTTATGATTCGCTGGTATGTATCGAGAGTGAAAGGCAAAGACATAGAGTTTGATCATAGACTGTTTAATAGGATTTGTGATGTAAGAGATGTTAGATTTCAATACTTTGAGCTAAACAAATTTCCTGAGGGAAATGACATCTTTGATCTGAAAAATTTTGAGAAATTATTCACTGATGGGAAAAATTTCGAAAATTCTGGAAATAGGAGCTCAAAATGGCTGAATGGTGTTGGTAGAATTCTGCATCACATGGAATCGACTATGATAGTACCTAGCTATGGGCATAAGACTTCAATAAGTATTCTGCAGATAGTGATTATGTTGGCTCTAGCTGAAGGTAGACAGATTAACTTTAGGTTTCTAGCAACAAAATTGATGTTGCAGATAAGAAACACGTCAAGTAAAGCTCTGCTATTTGGAAATTTGCTGACCAAAGTTTTTAGATTTTTTGAAGTTGATTTAAATTCTGCTCCTTGTAATTCATCCAAAACAAATGTTTACAGTTTTGATTCCTTTGAAAGGATGGGCTATGTAAGGGAAAATAATACATGGAAATTGTTGAGAGAGATTGTAGGAAAAGAATGGGAAAATTTGACGAAGATTAAGGATGAAGGGAAGTCTGTTCCTGGTACAGAGAAAAAAAGGAAAATTGATGATGTTCTTCAGGCAGAATCTTCTACCAAAGGAAAAGATCAGGACGTAGGCATGTCTGAGAGTATACTGGGTGCAATTAGTTCATTAGCTGAGAAATTGGACCTTCTCAACTCTGAAATTCAAAATCTTGGCAATAGAATTTCTGTTGTTAAAAATCTGCTAATCCTACTGCTCCAGTATCTTCCCCTTCAGTATCTGCTCATAAAAGGGATGAACCTATCTTAGAGGAAGAATCTGGTCTGCCTACTACAGAAAAGGATCCTATGTAACACCCCACCTTTTTACTTTCGATTGGTTACTATCTGTAATAGGATGAGAATTTATATCAATGGCCACAACAAAAGTTGATCGGTGTATTGAGACGAACACTCTAGAGAAATAAAATTATGTCGGGACCTGGATGTAATTATTGGATTTGTTTTACCCGAACCCAAAATTTTTGGAAGGCTATTAAGATTAACAGAATAAGAATTTTAGGGTACTCTATAAAAAGAAATTGATCAGTGCAATGAGTCGCGCGTTTTGGTGCGAATTATGCTACCCGGGGTATCAGGGGCATTTTTGCCATTTTGACCGCACTCGCAACTTTGACCGCAAATTTGACCAAGTAGAGAGGGAATTGAAGAATTTAAGTGTTACCAATGGATTCAGTGGAATTTTTGGAGTTGGGTAGTGAAATAAAATATTTTTCATTACGGACCCGATTTTGGTCATTTCTGAAGAAAATGAAAAATTACGGTTGGAAATGGGACGTGTGGCTTCTTATAATTGGTGGATGAAAATAAGTATCATTTAGTGATTGGTTAATGAGGCCAAGTGTTTCTATTTGATTGGTTGTGATAAAAAAAAAGGAAGAAGAAATAAAGAAGAATGGCCCACAAGAAATAAATAAGAATGGTTCACAAGAAATACATAAGGATGGCCCACAAGCATGAAAATTTTGACCAAGTTGGACCACCTTTTGACTTCATTTGACCAAGCTTAATTAAGCTAATCTTGATTTGAGTAAGTTAATCAAGGTTGATTATGCATGGCCTTGCAAGATTAGAAAATATCTATAATGTTCTAAGAGTTTCTACCTTTTTCTATAAATTTCTTTAAGGTTCTAGAGTACTCTAAAGTTTTTCATAAGTTTCTACAAGTGATGAGTCATCACCTAAAGCTTTGTAGAAATTGTGGTTAATCATTCCATGTGTACCAATTACAATTCAAAGCTTCCTACTCAAGAGTCCTACATAAGCCATGACAAAAGCATGTGATGTAAGGCATTACATAAGCAAAGCTTCCTATACAAGCCTTCTAACATCTATAAATAGGCCATGAAGGCCAACTAAAATGGCTTTAGATAGCCAGAATTTCGGAGCAAACAAGAGAGAAAAGGGAGAAGAGAAAAGAAAAGAAAAGGAAATAGAGAAGAAAGAGAGGGAGAAACCGGAAATAGAGAGGAGAGAAAGAGAGGGAGAAAAGCAAGAAGATGCTTGGACTGTCCAGCCTCCAAATGCAGCAAAGAAAAGGTAAAGATCTACCTTACTTGAAGTGAAGTTATTATATAAAGCATGGAGATCATTTTGGTATATATATTGTGAGAAGTTTATGTGTGATAGTTAGGTGAAGTTGTATAAAAGCTGTCCTTGTGTGCAGAAACTTTTGGGAGGTTTTATGTTCACTAAATATGTAATGTTTCTGGATTTGAATGAAGCAGGCATATATCCTTGTAGCTAAGGATCATAGAGACATTTTAGAACAAGTTTGACGTTAATCGGATTTACGGATCAAAAGTTATGGTGAAAATAGTAAAAGGTGCCAAATCAGTGATGGGATTTTTACTACTAGAACTTTGTGTGCAAAACTGAACAGAATGGACAATAGAATTGGTACTCCATGAATTGGAACTAGTAAAGGAATGTCTTAAGGATATTTTACAATTGGTTTGACATCATTTGGATTTGTGGATTAAAATTTATGGGCAAAACAAGTTAGGGTGTCAAACTGGAAAATTGCAGAATGTTAAGGAAAGAATGAATAGTGAAACTAAGTCAAAACTACTGAGGCGGTTTTTGCCCAGTACCATGATGCTGGAACTAGAAAACTAAAAACAGCCTATAATGAATTAAATTTAAGAGTCTCACGGTCATTTTGGTATATCATGGAGCCAAATCGGAGCTCTAAATTAAAAGTTATGTGCAAAACAAAATGGTGTGTCAAACCAGTGAAATTCCAGAAAAGTAGTCCGAAAATGAATGGACTTAAGAGTGATTAATTATGTGATTTTGGACAAAACAATTAGGGAAACATGAAGTGAATCCCTTGTTTATGAAGTGAGGAAGGATTTGAAAAAAGGAAAATGAAAGAATTGATCAAACGATGGAAAAACGATGCGAACGAAAGTTGAACGTTTTTCTTAAGCATCGGCTAACCGTCGGCCCCAACGGCTAAACGACGGTTGAATGTCGGCTAACCGTCGGGCACGTTGGCCGGACGTCGGCTACCCGACGGCTATTTTTTGGCCAAACACCAATTGACCCGAAAACAATGTTTGGTGTAGGTTTAGCGACAAACAGCTAACGAAATGTCAAAAACGGTAGGAACGGAGGTTAGACGGTCGTGAACGGAATGAGAGGCTTAGGACACGAGGTGAGTCCCATTGATTTCTAAACCTTTTTAAAGGCTAGTGTGCTTTGATTTTCTATGAAATTCTATGTTTTATGCCATTTTGTAAATCCTCGAATATGTTTAAGGTTTACATGAGCAACATTTGCTTTTATGCTATTTCGGACTAGAATAAATTTCATATTCAGCTTGGAAACCTTTCTGAATGTTTAAAACACGAATTTATAAATTTATTCCTTTTCGGATTAAATATTTGGGATTTTTGAAAAATGGTAAATTTTGGAATAGGGTATTTGGAGAATAATCCAAGTATCCTTATTGGAATATTTTATGAAAACTCTTGGAACTTGGGTATTCGGTAAATGGCCGAAATATCCTTATTGGAATTTTTGTGAATATTTTTCAAATTGGGTAAGGGTAAAATGACTCGGATACCCTCAATAAGTCTTTTGGAATCTGGCATGGGTGAAATAACCCGAATACCCTTGGAAAAATGAATTTTGTGATCAAGTACGTCCCCAAAAAATAAGAAATGTTTTGTTTTGGAAATCCTGCGGGATCAGATGACCCTCTAGCCTGATCAGTTAGATGGGGTTGGTATTGTTGCGTTGAGTACTCAACAGGGACTTTGATCTTTGTACTAGCCCATGTTAGAGATAGAAGACCCCAAGTAACCTGATCAGTTTTGGGGATTGTCTTACTCCAAATAGGGCGACAGGACATTGTGATGAGTCGTCCCTGGCTAGCCATTGTGAGCCCTGCAATTGCTTGTTGATTGTGATTGGTGGGTTGTTCACATGAGACCGAGCGGGGACACTCGGTGTGTTCAACCCCTTACCACCTCGATGGTGATTGACGTCAGGATTGGGACCCCTTGCTTATAGTGGCAAGTAAAAGATCCCTAAGTACACGGTGAGGTACATTGGTACGCTGCTCACCCTTCTTGCATGACACGGGTGACGTACTATAAGGCGCAGTCCCTGGCACAAGAGACCGTGTAGCTGAAGGCGAAGTTCTTTGAACTTTGCACGCGGGTCGCACTTCTAGATGGGGAAGAACCCGCATTTATTGAATTGGGGGCTATGTGTTCGAAAATTACTATTTTTCGAACGTATATGATAAAATGACATGAATTTATCAATTATTGCTATTTTCCCTGTTATATAATTTACTTCAGCAAAGATTTTGAAAATCGACTCTCTTTTAAGGGAAACACTGGCACACACACGGGACTCACTGGGTGATTTTTCACTCACGCGTATCTTTTAACTTACTTTTTTTTGTAGGATTCAGAATTGGAAGTGTTAGAATTCGTGGACTCCTAAACGCAGAAAACATCCACGAATCCCTCCCGAGGACCCAAGTAAACGATTAAGAAGATCTAAGGTTTAAGAATTACCTCTGGTTGCAGTAATCGAAATCCTTCGATTCTGATTGCGCTGTAGCACGTTCAACCCGAACAATCACCAGACGCTGCAGTATACGAACGTCCTCTATCGGATACACACCGCGAACTCACTCGATACCCGGGCAGTGCTAGCGCTTAGGGTTTGAGAGGTTTTTTTTTTCCTTCTGGTAGAGAATGGCACGAATGTTCTCAACCGAAAAATTGGACTATAGAAAAGACGGCGAGGGTTTTCTTAAAAACCCCCGAACCTCTTAGAGTCCAACCCTAATAATATCTTATCATATTCTAATTTAAATTCAAATTAAATTAAAACTAATATGATAAGATTCTGCCATTATCTCGGTAATTTAACTAATTAATTTACCGAATCAGATTCTTATAATCTGGACATCATCCAGATACATCGAATGTGGACATATTTCCAAATTCATTGTATCTGGTAAATTTTCTAAGTACGTTTAACTTAGACATATTTTCAGATTCATCGAATCTGGTCACAAGAAAAATAACCTAACAAGTTCGCTTATTGTGTGACCTTATAGGTTCATTTAACACTGACAGTGTGCCTAAATCATATTTAAATGGCCCACAAGTTATAAGCAATTTCTAGCAAAATATTATAACTATCCAGGTTAAATGAAGATCGGTGATCTCTTTGAACCAAACCATAATTTTATATTTAGTCCTTTTTGTCACACGATATCCAGATTAAGCATAAGGCACGGAGCATGTCATCCTTATTAAGCTTAATCGATTATTTCTTGATTTCATAGTAGACTGTTCAAACAAATGATATCAATATCTTAGATTGATATATTTGAGCACGGCCATGCATTTTTAACAGTCTAACTTATCAAGGGGCCCATGGATATCTCTCCCATAATTGAGAGGAACAAATTCCTGCACAATCAATCATATTCCTCTCATTGATTTATTCTATATCCAACAATAGTCTAATTTATTATCTGGTTAAAGACAACTTTAGACAATGTCAAAATATAGAATTTATCAAGTAGGAAACTATGATGAATTTAGGTCAAAAGACTTTCAATATTATTATGGCTAGAAAGTACTTATGACATATTCTATGAAGTACTCTCACAGTGAGTCATGTCCAATACAATGTTCTCTAACATTTATTTATGTCTTGACTCAATATCACAAATATCCATGGCCAGTAAAACATAGCCATAAAGTCACAAACATACTAATCTTAATTTATTATTATTCCAATAATAATAATTGATCAGGGACAGTTTTAGAATAGTCATTGTATTCATTGTAGGGTTTTACTATCAAGTCATGTACTTGATGACCACAAAACAAAACTCACTATTCATGGAAAGGAAAGCCTCATATTATTATATAAAACATAATGACAATAGTATAAGTACAAATTGACTCTAGGGCATATCCCCAAAAGGAAGAACCTACAGATAGAGAACGATACCACAGTGATAGCAGAATAGGTCTGGATGTCTCCTCTTTGGACCTTATATACTCTGTTGATTATTCGTTATAAAGACCCCTTGTCTGGGTATCTGGACAGAGCAACACCCAGTATTGGCATGCTTCCGTTGTTACCTTTAGTAGGGGTGTTACATCCTACTTCTGAACCATTTCAGCAACCCTTTCCCATGAAGGAAACAGTGGTTCCTCCTGCTTCTCCTAAGCCAAAATCTTCTGAAAAATGTCAGAAGCATGTGATTGTGAAAAGAAAATCAAACAGAATTACTGGTCAATACTCTAAGAAGGGTGCTGGGTCAAAATTTGAAACGATTAATATCTCCTAGGCAGCACTGTTGGGCAATATGATCTTCTGATGATCTCAAAATAATTTACTTTCTGCAAACTTTTTCTGTCTTTTACATTATGCTTTGGGATAATTGCTGTTGGATACTTGTTTATTTTCAGTCTCTTTCTTATATTATGCATATTCCTATTTGGTTCTGTTCTACTCTCTTTCTAATATTCCTATTTTTTTATTAATGACAAAGGGGGAAAGAAAAAGATGAACTGATATGAGATGAACTGGTATTGATATGATATGATATTAACTGTTGTGGGGGAGAAAAAGACTATTGTGATGGAGAAAATGATGAACTGTTATGGTGAACCATTATAAAAACTGATGATGAACTGATATGATATGATGTTAACCATTGTGGGGAAGAAAAAGACTGTTGTGAGGGAGAAAATGATGAACTATTATGATGAACCGTTAGAAAAATTGATGATGAACTATTTTTAGGAACTGTTATAAGAAATTGATATATAAACTGTTTTGAACTATTATGAGAAACTGATATGATGAACTATTTTGAGGGAGAAAAAGATGAATTGATATGATGAATCTGTTACGAGAAACTGTTTTAAACTGATATGATGGACTGCATTGAACTGCTTGAACTATTGAATTGCATGAACTGATGAACGGCACGATCTGACGGCATATGACTAATGATTGAACTGTTTTTTATATGAATTACATGAACTGATATGATTTAATTTACTATATATGTTCATTGAAAATCTTCAGCATGGATAGTTGGATTTATGACATTCTGTTTATGATTACTCAATTCAAAAAGCATTTTTTTTTTATGTTAAAGGTATCTTTGAGACTAGATTCTGTGATAAAGTTAAAATTTTAATCTTTAAAACATTTCTTGAAAAACCAAAAAATCCATTTTCTTGTGCATTGAGTCGGGGGGAGTTTTGGACTCAAAAATTTTTTGATCCAAACAAATATTCTTGTTAGAAGTCATATTGAACTGAAAATATACCTTTTGGATAAACTGAAAAGAATACCTTCTGGACATCCAAAATATGTATCCAAAATGGACTTCTAAACAAGACTTGTTTTATACGTACTTCCAAAACTTGTTTGGACGCACATTTTGGACGTACAAATTGTTATTTCTGCTTTTCCTTCTTATGTTTAAAATGTTCATATAAGCATATATTTAGGGGGAGTATCTTATCATATAACTTATCTACTATCTCTAACAAATCATTTTGAATATTTATATAAGAGATATGAAAGACATTGGGCTTATTGAGATATGTTTTCAAACTAATGTTCATAAGCTCTCTTTGATATCTACACTATGAGATTGCATTTAGTTGCACCTGTTGGGATTCGTGGACTCCTAAACGCGGAAAACATCTACGAATCCCTCCCGAGGACCCAAGTAAACGATTAAGAAGATCTAAGCTTTAAGAGTTACCTCTGGTTGCTGTAATCGAAATCCTTCGATTCTGGTTGCGCTCGTTGTACATTCGACCCGAACAATCACCGTACGCCTGCAAGTATGCGAACGTCCTCTATCGGATACACACCGCGAACTCACTCGATACCCGGGGAGTGCTAGCGCCTAGGGTTTGAGAGGTTTTTTTCTCTGGTAGAGAATGGCACGAATGTTCTCAACCGAAAAATTGGACTATCGAAAGACGGCTAGGGTTTTCTTAAAAAACCCTCGAACCTCTTAGAGTCCAACCCTAATCATATCTTATCATATTCTAATTTAAATTCAAATTAAATTAAAACCGATATGATAAGATTCTCGCCATTATCTCGGTAATTTAACTAATTATTTTACCGAGTCGGATTCTTATAATCTGGATATCATCCGGATTCATTGAACCTGGTCACCGTAAAAATAACCTAACAAGTTCGCTTATCAGTGTGACCCTATAGGTTCATTTAACACCTGGCAGCGTGCCTAAATCGTATTTAAATGGCCCACAAGTTATAAGCGGTTTCTAGCAAAACATTATAACTATCCAGGTTAAATGAAGATCGGTGATCTCTTTGAACCAAACCATAATTTTATATTTAGTCCATTTGTCACACGATATCCGGATTAAGCATAAGGCACGGAGCATGTCATCCTTATTAAGCTTAATCAATTATTTCTTGATTTCATAGTAGATCTGTTCAAACAAATGATATCAATATCTTAGATTGATATATTTGAGCACGGCCATGCATTTTTAACAGTCTAACTTATCAAGGGGCCCATGGATATCTCTCCCATAATTGAGAGGGACAAATTCCTTCACAATCAATCATATTCCTCTCATTGATTTATTTTATATCCAACAGATAGTCTAATTTATTATCTCGGTTAAAGACAACTTTAGACAATGTCAAAATATAGAATTTATCAAGTAAGAAACTATGATGAATTTAGGTCGAAGGACTTTCAATATTATTATGGCTAGAAAGTACTTATGACATATTCCATGAAGTACTCTCACAAATGGGTCATGTCCAATACAATGTTCTCTAACATTTATTTATGTCTTGACTCGATATCACAAATATCCATGGCCGATAAAACATAGCCATCAAGTCACAAACATACTAATCTTAATTTATTATTATTCCAATAATAATAATCGATCGAGGACAGCTTTTAGAATAGTCATTGTATTCATTGTAGGGTTTTACTATCAAGTCACGTACTTGATGACCAACAAAACAAAACTCACTATTCATGGAAAGGAAAGCCTCATATTATTATATAAAACATAATGACAATTGTATAAGTACAAATTGACTCTAGGGCATATCCCCAACAGTCTCCCACTTGCACTAAGACCAATTTGGCATAAGCCGTAATCCCATTGTTCTGGTATGACTATCATGTTTAGACGATGGGAAAGGCTTTGTCAGTGGATCTGCAACATTGTCATCAGTTGGCACCTTGCATACATTGACATCTCCTCTATCAACAATTTCTCAAATGAGATGAAAACGTCTAAGTATATGTTTGGATCGCTGATGTGATCTTGGTTCCTTAGCTTGTGCAATGGCTCCATTGTTGTCACAATAGAGATCCACTGGGTTCACAATACTAGGAACTACATCTAGTTCTATAATGAACTTTTTAATCCAAATCGCTTCTTTAGTCTGCAATCGAGGCAGCTACATACTCAGCCTTCCGTAGTAGAATCGGCCACGGTGTCTTGCTTTGAACTTTTCCAACTTACAAGACCTCCATTCAAACAAAATAGAAAACCCGATTGCGATCTATAATCATCTATGTCGGATCGAAAACTAGCATCGGTGTAACCATTTACAACTAGCTCGCCTTCTTGTCCTCCATAAACTAAGAACATATCTTTAGTTCTTCTTAAGTACTTTAGTATGTTCTTGACAAGCAATCCAGATGTGCCTCTCCAGGATTTGATCGGAACCTTCTTGTCATGCTCAATGCATATGATACATCGGGTCGAGTACATAACATGGCATACATGATAGACCCTATAGCGGAAGCGTATGGTATCTTGTTCATGCGCTCTTCTTCATCCTTCTTAGAAGGACTTTGAGTTTTGCTGAGCTTAATGCCATGTGACATTGGCAAGAATCCTCTCTTAGAGTCTTGCATACTGAACCTTTTCAGTACCTTATCAATGTATGCACTTTGACTTAGTCCAATTAGCTTTCTAGATCTATCTCTATAGATCCTTATACCTAGAATATAGGCAGCTTCACCTAAGTCTTTCATTGAGAAACAATTTCCCAACCATGTCTTTACACTTTGTAGAGTTGGGATGTCGTTTCCAATGAGTAAGATATCATCAACATAAAGTACCGAAAAGACTATTGCATTCCCACTTGTTTTCTTATAGACACAAGGCTCATCTTCATTTTTGATAAAGTTAAATTCTTTAATTGCTTCATCAAAACGAAGATTCCAGCTTCGAGATGCTTGCTTCAATCCATAAATGGATCTTTGAAGCTTGCACACTTTATTAGAATTCAAAGGATCATCAAAACCCTCAGGTTGTGTCATGTACACATCTTCGAGTAAGTTTCCATTAAGAAACGCGGTTTTGACATCCATTTGCCAAATTTCATAGTCATAATATGCTGCTATGGCAAGAAGAATTCTGATAGATTTAAGCATTACAACTGGTGAAAAGGTTTCATCATAGTCTATACCATGAGTTTGTCTATAACCTTTTGCTACCAGTCGTGCTTTGTAAGTATGCACATTTCCCTCCATGTCTGTTTTCTTTTGAAAACCCACTTACACCCAATGGTTTTTGAACCTTTAGGTGGGTTAACCAAAGTCCAAACTTGGTTATCATACATGGATTGCATCTCGTACTTCATAGCCTCTAACCATTTTCTAGAGTCGAACTCTTAATGGCTTCTTGATAGGAAGTGGGCTCATCATTAACCATAAGCTCCACATTGTGATCGTCAGTGATGAGAAATCCATATCTCTCGAGTTGTTGACTGAACCCTATCGGATCTTCGAGGTCCTTGTTCTATAGATGTAGGCTCATCTTGGACTTGTGAGCCATCTAATCGAGATTCATTATTTGGTTCAGGCACTAATTGTGGCTCTTGAATCTCATCTTGATGAGGTTCGAGCACTAATCGTGGTCCTTGAATCTCATCAAGATGTATTTTACTCCCACTCGATTCTTTTGGAAATAAATTCCTTTTCAAGAAAGAATCCATTTCGAGCAACAATTACTCTATTTTCTTTTGGGAGATAAAATTGATATCCTTTAGTTTCTTTAGGATACCCCACAAATATGCATTTATCGTATTTAGGTGCAAGTTTATCGGATAATAAACGCTTTACATAAACTTCACAACCCCAAATCTTCGTAAATAACAAACTAGGTTGTCTCCCAGTCCATATCTCATATGGCGTTTTCGAACCGATTTAGATGGAACTCGATTTAGTATGAATGCAAGTAGCTTCCAGGCATAACCCCAAAAGGAGATTGGAAGATCAGCTTGACTCATCATTGATCGAACCATATCTAATAAAGTCCGATTTCTCCGTTCGTATACACCATTCCATTGAGGTGTTCCTCGGTGGAGTTAATTGGGAAATAATTCCACAATTTTTAAGATGCTCATCAAACTCGTGGCTTAAGTATTCACCACCTCGATCCGATCGAAGTGTTTTGATACTTTTGCCAAGTTGATTTTGGACTTCATTTTGAAATTCTTTGAATTTCTGAACGATTCAGATTTGTGTTTCATTAGATACAGTAGCCATATCTCACTGAAATCATCTCAGTAAATGTAATGAAGCATCGAAATCCTCCTCTAGCGTAGTGAATTCATTGGTCCACATACATCAGTATGTATTAGGCCCAATAAATCAGCTTGCCCTTTCATTTTGTCTCTTGAAAGGCGCTTTAGTCATTTTGCCTAATAAACAAGAATCACATGTTCTGTAAGATTCTAAATCAAACGATTTTAGAAGCCCATCATTATGAAGCTTTGTTATGCGTTTCTCATTTATATGGCCCAAACGACAATGCCGTAAGTAAGTCTCGATTTAAATCATTGGATTTCAATCTCTTAGTATTTATATTATAGATAGACATGTCCGAAGATCCACGAAGATTTAGAATATAAAGCCCATTCGATAATGAAGCATCTCCATAAAAAATGCCGTTTTTATTAATGGAGCAAATGTTATTCCTAATAACAAATTCAAAACCTTCTAAATCCAAACAAGAAACTGAAATAATATTCCTACTCATAGCAGGAACATAAAAACAATTGTTCAGCTTCTAAAACAAGCCCACTGGGCAAAATTAATTCAAAAGTTCCTACAGCTCATCGCAAGCAACTTTTGCTCCATTCGCAACTCGTAGGTCCACCTCGCCTTTTGCCAAGGCTCTACTCCTTTTAGACCCCGCACATTTACACAAATGTGAGATCCACAACCGGTATCCAATACCCATGAATCGAAGTAGATAAATTAATTTCAATAACATAAATACCTGAGCTGCAGCCTCACCGCCTCTTCTTTTTCTTTGCTTCCAAATAGAGCTTGCAATTTCTTAACCAATGTCCTTGTTCTCCACAATGGTGGCAAGCTCCCTCCTTTGGTGTTTTGGCCTTAGGTTTGGGCTTGAACTTGGACTTTGCCTTGTCCTTACCCTTACTAGCCATGACCTTGCCCTTTTGGTTGTTCTTTTTGCCTTTCCCTTTTTGAACCATTAGAACACTAGGAGTATTCTTCTTAATGTTCAATTCAGCTTGTTTTAGCATCCCATGCAATTCAAGAATGGATTTCTCCATATTATGCATGTTAAAATTCATGACAAACCGGTCATACTCAGCAGTAAAGAGCCCAAGATCAAATCCGTGGCCATGTCATGATTAACAGAGCACCAAGCTTATCAAGATGATCTAGATAGCCCTTCATTTTAAGGACATGAGCACTTACCGAGGTGCCGTAAACCATCTTACATGCATTTAATGCCTTGTGAGTTTCAAATCTCTCTTGTCGTGCTTGCTCTTGGAACATTTCCTTGAGATGCACAATCATGTCATATGCCTCCGCTTCTTCAAACTGTTTTTGAAGTTCGTAGTTCATGGTTGCTAGCATGAGGCAAGTAACATCGTTGGAGTCATCTTTGTGCTTACTATAAGCATCTTTTTCAGCTTTTGAGGCGTTATTTGCTCGGAGTAGGGGGAATAGGATTTTCAAGAACATAGAGCCTTTTTTCTTGCTTAAGAACAATTCTTAAGTTTCGTGCCCAATCAAGAAAGTTAGTCCCACTAAGCTTGTCTTTCTCAAGCACAGATCGCAATGAATTATTCCAACTGTTTGTTGCCATTATCTACATACAAAAATATGCAAAGTAATTAATTTTTGAGACTCTAACGAAAAACTCCCACTAAAAGCATTTAAACTTTTTGAAACTTCAACATTTTGATGTTTCGTAGTGGGGAAAAATATTTTGTTTTAATCATAAGTAAGCTTTGGCTTTAATCTTATAATTAAATAAAAATTCTAATTTTAAATGAGATAGACATCAAATGTCCCAGCTAAAATTATCTCATAAAATGCCCTAGGCCCAAAACCATTTTGATAGCCCAGTTAAGTCAAACCATATCAAACATATGGAAAACTATTTTCCATCTTATCTCACTCAGATAATCAAAAGCATCCTACTTTGGCAGGAATGACCATATGATGATCTAAGTAATAACAAGTGTTTGATTTTGGAAGGCATTTAACACTTAATTTTTTTTTCTTAAAAAAATTTGATTGGATTGTAGTAAGCAGGAAATAAACATATCAAATATGCATGCAAGACATAAATAAAAGTGACATAGCATGGCCCATAACCTATGTTGATCATCACGAGCAAAGTGAAGATCAAGGTGGTCAATCTAGGTATATGAACTCCTTAAGCATTCTCTAATGCCTTGAGCATACTCCTCCTTGGTTGTAAATGTCGGCTGCCGTCTTCTTTTACATTGGATAGTAAAATTAAAATAATTCCTGTTCTAGGAAAGCAGTACAATTTTACAACAATGAAAAACGACACGCAGGCCGTATTTTAAAAATTACAACTTAAAACAACCATAATGTAACCAGCCAATCACATTAGGATAAAACGGGCCATGCTATGCACTATTCAAAATAATCCACAACTACAATAAAAAACATTGACGAATAACACACAACGAACAGTTAGTTGGGGTTCCAAGGCAACGCTCAGTGAGGTCCATGGCCGTCACGCGTGGGTCAAGGGGCGCCTTAAGGAAAAACGATTTTTCCTACTCTCATTAAATGAGATTTTGCCTTCCGATTTCCGAAAATTAATCAAATTAACGTTCGGACCCCTTAATAACCATCGCCGTGAAAATTCATATTACAGACAATATGCGTTCTTTTAATCATATTTATAAAGATAAAATATTATCATGTCCGATTAATAAAAGCAATTCACAAATATAGAACGACGGATAGCATGCTTACGATACCATATCATATTACAACAGACCAATTTACAGACAATCTGCAACTAATCTGGTCTGATCAGGCGACTAAGATGCATACATTAAACCTAATTCAGGCAGTCTGCATTCTAAGTATTCTAAAATCATAATCATGCGAACATGCTGATACAAACCCGATAAATTCATATATACATATTATACATGTATTCAACAATACGATTAATACAGATAAATCAACCTAATCGTTTAGCAAGTTGCTCTGATACCACTGTTGGGATTCGTGGACTCCTAAACGCGGAAAACATCTACGAATCCCTCCCGAGGACCCAAGTAAACGATTAAGAAGATCTAAGCTTTAAGAGTTACCTTTGGTTGCTGTAATCGAAATCCTTCGATTCTGGTTGCGCTGTTGTACGTTCGACCAGAACAATCACCGACGTCTGCAAGTATGCGAACGTCCTCTATCGGATACACACCGCGAACTCACTCGATACTCCGGGAGTGCTAGCGCCTAGGGTTTGAGAGGTTTTTTCTCTCGGTAGAGAATGGCACGAATGTTCTCAACCGAAAAATTGGACTATCGAAAGACGGCTAGGGTTTTCTTAAAAACCCTCGAACCTCTTAGAGTCCAACCCTAATCATATCTTATCATATTCTAATTTAAATTCAAATTAAATTAAAACTGATATGATAAGATTCTCGCCATTATCTCGGTAATTTAACTAATTATTTTACCGAAGTCGATTCTTATAATCTGGATATCATCCAGATTCATTGAACCTGGTCACCGTAAAAATAACCTAACAAGTTCGCTTATTGTGTGACCCTATAGGTTCATTTAACACCTGGCAACGATGCCTAAATCGTATTTAAATGGCCCACAAGTTATAAGCGGTTTCTAGCAAAACATTATAACTATCCAGGTTAAATGAAGATCGGTGATCTCTTTGAACCAAACCATAATTTTATATTTAGTCCATTTGTCACACGATATCCAGATTAAGCATAAGGCACGGAGCATGTCATCCTTATTAAGCTTAATCAATTATTTCTTGATTTCATAGTAGACTGTTCAAACAAATGATATCAATATCTTAGATTGATATATTTGAGCACGGCCATGCATTTTTAACAGTCTAACTTATCAAGGGGCCCATGGATATCTCTCCCATAATTGAGAGGGACAAATTCCTTCACAATCAATCATATTCCTCTCATTGATTTATTTTATATCCAACAAGTAGTCTAATTTATTATCTCGGTTAAAGACAACTTTAGACAATGTCAAAATATAGAATTTATCAAGTAAGAAACTATGATGAATTTAGGTCGAAGGACTTTCAATATTATTATGGCTAGAAAGTACTTATGACATATTCCATGAAGTACTCTCACAAGTGGGTCATGTCCAATACAATGTTCTCTAACATTTATTTATGTCTTGACTCGATATCACAAATATCCATGGCCGATAAAACATAGCCATCAAGTCACAAACATACTAATCTTAATTTATTATTATTCCAATAATAATAATCGATCGAGGACAGTTTTAGAATAGTCATTGTATTCATTGTAGGGTTTTACTATCAAGTCACATACTTGATGACCAACAAAACAAAACTCACTATTCATGGAAAGGAAAGCCTCATATTATTATATAAAACATAATGACAATTGTATAAGTACAAATTGACTCTAGGGCATATCCCCAACAGTTGCACCTCCTTCATTCAACATGTTCACTCATTATATAGCATTTGTTCTATGTTTGTCATCACTCAAAAAGGGGAGATTGTTAGCCCTAAGGGCTTTCTTCTATGTTTTGACTAATGACAAACATTGATATGGACTAACTTGTTAATCTATTGTGATAGGACATGTTTGACCTCTATTCTTGTAAGGCATTCGATAAGATTATTTGGCAACTCTTTCGTGATCGAATTCAGGTAAGGAAGATCAAAAGAGAAGATCAAAGTATATGGAGTTGTATATTAAGAAGTCCTTATAAAAAGAACTTTAGACTAGGAAGTGTTATTAAGGTATATCTATTAATTCGTATGTCTCTTTATCTCTTGATTCATTTGACTTTACCTTGAAGCACCAAAGTAGAAGATTTCAAAGTTTTTGAAAATCTCAGAATTTTTGATTGAATAGTTTGAATCCAAAAGATTCATCTAAAATCCTATTAACTGTGTTGAAATATTTCTGTTTGAAAAAGTGCTATTTTAGACTTACCTTTTGGATGCATCGTCATTCAAAACCCGAGTCCAAAACACGGATGAGTTTAAACAGAAAATTATAGCCGTTTCTTTATGATCGTTGGCACTTCACTTTTTGACTCTGTAAATAGCCTCTAAAGCAAGTTTAGAGATAAGATTTTTGAAACATTCTTCTTCGAAATACTATTGCTCAATATTTTCAAAAGTCTCCTTTTGTCAAAGCTTCAAAGTGAATTCACTTTGTATCAAAGGTAAAAATATTTGTGCTTTGTATCCGAGTGAACATTTGCTTAAATAAGTGAGCTCTTTATTGTTCTATTGATATTCAAATATCTGTTGTAGTGCAAGGTTGTTGTGTAAAACCCGTTGGGGTGAGCCTTATGTTGGTTAATGTTCAAGGTTGTGGAGTAAAACCCTTTGGGGTGAACCTTGTTTGGTGAGTGTATCAAGGTTATGGTGTAAAACCTAGTTGGGGTGATCCTTGATGTGATTGCTTGATTGAGAGGTTTTGAAAAATCTAGTGTGGTAATCCTCTCTTGTATGTGGTACTATTTGATTTCATTAAGTGAAGTAAATGAAATCTGGTTGAAAATCCTTAAGTGTGAGCTTAAGGTAGTAGACGTAGATCTTGGTAGATCGAACCACTATACATTCCTTATCTCACTTCTTTTCATTATTCATTTACTGCTTTGAGTTTCTTTCTTTGTCTAAATCTGGATACAAATCTACGAGTTCTTAGATAACTTTCTATGTTACTATAAAGTCCGTCCAAGCAACTTGGTGATCAACATTGTTCTGCTTTTTAGACAAGTCAAAAATTTTGTTTGCTTGCCAAAAACCTTATTCACCCCCCCTACCAAGGTTTTTCAAAATCAAACACAAAACACTAATTACCTTAATTTTTAAAGCAACTAATTATCAACGATGACACATAACCAAAATATATCTCAATACAAAAGAACCTCTATACAAATTTTCAAATGAATAAAAGAATAATGTATCAAATGATCAAAATATCAATTGAATTCCTAAAAATAGCAAAAAATAAAAAAAATAAAACTACATAAAAAAATTGAAAATTATCAACTACAATGGGCTAAATCAACTCTATTTACAATAGAACATGCATAACTGCCTAAATGCAAGTTAGTGAGATGTGTGTGTATGTTTGTATATGCATAACTGCCTTTATATATTTATATATATATATATATATATATATATGTACAATGCCAAATAAAAAAAACTCAAATTTTTCAAAATATTGTCATTCTTCCTCCGGCAATAGCACAAAAAACTTGAAGCGTGTTTTATGTGCATATGCTTTTCTTAGGAAGTATTATCTCAAAATCACCCAAACTAATCAAGTTTAAAATTAAAATAATAAAATTACTCACATAACATGCATATAGAGAAATATACCTATCTTGTACCTAGAGTTACAATTAGTAAATATCGAAGAATCCCAAGGTAGTAGCAGGTACCCCAACTTTGCTGTCATTTTATTGTTTAGTCAATCAAACTATATATGTAAAATGATGAATGAACTAGGGAGAACACCAACCACACACCAGAAAGGTCACTCATGGTCCTAAAATCACCCAAACATTAAGAAAAAAGGATAAGTCATGTATATAAAAGAAATTTCCCAAATTAACTCAACATCAAATACCAAAATTAGCTAAATGGAAATCCAAATCTTGCAACAAAGTGTTGGTCTCAATTAAGACCCATAAACCCTCGAGTTCTGAGCCTTTTACCCTTAGTCCAACTAATGGGTATCACTACCTTACTGATTTGCACCAAAGGAGTATTAAAATCAACAACTCTTAAAATTTTAGGGAAAGCCATGTCCTTATCTCTAGGTAACACACAGAATCCATTAATCACAATACCCTATTCTTTTAATCCCTCTCTCGAGTTAATCAAATGAAAGCAAATAGAGTGAACAAATCACCTAGGTACTTGATTTTTAACCCCATCTCTTGAAATCATTAGAAAATGGTAACCCTAAATCAATCATCCACACAACATAGCTCAAGTGATTGGATGCTCAAAATAAATTTCCATTAAACTAAAAGAGATCTAAAATGAAACATGATAAAGGTTTGATGCTTTAAATATAATATAGCTCCAAAATAGCCTAACAAAATTAAGGCAAAATGACATAAGGGGAAAGAGAAAAAACTCTTAGACAAGTCAGATCTTCTTCTAAAAACTCTTCGACAAGTCAGATATTCTTCTCCCTTGTTGATCTCTCTTGAAAGTACTCTATTCTATTCAATAAAGATCTTGATCTTCTCTTTTTTTAGTTTTTTCTCCCTTTCATCTCATGCCCAGATAAAAGCTCAAAGGGCTATTTATAGCTAACACCTTGGAAAGCCTAAAAAAATCTCATAACAATAACTTCTGCGACATGTACTGGCACCTATTAGAGTGTACTACTCGGCATCAGTTCATTTAATTTTTAAAATTTCTAGCTACAAACACGTGCTTGTTCAATGATCCAGATTGGTGGCAGTTACTTTCAATAGTTTAGGTTCTTTGGTTTTCTGAAATTAGCCGATGACTATTAGGTTGTACTAACAGGTCCTAGTTTAGTCTTCTAAGGCTTTGTTGTCTACTCTTTCACTTTGTTTCTTGAACAAATAGTCTTCTTACGCAATCTACACAAAACAAAGTGAAAATATAAGAAGTGAGTAGTCATCCATTCTCAGTAATTCTGAGGAATTATAGCACAATTGATGTGAAGTTAAGTATATTTTAGGCACTTATCAGAGCTCCACTCCCCTTGTTTTCATTCTTCAAAATCAAGTGGTAATTCTCATTTTGTCTCCATTTTATTTCTTTTTCTCACACTTTCTTCTTTCACTCTCTTTTTTCTGACTTTCATTTATCTCTCTTTCTTTTCTCTCCTCTTTTTTTCTTTCTTTATCTTTTCTATTATTTTCTTACTTTCAAAATTTCTCTTTGACACTCTTCTTCTTTTCATTGTCCCTCATG
The DNA here is from genome assembly GCA_026120185.1 of Voacanga thouarsii. Lineage (NCBI taxonomy): Eukaryota > Viridiplantae > Streptophyta > Magnoliopsida > Gentianales > Apocynaceae > Voacanga > Voacanga thouarsii. The sequence continues at coordinate 368,512 of JANUWF010001437.1, read as the reverse complement.
TTTTTTGTGCTTTGCTCACTTTAATTGGGGGTAGAGGAAAAAGTGTATAAATCACCCCTTCTTTGTAAACTGAGTATAGGTTCCATTCCATCATCCACAACACTCATATCAAGTTGCCATGGTCTTCCTAATAGTAGGTGGCTAGCTTTCATAGGTACCACATGACAATGAATTTCATCTTTTTATTGTCCGATTTCGATAGCTACGTGTACTTGCTTATTCGATCTCAACTTCCTAATATCATTAATATAATACCATGCTTATTTCATACATGAGATTACACTAGTGAGGCTTTGCATTCATGAGCATATTATATGCTGGAAATTTATTTGAATAAATTGTATGTCTAATTTTAATGGTTTTTGTTTGTATTTGAGATTATTGTATAGGAAACTTGTGCATATATATGTGATTATGTTGTGATGATTAGTTTTGAATAATTTTATATTAGGAACAACAAATTATTTATCAGAAAGTAATATATTCAATTATTTAGGGAAAAACTATGTTTTTAGAGTAAATCTTTATAATTGGTTTTACAAAGGACTCAATGTTGATTTTTATTAAATAGAAGCTCTAAATTAATATTTTGGCTATTTTAATTTTTAACATAAATTAATTTTGATACTTGTATGACCTCGACCTTAAACTCTTTGAACCTTTTGAAGCATTTGAACGTATAACTATTTATTTTGTGCAATACTATTTTTATTAAATTAATTTTTATTAAATCAAACCTTAGCATGCCTAAGAGCTTGCAAAATTCCTATTTTACACCCATTTGTGCTGCCACCTTAGAGCAAATCTTAGCTTTTCATTCTCTTTTAATCTTAACCTTCCATTTGTATTAAATCCAAATCATTCATCCATACACTTAAAAATAATCTATACCTTAATCTGTTAGATCTAATACACCTATTTGCACCACTTACCTAGGAAGATTTAATCCTAGCCTTACATTTTTAATGATCTCCACCTTGCAGTTGAATTTATCTAGACCATCCACTTAGATAAATCATAATCACCTATTTCTTTTAATCTTAGCCTTACATTTGCCACAATATAAGCCATTCAATTTAAGTCTTACCCATGATAATTAAATCAAGACCATAGCTCATATAAGATCTTAGCCTTAAACAACTCCTTGCCCTTCAAATGTTTTAAATCACAAATATTAAATTAGTACTTCTTTCTTAATCAATTTAACTAAGGCCATTAATTTTTGTTACACAAAAAGAAAATCTAAGAACCCTAAACCACCCATGCCTGTCACTTTCCCCATTTCCTTCAAAATTGAATATTCTTTCTTCTTTTCTCTTCTCTTAGCCGAGATCTCTGTTCCCCTCTTTTCCTTTTCAGTTTTTCTTGCACGCAAAAAGAACCGTAGCTTGGAAATTAAAGATTGAAGCTTCTAATTACTATGGTTCAAGAGTTTTAATTTAATTCTTCAAGAGGTAATACATTTTAGAACTAATTTCTCTTAGATATTTCAAGTTGAGCAAAGTTAATTTATTAGACATATTTATGTCTTCTTTTTTTTTTTTTTGAAAAATGCTTTTTTTATTACTTTTAAGAAGTGGAATTGATGAGATCATTTTTATAACATGATTTAGAGAGTTTATGAATCGATTTATGGGATATTTATGAAGAATTAACATTGGACCTATGATTGTAATTGCTTAGAAAACCAAATACTATTTATGAAATTATTGTTTATTTGAAGTTTTTTGTTTTAGATTTGAATAATTTTGGTTGTAGGTCTATTGTAAATTGTTCCTATATGAAAATTCCATGTCTAATTTAATGTTAGTTTTTCATCAATATCATATCTGGATTTTTTTTTTTTTTTTTTTTTTTGCAGTTGCTCTATTCTTTGTTTGAGAAACTGTGTTGATGCTTTTATTTTGATGAATTATTTGAACTTTTTTAGTTTCTAAATTTTTGGTCTGAAATTTTTATACCTACAACATCAATGTCTTAAAAGTAATTAGCAATGAGAATCACCATATTTTGGACTTGTAAATTGTACTCAACAGGTTTTTGAAAATCATTACTAGATCTATTTTTTTAAATTCGCTGTAGTGGTATATTAATTTTGAGCATGCAGAATACCAATGTACAAATATGTTTTGTATATAAAATTTGTATAGCATATTTTATACATATTGAAGTTTTGATTTGGAAAGTTTGAGTGAATTATGAGTTCATTTGCCTAGTTAAGTAATCAACACAATTTATGCTCTATTTTGCCTTATTAGTTCTAAAATTCTGATTTGGTAATGATTGGGAAAACTTATGAATTGGTTATAAAACCTTTATGCTATTAATTTGATTAGATTATATGATGATATGGATTTCCTAATGATGTTTATCATTATACTTTGATGTTTGATTGACAACACTTATGTATTAGTTCTTGTGCACTAGATAAACTACTTATATGATTAGTATATTTCTAAAACACTTTGAAATATTGTATGATTACTTCATAATGTGTAATTTTTGTGATTAATTATGTAATGATATCATGTTATACATGCTTGATACTAGAGGATTAATGTGTGGATTGTTGATGGGGATGGTGTGAGATAGGATTATAAGCTTAGGATGGTTAGAATCATATAAGAAATGACATATAGTTATGATCATAGAGGAATGATTAATATGCTAGAGTTTGATGATAGAAAATTGATATAGTATTCAATTTATGTATTAGATTTGGTGGGAGTTCAAGGTCATGAATCAAGGAATTAAATTGAGATCTAATCTCTTTTGTAAGGACTCAAGGTACGTGCCCATATTCATGAAATATTTTCATATGTAAGTTGCCTTTTTTAAATCTATGTTTACATGTAAGTTCCCATATTCATCAAATGTTTTCAAATGCAAGTTATCATTCATAAACTTATTTATTTATATAAGCTCTTTTATACAAAAGTGAGTACAATTTACGTTATGAAAGCATGCCTATATTACTTTATGAAATATTATAAAACATTTGGAAAGCTACTTGACTATGAAATGTCTATGCATACTTTACTTTGATAAATCCTCTAGTGATGATACGTTGAGTAGAAAACTTTGCACTGATTTTATAAAGCCCTCGCGATTGAATTCTCATGCATGAAAAGTTAGTTTCAATTATTACGAAATCAATTTATGATATTAGAAAAATATACGTTTTTGAAAATCTTGGAATGGAATAATTCTTTTAATATAGTTTGTACCTGTGGGGTGGGGAGGGGGGGAAGAGTGTGTATATGTGTGTGTGTGTGTGTGTGTGTGTGTGTGTGTGTGTGTTATATTCAAAATCTTTTTTGGGAATTTATATGTTTCAGAAAAGAGTTTTCAAGTGTATTGAGCTATTTTGAGGATATGACAACGTATTAATCTTGTAACTTGTGCATGTGATTCTTGAGTATTCAAAAGGGCTATGCATTTAGACTAACTTATGTGGGTTTTAGAATGCTTTCCGGTAGCTAGCCATTTATAAATAGTTATCTCTTTCTCAGCAATATGATAGTATTTGTTGTACAGTCATCCTTAGTTAGCAACACGTTTTCCATTAGGAAAAATGGAGGTCAGACATAGGACATCCATGCCATATGGAATTTATAGCGGTATCATGACGATGATATTGAAATGATTATTATAGTGGTATTATGAATATATTGAATTGATTATGTAATGTCGGTAGGATTTTAATCCTATTCGTACTATAGGACAACTTTATTGATGAGACATGTTCCTATTGGTTGATATGAGATCGCAATATGTGTTTCAAAGTATGTTTACTTTTTGAAATGCACATTTTGAGGATACGGTACAAAATATGTATGAAAAGCTTAATATAAGTGTTATGAATGATATTATGATTTCGAATGTTTTCAGTTTGGTGTTTTCCCGAAAAGAGAAAAATGTTATAGTTAGCTTCAACTGATATTCTCCCATGAAATACAATTTGATTTGCATAAGGCATGTGATGATACTTCTTTACACCTGTTTCGATAGAATTCATCATGCATCATAAAAGCTATTGTTGAAACTTACACATAACACGCTACAGGACTTAATGGGATTTCATCTCACACTATTTTATTCATGTTTTATAGGGAGATCTGGTTAGACTCAAGACTGAAGAGAAATAATGTTGATGTTATTTTGTATTCAAATATCATGGATGTTTATTTGGATTTTCTTATTCAAGAGTTTATGTATTTATTCTAAGCTTTGAATAAGATTTTATTTTCAAAGTTTATTTGAGTTTTTAGAATTTTATTATTGGGCTTAGCGCATTGTAAGGACCCCTGGGCATACAGATAGAGTGGCATCCTCAACCTGCTAGGTCCCGTGGTTGTGGGACCTTACAACTCTTATCAGAGCCTAGTTTTAGGCTTTTTTTTTTTTTTTTACTTGTTAGATTATATTTAACCTATTGCTAAGTTAAGTTATGTTTTGTTATAGGATGGCTATTATAAGAATAGCCCCGCTCATAATTCAATAAATCCTAAAATTATAGCAAGACCAATAGTAATAGATTTGGAACCTTCGATTTGGATTCATCTTCTTTAGAGTCCTTTGGAGTTGACCCTATTAAACTATTTAGCATTTATGAAAGTGATAACTCTTTGGGCTTTGAGTTTGAAGTTGAAGTTGAAGTTGAAGCTAGAAATTGAGATGGTACTAGAGATAAGGGTAATGGGTTGGGTGACTAGGAAGAAGACGGGACTCGAGAATTTCAATAGCAAATTCGCGACATGTGTGATACTTTTGAAGACTTCAAGATTGAATAATCTTCGGACGATGAGGATTTGGCTTTACATATTGAGAAAGTGAGTCCATTGACATGAGAGAAATTTGGGTAAATTAAGAGGATTTAGGAATTTGGAAAATGTTTGAGCAGTTATGTTTATGCGGTTATTTTGAATTGATGAATATGAACATTTTTTTTATAATGACTTGTTATGACTTATTGTGATTATATATTATGATTATAGATAACTAAAATATGCATTTGTTGGCATACTTGAGATGTTTTTATGAGTACTTCCATGTACATTTATATTGCTATGATTATATGAAATGAACTTATAGTATGCATACATAAGAGCATATTAGCCATTTACATGATGAGGTTATCATGTTTGTGATACTAAGGTGCCTTCAAAAACTTGCTTTGCTGTATATGTTAATGGAACGTCTATGGTAGAACAACGAATGCGAGGAACCAATCCTATGGCAAACCCTTCACCAAGCGTTTATGATAAAGAAAAAGCATTGAAGTTGAAGAAACTGAAGAGGTTACCGTTGTCCAATCTTTTGGAAAGATGATAGAGATACTGCAAAGTTTAACCCAAAAGAAAGGACTATAGGGTGATGAAGAAGCATTTTTGAGATTTCAACCCGCTATTTTCTGGGGAGAGGCAGAGCATGATCAAAAAGCTGAGTTATGCCTTGAAAGCATGGAAGATATATCATGAACTCTGCAGTATTCTAAAGAAAGGATGGTCAAGTTTACAACTGTTCATTTGCGAGGCTTGACAAGTGATTAGTGGACAAGAATCCAAGAGGCATTGGAATAGATAGAATGGAATGGAATTGGGAAACATTTGTGATGGTTTTTTGAGCAGTATATATTCTGCAATGGGTGTCTATAAATGAGAAGACGAATTCTAAAATTTGAAGCAAGAGAATGTGACTATGGTGTAGTAAGCCGTACAATTTAGCAGATTGTCAAAGTATTGTTACCATTTGGTTGACATCGAGTAGAATTGTACCCAGCAATTTTTGAAAGGTTAAAGACTGGAATTGAGAAGAGCTCTAGCTCCCATTCCACAAATTTTCTACTCCATTGCGGTAGATGCTGCAACTGGAATAAAGAATGTAGATAGAAATAGATTCGCAAGTAAAGCTACATATCCTGTTAAGAGATTTCCTGCTAAGAGGCTATTTGTGCAATAGTGGAACAACAAAGTAAAGTAAGCTCATACTACTCTGATTGGAATTGCTTCGAATGAGATGATCTATTATGCATGCAAAGAAAAAGGACATATGGAGAAGGACTGTTGGAACCATCAAAGATGCTACAACTATGAATATACCACTCATTTAAGGAATACATGGCCGACGTTGTAGCAAGTTGCTCAAAGAAACCCAATCCACTTGTTAATGGTGGGAATGGTGCAAACAATGGAGGAAACTGTCCAAAACCACAAGTGAAGGTGAAGATGTTTGCATTGGACATAAATGAGTTGGAAGCTGATTTTGTTGTTGTTCAAGGTATGCTCACTGTTCAACTATAATGTAAACGTATTTATTAACACTGGCTCTACTCATTTCTATATAAATAAAGATTATGCATGCTATATAGGATTGAATAAGATGGGTTAGAACTACCTTCACTTTATTGGTGAGCACACCATTAGGAAAATCGGTTGAAGCTAGGAGGTATGTACCCGGATCTACGATTAAAGTAGGAAAGGAGAGTCTGTTGAGAGATTTGATTACCATATCTTTTGAAAGCTATAACCTTATTCTAGACATGGATTGGTTGTCTGAGTATCACGCTAGAGTTGATTGTAATAATAAGGTGGTACACTTTGTTAGACTTGGAAAGATATCTTGGAATTTAGAGATAAACGGGAGAATGAGATAAAATATTTGATATCGGGGACTAAAGCCTATAAACTTCTCAATAAAAGATGTCAAGGATATTTGACATATTTGATAAATAAGCCTAAGGATTAATGCACGATGCAGAATACGGTTGTGGTGAAAGAATATCTGGATGTTTTTCCAATAGAATTGATTATTTTACCTCGTCTGTGAGATTTGGTAACTGGAGCCGAACCTATTTCTAAGACACTATATTGAATGGCTCCAATAGAACTCAAGGTGCTAAAAGAGAAATTGGAAGAGCTATTGAGACAAGGATATATTCAACCTAGTTCTTCAACTTGGAGAGCTGCAGTATTATTTGTGAAGAAAAGTAATAAAACCCTTCGGTTGTGTATTGATTATTGAGGATTGAATAACATGACTATTAAGAGTAAGCATCAACTTCTGCTCATATATGAGTTTTTGTTCAATATCAAGGATCATTTTACTTTTCAAAGTTCAATTTGAGATAAAGATATTATCAACTATGAATTCATAGAAAATTATATACCAAGACTACTTCAATGCACAATATAGTTACTATGAGTTCTTGGAGATGTTGTTTGGGTTGACGAATGCCATGACTACTTTTATAGATTCGATGCATCACATTTGTCATCCTTGTTTGGATAAATTTGTAGTAATTTTTATTGATAACATTTTGATGTACTCCAGGAGTCCAGAAGAGTATACAAAACATTTGAAGTTGGTACCAGAATAGTTGAGAAAGCATCAGTTTTATGCTAAGTTTAGCAAGTGTAAATTTTTACTAAATTTAGTTTCATTATTAGGACATGTAGTGACAAAGAAAGTAATCGAATTTGACCCAACAAAGGTGAAAGTGATTGCCAATTGGAAGCAACTAGAAAATGTCATGGAGATTATAAGTTTCATAGGATTAGTGGGATATTACAAACGTTTTATTAAGGGATTTTAAACTTTTGTGTCACTGTTGACCCCATTTTTGTATAAAGATATGCCATTCTTGTAGAGTGATAAGTGTGAGAAAAGTTTTCAAGAACTCAAGAGGAGACTCATAACAGCACCTGTACTATGCTTTTTGGAAGAAGGAATATCGTATGCTTTGTACACGAATGCTTCAAAAGAAGGCCTAGGAGCTATGCTGATGCAGGATAGGAAGGCCATCATGTTTGCTTCGTGAAAGCTTAGGCCATACGAAGTTAACTATCCCACTCTTGATTTGGAGTTAGCAACCATTGTTTTTGCTTTGAAGAAGTTGAGACATTATCTATATGGGGTAGACTGTGAAGTGTTTATAGCTCATAAAAGTTTGAAGCACATATTCACCCAATAAAATTTGAATTTGAGACAAAGAAGATGGAAGGAATTTTTGGAAGAGCATAGGTGTTCGATTAGCTATCATCCTAGAATGGCTAATATTCTTACAGATGTTTTGAGTAGAAAAGTGAGTTTGGCTAGAGTGAAAGTACAAAAAGTATGAGCAGTATAAGAAGTGCTATCCTTGAAAGTAGAAGTAAGGAAGGAAGAGATTTGGTTAAAGAATTTGACAGTTGTTCCTGATTTGAAGTAAGAAATTGTTGACACTCAAATGAATTACCAAGTTCCCGTAATTTTAAGGAAAATTAGATAGAAGGGGAAGTTAAGATTTCTGTGAGAATGATCATGGAATAATGTGTTTTTTGAGAAAGGTAATGTGTAACTAATATCGAGAAATTAAAGAAGAAAATTTTGGGAGAAACTCAAAAGAGCCAGTATACCATTCTTGCTTGGGCATCTTTTTATTTTTTTTTTTCTTTTTCCTTCTTGGATGACTCACCCATGGTCTAGCTGCCATTTCCATCTTTGGAATTCCATCATTTAAGGAGGAAATTATTTAAAGAGGATTGTATTCTAAATTCATCCCACCTACTAAATAATCTTATTTCCTTATCTCCTCCAAATTTCCATATTTTAAATACTCTATTTTATCAATTAGATTATATTCATTTCCTTTCCCACAAGGAGGATAATCTTGTTTCCTTTTAGGTGGTAGCCAGCCACCCTAATGAAATTCCTTTATTTGTCCATCAATCTAATAAGAATGACTGAGTGAATTAAACCCTACCAAATTTGGGAAAACTATTTACCTTATTTGAATCCTCAAATCCTTTATTCCCTTCAATGGATATTCCTTCCTTTTTCTCATAGAAACTTACCATATGTACTCCTTAAATGACTCATTTGATAGTCAATTCCAACAGCTAGGATTGTTGGAAATTTATTTCCTTTCCCAAGCAGCAACAGCTTCCCTCCTTCTAAGAATTTAAATTTTTAAGATTAATTTCCTTATTTGAACCCTCTTTAATTCTATCAATTGTTGCAATTCTATAGTTTTATTTCCTTATGCAAAGCAGGCCAAAATTAGGGACCACAGCTAAGGATGGAAAATCCCTATAGTTAAGCAAACAAATAATTCTCCATCCTTTTCAGATTTGGCAAGCTGCCTACTTTTCTCTTAATCAAAATGCCAGAGACTTCTGCATTTTTCCCTCTCAGTTGCACGAAAGACACAAACTCAGCAACACACAACTAAGCTGTTCATCTAACCCCAATAGTAATACGGCCGAAATACACAAACCAATAGGATTTCAACCTCTTCAGCAAATCAAAAAACCATCAGGCCATTCAGTCACTTCATTTATAGTAATTCTTTTTCCTTTTTTTCCCAGCATACTTTACCGAAACCCATGCAAACTCACAATCTGTCTGACACACATACGGCCCAAAGTTGTTTGGTCTACTTCAGCAGCAACACTACCGAAATAGCTTTCTTCACTGTCCTTCTCTATCTTTCCTCACCACTATGGCCAAAACATACCTTCCCAATCACCTCCTCAAAATCTAAACACTTTCCTTCTTTGTTCCCTCAATCACTCTCCACCATTAAAGGAACCAAAATCCTCTCTCCAGAAGCCTCAAATCTCTCAGCCTCCTTCTCACTCTCTAACTGAAACAACACTTACACACACTAAGAAGTTTCTCTCAGCCACCTCTCCTTCTTTTTGCTTTCTCCATCGCAGCAAGACATACCTACACACAAGACTTCCTCTACAAACCGAGATCACCAAGAATTTTGGTAAGCACTCGATCTCTTCCTTCTCTCTACACACACAAACACTCTTCACTCATTTTCTCTCATCTCCCAAACAGCCGCCACTCACTATAAGCACCATTCTCTGGGCTACTCTATTCAAGGCAAAGTGTGAACTATCTCTATCAAGGCTGGGATTTCAGATTCTTCAAAGCCAAACTTGAATCTGCTCTTTATCAAGTAACTCTAGGTCACCTCTTTGTTGTTACCTATGTTCTTGTATGATGTGGAGCAATTAAGTCTATTATCTTGACATTTGGGGCATGAACAATATTAGGATTTATATTGGTGACATATTTGGGTGGCTGATGTTGACACGTGGTTTCTGTGTATAACTTATATAGTTTGCTTCTTTTGCTATGGTCAAATTGGAAGTGTTAAGCATGTGATTTACTCTAGTATGTTCATGTACATTGGATTGAGATTTACTTTGATTCTCATTTATCTTTATGGGATCTTTGACTTGATATAATCGTGGTGTTGCTTTACATGGATTTTGTAGAGCTTGATTCAATTTTAATGCTCAAAAGTATAGTCATGTACAAGTTAATAATGCTATCTACATATTCATTATGTATGATATTTTATTTAAAGCAGGAGTTATTTACTTAATCAAGTATTATGTATTTTGACTAATTCATTTAAGTATTTATTTATTTAATTACCTATTGTACACAAAACTATCATTCATTATTTAATACTATTAAAGGTTCACAAAAAAAATTTTATTTACTATTGATTTACTGAGTATTAATTATTACATTTAATTGTTATTGATTGATAAATTTATTTAATTATTATTTGCACTTACTATTGTCCATTGTATATACCTACTTATCCGTTAATTTATTTACTAATTTATTTTCTAATATATATAAAAATTGTGAATTATTGGTTATTTCTAGTTAATTGATTTAGTCAATTATTATTGTGACTACTATTTACCTATTATGTATATACTTACCCATGTACCTATTTATTTTCCATTTAATATTATTTATAAATCATTTAGTAGGCAATATTTATTTATTTGTTTAACCATATGGTTATTAGTGAAATCTATATCATGTATTGATAATTAAGGTACTATGAATATGATTCGAGATGATTAATGTTAATGCATAGGGGTTGTGAATATTACGTTGAGTCTTATTATTGCTTCAAATTTTATAAGTGGAATAGGTTGTAATTTAGACTTTTAATTTCTTATTAGGCTAAGTGGCACAACAAACCCCTACAACCCAGTAGTTCACTTTACCAAGTGATTCCAACATGTGAGTCCTTCCATAACTTCATTCCATAAATGCTACACAAATTTGCAAGTTAAACGTTTCTATGTGATATTATCTCAAAATTGCAAACTTGTTGAACAAATATGAATAAAATAACTTCTTTGTACAGTAAACCATATTTTGATCAAACAAATGTTTTAAGAGATGCAGTATAGTTTTAAAATTATTTTTTAACACAATTTACACTTCCTTGTTTGAGCAAACTCATAGTTCTAATATTATTTGTGCATACCCTAAATCAGATAATATATGCATCAAGTACTTAATTAGGGTGGACTTCTAGTGCTAACTTTTGAGAGTTAGGGCTCGTTTCCTAGTTGGTGGCCACCTTTGAGAGATGAACTCTATCAGGAAGAGGCATCAGTACTAATAAGTCAAGCCAGTGTGCGCTAGCATCCAGTCGTGGTGAGATTGATATTTAGAGATAGACGGCTGGTAAGTTTGGATAGAAGAGGGAGGAGAATCCTACCCAGTGAGCCGGATCACCCACTTTCTTGTGTTGTAGGTTTCATAGTGGTTGGTCATGATGCAGGGTTTTAGTTTATGACGAATGTATTGTGTTTATTTTTAAGTGGTTTGACTTTACACCTTTTCTAAATATTGAGCTCATGAATTCAATTATACTGATTTATAAAATGTTAAAAATTGAAACTACTCAAATATTACATTCTGATTTATGACTTGCAAATATTTTACTCCAAATGTCTTTGCAAACTGCATTATGAAAAATTATAAGATTCTATGTGTACACAGGACTTACTAAGAAATTCCTTCTCACAAGATTTCTATGTCAAGTTTCATGAGACACTAGATCCAAGGTGGGGAATTATTAGAGAAAAGAATTGATATTACTTTACTACTTTTATTTAGAATTTTTGATTTTATTTTGTACACTTTTAAGTTTCATTTTTGAGACATTTATAATAGACTTGAAGGATTTTAATTTTAAGTTTTAATTTTATTTTCTTTTGCTCCTACCTAGTTATAAAAACCACTGGTCCTAAGAATTGGACGACATTCTTGATCCTATCAGGTCACATATTATTAGGTGTTACAAGTGGTATCAGATTCTTGGTTTAGGCTTTAGTCTTTACCTTTGAGGTTTATTGCTTTAAGTATTTTGAACTAGCACTGATATAAGTATGTTTTGTGTGTGTAGAAAATGATTAGAAAATATGTGACTGCAGTGAGATCACGGCCTCCTGGATAAAGTCTTCTTGCACCCCAACCTTTGCATGTTCCCCATCTCTCTTTTAAATCAGAGGCAGAGTCTAACCCAGATGAACCTAAGCCAGAGAATTAGAAGTAGTAGAACCGGCCTCGATCTAACCTGAGCCATAGATTACTTAACCCCGAATAATGTGGATCCCGGAGAGCTAGATTTTGAACCTCCCAAGAATGACTGGGAGAAATACATGGCTAAACAACTTGAATGGGCTACATTAGCTACAAAAAGCATAAGATGGGGGAGAATTCGAAGAACTTTGTGTGAGTACAAAGACTTCTGGGAAACCCCACGGAGAGGGTAAATTCCAAAGGTTTGTGGACAGGAAGGGTATAGACTTCTCTAAGAACACTGTTAGTTGGATATAGAACCCTATACTAAGGATTTGGATGTCGATTAGGCTATGAGGGACCATCATGAGTGCTAGGCTAATGAAGACCCTCAGTGGTTTTCTTTTATTTATGTTTCAATAACTCCAACACATGAACTATTGCAATTCCTTTGATTAATTTCGTTAATTTATTGTTTTATTTCAATAAGGATGACTTAAACGTCTAACTCTTCCTTATAAAATTATTTCCTATATGAAACATGCATTAGTAAATTTCCTTGTCATATTATTTTTCGGTATATTATCTATTACCTATTAATTACACCATAGCATTGAGCACATATTTACTTGAAGTAAAATACCTACATACCCTTCATATATTTTTTGATAAGTTCATTATATCTATAATGTGAAGATGGCACCAAGACGCAAAATGACAACCGTGGAAGAGAGAGGCATGCAACTGTACATACGACTCTCGTGTTCGAGCTGGTATGACCTACTGGACCCAAAAGAGGAGCGGAATTCACCAAAGACGTGAAGTAGGATCGAAAATACCGGGGAAAGTATCGATCAGAGAAGCATTGAACAAGATGATAGAGTTGCTACACATACTGTTGAAGAGAAAAAAATTCCGAGGCAATGACAAAGACTTAGAGAAAATCATGAAGTTCTAGCCGATTATGCTCTTTGGAGAAGCGAAATAGGACTAGAAAGACGAGCAGTGGATAGAGCAAATAGAAGACATCTTCTCCACCCTATAGTACCTGGAACATCGAAATGTGTGATTTGTAGCATTTAAACTAAGGGGACCTACACATGATTGGGGGCAACGAATCCAAGAAGAATGGGATAGGACGGGTCAGGAATAGACTTGGGGAAAATTCATTGAGGCATTCTGGGCAGAGTATGTCCCATAATAGGTCATGAAGAAACGAGAGAATAAGTTCCAAAACCTAAGACAAAGAGGAATAATTGCAGCCCAGTACGTTGCTCAGTTCAGTAGACTGACTGTCAAAGTACTATAAGCGACTGGTGGATGCTGAGCACAACCGTACAATCAATTTGTGAAAGGGCTCAGGCAAGAACTACGGAGGGCCTTGGCACCTTTCCCACCCACAACGTATGCCACCACAGTGGATGCTACTACAATGATAGAAAATAAAGATGAGTTAAGAGATTTATAAACCGCCATTCCCTCCAGGGTAGAACAACAACAAGCGACACACGAAGCCATAGTGGAATAGTAAGTGAAAACAAGCTCAACCTACTCCTTCAAACACCAAAACTGATCTACCTACATGTTGTTTTTGTAGGAAATTAGGTCACATGGAAAAAGAACACTAGTCCAAGAACCCTTTGAGAAAGTGCTACAACTATGGAGACGCCAACCACTTGAGAAACAACTGTCCCAAGTGGTTGAAGATCGGATAAGGAAACCTTACGTAACCAACAAGCAACCAAGAGAATCCTAGTGGAACATCAGGGAGAAGGGGCCCAAATTCCTAAGTCAAAGCCAAAGTCTTTGCACTAAATCTAGATAAGGTCAGTGTAGCTGTAGCTGTGGTAGATGGTACACTCTTTACTAAGGATGCCTCATGAATATTTTGATTGACCCTAATTCAACGCATCCATACATTAATGAAATTCGTACATCTCGTATGGGTTGGATCGGGAGAGTTTCCCTACATTTTATTGATAAGCACACTGTTAGGAAAGTTAATGGAAGCCAGAAAGTACAATCTAATTTTGATGTTCAAGTGGGGAGTTGGAGTTTAAAAGTTGACCTCATCATTTTGACTTAATTTAAGGGATGGACTAGCAAACGAAACATGGTGCTTAAGCTGATTGTAAGAGCAAGATAGTTCAATTCATCTGAACCGGGACGAGATATACTAGAATTCAAGGAGAGTTATATTTAGGAGTTAAAGTTTCTGATAGCAAGGACCAAGGCAAGAAAATTGTTGTGATAAAGATGCCAAGAGTATTTGGCCTACTTCATAAACAAACTCAAGGATCAGTACACCCTGAAGGATATAATAGTAGCAAAGGAATTCTAAGATTTGTTCCTAGCAAAACTAGACTCTCTACCTCCTTCCCGGGAAGTAGAGTTCACAATCAACTTCATACCCTGAGCCAAGCTGGAATTGAAGACTTCTTATCGGATGGCCATAGTAGAATTGAATGAGTTAAAAGAGTAGTTAGAAGAATTGATGCAATAAGGGTATATTCGACCGAGAACATCCCTGTGGAGAGCCCCAATACTATTCGTGAAGAAGAAGAACAGGACTTTGAGATTGTATATTGATTATCAGGGACTAAATTACCTGACGATAAAATATAGGTACCCCTTACCGATAATAGATAAATTATTTGATCAACTGCAGTGATCTAGTTGCTACTCTAAACTTGATCTTAGACAAGGATACTATCAAATATGAATCAAGAAAGAGGATATGCCCCAAAACAACCTTCAATACGACATAGGGCCACTTTGAATTTGTGGTAACAACCTTTGGAGTGATTAATGCACCGGCAATGTTTATGGACCTTATGCACAGGATCTTGTCGTTATACCTGGACAAGTTCGTAATGGTGTTCATCGATGATATCTTGATCTATTCTAAGAGTTTGGAAGAGCACGTTGAACACCTAAGACTAGTACAGGAAAAATTAAGAGAGTACAAGTTATTTGTAAAGTTCAGCAAGCACGAGTTTTGGTTGGATGTCGTAGCTTTTCTAGGACATACGATGACAAAAGAAGGTATTAAAGTGGACCCTGCTAAGGTAAAAGCTATCTTAAATTGGAAAAAATCATGGAGATTAGAAGCTTTTTGGGACTTGCCAGATATTACAAAAGGTTCATTAAGGGATTCTCTGCCCTGGCTTTACCAATGACTTACATATTGAGGAAAAATATCTCATTTGTATGGAATAAGAAGTGCGAGAAGATTTTTCAGGAGCTTAAGAAGAGATTAATGACTACACTAATTTTGAGCTTGCTGGATAAGAGCAAACCCTATGCTCTGTACACAAAGAAGGGCTGGAGTAGTTTTGATGCAAGATAATAAAGTTATAGCTTATACCTCTTGCAAGTTGAAACCTCATGAAAGAAATTATCCCACACATGATCCAGAGCTAGAAGTGATTGTGTTTGCACTTAAGAAATGGCATCATTACCTGTATAGAGCAGAGTATGAGATATTTAAGGACTACAAAAGCCTCAAATACATCTTTACCCAGAAAGACCTGAATCTTAGACAACAAATGTAGATGAAATTCCTGGCCAGATATCGGTGTTCGATAAACTACCACCCAGCACAAGCTAATACAGTAGCTGATACTCTAACAAAAAGATAAGACTTGCCAAATTGAGAGCACAAGAAGTAAAGATTGTGTAAGAAGTGATACCAACAAGAGTAGATGTTCAAGAAGGGAAAATTTGCATAAGCAACTTAAGGCTTGAACCTGATTTGAGATAGTTAATCGGCAGAAATAGTGGAGTAATGTGGAATTTCAGTCGTTGAAAGCTAAGAAAACTGCAAAAGAAGGGAGGTGAATTTCGGAAGATAAGTCGGGAGTGCTTTGCTTCCGAGAATAGTTATGTAAACTAGAGGACAAGGATCTAAGAAGGAAGATTTTGGGAGAAACCCATAAAAGCAAATATGCCATTCATCCCAGAGAAGTAAAGATGTATTAGGATTTGAAGAAAGCATCCTCGTGGCCTAATATAAAAGGGGATGTGGTGGGGGATGTGTCTACATACTTGACACATCAGAAGGTCAAGACGGAGCACAAGAAGTCAGCCGGACTATTATAACCTCTTCCAATCCCTCAGTAGAAGTGGTAAGAAGTAACTATAAATTTGGTAACCGGACTCCCTTTGGTGAAAATTTCGCGAGATGCAGTTTGGGTAGTTATTAACATATTGACCAAGTCAACATACTTCATTCCAGTGAATAAGAGATATTCAATAGAGAAATCGACTCAGATTTATACTCAAGAGGTAGTACATTTACACGGAATACCAACTAGCATTGTGTTTGATAGAGACTCGAGATTCACCTCCAGATTTTGGACCAAGTTCCAAAAAATAATGGTACTACACTAAAATTCAGCACGACACAGCACACCTCCAGATGGATGGACAGTCTAAGAGAATTATACAAATCTTAGAAGACAAGCTAAGGGCATGTCTCTTAAACTTCGGGGATGCTTGGATTAATTCTATACCGTACGTTGAGTTAGCATACAATAACAGCTACTAATCATCGATCGGGATGGCATCGTATGATGCATGCAAGTAATCAAGAGGTTGTTTACTCTGGTATATCAACTAAAGCCCTCAAATTCACTTTGGTTATTATGTGCATTCTAAGAGACTTTGGAGTAAGATTAGATGAAGAGCTTAGTCAGCCCACTACTGATTGTGAACTTATGACTACGCATTCTCTAGTTCAGTATGGTTATTGCCATAATGAGAAGGAAAGGCGATGGAAGAAGCTTTTTGTGGTACAACACTCCGGGATGGTACAGCGTTCCCCTGATGAGGAGGAGGAGGAGCAGCAGCCTACTAGACCTCCTACTTGTGCCATTGGTTCTCATTCTCATACTAATTTTAAGGCATGAGTGGAGGCTCAACTGGAGAGCCAAATACCTATCCTTTTTCAGCTCCGAGACTCCATTGCAGGCCTCCATCAATGCCGGGATGTCCAAGGTCAGAAGTTAACAACTTTGATCCAACAATCTACGGGAGTATCTTCGAGTCACGTAGACGATGATGAGGATAATGATGAGGACTCTTGACTTACCCTCTGTACTTGTATTTTATTTTATTTTCTTACCTTTTTGTTATTTCTTTCCTTTTGAATTTTAATGACCTTTCCTAGCTTTTAGTTATCTTTTCTTTTACTTTATTTCTCCTCTTTTTTCTAGATTTATGTTTTCTTTGTTTTATTTCTTTTAAATTAGGTACTCTTGTGACTTTTTTGAGAGAAAATAACAGTATCTACTCAGACGCTACAGTGGAAATGTGTTGAAATGACTACTCCTTGTGATGGATTCGAACATGTTGGACCTACTATGTAATGGAAGTACTTTATTCTCTTTATCCTCCTTTTTTATTGATTTTGGTCTTCTTAGCTTTTTTTTATTATTATTATATCTTTGGCCATTAAGGACAATGTCCAGTTTAAGTGTGGGGGAGAATGGTGTTGGAAGAAATATTTTCCATATCATTTTTGTGTGAAATTTTTTGAAACTTTTTATGGTTGCAAGCAAGGATATAATTCTTTTTCTTACCTGGATATGAATCTTTGTCATTCATTTGGTAAATTTTTATGAAATTGTTTTATTGGATAGGATATTATCAGGACTTGAGAACTTGGGTTAATATTATTTATGCATTGGTGTTTGAATATTATTTGACTCATTTATTTTTAATATGATGAATGTGGGGAAAGTTTATTTGCTAACTCTTGTAATATGAGTTTAAATTTTGCTTAGCTTGGAGTTATGATGAGGAATGTGAATTGATAAAAGATCCTTGAGTGGAAAAAATTGTGGAAAATTCGTGTGTGAGTTGAAAATTGAGAAAAATGAGTTGTTGTTTCCTCTTTAACGATGAAAAGGTGTTATTTTTGCTTGATTATGCAGGCCAATATAGATAGTGAAAAGAAATCCACTTTCTTAAGGCTATAAATTTCCAAAAGAAAAATAGAGAAAATATGTTGAAAAAATGATGTAATAACTAAAAGGGGGCCAATATGGTGTGTGAAGAGAAATCCATGCATATTAGACTTTCAATTTCCTAAGTCATTAGAAAAAAATTAAGAGGAAAAAAAATTTGGAATGTTTTTCTTACATCATGACTTGAGTTGTGCAATTTTTGGATTTATAATACTTGAGTTAGTAGATAGCTTGACTTGTGTGATTCATGTTATTTATATTTTTACTTGAAGGATACACTTGATTAATTTGACTTCAAGAGTTTTGTGATGTCTTGTCAAATGCTTCAAGGTTTAAATTGTCTTCAAAGGGTTTAATGAATGGAAAGAGTTTTATCTAAAGTTTGAAGGAAAGTTATAATCCTTTTTATAATTCAAAATTTTTGGAAGAGTAAAATTTTGTGTTTTCTTGATGATTTTCTTGGCATTAAGTGTTTTGCTTGAGGAGGAACAAAAGTACAAGTGTGGGGGTATGTGATAGGGGATAAAATCATCACTATTTTTCTAGTTATTTGAGGTTATTTTGAGATCTTTTTGTTGTAATAGCTAGGCAGGTTCCTTCCTATGTGACATTTTACTTGTAAAAAGTGTTTTTGACAAGTTTGTGCAGATTGGAGTTGATTTCGTGCAAAATTGGAGATTTTTCAGAACACACCTGGCAAAAAGTCTAGCAAGTGGACCAGGAGCCAGGTCTATTCTGGTCGGCTAGAGGAAAATAGGGCAAAATTGAGGAAGAAAACAGAACACACCTAGCGCCAAGTGGGCCGACAAGTACTCCGGCGCTAGGTCAGCTTTGGACTACGAAAATTCTATGCACAAATTTAGTAATTTTTCAAAGATTTTAGTATTTTTCAATTCCTACTCGGCCAAGACTCCTCAAGCAATGAATTTGATATCAAAAAAGCTTATAAAAGCAAGATAAAACATAAGCGAAAGGGAGGTGAATTCAAGGAGCAAAAAATTCCAATCACTCAAAGAATGAGGAATTCACCAATTCAATGAGGGTTGTTCAAGAGAGTCTTTAAAGGAAAAGAAGGAAGCTTGTATATGAGTGCTTTCTTTTACCTTTATTTTCTTTTTCTTAAATAATTATGTACTTAATATTTTCATTGTAATTTTGACATTATTTTTAGGATTCATGATTTATTAGTTATTTTAGTCTTTTGATCAATTAATTATTGTTCTTGGTATTTGATTGCTTGTTTTTCTTACGGAGTTGGTTGATTGATTTTTGTTATTAACTTGCTTGAAAAAGGGATTGATAATAATTTCAAATAATTAATTTCATATTAGTTATCTCTTAACTTGCTTGAAAATTGGATTAATTGCTAAGACTTTAGGTAATCAAAGGTTCGTTGATGATTGACAAAATATGGATTTAATGACTAATTTCATGTTTTAAATCACCTAGAATATAGAAATTTTATGAGGATTGATTTTAATGCATCTTTTAGATAAATTGGTTGGGACAGAATATGTTCACTAATTTAACTAGAAGATAGTGATTCCAGGTTTGCAAATGAAGTAGGTTTTAAATCCTTCATGATTCCAAAATGATAATTAATTTTGATAATTACTAAGTGATTCAATGTCAAGTTGTCAAAAAGTATTTGTCTAAATTGCAAATTTCTACATCCTTGAGCTGTACATATTTTTCTTTATTTTTTATTATCTTATTACTTTATTTGATCGGTTAAACAATCAATAAAAAGTGATTAGTGTGTACTTGTTCTTTTGAGAATCGATACTTGTTAATTTCCTATGCTATGCTTACAATGAGTATACTTGCTCGTATGTGTATTTTAAGATTAATATTTTAATTAAAACTTGACTAATGGATGGATTTAAATTTGATGATTTTTATACACCCAAAGTTTAAGCATCATGAGCCTTTGGGCTTATTGGGATTGAAAAGTTGGCCTCAATGTGAATTTTGCCTTATGGGAAAGATAATCAAAATGTCTTTAACCCAAAAGGCAGATAGAACGAATAAGATATTAAGCCTTATTCATACTTATGTGTGTGGTCCATTATCTACACCAACGAGAGGAGATTCTGAGTACTTTATCAATTTCATGAATAATTATACAAAGCATGGCTATATTTATCTGATGAGATGCAAGCCTAACTTATTTGACAAGTTCAAAGAGTTTAAGGTTGAAGTGGAGCATCGAACAAGTAAACTAATAAAAACTTTACGACTAAATCATGATGGAGAGTACCTCATCAAAAAAATTTAAGGATAACATGGTACATCATGGGACAGTATCCCAACTCTCTGTGTCGGGGACACTATAGTAGAATGGAGTAGTTGAGAGAAAGAATAGGACATTGATAGAAATGGTTCGGAATATGATGTCTCATGCTACTTTTCTAGTTTCTTTTGGGGGATATACCTTGGAAAAATAGCAGCATATATTTTGAACTGGTACCTTCCAAATCAGTTCATAGGACGTCCTATGAGATGTGGACTGGGTATAAGCTAAGTTTGAACTGTCTCAAGATATGGGGTAGCCCAAATTATATATTGATCAAGAGAGACAAATTAGAATTAAGATCAAAATTATGCTATTTTATTGAGTATCTAAAAAGAACAAAGAGTGGTTACTTTTATCATCCCAATAAGTAGAAAATATTTATAAGTACCAATGCTAGACACTTAGAGAATGATCAAAGTACATCTACATAATGTTCAACTAGGTTAGAACTCGATGAGAAGTTATCTTCTGAATTAATTTCTTTTGTCTCAATTATGGAATAAAAAGAGACACAACCTCAGGAACCTATACAAAGGGAGCTTGGTCATAGAGGGACAGAATCTAGGGTTCCAGAAAAAAGGACTGGAGAAATTTTTGACCAAGTCTCCGAATATTAGAAACATGATTCCACTAGATACGAGGAGGTTATTGCTGATGCCGATACAGAATTATGGCATGAAGTAATGAGAGTTGAGATTGAATCTATGTACTTCAATCAGGTTTAGAATCTTGTAACTTCACCTAAAAAGATAAAACTCATTAGGTATAAGTAGGTATACAAGAAGAAAAGAGGTGCACATAGAAAGGTGGAAACCTTCAAAGTTAGGTTTGTGGCAAAAGGGTATGCTTAGAAAAAGGGAATCAATTATGAGAAAATCTTTTCCCTGGTAGCCATGCTTAAGTCTATTCGCATCCTCCTTGCTATTGCATGTCACTTTGATTACGAGAAATGGCAAATGGATGTAAAGACGGCCTTTCTTAATAGCCATCTTAGCGAAGACATCTATATGTCCCTACCAAAGTACTTTAATGCTAAAAGCGAGGAATATATAGTTTGTAAGCTTAAGAAGTCCATTTCTGAACTTAAACAAGCATCACGAGCATGTAACATTCTTTTTGATGAAACTGTAAATTCTTATAGTTTCCCTTAAAACGAGGATAAACTATGTTGTATAGAAAACTGGAAGGCATAAATGTGATTTTTCTTATGCTGCATGTGGATGACATTCTATTTATTAAGAATGATGTAGGGACAATGACATCTACTAAGATTTGACTACCAAGTCAATTCAGTAAGAAAGACTTGGGAAGAACCAATTATATTCTTGAGATTAAATTTCTTAGAAATAGGAAGTAGAGAATTTTAGGTTTATCCCAAGCTACATATATTGACAAGACGTTGGCTAAGTTCAGCATAGACTCATGCAAGGGAGCCCTAATCCCTTACAAACATGGGTTGTTTGTTTCTTTTAAAAACTATATAAATTTCAAGAAGGAAAAGACAGGATGAGTAGGATTCCTTACGCTTCAGTTATAAGAATTCTCATATACGCCATGCTGTATACTAGGCCAAATATCTACTGTGTTGTAGGTTTAGTCAGCAAATATTAGTCAAACCCTGGAAAGATTCATTGGCAAGCTATAAAGCATATTCTCAACTACCTTAAAGGAACGAGAGATTATATGCTGGTTTACCGAGTTGATCACTTGGTTCCTATAGGATACACAGACTCAGACTTTCAAGCGAATAAGGATGAGAGGAAATCTACTAGTTGATATATCTTCACTTTGTCTAGAGGAGTATTAAACAATCTTGTATTGTTGACTCAACTATAGAAGCTGAGTATGTGGAAGCTTTAGAAGCATTTAAAGAAGCAGTTTGGCTCCGAAAGTTCTTCACAGAACTTGGAGTCATGCCACAGATGGATAAGTCTATTACGTTGTATTGCGATAACACAGGCATAGTCTCATAATCCAAAGAACCAAGGAACCACAAGAAGTGGAAGCATATAGAAAGGAAGTACCACCTGATCCAAGAATCTATTCAGAGACGAAAACTTATGATGGAATAGATAGCCTCGAAAAATAATTTAGTTGATCCATTCACCAAGCTTCCGGTTGAAAGAGTCTTCAACAGATATTTAGACGCCATAGAGGTGGACACCTATGGTCTTATATAGTCTTAGAGTGCAAGTAGAAGATTGTTGGAATTTATACCCACTAAGACTGTATTTTTTATATAATTTCGATTAAATTAATAAAAAAATTTATTAAATTAATAAAATTTTTATTCTCATAAATTGCTTGTGTTTTTGCATTTTAATTTATGCACAATTTCACTGGAAAAGACCCATTATGTTTATGTACATGATCCATATGAATGAAGGTCTTTCACAGTAAGGTATAAATCACGGGTTACTTAACATATAAATTGTTTTTCTTAATCGGACGATGAGAATGGAAATCTCATAATGATAAGGCAATTATGTTACAAATTCCAACTGGAGAATAGCTTACCTTTAGCTAATAAGTAACCCTCTCGCTCCATCACATAAGTGTATTTTGAATACGTAGAACTAAACCTGTAATAATAGTTTCTAAATGTACTATATGGTAGAAACTCAGTCTACTATTACTACAACGTGGACTTCTACCCTGCGGTTTGAATATAGTTTGGTGGTCTGGCGAAATTAGAAGCGTCTACTTTAATGTGCTATAGTAGTTGCGGTCTAATATACTAGTATGTTGGGTATATATGACTAGTAAGTTAAGACAGACTTGTATAAGATAGCTTCTACGCTATATCGCCCCTTAAGACTATTCGAATAATCTAATAATTTAGGACCCTGAGAAACATGACTTGGATGTTTACTTTAGGGAAGCGCTCTTAGAAAGAAGAAACATTCTAGGAAGTCGTGGATCATTGGACTAGAGATCTAAGGATGGTAGATGTCATTTAGAGAGGTATTAGTATGCTATTCCTCTCTGGATGTACGACGCTACATAGATGGGTATATTTGATATAACACTTATAGGTCGGAGACTTTACTAATGAAGCATTGTCCTTGATATCACTATTTCCTTATGATAATATTAGAAAATATTTAAAATTCAAAATACGACTATTTCTATAGCATGGGTATTTTGTTCATTTTAGTAGTTAATGCGATGTGTCTTTTGGTCATCGGAATAACCCATAAGTCTTAATAGCTTTAGGATAAGGAGTTGGTCTTAAATAAAATAGATTTTATTTTATTCTGGTAGCCTAGTTATTTATTAGGCTAGAACAAAATAAAAGGTCCAAATAGAGAGTTAATTAATTAGTTTAGTGGGTTAATTAATTATTCAGGGCTTCCACGATTGAATAGCTGGGCCTAAACTAAAATAGTCTATAGTATTGGACTGGTTTATTTTTGTTGTATAATTAATTATTAGGCTATTTATTTGGCCCTAGTCAATATAATTAATTTGGCCCAATAATCTAGAACAAGGGTCCAGTAGGCTAGGCTCAAGCTTGTTTAGCTTAGGGCTAACCAGCTTAGCAGATGGTTGAAGGATGCATGTTGGTTCAGGATTTTTGAAACTAAAGAATGATAGCTAGAGGTCAGAGTTTGGACTGATTAGAACTCTTTAGCTTAGCTGCCAATTTAGTTCTTGGAAAAATATGAAAATACTATTTTGTTCATAACTAGAGATAAAGTGAGTAAATGATGCTAAAGAGAGATATGGAATTAACTAAGTGATATTTGTATGCTATGATGAAAAAAAGGAACAATGGAATAATATGTTTTAGTAAGAAAATAGTTTCACAATGGAATTGTTGCATTGTTCTGTACCCAGCAAACCTATGTCAGTTTTGAAATTGTGGAAAAAGATTCATGGGATTGAATTAAGTATTCTATGAGCATTTTGGCACAAATTTGCAGTGATTTGGTTATGGGAACCGAAAGTTATGCTTAAAAAAAGAATATGTGCTAAAATATTAAAAATGCAGAATTTATTTGAACGAAATGAATTCATGAGTTGATTTCAATTGCATTAATGGATAAATGAGAAGTTATGGAGACTTATGATGACCTCATATCATGTTGAGAAGTTGACATGATGAAATAGACTTTAATTGTCGCAAGAACTATATTTCATTTCTAGTATGAAATGAAAATTTAGTAGTTTCGTTCGATATATATATATATATATATATGTCTGTATATTTAGCAATATATTTGTTAGTTGAGAATCCTAGAGGGCTAAGTAAGATATGGATTGATCATTGATGTAGTATGTTCACTCTAAGGATTTGCGACGAGTTAAGGACTATTTACGTAGCGCTAAGCAATAGACTACAAGGTGAGTCCCCGTAAAATATTTTTATGGTAAATGCTAGTGAATTTGTTTTACTAAATAAAGCTTTGAAGATCCTTTTGGTTCTTTGAAAACAAGTATAGATTTGCTAAGAAAGAAGTGAAATTATTCTATACTGGAATTTGTGAGAAATATGAGTTTTCTATTTTGGAATTATTTACCTTTGGTGATTAATTTTCGAAAGAAATATGAAAGGTTGATGAACCTTCGTGTTTCTTGAATCAACTTTGTTTCTTCTGACTAAATTTATAGTTTTTCTAAACAAGTAAAAACCTTATTTCATGCTATGATTTACATGGGAAAATGAACCCTTATGATTTCAAATACCATTCAAAGATGATTATTTTCCTCAAGCATGAGAATGTGAATAATAGACCTTTTGGTTTTTCTGACAAAAGTTTGGTTTTTCTGAGTTATGAAATAACCAACCTTCTTGAAAGACTTTGGATTCATTGTACAATATTTTATTGTGCAAGTAATCATGAAAATGAATTTTCTCATATATATGTCATATGCAGTATATGGACACTTTACTCGCACATATATATATTCCATTTCATATTTGATGGCAAAGTATGCAAATGTACGACTTCTTACTACAATAGAACAATGAATTACTTCTAAAATAATCAAGCATCATAATTCATCAAATCCTTGAAGTTAATTTTCTTTTTGGATTTGGAATTCAGGTTTATTAGAATGAAATTCTTTTTAGACTTGGGATAAATTGCATAATTTTTTTGTAAATACCCTAAAGGAACATTTTATTATTGAATAAACTTCCTTTTGGCTACAAGTGTTTACAAATTATTTAAATGACCATCAAGACGCATTTTTTTTGCGTGAAGAATTTTTATCCTTCCAGACTTTTAATTTCAAGAACGATTCCGCAGTAAGGAATTAACATTTGAGAAATGATGCTTTTGGCCCTAAAATGGATTTTTCTTGGTATTCCTTCAGGAATTATGGTATTCTTTAGGGAACAATTTATCCCCTTAGGGAATGTAACATTGGCCTATTTGTATGTACCGGTGAAGACGTTGAGTACTCAACAGGAGCTTTGATCTTTGTACTAGCTTATGTTAGAGATAGATGGCCCTAGTAATTTAGTCTAATTCTAGAGATTCATCTTACTACAAATGGGGGGGGGGGATAGGACATTGAGATTAGTAGTCCTAACTAGCCATTTAGCGTCTGGCAATTGTCTTATGCCTACGGGCATATTACTTTTGGGTTGTTCACAGTTGCTAGGTGGGGACATCTAGCATGTTCAATCCCTTACCGCCTTGACGGTAATTGACGTCAGGATTAAGACTCCTGGACTTACGATGGCAAGTAAAAGATCTCTAAGTACTAGGTAATGTATTTGTGTCACTCACCACTCCAGCGTGACCTAGTTGAATATAAGGGCAGAATCCTCACTCCAGTAAGACCGTGATAGCTGAAGGCGAAGCCTTGCGCAGGGCGACATTCTATTAAGAAAAGTCCCTATATTTTGGAAAATAGGGCAGGAATGGTAATTGAACTCAGTTTTCTAGCTATGCCCGAATGGTAGGGCAAGGTTTCAATAAAAACCTATTTTCTCCAAACATGCTTGAGATATTGAACAACTGTTGAGTAAAACTTCCTCCACCCAATTGTATAGTTGTTTTTAGTGGAAAAGCTTGCTAAATTTTTGTAGTGGTTTTACAAGGACAAAACCTGATAAATCTTTTCCTCTGCTTGTTTTCATAAAAGCACTAGTACACATGGGATTTACTGAGTGATTTTCACTCACACATGTATTTTTTTCTATTTTCCTAAGATCGGGAGCTAGGACTCAGCAGTGCTGAAGACTGTATCATATTTTGAATCAATTAAGGTTACGAGTTGTGCGTAAAATGTTGCATTGGTCGTGAACGAGTATATGTGCCTTGAGTTATATCCACTCTTGGGTTGTGTGTTACAGTATAAGTTATAAGTAGATTTTGTTGTATTGTTTCCTTTTTGTGTTGATAATTATAAAGACCCCTTGTCTAGGTTTCTGAATGGGGTGACCCCCAACGCTATTATACACTTCCGTTGTGCTTTCTATTAGGGGTGTTACCATCTATACCTGTGGGCATTAGATAATTCACCAAAATCTAATTTATCATCTTATTTCAATTAAGCTTATTACAATAATAACCTTGCTATAAGGCCAGGTTACTGTTAATAAATTAATTGTTACATTCTACATGTCATTCTTCAAGCACTTAACATTATGTGATTGAAATTTTATTATTGTATATGAAATGCTTAAGATGCTATGACTATTCCTAAGCACGTGATATAAATAATTCATCATAATGACATTCAAGAATGCTTAACTAAATAGTCAACTTGACTTAATGTTGACAAATTAATATCGGTATAAACATACAACAAAAGAGGTGCACAATATTTGCTTTAATAATTAATCACTGCAAAGAATTTCAAATCCAAAAACCTGAATTTAGTAGATGTTGAATTCACTCCTAGTTAAAACCATGTTAACTAGGAATATCTCGACTAACAGTGAAATATATGAGAACCATGGTAAATAGAAGTTGAATTCATGAATATGAATCCACTTACGAAATATTGAGCTCCTTGCTCGTGTTACAGGAGGGAAGTTCTGCGCTGAAAGCAGTAAGACGAAGATGAGGGTGATTCCATCATTGGTCATTAGGGTGGTGTCCATGCGTTGTACGGGATAATTTTAGTAATTTTTTCAATTTTTTTGTATTTAAAAACAATTCAAATAAGAAGATTACTCTAATATTTAAAAGAACAAAAATTTCAGATAACTCTGATTTTTTTTAAAAAAAAAAATCCCAATTCAAATAGCAATGATATTAAAAAAAAAAAAAACCCCTCAAATTTTGGGAGGGATGAAATGTATAAATATAGAATAATACTTTTGGAATTCCCTAAAGGTTGAAAAATGAGAAATTAAAAAGAATATAATTCTAGGAGGTTCAAAAAAGCTAACATAATGATTAGTTTAATGAATTCAAATAAATCAAATGAATGTATTTTTTTTTAAAGAAAATATCAAGAGTATTTTAGATTCATTGATTATCTGAATTCAATTTAAATATGTGTGTTTTTTTTTTTTAAGGAAATGTCAAGAGTATCTAGTTTTCAGATTTTCATTTAGAAAGTTAGGTTTTTAAATTTTCAAAACTAAAAAAACAGAATTAAAAAACATATAGTAAAAATTTTGACTTAGAAACCCTTTGTGACTTCGCATACCTCCAAACTTCAAATAAAAAAAAAGAAAAAAAAGCATGTTCTAGTAAAAAAGTATTCTTTTACATTTCCAACCAAAAGATTAAAAAATATATGTATTCTTTTATATCTCTGACAACTTTATTTCAAGTTACATTGATGATTGATCATGTACTGCGATTCTTTTTTTTTTTTTCTTAAATACATTTAAGAGGGAGAGCGCACATTAAAATTCAAAATATCTATTGTAAAAATAAAAACTTCATTTTTAAATGTAATATTAGTTTTTTAAATACTTTCTTTATATTTTAGTATAGTATCTCAATTCTTTAAAATTTTAAACTGAATATTAAGAAAGTATTAAAATTTATAAAATTATAAATAAAAATTAATTTACATTTATATTAATTTGATAAAAATTAAAATATTAAATAATTGTTTATTTCTCTTCTTTTTGTCATTGGAAAACAAAAAATCGTATACAAAATATTGAAAACAATATAAAATTCAAAATTGAAAAGATTAAAACGGTTAAGTTAGTATAGAAAATTGAAAATCAATTATGTAATGATTGCATAGATTAATAAATATTCATAAAAATATTAAAATGAAAATGATAAAACTGATAAAAGAATATGATATATAATATTTTTAAAGAACAAAAAGAATAAGTACAAAATATTCCAATTTAAAATATATCAATGTCATTTTCCAACTTCCAAGTTTATAATGTCTAAGAAGAAAAGCATAGAATAATTGAGGCATGTTATGAATTATTGGAATCTCCATTAATTAGTGGAGGCTCCACTAATTATGGATTTATGTGAATTATTAGAAGATTTTTATAGATGTCCACCATTTAGTGGAGACACCACTAATTGAGATTAGTTGAAGATGATGTATGCCATGATGTATTCCACTATTTAGAGCTCTATAAATAGAGCTATGCTCTAAGCTTGTAATACACCATCATTTTGTGAAAGAAAGATTAGTGAAAGAAAGATTAGAGAAAGAATTGTGAGAGAAAGAAAGAGAGAAGTTTGAAGAGAAATTCTTGTGCAAAGAATAGTTAGAATTTTCTTAGTGTGTAGTGTGTAGATTTTATTCTAACACTACCCTAATTTTATAACACGTTATCAGCACGAGTCTCTACCGTTATTAAAGCCAGAAGACAGGTACGCATTTATTGATCTCGCTAAATTCGAATTTGTAGCATTTGATACTTCTGAAAAAAAAATTTATATGTCATACAAAAATGCATCTAAATGCTAAAAAAAGGAGATCCATATGTCATGTGGATAAAAAGAAAGATTTGACCACCTGAAGATGGTCGTACTACCCACTGCACGGTATGAATGGTTGCACCTGAAGTTGCAAGATTGTAAAACCGTGAACTCCGTGATGTATAAAACTACATCTTAGTTAAAAATTTTACGGAGAAAAAGTTACTGATGAAGTTATATTGGAGAAGACATTCTCTACTTTTCATGTTCTACAGTAACAATATCGAGAAAAAGGGTATCCAAAATTGACAGCTTTAACATGAGTTATTATTGAGAAATCATGAAGCCAGATGAACTGGCTCAACTGCACTCCCAGAAGTGAATGCTGTTGGCACCAGCAGAAGCCATCGTTATAGTCGTAGTTGTGACAGTGGCCGTGGTTATGGTCATGGACACACTCGATATTTCCCTTATCACAGAGAAATACTGGCCACCTGAAGTGGAACAGAAAAGATAATAAGGGAAAAAGATATTTCTATTAATAATAAGCATCACATCTTTTATTCATATCACTAGTGTTCATATGAACTTGAGGATACATGCTTATAGTTGCTCTTTTGTAATTGAGCATTTGATTGGTGATGGACGTAATTAAAAGTTTACTTTTAATATGTTTCTTTTATATTTTATATTTTTGGCATTGTAATAGTACTTATCGTTTAAGGTTTTTATTATTTGAGTATTTACATTTATAAATGTTTTGTTATGCCCAGATGGCTATTATTCCGCTTACCGGATACACAAATGGCATTGAAGATGTATGCATTATTGATAGTGGAACTACACACACCATACTAAAAAAATGAGAAATATTTTTCTGATCTCAAAATGGGAGAAATAAATATTTATACGATAAACGATAGTGCAAATGTAATTGAGGGCTCCGGAAGAGCTAGTATATTGTTGCCTAAAGGAACAACAATTATTATTGATAAGGCACTATTTTCCTCAAAATCCAGAAGAAATTTATTGAGTTTTAAAGATATCCACAGAAATGGGTATCATGTTGAAACAAATGATGAAAATGGGATTGAGCATCTTTTTATTACTCAAATGCATTTGGGTAAGAAATCGGTATTAGAAAAACTACCGTCTTTTTCTACTGGTCTATATTTTGTAAAAATACATACAATTGAAATTCATCATCTAGTAAACCAAGAAGTTTACTGATCCTATTACTTTTAGCATTTGGCATGACCGGTTGGGTCATCCGGGATCTACCATGATGAGAAGAATCATTGAGAATACACATGGTCATCCTTTAAAAAATAAAAAGGATATTAACATCAGAAAAATTCGCATGTACTGCATGTTCCCTAGGAAAATTAATTGTTAAACCATCACTAGTAAAAGTAGGAGCTGAAAGTCCTACATTTTTCGAACGGATTCACGGAGATATTTGTGGACCTATTGATCCACCATGTGGACCGTTCAAATATTTTATGGTCTTAATTGATGCATCATCCCGATGGTCACATGTATGTTTATTATCTACTCGCAACCTGGCGTTTGCGAGATTACTTGCTCAAATAATTAAATTACGAGCACAATTTCCTGACCATCACATTAAAAATATCCGTTTGGATAATGCTGGTGAATTTTCATCACATGCTTTTGATGCATATTGCATGTCAATTGGGATTAATGTTGAACATCCTGTAGCTCATGTTCACACACAAAATGGTCTTGCTGAATCTTTGATTAAACGATTACAATTAATTGCTAGACCATTATTAATGAAAACAAATCTCCCAACATCTGCCTGGGGACATGCTATTCTACATGCTGCAATACTTGTACGTATAAGACCAGTTAGTTATCATAAATTCTCTCATTTGCAATTGGCTTTTGGGTCAGAACCAAATATTGCTCATTTAAGAATTTTTGGGTGTGCTGTATATATTCCAATTGCACCAAACCAACGTACAAAGATGGGTCCTCAAAGAAGAAAGGGGATATACGTTGGATATGATTCTCCCTCTATTATCAGGTATGTTGAACCCCTGACAGGAGATGTATTCACATCAAGATTTGCTGATTGTCATTTTGATGAATCATTATTCCCTAAATTAGGGGGAGAACAGAAACAGTACAAGAAAGATCGTGATTGGATAACATCATTAAATTATCTTGATCTGCATACAAGCACGTGTGAACTTGAAGTTCAAAAGATAATTCATTTGTAAAGCATTGCAAATCAAATGCCAGATACTTTTGTTGACTCTAGAAGAGTAACAAAATCGCATATGCCAGCTATAAATGCTCCTATTCTAATTGAAGTTTCAACAGAACAAAAGATTTTACATATAGCTGCTGAGCCAAAAGCATGCCAGAAGCATGGTCGACCTCTTGGTTCTAAAGATAAAAATCCTCGAAAGAAAAGAGGATTAAATGATCCAGAAGGTCATATTGAAGAAAAGAATGATAAAAACCAAGAGAGAACTGATGACAAAGAACCAGAAGTTGATGAAAGTAACACTGAAATTTCTACCAATTATACAACTTCCGATAGAAGTTGGAATCGGATAGAAACAATTATTGATCATATGTTTGCATATAATATCTCTTGATGTTATACAGGATAGTGATGATCCTGAACCAATATCAGTTGATGAATGTCGGCATAGAAAAGATTGGCTGAAATGGAAAGATGCGATTCAATCGGAGTTAAATGTACTGACACAACGTGAAATCTTTGGACCTGCAATCCGAACACCAGAAGGTGTAAAACCTATTGGCTACAAATGGATATTTGTGCGAAAGCGCAATGAAAAGAGTGAAATCGTTCGATATAAAGCGCGATTAGTAACCCAAGGTTTTTCACAAAGGCCAGGTATTGATTATGATGAAACTTATTCTCCTATTGTTGATGCTATTACACTCCGATATCTTATCAGTTTGACAGTACATGAAAAGATAGATATGCGCCTATTAGATGTTGTCACTGCTTACTTGTATGGAAATTTAGAAAATGATGTTTACATGAAAATCCTCGAAGGATTTCATATGCCTGAAGCATATAAACATTATCCTTGTGAAAATTACTCCATCAAGTTGCGTAAATCATTATATGGCCTCGAAGCAATCTGGGCGCATGTGGTTCACACGTCTTAGTGAATATTTATTGAAAGCGGGATTTAAAAATGACCAGGTATGTCCATGTGTTTTTATTAAGAAATCTGGTTCTAAATTTGTGATATTAGCTATATATGTTGATGATATTAATCTTATTGGAACTCCCGAAGAGCTCCAAGAAACAATTGATTATTTAAAAAGAGAATTCGAAATCAAGGATTTTGGTAAAACTAAATTTTGCCTTGGTTTACAAATTGAACATCCGGAGAGTGGAACATTTATTCATCAATCAACATATACAAGCAAAAGTGCTAAAAAGATTTTACATGGACAAAGCACATCCATTGAGTATTCCAATGATCGTCCGATCATTAAATGTGGATAAAGATCCTTTCCGACCTCAAGAAAATGATGAAGAACTCCTTGGTCCTGAAGTACCATATCTCGAGTGCAATTGGTGCATTGATGTATCTTGCTAATAATACACGACCCGATATTGCTTTTGTTGTCAATTTATTAGCAAGATTTAGTTCTTCACAAACACGACGACATTGGAATGGAATTAAACAAGTCCTTCGATATCTCCAAGGTACAATTGATCTCGGATTATTTTATTCAAATAAAACCAGTCCAACATTGATAGGTTATGCGAGATGTCTGGTTATTTATCCGATCCACATAAAGCACGTTCTCAAATGGGCTATTTATTTACATATGGAAATACTTGCTATATCATGGCATTCTACGAAACAATCTATAGCGACTACTTCTTCAAATCATGTCTGAAATTATAGCCATTCATGAAGCAAGTCGAGAATGTGTATGGCTAAGATCCATGATTCATTATATCCGAGAAAGTTGTGGATTATCATCAATCAAAGATATTCTAACTCCTCTTTATGAAGACAATGCAGCTTGCATAGCTCAATTACGAGGAGGATATATTAAAGGAGATCGGACAAAACATATTTCACCAAAATTCCTCTTTACTCATGAACTCCAGAAGAAATGTGAAATTGATGTGCTACAAATTCGGTCATGTGATGACCTCGCAGATATTTTCACGAAGACTTTACCGACTGCAACATTTGAGAAGTTGAGATATAAAATCGGTATGCGTCGGTTTAAAGATTTAAAGGAATCATCTCATCAGGGGGAGTAATAAACAGACATATAGAATAGTGTACTCTTTTTCCTTCACTAGATTTTTTTTTCCCACTGGGTTTTTATCTAGTAAGGTTTTAACGAGGCATATTCTTTATATAATGGATGGACATCCAAGGGGGAGTGTTATGAATTATTGGAATTTCCATTAATTAGTGGAGGCTCCACTAATTATGGATTTATGTGAATTATTAGAAGATTTTTATGGACGTCCACCATTTAGTGGAGACACCACTAATTGAGATTAGTTGAAGATGATGTATGCCATGATGTATTCCACTAATTAGAGCTCTATAAATAGAGCTATGCTCTAAGCTTGTAATACACCGTCATTTTGTGAAAGAAAGATTAGTGAAAGAAAGATTAGAGAAAGAATTGTGAGAGAAAGAAAGAGAGAAGTTTGAAGAGAAATTCTTGTGCAAAGAATAGTTAGAATTTTCTTAGTGTGTAGTGTGTAGATTTTATTCTAACACTACCCTAATTTTATAACAAGGCAATCTTTTTTCCATATATAATGTCGTGTTATAATTTTAAACGTTTCCAGCGACGATGAGTTGAGCAACACCCACTCGACAAAAACAAATGCAACCCCAATATGCCAGTTTGGACCGACAACGTGGCAAGTGGCACCCACCCTACGTAAGGCCCCCAACTAATTTCAATTACAAAATTCCCCCAAAATCTGAATCATAGAAACGCCAATTTTACAAAGAAGCGTAGGTTTTTGCAAAAACTAATTAATTATATGTGAAATTTCAGTTACTGTCCTTCATGTTTGTGGCTATATCACTTATTACATCCCTAATTTATAAATGAAAAATATCTAATCATTAAATGTCTTTAAAATTCAACCATACTAAATCATTTAATGAGATTTTTTTTTCATTTTATAAAATATCTGTGCAAATGACATATACAGGTTGTAAAATTATATACCTCGACCTTGATAAGTTTATTTTTATTTTGATCATTTTTTACTATAATAAATCATTTTAAATAAAAATATCCAACTAATGGTAAAATTAATTTATTGTGGCAAAGAAAATGGACCAAATAAAAATGAACTTATAATGCGTTTGAATTTTCTAAAAAATTGGGTTAATAGTGACGTGTGGGATCCCTGCAATATCTTGAAACCGGAGGGACTGAAGCTGCAAAAGTGGTGACTGATTCATAGTTGGGGGGTAATTTGTAAAAGTCGTTTTCCATTTCCGAGGGGTGAATTTTCGTCCACTTTTTGTACGGAATTTCCAGAAAATGAAATTATTTTTTAATAAAATTACGACATGGAGCGATTCTGTCAGAATTTTTAATTTTAGTGAAGTCGCATTCTATGCGCATTCCGAATGCGACCAGATCCAACCGAATGGTTTTTTTTTTTTCAAAAAAACGAAAAAGCCAATCACATTAAGTTAATGCTATGGGCCATTCTTCTCCTCTCCCGCTCCGAACCAAGGCTCCCTTCTTTTTTGCTCGATTCCACCGCCGGCAACGAAAAATTCCCCTTTGCTTCCTCCTCCTCTTCCTGTGAAGAAGTCACGGTTGCCAATGAGATTGTTAACATTGTTGAAACAGCGAATCCGATAGAACCAGTTCTTGAAGAGGTAGTCCTCATTTTAACTCGTGAAATTGTTGTCTCCGTACTTGAGGAGAAAATGCACAACCTTGAATTGGGTTTCCGATTCTTTGTATGGGCTGCCAAAAGGAAGTATTTTCGCAACTGAGTTTCACATAATTTCATTATTGACATGCTTATTAGAGGTGAATACGATAGTAGCAGTGGGTATCATGGATTTGGTTTGTATTAAAAAATTCTCGGCGAGGTTAAAAAGTGTGAGAATCCTGTAAGTTCAGATACATTTGCAGTGTTGATCTCGGTGATCTCGGAATATGGGAGCGGAAGAGGAGAAGACGAACAAGAATGGCCTTTCGAAGTGAGGTTGTTCATATAATGCGAGCTCCAGGTCACATTACAGTAATGCGACCTTGAGGTCCGTTTTAAAAAGAAAAAACCTTTGATCGGATCTGGTTGCATTATGGTCGCATTCATACAATGTGACATCACTAAAAACGAAAATTCTAATAGAGCCGCCCTATTGTTATAATTCCATTAAAAAACAATCCTATTTTTTGAAAATTCCGCTTTTCGTACAACAGAAGAGGGTCGAATGGGGTGATTTTTTTCCCATAAAGGGAGAGAGTGAGTCTCCAGAGAGGCCAAACCCCCTCCCATTCTCAATTGTCGCTCCATGTTCAACTCGCGTTTCAGTAGAGACATAGCCGCCCTCATACACATAGGAGACAACTACTCAGAAATATTCATTCATTTCTTCTTCGTCTAGAGATAGAAATAAAGTCACACGGAGACAGCTAAGAAGGAATACACTTCCTAGAAAGAAATAGAGAGAGAGAAAGAGAGAGAAGACCAAAACAAATCAGAGAGAGAGAGAAAACTCTTTTGTCGTCTTTGTTCTAAACTGTGATATTTTGAAACGGCCATTGTGATTTGATTTTCCGGAGTTTTACTGGTTCCGGTTGATTCATAGATTTTTTTTTTCAATTAGGTTTTTTTCCTAAGATCTTAGGAGATTAAGCGAATCTTCCGGGCGATTCTTGAATTTTGAAGAATCTCCCTATTCCATTGGCTTTTGTGTGTTTTTGAACTTATACAATAATTAAACGTGTTCAATTTTGAGGAGAAGGCATGCAGTGCTAATTTGAGGGAAAGGTGGTCTGATGATGAATAGAAACGATGTTGACCGTACAGAGTTGGTTTATGATGTAATATGGCACTGGTAGTGGAGTTCACATATACAGTTCAAGAGGTCCTTTTACATTGGTCGCGAGGCTTCACAGGTTCGCCTTTTCTCCACTGCATCCGCACTTTCTTCTTTACATCCGTGATAGGAAAATTTATTTGAAGAATATTTTTTGGGTTTGATTTTGTTTTTGGGCCTTCTGTTGATTTGGTATTGATTCGTGCAATTTGGCTGCCAGTGTAGTAGAGAGAAGCTTTGAAGATGATGTCTGAGGAGCATTCGGGTTGTAAGGGAAATTGGTTCTGGCCCTTGCTCGACACATTAGTCTCGATACTTCATCGTAGGCTCGTGAAGCATCTTTAGCAGACAATGGTGGAAACGAATTTCCCATGAGGTTTATGAAGGCCAAAGCAGTGGAAACAGAAATGGTTTTCATGCCGAGTTCGAGAAGAGCATCGTGGACATTGCGAATGGCCGCAATGAGAGTGGAAGGGGGATCGGGGACGAAATGCGATGAGATGGGGTCACTGCCGACGGATAAAGCTGAGATGTGGGAGTGGGGGTGGAAGGGTAGAACATGGTTATAGAACCACAGTGAAGCATTAGAGCAATTAGCATCAAATGAAGGTATAAGGTAGTTGGGAATGGAGAGCAGAAGAGAGATGTCGGAGTAAGAGAATGGTCGAATGGCTGCTGGAGTCAAATTGAGAATACGAACGGCCAGGATCCGAAGGCGACGGAGAAATTTGACAACTTGTTCTAGCGGAGGTAGTTTGGAAGAGGATGGGTCGTAGGTTACTCCTATGGTGGTAGATTCAGCGGCGCCGAGGGTGAAAATAGCTAACAGAGTTAGGAGGATGCTGAACATGGCAGGCATTTTCTGTTGATTAGCCCCTTGGAAGAAAAGCAAATGAGACAGGGAGTGAAAGGACGGAGGTTTTAGCTTTGTTAGAATTATGGACATGCAGTAGTTTCGCGTCATCAACAAAAAGACCAACGTAAAGTATAGGATTCACGACCAACGTAAAGTATGCACATCCTGTTTTGTTACCAGAAAGAAAATGGGGAAAAAAGTGCAAAAACAGTTCCAGCATTATTAGGGAGCGAGGTAAACTTACAGTATAGGATGGCGAAGACTCAAGAGCCCCAATGTCTCTTGTCTGCAGAGACATTGGCAGTCGGCTATTGCGTTTGAGGAGATGATCTGATGCATTTATATAGCTGTTTTGTTCTAATCTCCGATACCGGTTTCCGTGTGAGAACAAACATGAAGGTGCAAGATTTTTAAAGTATTAGTCAGGATATGTTTTGACCAAATCCTTCGTATGTGTTGGGAACAAATATGAAAATTGATTCGTGAGAAACGTCTGAATGGTTGGTGAGTATAGTCTTTAATGCATCTTTCTTTTGCAACAATACACGACTTGAGAAATTATTTAAAATGAATTAACAAGATTTTCATGCTAAATCGAGAAGGAAAGATTTCATCACAGATTGAAGGTTGTAAGCTTCAAAATTTCTGAATTTGTTAGAAAGTTGTAGCTGGAATTAACAATGATGAATATTAGATGTCATTAACATTGATGAATACTCTTTTATGTTTCCTTTCTTTTTGGGTTAAGCACTTTGGAGGTACACTTTGCACTTTGATTTTTTTTTTTTTTTAATGAGAAGAATAATTCAAATTATAATATTCCTTCCGTTCCAAATTATCTATCCACTTTAACCAATTATGCGAGCATTAAAAAAAGTAAATTTTTTAATTAATTAAATATTATCTTTTTTTAATTAATTAAATATTCTATTCTATTTTTATCTTTAAAATTCAATAATAAGTATCTCTCTTTATATTAAGAAGTACACAAAAGTAAAACTTTGATATAACTCACAATTACTTCTCTCTCATAAGTATTTAATTTTTGTTAGAAAATGAGTCAAAATATTGCTGAATATTTAATTTTCTCTCTATATTGCTATTGATATTTTTTGAGAATTAATAAGATGAGTATGAATAGCAAAACTTATAAAATAAATTTTTTACTATATTTTAATATATTTGAGAAAAAAATATTATTAAATAAGAGTAAATTTAAAATATTAAATTTTAATGTTCTAAAGAGATGAATAATTTGAGATAAAAATTAAGTTAGATGGTGGATTGATAATTTGGGACGGAAGGAGTAGTTTTGAGCAAAGGAAACATTCACCATTGAAGCTATTTTTGGTTGTGGATACTTTTGAATCTCTTGTCTGCAGCTTCGTTGGTGGAGGTAGATTAGGTGCGGATTTGTGTCGTGCTGTTTTGTCCAATAGATTAGGTGCGGATGATGAAATTGTTGATTCTTTGCCAATATAAATGACTAACCTACTGACCAGAAAAAAAATGTTGACCTTTCCAATTATGGCACGTATGTTATTCATAAATTGGCTCGTATATTTTAGTGAAAACGTATTTCTCAATACAGTTTTTAATATTTGTTTTGAAAATTTTTTCTTCAATTATTTACCATTTTATAACAACAATCTGTATTTTTTTCTAATTTTCTTTTTTATTTATTATTATTATTTTAATTTGACAATTACATATTTTGTAATTAGACAATAACGTAATTGATTTTCAATTTTTCATATTAACTTCACTTCGATATTTTGAATTTTAAATTTTTTATACTATCT
This sequence comes from Voacanga thouarsii, assembly GCA_026120185.1. Taxonomy (NCBI): domain Eukaryota; kingdom Viridiplantae; phylum Streptophyta; class Magnoliopsida; order Gentianales; family Apocynaceae; genus Voacanga; species Voacanga thouarsii. The sequence continues at coordinate 329,361 of JANUWF010001437.1, read as the reverse complement.
TTAATCTTTTCTACATAACTCATTCATTTTCCAAAAAGAAAAGGGGAAAATGCTAGTAATCACGGATAAGTATGCCGTGGTTTATATTAAATAGAAATATTTTTTTAAAAAAAAAATTATTTTATTTTTAAAAATTTTAATATACGTAAAATTAAATTAAACGAATTCAGGTCAAAACTCATTTTCACCGCATTAATGGGGGCGAGAATTTTTTCCATTGGCACACTCAAACAGCCCTCCAATAGCAGCTCGTGCGTCTCTGCTCAGACTTTTTAGTCCTTTTCAGAGACCAACATGATTTCACGGCTTTTGACTCATTTTTTCCACGCCCATTTCACGAGCCACATTTCATTTCCTCCGCCCGCCTATATATATATATACAATATTAGTTTGGATGCCCACGGTTTAAAATTTTAAATATTTTGTTTATTTTTATTTATTATTATTTTTTGTAAATTTTGGTATAGAAAAATTATTTTAATTTTTATGAGTATTTTTATTATGTAAATATAGTTTGTAATTTTTAATTTAAAAATATTTTTTGATTTAATTTGAAGTTTTATATTATTAGAATTGAATAAATATTGTATATGAAATATTTGTTATGATTTTTAAAAAAAAAAATTTGTGGATTTTTTTTAATGAAATTTATATTTTATTATAATTTTTTTTTCTATGATATTTGTTTTAAAAAAATGATTTGGATTGAAAATTAGAAACATATTTGGTTGGCCCAAGTATGCAAAGCACGGGCATGTGCAAAGCATGGGCTTTGATTCATGTTTAATAAAACAAAGAATCCATAGTATGTGGAAATGATTTGGTTGGCCCAAATCATATGGTTTTGTTAAGCATATTTAGTTGGCCCAAATGATTTGGCCCATTTTTGTTTGGTTTATTTGGCGTTTTTGTTATTAGGGTTTCATTTTGTGTTTTTGTTTTTTTGGTAGTTGTCTTTGTGCCGCCGCATTTCCTTCTAGGAACTTTAGGGTTCGTTAGGGTTTCGTTGCTGTTTTTTGTCGTTCAAATGCAAAAGAAGCTTCGTTGGTTTTGGTGAATCATTGAATACTTGTTTTTTTCGGTAGTTGTTTTTGTGTCGCCGCATTTCCTTCTAGGAAGTTTAGTGTTCATTAGGGTTTTGGTGCTGTTTTTTGTCGTTCAAATGCAAAAGAAGCTTCGTTGGTTTTGGTGAAGTATTGAATACGATGTTTAATGGAGGAAGTCTTTTGAGATGACTGTAAATCGTGAAAGCAAAGTGTTGATTCAGGTGAAGGAGTGTTTTCTGTTTTTATTTTCTGTTTGTCGTTTGATATTCTAGATGTTATTTTGAACGACGGATTTATTGGGATGTTATTATGTTTTAATTTTTATTTTTTTCGATGGTTTTTGGAATTAAATTATTTGAAGTTTTCAAGGTTATTTTTTGTTATATATATGTGTTTTGTTTATGTTGTTGATTTGTTCTTAGTATTATTCGTTTTGTATCTTGAAAAATACACTGTGTTTCTGTTTCGATGGAATTATATAATAATTCTTTAGCGAAATACCAGTTAATTGGAAAGCCTATTTTTTATCCTTTTATGTCGGAATCTGTTGTGTTGAGGAGTGAAGATTTACATACTTCGAAAGTGCATTATGCTATTCCAGATAAAAGAGCTGATTCTGTTCGTTTAGTTTTGAATGAATCTTCAAGTGATATTTTTGCGTATTTGGAGATTTTGTTACCTACATGTACTGTTACTGGTTGTGGTGTTGGTTTATATGAAAATTTGTGGGTTGAGACACATGCTTGGGTTGAAAGACATGGTGTGATGGAATTTCCTTTGAGTATGATGTTTTTAAGTGAAGATTATTTAGCTCGTGGTGATACTGAGAGGAAGATGTCATCTTTTGTTGATTTTTATAAGCCATTTGTTGTTGGTGTTGTTGAATCTGCTTCTAAGTTAGGGTTACATGTGGATCTGTTTAAAAAATTTTCTGGTTTTTATAAACTTCAAGTTGGAGCGGATTGTCGAAATGTGATTTATTTGTATTATGATACAAATAAAGTTTTGCTGCATATACGTTTTGTTGAGAAGAAAACTATTGTTGATGTGATGCGTTTATCTGGTGGTAGTGTGTTGTATAAGGATAAGGCAAAGGTGAAGAAGAAGCTTCGTTTGGAGGAAGGTGAATGTTCGCGTATAAACTGAAGTTGTTTCAGTAAAGAAATGCATATGGTTTCTGTCGTAGTAGTATTTTGTTATGATTTTATTTTTTGATTAGAAATTTAGTTATTGTGTAGTGAAGTTTCAGTCTACAATGACTGATATGTAATAGTTAGTATGAATTTGAAATTGTATTTTCGTTAATGATTACTATGGTTGCTGTTTATGTTTTATTTGAACTGGAAGTAGTGCATTTGAAAATTTGTGAATTTTTCCAATATTTACATATTTGTGAAGTTGAGAGTTCAAAATTTGGAAGTCAGTCTATTTCAGATGTCTGAGTTCCAATTCTCTAGAACGTTCCAAAGAATGTTCATTTACAACATTTTGATCTTCTGCAGAGGCACTACTACTCTCTGAAATAGACTGAGATCTCTCTTGATAATCTTCATCAGCATCAACTTCAGAAACATCACTACGTATTTTCTTGATGATCTTGAATTGTGTTTTATTGGTGCAACTTTATTTGAAAATGAAATTTCTATAGTTGTATATTAAATGGAAGTGTGATAGATGTGTAACTTTTGTGAATGAAATAGACATGTAATTTATGTAATGTTGTTTGGTTAAAGTTGGAGAATTTAAAGTGTGAGATTTATACGTTCATTAACAAATATATTTTACAGTCAAAGTGGTGAAATATAAAATGAACAGAAATTGAACAGTAACAGAAACTTTACGAATAAAATGAATATGATTTTGAAATAAAAGTGTGAATTTTTTTTATTTGCATAAGAATTTTTTTTTCATTGACATTAGTTTATTTTTTAATTTTAGGGAATCATTTTTGCTTGCTTTGGCGATTGGTATACAGGATGGAGTTGTAGTTACTTGTTCGGTCTCTTAAGAGGTAAATTAAATTATTGTAACCATATGTTGTGGTTTGCTACTGCTTGTAGCTATCCAATTAAGGTGAAATTGTTTGTTTATATTTTGGGACATAATTGATTTGTTTTGGTCTTTGTTTTTATATAGTTTTAATATTTTTGTGTGATATTGCTAATTTGTCTAATATGCGATTTGTTAATAATGTGCTAAGTATATTGGGTGTCTATATAAACATGATTGGGAAACCAATTGGGTGTCATTAGATATGCTGTTACATTATCTGTTTTGAAATAAGAAAAGCATTAATTATTTTTATGTCTTAAAATGTCATTTACGAGTTACGATTCATCGCACTTGAGAGTTCAGAAATTACGAAGCATTTTTTCATGCATTTTATGTTGTTATGTATATAAGGTACTGAAAAAGTATTTTTTTATACGTTTTATTTTGTGATTAAAATATTTTTTTTTTTGCTGATTAAAATATTATTTTTTATATAATATACTGAAAAATCAATTTTTTTCAACTGAAAGAGTTTTGTAGATTTTACAGGAGTATGTATGTAGGAAAAACTTAAATGACATTGATATGTTTCATGAATTATAGGAATTTTTGCGTTTTTGGAGGTACTGTTAGTTGCATATACTATAAGTGGTTGTGGTGTTGCTTTATAACCCACTATGAAATATTAATTGATCATGTGAAAAATGCTTCTGTCAATCTGAAATTCTTCAGAAGTCAACAAATGTAGTAATCTCGGAATTACAAAATCATTAATATGGTAATTTGTGGGGTAAGACACATGAATAAATTGAAAGTTGTGTTGTCATAGAATTTACTTTGAGAGAACTATATGAAATAACTGTCTTTTATAAATTTTCATTGTCTTTTAAGTTAGTTGTTTTTATAATGTGCTAAGTATATTGAGTGTCTATATAAACATGATTGGGAAACCAATCGGTGTTTTGTGACGATGGTTTACCATCAGAAGCCCACGTATGATGCACAATGAAGAAATTTTATATAATACAGTGAAAAAATGATGAAATTTTATATAATATACTGAAAAATCATTTTTTCATGCTATTAGGTTACTTTTTTATTAATATGGTCAGTATATAGGTTTTTTAATTGAAAGAGTATTGTAGAAATAAGAAATAAAGAGCCTTTTCTTGTATATTAAGCAGATATAATAATAAGAAATAAGAAAAGCATTAATTTTTTTATCCTTTAAGATGCTATTTACGGTTGTGGTTGCGGCACTCGAGAGAAATTTATAGCTACGATTGCGGTTGTGGACTCTATTTCTTCAATATTGATGATATATTGAATAGAAATTTGGTGTGATTTTCAGTGAATCTTCAAGTGATGTTTCTGTCTATTTGGAGATACTGTTATCTTCATTTATTGTTAGTAGTTGTGGTGTTGTTTTATTTTCAGTATCTTGATTAGGGTTAGATATTGTTTTTTTTTAAAAATTTCCTAGTTTTTATAAATTTTAAGTTGGGGCGGATTTTTGAAATGTGATATATTTGTATTATGATAGAATTAATATATATGGAAATTGAATTAGTAAAAACAAAATGTATTAATGAAACTAATTTTTTGAATTATGTGCTAAGTATATTGGGTGTCTATATAAATATGTTTGGGAAACCAATCGGTGTTTTGCGACGATGGTTCACCATCAAAAACCCACGTCTGATGCACAATATATTAATTGTGTATAAAGTATTGAAACAACATTTTTTCAAAATAGTATATAAGGTATTCAAAAAGCATTTTTTATGCGTTTTATTTTGTGATTAAAATATTATCTTTTAAGTTAGTTGTTTTAATAATGTGCTAAATATATTGAGTGTCTATATAAACATGATTGGGAAACCAATCGGTGTTTTGCGACGATGGTTTACCATCAGAAGCCCACGTATGATGCACAATCAACACTATGCGTTTTATGTAATATATTGAAAAGAGTATTGTAGATTTTACAGGATTATCTAAGTAGGAAAAATTTAAATGGTTTTGACATATTTCATGAATTAAAGTAATTTTTGCATAGCAATAAAGAGGCTTTTGTTATATATTAAGCAGGTATAATGGTAATTTTTCTTTTTTGAAATAGAAAAAGCATTAATTATTTTTAGCCTTGAAGATGCTATTTACGGTTGCGGTTACGAGCACTTGAGAAAAATTTATTTCTTCAGTTGTAGTTGTGCTCTCTATCTCTTCAGTATTGATGATATATTGAACAGAAATTGGAAGTAATTTTTAGTGAATCTTCAAGTGATGTTTCTGTGTATTTGGAGATATTGTTACCTTTATGTACTGTTAGTTGTTATGGTGTTTTTTTATATGTGAATTTGTGGGCTGATACACATGGTTGTGTTGAAAGGCGTGGTGTGATGGAATTTCCTTTGAGTATCATATTCTTAAGTGAAGATTATTTATCTCTTGGTGATACTGAGAGGAAAATGTCAATTTTTGTTCAGATTTATGAGGTATTTGTTGGTGATGTTGAATCTGGTTCTAAATCACTGGAAACGGAGTGTATTAATAAAATAATTATTTTGAATTATGTGCTAAGTATATTGGGTGTCTATATAAACATGTTTGGGAAACCAATCAGTGTTTTGCGACGATGGTTCACAATCAGAAGCCCACGTATGATGCACAATATATTTATTGTATATAAAGTATTGAAACAGCATTTTTTCAAAAAACTATATATGGTATTCAAAAAGCATTTTTTTATGCGTTTTATTTTGTGAAGATGCTATGATCTAATCAGCATTTTTTTATGGTATTCCAATCAGCATTTTTTTTTTGTAAAAGCATTTTTTTATGATCTATTTGTTGTTGGTGTTGTTGAATCTTCTTCTAAGTTAAAGTTACATGTAGGTGCTTTTAAAAAATTTCCTGGTTTTTATAAATTTTATGTTCTTGAAGATGCTATTTCTGGTTGCAGTTGCAGTACTTGAGAGAAATTTGTTTCTTCAGTTGTAGTTGTGCTCTCTATCTCTTCAGTATTGATGATATATTGAACAGAAATTTGAAGTAATTTTTAGTGAATCTTCAAGTGATGTTTCTGCATATTTGGAGATACTGTTACCTTTATGTATTGTTAGTTGTTATGGTGTTCAGATTTATGAGGTTTTTGTTGGTGATGTTGAATCTGGTTCTAAATCACTGGAAACGGAGTGTATTAATAAAATAATTATTTTGAATTATGTGCTAAGTATTTTGGGTGTCTATATAAACATGTTTGGGAAACCAATCGGTGTTTTGCGACGATGGTTCACCATCAGAAGCCCACGTATGATGCACAATATATTTATTGTATATAAAGTATTGAAACAGCATTTTTTCAAAAAAGTATATATGGTATTCAAAAAGCATTTTTTTTATGCGTTTTATTTTGTTATTAAAATATGTGGGCTGATACACATGGTTGTGTTGAAAGGCGTGGTGTGATGGAATTTCCTTTGAGTATCATGTTCTTAAGTGAAGATTATTTATCTCTTTGTGATACTGAGAGGAAAATGTCAATTTTTGTTCAGATTTATGAGGTATTTATTGGTGATGTTGAATCTGGTTCTAAATCACTGGAAACGGAGTGTATTAATAAAATAATTATTTTGAATTATGTGCTAAGTATATTGGGTGTCTATATAAACATGTTTGGGAAACCAATCGGTGTTTTGCGACGATGGTTCACCATCAGAAGCCCACGTATGATGCACAATATATTTATTGTATATAAAGTATTGAAACAACATTTTTTCAAAAAAGTATATATGGTATTCAAAAAGCATTTTTTTTATGCGTTTTATTTTGTCATTAAAATATTGTCTTTTAAGTTAGTTGTTGTATAATGTGCTAAGTATATTAGGTGTCTATATAAACATGATTGGGAAACCAATCGGTGTTTTGCGACGATGGTTTACCATCAGAAGCCCACGTATGATGCACAATCAGGAAAGTTTATGAAATATACTGAAAAGTCATTTTTTTTAGATATGCTGTTACGTTATCTGTTTATTAATATTCTGAGTATATAGGCTTTTTAATAAAAAGAGTATTGTGGATTTTATAGGAGTATCTAAGTAGGAAAAATTTAAATGCTATTGACATATTTTATGAATTAAAGTAATTGTTCGATAGCAATAAAGAGGCTTTTGTTGTATATTCAGCTGGTATAATGGTAATTTTTCTTTTTTGAAATAGAAAAAGCATTAATTATTTTTATGGCTTAAATTGTCATTTTTGGTTATAGTTACATTGAGAGTTTTGATTTCTAATGCATCTGTTTTAGGTCATTGTCATATTTAGAGGAAGATGTCATGTTTTATTGATTTTTGTGATCTATTTGTTTGTTGGTGTTGTTGAATTTTCTTCTAAGTTAAAGTTACATGTAGGTGCTTTTAAAAAATTTTCTGGTTTTTATAAATTTTATGTTGGGGCAGATTGTTGAAAAAGGATTTTTGCATGCATTTTATTTTGTTATAAAATTATTGTTTTTTAAGTTAATTGTTTTTTATGAATTACAGGAATTTTTGCATTTTTGGAGGTACTATTAGGCGCATATACTGTTAGTGGTTTTGGTATTGCTTTATATTGTAATTTATGCGCGGAGAATGAATCAATAAGAAGATAAGAAATAAAGATGCTTTTCTTGTATATTAAGCAGGTATAATGATAAGAAATTAAAAAAGCATTAATTATTTTTAACCTTGAAGATGCTATTTCTGGTTGCAGTTGCAGCACTCGAGAGAAATTTGTTTCTTCAGTTGTAGTTGTGCTCTCTATCTCTTCAGTATTAATGATATATTGAACAGAAATTTCAAGTAATTTTTAGTGAATCTTCAAGTGTTGTTTCTGTGTATTTGGAGATACTGTTACCTTTATGTACTGTTAGTTGTTATGGTGTTTTTTTATATGTGAATTTGTGGGCTGATACACATGGTTGTGTTGAAAGGCGTGGTGTGATGGAATTTCCTTTGAGTATCATGTTCTTAAGTGAAGATTATTTATCTCTTGGTGATACTGTGAGGAAAATGTCAATTTTTGTTCAGATTTATGAGGTATTTGTTGGTGATGTTGAATCTGGTTCTAAATCACTGGAAACGGAGTGTATTAATAAAATAATTATTTTGAATTATGTGCTAAGTATATTGGGTGTCTATATAAACATGTTTGGAAAACCAATCGGTGTTTTGCGACGATGGTTCACCATCAGAAGCCCACGTATGATGCACAATATATTTATTGTATATAAAGTATTGAAACAACATTTTTTCAAAAAAAGTATATATGGTATTCAAAAAGCATTTTTTTATGCGTTTTATTTTGTCATTAAAATATTGTCTTTTAAGTTAGTTGTTGTAATAATGTGCTAAGTATATTGGGTGTCTATATAAACATGATTGAGAAACCAATCGGTGTTTTGCGACGATGGTTTACCATCAGAAGCCCACGTATGATGCACAATCAAGAAAGTTTATGAAATATACTGAAAAGTCATTTTTATTTAGATATGCTGTTACGTTATCTGTTTATTAATATTCTGAGTATATAGGTTATTTAACAAAATGAGTATTGTGGATTTTATAGGAGTATCTAAGTAGGAAAAATTTAAATGCTATTGACATATTTCATGAATTAAACTAATTATTCGATAGCAATAAAGAGGCTTTTGTTGTATATTCAGCTGGTATAATGGTAATTTTTCTTTTTTGAAATAGAAAAAGCATTAATAAGCAGATATGTCATTGTGATATTTAGAGGAAGATGTCATGTTTTATTGATTTTTATGATCTATTTGTTGTTGGTGTTGTTGAATCTTCTTCTAAGTTAAAGTTACATGTAGGTGCTTTTAAAAAATTTTCTGGTTTTTATAAATTTTATGTTGGGGCAGATTGTTGAAAAAGTATTAGCATTAGAAACCAATCGGTGTTTTGCGACGATGGTTTAGCATTAGAAACTCACGTATGATGCACAATGAAGAAAGTTTATGTAATATACTAAAAAGTCATTTTTATTTAAATATGTTGTTAAGTTATTTGTTTATTAATATTCTAAGTGTATAGATTGCTAATCTGGTTCTGTTTTGTTGGTGTTGTTGAATCTTCTTCAAAGTTAAACTTACATGTAGGTTTTTTTAAGTACCAAGAAGGGGGAGGGTGAGGAAGGACTTCTTAGGTAATACCCAGAATCCCTTTGTCTTCTTTCTTATTGAAATGCAGTGATTTAAATATTGTCTTTTAAGTTAGTTGTTTTAATAATGTGCTAAGTATATTGGGTGTCTATATAAACATGATTGGGAAACCAATCGGTGTTTTGTGACGATGGTTCACCATCATAAGCCCACGTATGATGCACAATCAACACTATGCACTATGCGTTTTATGCGTTTTTGTATTTGTATTGAACTATTTATTGAAAAAGCATTTTCCATGTGTTTTATAGCATTTTTCCATGTGTTTTATTTTGTTAAAAAAATAGTTTTTTAAGTTCTTTTAATAATGTGCTAAGTATATTGGGTGTCTATATAAACATGATTGGGAAACCAATCGGTGTTTTGCGACGATGGTTCACCATCAGAAGCCCACGTATGATGCACAATATATTTATTGTATATAAAGTATTGAAACAGCATTTTTTAAAAAAAGTATATATGGTATTCAAAAAGCATTTTTTTATGCGTTTTATTTTGTGATTAAAATATTGTCTTTTAAGCTAGTTGTTGTAATAATGTGCTAAGTATATTGGGTGTCTATATAAACATGATTGGGAAACCAATTGGTGTTTTGCGACGATGGTTTTCCATTAGAAGCCCACGTATGATGCACAATCAACACTATGCGTTTCATGCGTTTTTGCATTTGTATTGAACTATTTATTGAAAAAGCATTTTTCCATGTGTTTTATAGCATTTTTCCATGTGTTTTATTTTGTTAAAAAAATAGTTTTTTAAGTTCTTTTAATAATGTGCTAAGTATATTGGGTGTCTATATAAACATGATTGGGAAACCAATCGGTGTTTTGCGACGATGGTTCACCATCAGAAGCCCACGTATGATGCACAATATATTTATTGTATATAAAGTATTGAAACAACATTTTTTCAAAAAAGTATATATGGTATTCAAAAAGCATTTTTTTTATGCGTTTTATTTTGTGATTAAAATATTGTCTTTTAAGTTAGTTGTTGTAATAATGTGCTAAATATATTTGGTGTCTATATAAACATGATTGGGAAACCAATCGGTGTTTTGCGACGATGGTTTTTCCATTAGAAGCCCACGTATGATGCAGAATCAAGAAAGTTTATATAATATACTGAAAAATCAATCTGTATTTCACAAAATATACAATGTTCTTTTCAAAAGGCAATCTTAAATTACACAATAGGTACAATAATCATGTATTAAAAATACACAGTAGATGAAAAATCGAATGTATTGAACGGTAGTATTTACAATCCTCTGTACTTTGCATTATTTTCCAAAAGTAAATTTTCCTGTATAATAAGAATCAAAGGATTAAGAAAAAGTTAGATTTTGCAAATTCAAGATATCAGTGTGAAATTGAAAGATACTTACATGATGGTAAATTGTGAAATACTTCTTGGTACACAATATTTTTTGTGTATGTTTTGAATTCTTCGTCATCTTCCAATGCCAGGATCTTCAATCCATTTGGATTCTTTACTCTTGAAACAGCAACATAGAGTTGTCCATGACTGAAAACAGGCTTTGGTAAGTATAATCCAACATTTTCTAAAGTTTGTCCTTGACTTTTATTGATTGTCATTGCATAGCAAATTTTGATTGGGAATTGTCTTCGACGCATTAGAAATGGCAATTTGCTTTCCGTTGGAGACATATCAATTCGCGGGATGAATTTGCGTAGCCCAATATGTGAACCTGAAATGATTTCTGCTTCAATTACAAATTTACCTGTTTGTGTTATGATCAGTCTTGTTCCATTGCACATTCCTTCACTTTGATTTAAATTCCGTAACAGCATGATTGGAACTCCTACTTTGAGTTGAAGATTATGATTTGGAATTCCTGGAAATTGTAAGCTGTTTAAGAATTCCGTTGGATACAAAATCTCTTCTCCTGCAACATGTCCAGTTGATTTATCAATGACATTTGAGCTTTTGTACTGTTGCAACTCCTCAGGAATCATTTGCATTATAAAAGCATTGATCTGATCAACTGTTTCATTCCTTGGTGTTAGTATTGCTCTGTTCATTAGATATTTCTTATCACATCTCTGAGCATCAAATTCCTCATAAACTGCATTAAAAATTGCTTTGACTGGATTTTCTGTTTCCTGTACTCTATATTTCTCTGGAATTTTGATCCAACATGGTTCTTCATCAATTGTCCTTGAAATTGAATGCTCAGTGCCATTTCCAATTCTTAGAATCCAATCTGAGAATTCTTTCAGTGTACGTTCTTCTTCAGCTTGTGATGAACAATTTTGGAGACGCATATTTGTGTTTAATGTTAACACCTATCAACATATACAAAATAACAAAATATTAAGTGTAATAAAGTAAATATATGCACTAATTTAATTTGTAATGCTAAATTTACCTCACAGTTACTCCAAATCTCTGATTTGTTTATTGCTGAGTTTACAATTTCTGACCTTGTACCTTTTGGGATTACTGGGAGTATTTGTCTAAAATCACCTCCAAGTAAAACTGTTTTGCCACCAAAAGAATGTTCTTCTTTGAAACCTGGGGATCCACTGAGTATATCCTTCATTGTTCTATCTATTGTTTCAAAAACATTTTTATCATTCATTGGTGCTTCATCCCATATAATCAATGAGCATCTCTGTATCAATTCTGCCAATTGGGTTCCTTGTTTTATTAAACATGTACTATCTCCGCTGCACTTTAATGGGATTTTGAATCTGCTATGAGCTGTTCTTCCACCAGGTAACAAAAGAACTGCTATTCCTGTTATTTATGAAGACAAAATAAAATATTATAAAGTAGGAATGTGAATTTAATGGAAAAGTATGGTGTTTTGTTTTACCTGATGATGCAGTAGCTAAGACAATTTTTTATTCTGACCTTAGTCTTGTAATGATTGTTTTGTACAGAAATGTTTTTCCTGTTCCACCATATCCATAAAGAAAAAACACCCTAGACTCATTCTTTATGACTGCATTCACCACTTTTTCATAAACACTTCTTTGTTCAACATTAAGCTGATGAAACATTCTATGATGTTCTTCTTCTAGCTCATTTATATCAAATGAAATCTCTTCCCTCAATAATTTCTTGTTAAAATCATGCACCATTCCTTCATTAATTATTGGTAACCCCTGAAAGTCATTCAATGATTTGCCATATCCAAGTAACAATTTTTGAATATTGCAAAGAGTGAAAATTTTCAACTATTCTTCACTAAGCCTCAATCTTGGTGACTTTAACATCTTTCGTTGCTTGTGTAGTATATCATCACCTATTTTTGACCAATTCTTTTCCCAGAATTGTCCTATATTTGAAACTTCACAGAATATAAGTATCAAAACAAACAATTCTCTGAGCTTACTTCCTGTAGCCCAATGTGCTGCTTCTTCAATTGCATCGTTCCACTCTTTATCATCTTGTAGTAGACCTAGACAATAACAGGCATCCTTAAATGATGTATATGTGACACCATTTATTGTGCGGATGTTTTCAAAAGATGTTGGACCTTTTACAATATTGAGTAACATCCGTAGAAAATACCTCTCGCCACAACTTGGAGGCACATATGTAATTCTTCCAATGCATCTCTTTGTTTTTCTTTTTTTCCATGATTTCTCCTGTCTATTCCACGTGTATTTGCTTGGGAATTCTATATAAAGCAACTGTCTTGCTTCAACATCGATAGCATTTTTTGGAACCATTCGATCAGCATAGTTTTCCCGACATTTTCTCTATTAACAATGTGTGGTAATAGATCATCATCTTTGAATATGAGAAGCTACTCACCATCTAGATGTACACATAGTCTTTCTACTGCAAGTATTCTAAAATGTATATCAAAATCAAAGATTCGCCAGCAAGCTTCACATGGAGATAAATATCGACAGTCTAAAAATGCTCTTATTTCATCTTTTGGAACTTCTGAATTCTTTTCAATTACTGAGGAATTTGATGGATTAGTTACAATCACAGCTTCAATTCCATCAAACCCTTTGGTAATGTACTTGAACAGATACTTAATTGCTTTTGATTGATTGCAAGCTTCAACATTGATATGGCTTTGATACTTCAGCAATAAAAATCTGTTGTAAGGAACAACATACCTATTGTCCAATTGGATTCCTCGTTTTTCCACAAATCTGTTATTGCATCTTCCTTTGTATAAGCAATAACCATTACTATCAATGCTTGTTTCACACTGGAAATCTTTTGGAAAGTGCTTTGAACATGTATCTGTAAAAATATTTTTATTTCATCAAACAATAATTGATACTTAACAAAATGTTGTATTTTTTTGATAATCAGGAAACAAATAAAACATACCATTGCTCATGCATGGTGAATTTGGATTTGCTAAACCACATGGGCCATGCATTATGAAATTTGAGACTGCTTCATAACATTCAGGATCAGTGATTGGATCAGGTATTTCTGCACTGATAATCTTATCTATATCCTCTTTGTTATTTCTCTTCACTGTGTTGTCTAACCAAAGCAGCATATGAGAGTGTGGTAATCCTCTCTTTTGGAATTCAATTGTGTATACAACTATAGTGGAATATAAAAACATTCTTAGTTAAAACAGATTGAGTAAAATTGTAACAAAATTAATTAACTTTGAATGAAGTTCAGAAATACTACAAACCTGCTTGCACTTGCCCAAAAATTTTCTTCTTGATGATATCCTTGATCATTTCATCTAGTTTCATCTTGAAAATCCGTGATTCAATATCAGGACGATTTTCAGCCTTTTGATCTCCTTTTTGGCTCAAATAAGATTGAATTTCATGCCAATTTGGATTCTTTGTAAATGTAATAAACAAATATGGGTTTCCATATCTTACTGCAAATTGCCATTGCATCTTGGTAGTTCTGAATCATGTAGCGTGGACTCCACTGTGAATGTTGATGGCAAAATTATTCGCTTTCCAATTTTCGTTGAATCAATATTACCTTTCTCTACTGCAACTTGTATATTTTGATAGAGATCACTTCTCAATTTTCCTTGATTTCTTCTGATCCAGTCCAGTCTTTGTTGCTCAATCGCAGTATAACAATCCACAACAAATTGTTGGAAAAGTCGACCTGCTAGTGTAACACTACATTGGACATCCATTCTGTCTTGGATAACATAAGAATAAAACTCATTCATTGTTACAAACCTCCTTTTTGTACGATTCTTCTGTCTCTTTTCTGCATATTTGATTTCTGTATGAAAACCATCTTCTCCATATGGAAATAACAATGGATACTGCAAAGCCATAAATGAAGGGTGTAAATAGCTGATTCTTTTCAAAGAACCATTTCTTCCTTGAACAATAATATCTCGATCCAAAGACTTATGTTCAAAATCTCCTATTATCAAACCTGCAACTTCATTGCATTGAATCTCATTATATTCTCTCTTCTTCTTTGAAAATTGACCTCTTATTTTTAAAGTCAAGTTTTCAATATCAGAATCCTTGAATCATTCTCTTGCCATTCAAAATGCTTGTGTCAATCTGTTATTATGATCAAACATCTGAATGAAAGAGTCAATAAGTTGCCTGTCTAATGCATCATTACAGTGTTTCTGATTGACATCATCTAAGCGATTTTGAACCTCATTATCAGTGTCGTGGACATATAATTGACAAAAACTTGGTTTTTTCCCTATCTCAGGAAGAAGCGTGCCAATTCGATGGTGATTTTGACCACAAATTCGATATATATATATGGACTGGATTTTGTATTGATACTTTGATCAATATAACCACCAGTTGAAGTCATAGCAAATATTGAATTATAAGCTCGAATATTCTCAAAGAACTTATGATTGGTGGTGTTATTATTCCGAAGAAGCAAACTTTTCAGTGGTTCAGGCCATTTCTTGCTGACTGGGAGTTTAACTTTACCGTGCCTGCAGCATATTGTAAACTTTGGATATAGGTAATCCTTTTGGCTTTTCAGCCTTTCCTCATACCAGAAAATAGCACCACAATATTTACAGGTGTAATTTGGATCCTCATATCGTGACATCACAAACATTGTGTCTTCTACAAAAATAGTAAATTTATATGTTAATTTACAATTTAATGAAATAAAAAGAGTTTAAAATTACCTTCTGCAAGAAGCTTTGTCTTTTGCTTTTTATGACTCCAAGAACTTGAATTGGCATCTTCTCTGTTTTCCAGTTGTTCCTTTCCTTTTCTTTTCTTATTCTGATTTCTTTTTGATGTGATATTCAGGTGGCCTGCAGGGTTCTGTTGTTGTGAATGCGGGGCAAATGCTTGTAATTTCAATTGTCTTTGTTGTTTCAGAATGTTTCTCCTGCGTAACCGTGCTTGCTTTGCAGCAGTCTGGATTTTTAATTGTCTTTGATATCTGAGAATATTTCTTCTGTTTAACCGTGCTTGTTTTGAACCAATAAATTCTACAACCAAAGAATTTCAAACCAAAAATATTTAGTTTAACAAAAATTTATTAAGACAGTAACCATACTTAGAAAAAAATATTTCTTTGTACCTGAATTCATGTTTCGCAAGGATATTGATGTATTGTGGGAGTTTGTTGTAAAATTGTTGTGTATGTATTTCACCTTCGTCTGTAAAGTTAATTCATCTGGGAATATTATATAAGTATTCTGTACAATCAGTTCAAAGGGATCGTTTAATTTTACGAAGCAATTTGTTATGTATTTAAAAAAAAAATTTGGAGATCTAAAAAGTTGTTTAGTTTTAATAAACAGAACATTTAATTTTTTTTAATGTATTGGAGAATTTGAAAAGTGTTTATATCTTTAATAAATAGTTAAAACATTGTTTTTCACATAAAATTTAATGTGTTGTTAAATTTAAGTACTGTTAATGTTCTTGGGTATTGAATATGTGAAGGTCTTTTCATTTTTTAAAACTGTAATTTTACATTGGTTTAGATATTCGTGGTAAAAGGTAGAAGTTAGTAGAAGTGTTTTGATTGTAATAAATAGATTTTGTATTATTGAATTATAAAAATTAACAGCTTAAGTCTATATGTAATTTGACTCCCCAAAAACAATGAATGTTTTTTCAAACATTTTGTTTTTGCATGCTACTAAAAATTTTGTTATACATTGCATAAATTTCACATGGCTTTCTTCAGTTTTTTGTGTGTGTATTTTTTTGTTAATAAAATATGAATCGTTAGTAAGTAAAATTAAGTAGAGAGAGTAGTTATCGAACATTCTAATTTTTGATATGACACTTATAACTGAAATGAGAAAAACACCAACTTTGCTTTCTTTGACTATATATGACGCTTATAACTGACTTTGCAAAATGGCTTTCTCCAATTAGAATTTCCAAAAAGAAACATAGCGAAATGGCTTTCTCCAATTAGCATTTCCAAAAAGAAACATAGTGATTACCTAGCACTCCTTTTATTTCATTAGAATTTAAATGATATTTCTTCTCATTTTCCTTAACTTTCTTAGTGTGTTACTGTTAAATGAACCCAGTTTGCAAATGCTAGTTGTTTTTAACTATTCTTCTGTTTTTCTTTCAGATTAGAGTTGTAAAGTCTTATGTGGTTACAGCTATAACATTTCGTCAACACTCAAACATTAATACAAAGTGGTCGGGCCATACAAAAGCGCAGGAGTGGGAATAGAGTTTACTATAGAAGTATTTTTTAGGGAAATAGTTTTCTAAAATTTCATTTTTGTATTTTCAGTTTTTGTTATGTAAAATTATAAACTTAAATAGACTTCACTAAACAAATACTGTCTACACTTAAATAAACATCATAGAGATTCGAATGATTATGTATCAAGTTCAATTGTCCTATCAAGTTCAAGTTCATGATAATGGTACATATTATCATTTATTATAGTTTCTTAAATGTTAATATTATAGTTTCAACTTGACCAATAGAAATCTTCTATTAAGGACACTTATGTTACTAAGCAGCAACCATATGAATATGCAGAATGCTGATATAGCTCTTCAGAAACAATATTAATAGAGCAATTTATGTAATTGAGTATCAAGAAATAATTAATGAAACACAAAAAACCTCTGTGAAATGTACAACGATATAAACTACTATGAATCAGAAATATAAATCTTCTACTAAACACTGTCATGTTGTTAAATAGCATCAATATGGAAATGCACAACGTGAATAGACCATTAGTCCATCTCATATTTCAGGGTGCAGCTAAAGTGGGAATCACTTTTCTGCTATATACAACAGCCATGAAAAGATGAATTGGCGAACATTAGTCCCTCTCATATCTAAGGGTACTGCTAAAGTGGGAAACACTTTTCTGCTATATACAACAGCTATGAGAAGATGAACTGGACTGAAAAATACATGCATGATATGAAAAAAAAAGACTAACTTAGCAACGGGGTAACTAAAGTAGGAAGCTGATAGACACCTAAGGAGAAAGCACCCTAATTGAAATACAAAAAGCCTCTGTGAATTTCAAATCCTCAAAAACTAAACTAAGGCAGTGATATTACACTTTGAAAATTAGCAATATAAATCTTCTACTAATCACTATCATGTTGTTAATTAGCATTGATATGGAAATGCACAACGTGAATACACTTTTAGTCCCTCTCATATCTCAGGGTGCAGATAAAATGGGAATCATTTTTCTACTATATACAACAGCTATGAGAAGATGAACTGGAGACCATTAGTCAATCTCATATCTCAGGTTGTAGTTAAAGTGGGAATCACTTTTCTGCTATATACAACAGCCATGAGAAGATGAACTGGACTGAGAAATACATGCATGACACGAAAAACATAAGACTAACTTAGCAAGGGAGTAAGTGAAATAGGAAGCTGATAGACACTTAAGGAGCAAGCACCTTCATGTTAGTAATCACCAACTTTATGGATATGCAGAATGAATATATAGGTTTTCAGAAACATCATTAGCAAAGCTATATATGTAATCCAATATCAAACAATAATTGATCATGTGCAAAATATTTCTGTCAATCTGAAATCCTTAAGAAGTCAACAAATGCAGTAATCTCAGAATTAAAGAATTAAAAAATCACCAATAGAAAGCTTCTAGCCAATATCGAATAATAGTTTATCAAAATTAACTATATAGGATGTAATAACCATATGGATCTTAGGCAGAGGGGAAGGAGGTAATAACCATATAGCATGTTCCAAGAATCACTCATGGCCTCGTGAAGGAAAAATGGTAGTAGCAATCAGAATCCACTTGAACAAGAAATATCTAGAGATAGTACAACTTGAAAAATGAATATTCTCATGTCTTTTTTCTTTCTTCCTCATTCCATAGAAAGAAACAAAAAAGAGTTGTAAAAAAAAAGACATGAGTGATTGCTACTGCCATTTTTCCTTCAGGAGGCCATGACTGATTCTTGGAACATGCTATATGGTTATTACCTCCTTCCCCTCTGCCTAAGATCCATAAGGAGAAAGCACCCTAGTGTTACTAATCACCAACTTTATGGATATGCAGAATGGAAATATAGCTTTTCAGAAACATAATTAACAGTGCTATATATGTAACCCACTATAAAATAAAAAATGATAATGCGCAAAAAATTTCTGTAAATCTGAAATCCTCTAGAAGTCAACAAATGCAGTAATCTCAGAATTACAAAATCATCAATAGAAAGCTTCTAGCCAATATCGAATGACAATTTATCAAATTTAGAATCTAAAATAACTGAATTGCAAAAACCACAATCTGGAATTATCAAAAGCAGGGAACATATCAATTCTGT
The DNA here is from genome assembly GCA_026120185.1 of Voacanga thouarsii. NCBI lineage: Eukaryota > Viridiplantae > Streptophyta > Magnoliopsida > Gentianales > Apocynaceae > Voacanga > Voacanga thouarsii. The sequence continues at coordinate 310,366 of JANUWF010001437.1, read as the reverse complement.
TTTGTTCAACGAAGAATAATCTAACAAATCAACATCAATTAATTCTTATTTTTTTTGAAGAGCTTCTCTTATCCATTGCATTTTCTTTTCCATGACCTTTAGAATTTGAATTTTTCTGTGTTACTTTGTCTTTCATTGGAGGTGTTACAGATACAATATCATCTGCAGTATCAATAGCATTGCCTTGTTCAATTCCCTCCTGTAATAATGCCATTTTAAGAGTTCAGAATATACATGAGAAGAATAGGATATAAAGATTGAATAATTTATGCTCAAATACAGTCCTTTACCTTTTCCTTTCTTAGACTCTTTATTTCACTTGCTAAGTACAATCTTATGACTGTAAAATCCTCCTTCTGTGTTCCCAAGTTGAACATATTCACTTTTCCTTGGAAAACATATGAGCCACCAATAATGCGTTCAATAACTTGAGAAAGAGCAGCTCCCATATCATCCTATATTCAAATCACAACAATGTTTTATTATAGCAAAATCGCAAACTATGGCCATTATAATTCCTCAGGAGAATAGTATTAACTTACATCTATTTCTTTTTCAGCAAGTTCTGATGCAGCAATATTAGTTAACTTTTCAACATCCTTATCAAACATTGTGAATCTTGCCTTTCCAATATGATCAATAACTTCCATTTCAACACGATACCTTCACCAAATACAACCATTCTTAAAACTTCATAAAATTTCACAGTGAATCAATTTTTAAATATATTGAATGTTCTTGAAAATTCAAAGTACCTTATTAAAGGTGATTTCTCTAGACGATGACACATATCGCAGAAAAACTCGTCATCCACAAATTTCAGCTTGCAATGGCATTTTGAGCAAGAATTAAAACGCCATCCACATGTTTCATCAATTGAAGAAATTGTTCCGTAGCAATAAAAAGGCTTTTCCTGTATAGAAAACACATATAATGATCATACTTATAATGAAAAATAAAAAACACTTGTAATGAATTGGTACAATGAGTCAACAATCAAAAGCTGCCGATCCATTCGTCTCACTAATTTTTCTTTTCTTCATGAAAGGAAAATATATAATTATTACCATTTCTTCGAGGTTGTTGCAGTAGCAAATTGATATCATCGATACTCTTCTTATTCGACTCTATTTCTTCACTACTTATGACATTGTTCATCACTTGGATTTGCTGTATAGGAATCACATCGCTACGACTAAAGCTGCACCAATAGAAGGCAATTTTATTAAATTTCAGCACAGAACAACGTCACAAAAAGCCGTTCCAATATAAATGCTGAAATGAATAACATCAGAAATCATGGAGAATCTTGCAAATATGATAATTTTCACATCTAAAACATGTACATCTTGATATATTTGTAGAAATTGAAAGCTCCAAAAACATCTAATATTGCAGTACTCTGGCATCAAACTTTAACATTACATACCTTTGGCGCATCAAGTTTACATCAGGATAATCAAGGTTAACAAAAATCTTTGTTGCACTGCTTGATGTTACAGAAATACGGCCTGCAGAAATGACTCAGTATCAAATTTCACCACAATTCAATTATCAAAGAAACCCAAAATGCTATTACCCTGGAAACGTCGCATGATTGTGGACGTGATAATGACTACATATAGTTCCTTTGTTACATCCAATTCAGCACGATTCAATATCATAGCAAATGAATCCCACAGTGTAACACGGACCCTGCGTTGCCTAAAATAAATATATATACAAAACCATGAAATTACTCAGCAATGATAGCTTCAAACTTTGTTCAATGCCTATGAAATTGAGCAGTAAATATAAGCGCATAATCAAGTAATCTTAGTTGAACTGATCATTGACTATCAAGTTCAATTGTCCTATCAGCTTCAGCATCAACTATAAGCACATGATCTAGTACTCTTGCTTCTATTGATAGCTATTACTGGATCATGTACAGAAGAATATTGAAAACTTAACTGTAAATCTTCTAAATCAACATACTGCATTCCAATTCTTTGTGTCTGTCCTTGTTTTTCAATTTTCTCAGATAATCCACATAGACGACCTACTATATCTACATAGCAAAAAACAATATTGAACGATTCCTGTACATGGCAAATTTCAAACTTCACACAAAAAAACACTTACCAATTAAAAATCCACCTTGATCAGCACATTTTTCATGTTGGTCAAAAGGAATGAGCATAAATTTATGCCTTGGAATTCTAGGAAGTTTATCAATCATTTCATCTAAAATGGTTCCAGAATGGAATTGTATAAAAAAATTTTGCTCACACATTTTATACTTAGCTTTATATTCCAAGACACAGAAATTTTTTAAGACATAATACTTTCCCTCTTCAATTGCACCACAGAATTCATCTGCAATCTTGCTCCTAATGATCATATGCATAACAGTTTCCTGCACAGAAAACATATGGACCCATACTGATACAAATAGGAAAAAGAAGAAAGAATTGACAACACATTAGATAGATTAAACATTACCTGCTCATCAATTGCGAGAAATTCTATACTCATAAATTCTCCCCCTTTTTGTGCATTAAACGCTTCCCATATCCTATCTACACGAAATCGAATTCGATTCTTTTGATGTTGACATCCAATATCCTTGAACATCACAAAATTCACCTTACCACCACTCATCTTGTTTTATAACTCCAAAGCAGGGAAAAGAAATTACTTGACAATCCAAAGAAAGAACCATTATATATAAACATCCAGCTAGAAAACGTTTGATATGCCACAATCAATCCATTTCACAATACCAAGAAAATTTCTCAAATTTCACACATGACGAAATTAAATATACAGGGAAAAAACCAATTCTTCTTCTGTAAATAGAAAAAGACACGAAACTCAAGAAACCAAGAACCAAGAAAGTATTGCACCTACAGGAAAACCAAGAAAAATAAACCTCTTTACGCATACATTGAGAAATGATGATAGTTCAGAAACTTGAAACCAAGAAATCAAAAATACACGAAATGAATGCCTAACTATTGCACCTGCAGTCAATTTCAATAAAGCAGAAATGAAACTGGGCAATGAATTCGAAGCACCAAAAACCAACATCGTTTATGGCTGCATCAGAACCAACAAACAAACCCTCTTTACGCCGACAGTGAGCAAAACCTATAGATCATACCCCAACAATTAAATTGCATCTTCAATCAAATGAAACCAAGAAATCAAAAAGACACAAATTGGATTACTTCAAATTCCTTCCCAAATTAATGAAATTGATATAGCAATAACTCAGAAGAAATGAAACCGAGGAATAATCCACTTATGTCTCATAAAAAATCACTTCTCATGACAATAAGAAACAAACGAAACCCATAGAATAAACCCAAAACTCTAAACCTAAGATCTATACCTAGTAAATAAACCTAAAAAAAAACCTAAAGCCATACTACAAAGAACTTTACAAATACTTTTCTGGCAAAGCAACTAAGAAGTCAACAAAAAATTCTACCAATTCACCTAATTATGCTGAGTTGTCAAACCCACAGCAGTTCATCCCACAGCTTTACATATTATAAATTTCCCATTTCAGTCATCACTCTCATTCTGCTCTCTGCTTCTTCTCATTCTCTATTCTCTGCTTTTTCCCCCCATTTCGTTGCCTATTTTAAAATTTTTGCTGGGGCTATGAAGAGATTAGCCATCGCACGGGATGGAGTCAAAAAGAATTTTAGTCGGAGAAAGTGTTCACGGAAGCACATACATATTGACATATATTTTGCAGGTTTTTTTAAAAATATTGTAATAGAGATATTTTTTGTTAATTTTTTGTATAGTTTATGTTTTTTATAATGATGTGATATATGTTGAATTATATATTTATAATTAAATTGTGTAGTTGAATTAGTCTATTTGATAATGCGATATTATTTGTTTTTTATATAATTCGAATTGTAATTGTGTATTTATAATGCGATATTATCAATTTTTTATAATTATACTTTGTAAATATATTTACTGTATATTGTGATATTTATAGTGTATTAGATGAATAAGATAATCTTAAATTAAATAAAATATACTTTTTTATACTTTTAATAATTAAAATTCTATTAAAATAATAAATTAATTTCCTCAAATTGTAAAAAAAGAAATTTATGCAGCTAGTTATTTTATATAGAATTCCATAAGTAATGCATACATTTGAAAATTAATTTAATTTTTAAATATAATTTAATATATCTATCTAAATAGTAATTATTTACATATTTTTTTAACATAAAAATTTACATATTTTTTTAGCTTGAAAATTTACATATCATTTGAATAGTCTATTTGATATATTTTTTAAATACATTCGTAGAGCATAAAAATTATTATTTACATATTTTTTTAGCATGAAAATTTACATATCATTTGAATAGTCTATTTATATATATATATATATTTAAATATATTTCTATAACATGAAAATTATTATTTACATATTTTTTAGCATGAAAATTTACATATTATTTGAATAGTCTATTTAATATATTTTTTAAATACTTTCGTATAGCATGAAAATTATTATTTACATATTTTTTTAGCATAAAAATTTACATATCATTTGAATAGTCTATTTAATATTTTTTTAAATACATTCGTATAGCATGAAAATTATTATTTACATATTTTTTTAGCATGAAAATTTACATATCATTTGAATAGTCTGTTTAAAATTTTTTAAATACGTTCGTATAGTATGAAAATTATTATTTACATATTTTGATTCATGAAATTTTACAAATTTGTTTTAGCATGAAAATTTACATATAATTTGAATAGTCTATTTAAATTTTTTTATAATTACATTCGTATAGTATGAAAATTATTATTTACATATTTTTTTAGTATGAAAATTTACATATATATATATTTTGCTTTAAAATTTATATATCATTTGAATAGTCTATTTAATATTTTTTTTAAATAAATTTGAATAGTATGAAAATTATTATTTACATATTTTTTAGCATGAAAGTTTATATATATTTTTTAGCTTGAAAATTTATATATCATTTGAATAGTCTATTTAATATTTTTTTGAAATCCATTCATATAGCATGAAAATAAATATTTACATTTTTTTTAGCATGAAATTTTACATATTTTTTTTTAGCACGAAAATTTACATATCATTTCAATAGTCTATGTAATATTTTTTTTAAATACATTCGTATAGCATGAAAATAAATATTTACATTTTTTTTAGAATGAAATTTTACATATTTTTTTTAGCACGAAAATTTACATACCATTTGAATTGTCTATTAAATATTTTATTTAAATACATTCGTAAAGCATGAAAATTATTATTTACATTTTTTTAGCTATTAACTTAATAAGGATCCTTCATATTTTCTTTAATTTTTCACTTATCACTGAGATTTGAAATTTTATATTTTTTACAAACAATTGATAATACAAAATCTTGTTTAACTTCATTATTTAATTAGTTTTTCCAGTAATTATTTTTCTAGAATAAGAAAATCTTGAGTTTTAGGAATTTTGGGATTTTAAATTAAATATATGTTAACTTCTTGAATAATTAATCTTAATTATCTTAGTAAGTTTTATAATAGGTAATAATTAGTGTGGAATATATTAAATACTCATGTTTTGCATATATCAAATATTTTAACTATTTGAGATAGATTTGTACTGATTATAATATATTGCTTCATATATTAATTCAAAGTTGTAATATGCTCTATTTTTTTAATAGAAAAATCCTGCATCATTTATTTAGACACAATGTCATTAGAAGAACCTGTAAGACTACGGTTATATTGGGATTGTGAAATTATGCGCACCCCACACGGCAATTTTTTTAATGGTCCATATCGCAAGGCATTGATTGTTCGAAATCGAGTTAGTTTTGGAGGTTTAGTGAACAAAATATGTGCTATTCGAGGATTGGACACGTCTACTGTGAAGTTGCAAATCACAATGAGGGAAGACACTATTTTTGGTATAGTGACGAGGTCTACAACTGCTGCTATAACAGATAACGATGATATGGAAAATTTGTGGTACTATGCATCTACCGTGAAAGGACAACCAATTGATCTCCATGTTCACCATGAGATCGTCCAAATTCTGAATGTAACAGCAACAACTCTTCCTGAGCATAATATCCCAACTCCTATCACTGAATCGATCACTACATTACTTAACTCAACTGTTCTTGTCAGCGTGCCTAACTTTGATTTAAATTTTCCAGTAATTGTAGCTAACGATCCTCCGCAGATTGGAAATGAGACTTTCCAATCACTTTTCAGTACATCAATTTTGGATACCCCAGTCGTTGGACCTAACAATCAATACATCATGTCAACTTCTACTGGGTTTGGTATGCCTCAACTTCATGATCGGATTCAATCCATTCAAGTACAGACGAGCCATCAATTATTTTCAACAGCTGAAATTGGTATTCCAATGGATATAACTCCAGTTGATGATTGGGTAGCTAGAGAGCGTAATTAGGTAGGTACTCCAGAGGCGACTGTGGACGGGTTAGGACCTACATTAGACATTGATGGGCTTACCGTGGATGATTCACCCGGTGAGGACGAGGGGGATGGCAATCCCGAAGAAGATATTCCCGATCCTTCTGTATTGCAACAACCTACAAATAGATCATCTAAATCGGTCCGTTTGTACGATCCACCATATTCAATCTATCTTGACCGATTGGATACTACACAAGAGATGGAAAATGAAGCTGATGGCATGGATCCAGGTCGGGGGATGGATTTATGGTCAGAATCCAATAATGACTTAAGGATTGGCATGTGGTTCAGGGATAAGAATGAGTTGCTATGGGCTGTTCGGTCGTGATCTATTAGGCTCGGTCATTAGTTTATGGTGGTAGAAAACAAGAGTTCATACTGGGTTGCCGAGTGTAAAAATTCAACTCCACAGCATCCATGTTATTGGCAGATCCATGCATGGAAAAAGAAAGGTTGTGGCTTGTGGCAAATTACTCGATGGCATGGAGAGCACATTTGTTTAGTGCGGACAGTCGATGGAAACCATCGAAACATGAGTGAGAAATTCATGGCGAAACACATCATGTCAATGATTCACGATAATCTGGAGATAAAAGTCAGCGAAATAAATAGTCATGTTCATAACACATTGCACTTTATCCCGTTGTACAGGAAAGGATGGAATGCACGCAGTCACGCTATTGAGATGATCTATGGGGATTGGCCTTCTTCGTTCGTACAGCTACCGTGATATATGCAAGCCTTACAAGATGCGAATCCTGGTACCATCGTGGCGTGGCACTTCTTGCCTATGGACAGCAATGGAGCCAAGAATTTTGGATATGTTTTCTAGGCGTTCGGACCCTATATTGATGCATTTGTTCACATAAAGCCAGTGGTCAGCATTGATGGCACATTTTTTAGGGGTATATACAGAGGAAAACTTTTAACAGCAGTGGGTCAAGATGTCAATAACCATATATTGCCCTAGCATTTGCAGTCGTTGATGAAGAAACTAATGACAGTTGGGGATGGTTTTTGTCCTTACTAAGAGAACATGTGTTAAAAGATCGAAAAGTTTGTTTAATATCTGACAGACACATTGGGATTATAAATGCAATTCATCGACTACCCCTCTGGTAGGAGCCAATGGCAGTGCATAGATTTTGTCTTAGACATGTTCGGAGTAACTTCAATAGCAAGTTCAAAACACATGAGTTAAAGAAGTTGATGTACGCCGCTGGGGATCAAAGCAAAAAGCGAAAATTTTTGAAGATTATGGAAGAAATTAATTTGTTAAGCCCCCAAGCGAAGGCATGGTTGGATTTGATTCCGAAAGAGCAATGGACTCTTGCTTATGATGGTGGACATCGGTGTGGCAACATGACAACCAATTTGGCGAAATCTTTTAACAGTGTCGTCAAAGGGATGCGTGTCCTACCCATCAAGGTGATTGTGGAGTTTTCGTTCAAAAAAATAGTCAAATATTTCAACGACCATAGACAGGAGGCTAATCATGGGCGATATCACTTTCCTTCTAGGATATGGGCCAAATTTGTGAAGAATAAGACGAAAGGAAGAACACACTGTGTATTGACTTTTAATCGGGATCGCGGTATTTTTAATATTGTGTCACCATATCATGAGCATGGAAAGGGAAATAATTCATATGAGGTTGATATTGGGGCCAGGAAGTGCAGCTGTTGCAAATGGGAAATATATGGAATACCTTGTTCGCACGCGTTTCCAGCATGTCAACAATTGGGACTGAATCCTGGGGATTTAGTGTTATTAGAAAACACGACACTATCCTATAGAATGACTTATGTAGCACAGTTCAGATCCATTTCGCACGAAGATTATTGGCGTAATCCTGGCTTTAGCGTGGCACCATTTGCTCACCGATTCAAGAACCGTCAGAGGAGCAGATTGCGGACGGCGCGTATTCAGAATGAGATGGACGAATGCAATCCTGATTCACCACCTCGTTGCGGCTTATGTCATCATATTGGACACAAAATGAGAAATTGCACTCACGGTGCTGTAGAATGATCAAATCATGGATCAATTCTGTATCATGTTAGCTAAATTCATTTAGATACAATGTTTATCTGTTACCTAAATTCATTTAGATATAATGTTTATTTGTGATTCGAATTATTTATCTTTAATTTTGTGTTTAAATTTTCTTTCTGCATTTAATTGGTATGTTGATTATATATCATTAAAGTATTTTTAACTTCTATATATCAGTTCTATTAATTAGGACAAAATGTATGAGCCTACTTCTCATGGAGTGGATCCAGGTCCTATTATACCGGACGTATTGAGATTGCAGCACAAACATAGGTCATCACATATTTGGGTAGGACAACTATACAGTGGTGTTATTACTGCAAAGAGGAATGATAGTACATTTTGGGAAGCTCGACCATTCGATCACCGTATTAAGCAGCTCATGGACACGGCCGGTTTTAGCAGACTGCGCCGTTTATGTTATATGACGATTGATTATCCACTGATTACAGCATTAGTGGAAAGATGGCGCCAGGAGATGCATACGTTTCTATCACCCTACAGGACATAGAGGTTCTCTTTGGATTACGTGTAGATGGTGATCTAATCTGTAACAGTCGGCTCGTACATACACCTTTAGAGTTGATTGACATGTGCGACGAGCTATTAGGATTTCGACCGACTCCGACAGAGCTAGATGGATATAGATTGAAGATCATTTCACTCAAAAGAGCCTTGAGCCAGCCACTACCTGCAAATGCAATGTCAGAAATGATAGGCCAGCATACACGTTGTCATATTAGGCAGCTCATTGGCAGCTTTCTGTTCTCGGACAAGTCTGGCAACAGAGTACATCTGCGCTTCTTAAAACACATTTGTGATTTGGAGGTATCCGGCACCCTTAGTTGGGGAAGTGCAGCATTGGCTCGTCTGTATCGTTGTTTGTGTAATGCTACATCCTACAGAGCACACACTATTAGTGGCCCGTTATTGTTGGTTCAGGTATGAAACACACATTTTTTTAAAAGGAAAATATTATTAGTATTTTAAAAATATAATAGATATTTTTTTTTCTTAAGCATTGGTTATTAATGTTGAAATAGTTGTGGGCTTGGGAGCGTATCCCTACTATCAGACCTTCTAGAGTTCGTCCAGTTGAGGTTGTTGACCTACAGGCCCCGAGAGGATTAGCATGGGAGGGACCATTAGAGCTTTCCCGCACCCCAACACATGTGCTTCTTACTTATAGGGATCAGTTGGATAGGATGCAACATGATCATGTAAGTATTACTTTAACCACTTTGCTTTCAACACTAATTACAAGTTCGTTATTTATTATTAATACTGACAATTTACGTTTATGCAATTTATCTGGCAGCCTTATGATGAACACATGTTGGCTACCTTACCCCCGTATTGCACGCATGAACGACGGATCTAGGCATCTATCACATCCTTAATTTGTTGGGAAACAATAGAAGCGCATTGCCCAGATAGAGTCATATGACAGTTTGGATGCAGATAATACCTGTTGCAGTTGACACCGGTGACAATTTGCATGCCCGTGACATGCGAACTACTGGTGCAGGGTGGTCCGAGATTGATTCAATACACCATGCAAAGTGGGTTGATAGGCATTCAACAGTAATGGTTGGACAATTCAGTTACAATTAGAATATAGTTTCGCCTGACTATGCAGCATGGTATTGAACTCATACTAGGTGACTGATTGATAATCTGACTATAACGTAACCTAATCATTCGGGCTACCAATTGAGCAGTGGGGCGACAGAGATATTGGTATGTAATTTTTTTTTACATATTATTAAAAAATATAAAATTTACGTTTAAATAATTTATTGACATTTCGAAATATATATAGGCTGATTCGATGCATCGGATATTGTACCTTGGCAATGAAGGATATCAAAATGCAGATGTTGTGAGTAGATAAGTGTTTGCATCAATAACGGATCTCGCCACTCGTTCATTGATTGCCGCTGGTGAGGCAAGTCATTTGAACCACCCACCCTACGACCCAGCCAGACAGAGCTACACTGCTGATCCGATACCTTCGATCCCGCAAGAAGTCAATCACAAAGTACCACCGGTGCGGAGAGGGGGTAGACGGGCACGCAGACGTGTTGTACCTGATATTCCTGTGCAGGATCACTACTTACTAGTACACGGCAAAGAATACAATTATGAACATAGTGATACTATAGCAGTTGAAGATAGACAAACTGATTTTATTATTCCGCAGCACCTAGTCTTTGAAACTAGATACCTATCTTCAGTTGATGAATTTGTTGCCGGCCCATCGACTTGGACGGTCTCGGATACCGCATAGGCATTCTATAGATATTCCCGACCCATCCCACCATTATGAGGAGCGAGATGCAGTACAGCCAGAAGAACCACCCGAAAAACAACAGCAAGAACAGCCTCGGAGACGAGTTCAACCTCCAAGGAACCTTCGAGGATTTCATTGTGGGACTAGTTTTCATCCTTTTTTTTAGATTATTTCATGTGCAATAAAGTTTATTGTTTATTGTTTGTATTGCGTTTTAAAGTTCATGTCTTCCCAATCATGCATGATAACAAATACCAGCCAATATTAAAATATATATAAAGCCATAAAAGATTTGGAGACAGTAGTGTTAAAAACTCAACTCAGCCAATATTAAAATATATATACTAATAAATTCGCAAATATCAAATACCTCAAATAAGATAATTAAATATGAACGAAATTATGAATTACATTTCATTAATAGTCATATTTACATTCAAATTTAAATTCAAAATAGCACTAATAAAATATCGTTATCCAATTTTCTATATAATCTATATTTAAAAATTATAGAGAGAATACTAAGTTTGATTTAGTTAAATATTTAAAATATCATTAATTCAATATTTCAATTAAATAAAATATCCTTAAAATTTATAGTTAAATTAAATATAAATTTATAAATATTATCGTTATTTAATATTTAAATATAAATATTTTTAATTTAAATTCAATATTTTTAATTACAATATCGTTATTTAAATTAATTCAATAGTTTAAAGTTAAAATTAAATATTTAAAAATATCGTTAAATAGGCTAAAATATTAAATTTATATATAATTTTGTGTTATTTAAAAAATATTAATTCCTTTTAATAAAAATTTGGAACTTCATAAAAAATGAGAAGAAAAAGTCACAAAATGATAAAATGCATAATAGAAGAAAAAAGAAATTTCCAAAAAAAAAAAAAGAGACCTCGTGAAAAGCTAGTGCATCTGTGCTATATAATTTATATTTAAAAATTATATAAGTTTGATTTATTTTGGCCATTTAATAAAAATAATAATGGAATTTTAAAGATAAATATAGTATAAATTTTTTAAATGATTTTTTCAAAATTGTAACATTTCACACATTATTCAAATTCAGTTAAATTATAAATTTTTTAAATTATGAAATGTAAGGGGATTATGAAATTTAGATTTAAATTTAAATACTATTTAAATAGTTGACACTATAATTTTAGTGTATTTAGATAGTTGAGAATTTATATTTTTATAATTTTCATCAATAATTAAATATTATAAATTAACTATTTAAATTTATTTAGTATTTAAATTAGCAAAATATTTAATGGTATTTAATATAAATATTTAAATTAACTATAAATTAATTCAATTTTAAATTAAAAATAAAATTTTATTTCAAATTTTAATATAAATAAAATTAACTGTAAAAAATAATTATTTTTCAACATCATTATAAATAAAATTAATTGTGATAAAAATACGTATATTAAATGTTATGGTCAAATTTAAATTAATAAATTTTAATTGTGTATTATTTAAATTTATATATAATTTTGTGTTATTTAAAAAATATGAATTCCTTCTAATAAAAATTTAGAACTTCATAAAAAATAGAACAAAAACTCACAAAATAAAAGAAATTAAAAAAAAAAACAAACTGCACAACGCGAGGTATTACTTTTCGGCCGCTTTTCAATAGCTCATTCAGAGGGCTGTCAAAGGAAGAATTTTGCGTTTGCAAAAGGCGAGGTACTCCCAATTTTGCCCCCATTAATGTGTTGAAATTGGGATTTGACCCATTTCGGATTCCCCTATATTATGGGATTAAGTGAAGTATTTTTTATGTATCATGCCTCTTGGTCCTTAAGTTAATGGTTTTGTCCCTGCATAAGATAAAACGGTTGACATTTGCAATTTTCCTCATAATTAATGGAATGGCGTAAAAAGGGATGTGATAAATTCATGGTCAAATTTCGGAATTGATGGTTCAAATGTGCCCGCCAATTCCGACATTTGAACCGACTAATTACACAAGAATAAATAAACCAATGTACATGGACTTTGTACTCTATTTTTAGTGTCAGTGTGGGAAAACGAAAGGCCAAGGCTTAATTTATTACTATCTTCATTTTTACAATGTAAGTCGTTTTAAACTTATGCACAAGAATTAAATGTCTATAAATTCTAGACAATTTTAAAATTAAATTTTTAAAAACACTCTTAATTAAGTCTATGCCTATTTTGGTAATTAGAGAGAATTGAATCATAATTAATGAAAAGAGAGTAATTGTAAAAAGGGATAGAGATGAAAAAAATAATAAAAGTTTGTAAAACAATGAAAAAAAATTTCAAATTTATAACCACTTATATTGTGAAACGAATATAATAATATGGAAGAAAAATACAGGAGGTCACTCATCATCCAGGAGAATGATGCTTTATGTGCTGTGTGGGGATCTACAAACGGTCAAGGTTGTAGAGCCCTCTAGCTTCCTGAGGTATCTAAAAATCACAAATAATTTATGAGGCAAATTACACTGTCTAACATACATATTTTAATACAATTCCGCATCGTGAGTCTGGCTGACCTCTCATCTCGGCAGTGCTCCCTCTCCTCACTAGGGTTTCATCTGGTTAACAACATCCTGGCGTGCATTCCGGCAACCCGGCAAACAACATCGACATGGAGGATCAGGCTGAGTTATTGGTCCATAATTATACTGCTTCGATTCTAAAAAGGATATTAATTTAACAAAGGACACACATATTAAGGAATTGCTAAACTTAAATAATTATAATAGAAAAAAACTATTGTATCCCTGAAGAAAAGTAAACATTCATTAATTAGATTGAGAATATATATATATTCAATGAGTCAAATATTTATTGAATAGTTAAATGGGGATAAATTAGGAATATACGTAATAAATGTATTCTTGATTTGTAAAATTGACAAATACTATATACAACAAAAATAAAAAATTTTTACATCCTTTTTAAGATAGAGAGAGTAATAATCTGCAATTAAGAAAAGACAGACACATATTAAAGTTATCAAAAAGGTGTTAAGGTTTCCAAACTCCAGGTGTATACGTTTAAATATGTTGCACTCACCAGAAAAGATTCTTGCAGGCATGGCCGGAGGACGACCATTCCCTTGTTGGACATGTTCTCTCTCGAGTCTAATATGTGGTTGAATATGTATGGAGATTGAGTCCATTTATATAACGGCTTATTCTGGGCGAAGCAGGAAAAGAGGGAAGGGCAACTTCTTGATAAGTTCTAGTTCCAATTTCAACGTAGAAAGAAGCTACATTGGCAATCATTTTTTAAAGCTTTGAATTAAAATAGAGCATTAACTTCCAAACAGTCGATTGATAAATTTCCAAAATACAATTTCCATGAAATTACAAAGTTTTAATATGATGTTAACACTTTACAAAATAATTACTCCATCCGTCCCAAATTATCAGTCCACTTTCTAACTTAATTTTTGTCCCAAATTATTTGTCCCTTTATAAAATCAAGACTTAATATTTCAAATTTACTCATATTTAATAATATTTTACTTCCCAAACATATTAAAATATAATCAAAAACTCATTTTACAAGTTCTGCTATTCATGCTTATCTTGTTAATTCTCAAGAAATATTAATAGTAACATGAAGAGAGAATTAAATACTCAGCAATACTTTTTGACTCATTTTTTAACAATAATTAAATACTTAGAAGAGATAAGTAATTTAGAATTATATCTAAATTTTAAAAATTGTATACTTTTTAATATAAATGGAGATACTTATCATTAAATTTTAAAGATAAAATGAAAGAGAATGTTAAATTAATTAAAAATATTTATTATTCTTAACCCCGTATAATCGATTAAAGTTGACAAATAATTTGAGATAGGAGAGTACAAGAAACTGTTAAACCTCAACATTTAGTCATCGATCCCCCACCACATGATTTCTTCAACGGACCTTAATTGCATGTGAACTACCCCCTTTGATTTCCAACGCAGATCTAGCAAAAACCGTGTATCAATTGAAGATTAATTAGTAGAGATTGATGTGGAAATGTGGAAGATAAATAATGCGAGGAAGAGACCGGCATTCCATCTTTCCATGAAAAACTAATGATAAAAAAATAAAATTAAAACATCATGAGGTCTTTTTCAATAGCCTTCTAACTGAATAATTGCCCTTGTCAAGTGAAAATAAATATTGAAATTAACATTATTGAAAATGAAGCTAGAGCTACATTTCCATATTATATACTTTACTTTTCACGAATTAAAAGTACTTCAACGATTTTTTTTCCTTTGAGAGCTTACAACAGGGGCTATACTATTGGTTGAGATTACACACTCAGTGAAGTGTAAATACCATTATACTAAATAATTAAGTATTATTTTTATTATAGATGAAAATACACATTACATTTGAAAGTGATATCGAACCTCCAACAAACAACTTTAAAAGCCTTATATCTTCCTGCGCGAATAAGGCCTCATTGTCATCATTTTGAAGTCAGTTTGTGCAACAATGTCAGTCTAATACAGGGATAAGAAAGTGGCTTAGTTAGTTAAAAACACTCACTAATATACTATGGATTTTGAGTTTAATTCACACCTTTTTCTTTTGATATATATATATATATATATATATATATATATATATATATATATATATATATATATGTACACTAAGAGAGAGACAGGGGCAGGGATCGGGAAGCATAATAATTTAAATATCAAGAAAGAGGTTACCCAGGTCAAAAAATTATGCATACGACAATTCCAATAATTTTACCATATATGTATATAGTTTTTCAATATTAGATGAAAAGTTCTAATATTCAAATTAAAATTTTCATTTAATTTTTCCTACACAAATTGTTGTAATGTACAACACTCGATTATTTAATTTCTTTTATTCCTTAAGCATGACTATGTGCATATGCTAGTGTATATGAAAAAGTCTCAACAATTCACATAAAATAGTCAAGGTTTAATCTAAAATACCAAAATTAACTCACACAACACATATATGGGTAAGTATATCCATCGTATAATATAGAGTTTAGTTGACAAGTATTAAAGATCTTCATGGAAGCGACAAGTGCTTTTACTAGGCTATTGTTTCATTGTTTAGCCAATCAATCATATATGCAAAATTGACGAATTATCGAGGGAATAGCCAACACCAGTACACAAGGCCTCACCCAAAATCACCAAGACCAAAAAATGAGAATAAAAGATAAGTAATGCAATTAAATGGAATTCCCCAAGATAAGTCTCAATTAACTAAATTAGCTCATTAACAACCTAAATTGGGCACCAGCGGGTAGCATTGACATCTGGGCCGACCCACATAGTTTCTGGTCGAGCCTGAGGACCGGCCCGAGGGGTGTGCGAGCCGGTCCCAAAAGGAGGCGGGCCAGAAGCCCTGGGCCCGGCATGGCCCGGGCCCTTGGCCCGTGGGCTTATTCTTTTTTTTTTTCTTGCTTAATTCGATTAAAAATTTTGATATTCAACAATTTTATAATTTTTTTATTATTACTTAAATAACACGATTTTTTAAAATTATAAAAAAGCCACCTTGATGTGGTGGGGGGTTTATCTTGGACCCCCTACCTGTTTTATTAATTAATAAAATAAAGATTACATAAGATGGAGACTTGATGCCTAAACCTCTTAAAAATATTGCAATGATCAAATTTAAAAATAGAATAAATATCCTAAAAATGAAATTAAATACATAATAATACTTATCCTAAGTTCTTAATTACAAGAATATTAAACTAACTACTTGGCTCACCTAATTCATCATCTGAGTCATCATCAATAATCCACGAATTGGTTGTCATATCTTTGGCTGCGAACCAACTACTACAACACATTAATATCTCCAAAGTATAAGGAGTTAATCGAGATCTTCTTTCATCGATTGTTCGAGTGCTCTCATTAAAGACGCTTTCCAATGGCACTATGGAGACTGGTGGTGTCAAAACATCACGTACTATTTTAGATAAAATGGGGTATTGACTTACATGAGCCTTCCACCAACCACAAATATCAAAATGTTGATCTTCATTTTCTACCAAGGGCTGCATCTTGTAAATTGACATCTCATTGTAGGTGGTAGATGATATTTTTTGACATTTCATAATACCTCATGGATAAAATACTGATGAAATTGAAGAGGTAGATTTTCGTGGTCGTTGAAAGTGACTGCTAGATGATGATGAACCTTACCTATTTAAAGGTAAACTAGGAGAACCAGAACAAAAAGACTCAAACTCATACAAATTATACATGTCAGATAGAACTTTAGCCGTTTTATCTTTTATTATACATTGCCTAAGTATTTGAAATTCATCAAAATCTAATGTTTCATATAAATATTCAATAATACTATGAAATCCAACCGTTTTTACTCGATGATCTATACACAATGCCATACAATATAAAATAGAAATATTTTCATAATATTTTTTATATTTTTCAAACATACTTCTCATAAAATAACCATATTGGGGATGATGCATATACTCACAAAAAATATGTGCTACCTTAGCAAGTGTTAGAAGAATATGATGAGTAGTGGGATAATAAGATCCCAATAAAAGTTCAGTGGTTTCTTTGAAAGTAAATAAAAATGTTGAAAGTGCAATACAATTTTCAAAATGAGTTTTAGTTAGTTGAGGTTGAAAATTGTTACTATTATAAAATTCAATAAGTTGATTTTGAAAAGGTATAACACTTTCAAACATATCTAAAATTGAATTCCATCTAATTTAATAATCTAATCTAAATTTTTTAAAAGATACACCATGTTCTCAGCATAATGACTTAAAATTTTGTTGCCTAGTTGAGGAGGTTTTAATAAATAAAACAACATTTCTAATTATATTAACAATATCATTAACATATCTATATCCTTCTTTAACAACAAATTAAGTATATGACAAGCACACCTAGTATGAAATAAAATACCATCTATCCTAGGATTCATAGTATTTTTTAAAATTGCTATGGCGGAATCATTATTTGAAGTATTATCTAAAGAAATAGAAATAATTTTATTTAAAATCCTATATTCACAACATGTTTGAGTAATCATTCTAGCTATACTACTACCTACACGCGGATATTTAAATAATTTAAAACAAATATTTTTTTTGTACTAACCAATCATGATCTATCCAATGACATGTAATGCACAAATAAGACTCATTAGTAATTGTAGTCCAACCATCACAAGTAAGAGCAAATTTCCAATTACAAGAATTAAACATAGCAATTAGATACTCTTTCATTTCTTTATATATCTTTATTATATCATTTTTAACGTTGTTCTAGGAATCTTTTTCCATGCTAGTTGATAATTATTTTGCATATATTGTTCATAATGTGGATTTTTTGCAAAATTGAAAGGTAATTTAGTCTGAACAATCATTTTAGCAAATCCAATTCTATTTTTTCTATGATCATATTGAAAATTATCAATAATTTGACCTCCTGTAGTACGTATTTATTGTTGTTTAAGTAGGTTTTCTAACCAATCATTATATGACATTTTCATATGTCTAACTAATATTCGCGTCCCTCCTCCTTTCTTATGTGCATATACTACCCTACAAATTTTACATATTACCCTATCATTATCATTATCCTTTTCAAAAAGATTCCAAACCATAGATGATTTTGCTTTAGCTATAACATTTGTTGTTTCAACATTATCCTCACCAATATTAGATTCGTTAGGATTAATAGTTGGAGTTGGCTGTGATTGTGAAACACTAACGCTAGACCTACTAGGGCCTTCATCTTCATTACCTATTTCATTATTTATTAAATTCAATACTAGATCTATATTGAAGTTAAAATGTGAAGATGATTGTAATGAAGAAAAGTGATGATATTGATTTGGATCCATTATTTTTAAAAAAAAACAAGCAATCAAAATTCAAATAAAAGCTTTAAAAAAATAAAATAAAGTATTAACAAATAATGAAATAAGAGAATTGAAAATTATAAATAACAAATTAACTTAAAAATTAAAAAATAACTAAAACAAATAAATAATTAATAAAGTTAAAAAAATAAGAATGTAAGATTAAAAAATACTAACTAGTTGATGACTAAGAATAACAACACTTTGTGGAGCTTTACTTCTTGTATCCACTATTCCGCCACTCAACAATCTTCCAAAATATGAAGACTTTCTTGAAGAATTGAAAAAGTATAATACAAAAATAAATTTTATTCTAACACTTTGTAGAGAAAATAAGAGAGTTTGAGAGAATTGGAGAGTGTTTGATGAGTTTTGGGGTGAATTGGGGGGTATTTATAGAGTTTTGGGGGTTAGGATGGAGTATATTAGCGTTTGGGACTAAAATTTTTTTTTAAAAATATTTCAGCCATTTTGGGGGCTGAAATGTAAAAAAAAAAAAAAAAATGAGATAGCCGTTAGTTCAATGGCTCTCTTGTGTAGGCCGGTCCATGGGCGGGCCGCGAGGGGTTTCTACCCCAAACCCGGATAGGACTAGGACCTAGGACCGGCCCGGTGAACAATGGCAAGTTCGGCCACCAGCCCGACAGGCCGAACCGGCCTACTAGCTAATGCTACCAGCAGGTAATCTTATACAAGATCCACTCTCTTTCTGAGTCCCCTATCCTTATCCTAATAAATGGGTATTTCTACCTCATTAGTTAAATTCAAGGAGTATTAAAATCAATTACCCACCTAATATGGGGGAAATGGTATCCCTATCTCTAGGCAACCCATAACCCGACATTCACCTAGTACTCATCCCTCAACTCCTCTCTCAAGTTAATTGAGGGAAAACACAGGAAGTAAAGCAACCAATCAAGCCTCTAAATCCTAATCCTATCTCTCGAATTCATCAAGACAATTAAAACAATCAATCAAAATGAACAATGCAATTCTAGTGATTGAATACCTAAAAATAGATTGCAATAAACCAAAATAGAAATTAAAATTTAACAAAATAAGGGTTCAAACCTTTAAATACATTATAAATCCATAACATCCCAAAAAATCAAAATAAGAATAAAAGTGAAAAGTGAGTAAAACTCTTAGACAATTTTGCTCCTCTCTTCTTCTTGCAACTCCCTCTTGAAATTTCTCATCTTCTCTTCAATAGAAGCTGGGATCCTGCATTGGAATGTTCTCTTGGTGTGTCTAGGATTTTTGTAGGCTCTTACCTTTCTCCAAATCATGCTTGAAAAGGTGGAATAATAGGTATTTATAGTGAAGCTCAAAAGCATTTAAAATCTATTGAACAGTGATAATTTGCGATGTGACCCGGCTCCTATTGTAATGTCGACCAGCACCTATTCAGACCTTTTTCTTGAAATTCTTAAATTCCTGCTCATAACCAGTGCCTATTGCTTGTTTCTTCCAGTGCCAGTTTCTCTTAGTGCTTTGGCTCCCAAACCCTCTATCAGAAATTGGCATCTCTTCAGTGCTTAAACGCTCGCCTGTTGACTCAAGGAATCGGTGCCTGTATAGCTCCTAACTAGCTCCTATTTTAATTTAAGAGTTGGCTCTAAGTTTTTGTTGGGAATCAGCACCGATTTTGAGCACCATCAAGCACCATTTTAATACCTTTTTACTCTATTTTGCCTTGTTCCTCCAATCCATCTACTACTTTTATATTCTACACAAAATAAGACAAATAAAAGGGAAATGAGTAGCTGTCTAGTCACAAACCCAACACAATTTAACACAAATGACTAATAAAATATAGCAATAATGAGCATTCATCACTCCCCCACACTTGAGCTTTTACTTGTCCTCAAGTAAATTGCTAAAACAATTAAGCATCTTAGGCAAAAAGTGTTTTGAACAAGAATGGATTTTTGGCAACATTGACTATCATGAGGAAGATATTCCTTTTCTTTTGAGATGAAAATTTAATTCAAGATTATCCAACTAAGCTAAATTCATGTAAATCTATGTATTTAAATAAACAAAACTAAGGCCCTTGAAGTTAAATTACACAAGTTTATATTTATTCAATATACTTCACTTTGTCTCCTAAGTCAAGAATACAAATCAAGTAATTTATATAAGTGAGAAGCCAACTTAAGTTCTATGACTTCTAATACTACTGCAATCCAAGTAGTAAAGAGAGGATTAGTCCATATACTCACTTTTGTAGGGATATATAATTGCCTAATAAAGATGGATAAATATAGATTTCCAACTTTCACATTACCCTCTTTAAACTTTCATTTTCTTTTCGAGTAAGGTAATGCAAATACCTAATGAAAATGTATAATTTAAGACATTCAACCCTTGCATTACCTTAATCTATCTCTCATTGTTTTACCCTAATCTACATTTACTTAAATTTAGAGTAAGGACTAGCAAGAAGACCATAGAATATAAATCAATCAAAATTCCCTATTTATACTCTATCACAAGTTTCTTTTTAATTTCCAAAATAAAGTGTCATAATACTTGCTAAAATATAGACAAAGTTAAGTCAAATTCTCAAGACTTAGATTATATCATATCAAATATACAAGTTAACCTAAGAATATCCTAGTTTGGACAAATTTGATAATAAATTTTCATACCAAGGAAAAACGAATAGCAATCTCATAAGAGTCCAACAATATGCCAAAAATAAAAAATATTTAGCCCATTTTTACCCCCTCCCCCTCCCCTCCTCGAAAAAAAAAAAAAAGATGCACCAAGGAATTCAATAAATAATTATAAGAAGCAAAGTTAAACCTGTCCGCCATAGATATAATCGTGATGTTGCTTTACACGGATTTTGTAGAGCTTGATTCTATTTTAATGCTCAAAAGTATAGTCAAGTACAAGTTAATAATGCTATCTACATATTCATTATGTATGATATTTTATTTAAATAAGGAGTTATTTACTTAATCAACTATTATGTATTTTGAACAATTCATTTAAGTATTTATTTATTTAATTACCTATTGTACACAAAACTATCATTCATTATTTAATACTATTAAAGGTTCACAAAAATTTTTATTTACTATTTATTTATTGAGTATTAATTATTGCATGTAATTGTTATTGATTGATAAATTTATTTAATTATTATTTGCACTTACTATTGTCCATTGTATATACCTACTTATCCGTTGATTTATTAACTAATTTATTTTCTAATATATATAAATTGTGAATTATTGGTTATTTCTAGTTAATTGATTTAGTCAATTATTATTGTGACTACAATTTAACTATTATGTATATACTTACCCATGTACCTATTTATTTTCCATTTAATATTATTTATAAATCATTCAATAGGCGATGTTTATTTATTTGTTTAACCATATGGTTATTAGTGAAATCTATATCACATATAGATAATTAAGGTACTACGAATATTATACGAGATGATTAATGTTGATGCATAGGGGTTGTGAATATTGCGTTGAGACTTATTATTGCTTCAAATTTTATCAGTGGAATAGGTTGTAATTTAGACTTTTAATTTCTTATTAGTCTAAGTTGCACATCAAACCCCTACAACCTAGTAGTTCACTTTACTAAGTGATTCCAACATGTGAGTCCTTCCATAACTTCATTCCATAAATGCTACACAAATTTGCAAGTTAAACGTTTCTATGTGATATTATCTCAGAATTGCAAACATGTTGAACAAATATGAATAAAACAACTTCTTTGTACACTAAACCATATTTTAATCAAACAAATGTTTTAAGAGATGCAGTATAGTTTTAAAATTATTTTTTAACACAATTTACACTTCCTTATTTGAGCAAACTCATAGTTCTAATATTATTTGTACATACCCTAAATCAGATAATAGATGCATCGAGTACTTAATTAGGGTAGACTTCTAGTGCTAACTTTTGAGAGTTCGGGCTCATTTCCTAGTTGGCAGCCACCTCTGAGAGATGAACTCTATCAGAAAGAGGCATTAGCACTAGTAAGTCAAGCCAGTGTGCGCTAGCATCCAGTTGTAGTGAGATTGATATTTGGAGATAGATGGCTGGTAAGTTTGGATAGAAGAGGGAGAAGAATCCTACCCAGTGGGCCGATCACCCACTTTCTTTTGATGTAGGTTTCATAGTGGTTGGTCATGATGCAAGGTTTTATGACCCTTTTTTAGTTTATGATGAATGTATTCTATTTATTTTTTAGTGGTTTAACTTTACACCTTTTCTAAATTTTGAGCTCATGAATTCAATTATACTAATTTATGAAATGTTAAAAATTGAAACTACTCAAATATTACATTCTGATTTATGACTTGCAAATATTTTATTTCTAATGTCTTTGCAAATTGTATTATGAAACATTATAAAATTCTATATGTGTACACAGGACTTACTGAGAATTCCTTCTCACAAGATTTCTATGTCAAGTTTCAGGAGACACTAGATCCAGTGTGGGGAATTATTAGAGACAAGAATTGATATTACTTTACTACTTTTATTTGGAATTGTTGGTTTTATTTTGTACACTTTTGAGTTTCATTTCTGAGACATTTGAAATAGACTTGAAGGATTTTAATTTTAAGTTATAATTTTATTTTCTTTTGCTCCTACCTAGTTATTATTGGGATGTATGACCTCTTAGACTAGGTTTCTGATGTAAAAATTGAATGTTTTAATAAAAAGAATTTATTTTCAGAAATTATTTGTGAATTTACAATTTTATTTATGTACAATTACGTTTGGAAAAGACCCATTGTGTTTAAGTAAGTGGTCCATGTGAATGGAGGTCTTTCACAGTAAGGTATGGATCACGGGTTATATAATACATAAACATTCGTTTTTAACCGATTGATAAAAATGGGAATCTCATCATGTGTTGGTTATTATGTTGTGAATTCTAAATGGGGAATGGCCTACCTTTAGCCAGTGAGTAGTCTACTCACTTCATGACATAAGCATATTTCGAATACGTAGAACATGACCTGTAGTAGTTGTTTCTTAAAAGTACTATATGGTAGAAACTTAGACTACTATCGCTACAGCATGGACTAGTACTTTACGACTTAAGTATGAGTTGGTGGTCTGACGAAGCTGGAAGCATATACTTTGATATGCTGTAGTTGAGGTTCTACCGTAGAGCCAATATACTTGTATGTTGGGTATGTGTGACTAGTTAGTTAAGACAGACTTGTACAAGATAGTTTTTATACTATATCACCCCTTGTGGTTGTCTGAATGATCTAAATATCGAGGGCCTTAGGAAACATGACTTGGATGTTAGCTTTAGGGTAGCTTCCTTGGAAAGCGAAAATAATCCAGGAGGTCATGGATCATTGGATTAGAGGCCTAAAGATGGTAGATGTCATTTAGAGAGGTGTTAGTACACTTCTTCCTGTCTAAATGTACGACGATGTACAGAGGGGTATTTTAGTCATTACACCTGTAGGTCAGAGACTTTGCTAACGTAGCATTGTCTTTGGGGTCAATATTTCCTTATGGTGATATTAGAAAATATTTAAAATGTAAAATACAACTATTTTTAGAGTAAGGGTATTTTGGTCATTTTAGTAGTCAAGACAGTGTGTCTTTTGGTCCCCAGTATAGACCGTGAGTCCTAATTAAATACGGGCTAAGGGATTGATCTTAAATTAAATAGAATTTATTTTATTTAAGTAACCTGATTTAATTATTGGGCTATAATAAAATAAAGGTCCATCGAAAGAGAATTAATTAAATTAGTTTAGTGGTCTAATTAATTATTCAGGGCTTTGACCCAATTTGAATAATTAGGGATCAACCTGGGACTAAACTGATTTAGGTTCATTTAATTGGACTGGTTTATTTGGGTAGAAAATTAATTGTTTGTTGGGCCATTAAGTTGGTTCTAACTAGAATAATTAATTAAGTTCAATAGGCTAAACTAAGAGTCCAATGGCCCAATCCAGTTTAACCTAGGGTTTTTATTTAAGTTAAACAGGAGGATTGGGAAGGATAACAATAATCGTTGTTTTTTACACACAAGAGTGACGGCTTCTTCTCTGTGGAAGCCAGACGTCTCTCTCTCTCTCTCTAGAAAATTCCCGAGCTCGTTAGTTATTCACCAAACGGTAGTTAGGCAGGCCATATACTGGAAGACCAAGAGTTTAGCATTCACATACATGCAAAGGCAGAGTAGGAGGCTTGTAGGAATCTTACTAGAGGCTTCTACCAGCGCACCTACGCCGGTTGCACACGTTCCAGTACAACCAACACTTAGAACGAGAAAAAGAGGCAAAATTTTAAAATCTCGAGATTGGGACAGGGAGCAACCGGTGCCAGCGCCGGGCCTACCCTGGACTTCTTGTTCTTATTTTTTCAGTTTTTTTTATGTTCGCTTCCGCTGCGTACTCCGTGTTTCCCATTTTTTCGTGCCTTCAATTGGTATCAGAGCATAAAGGTTTTGTGAAAATATAGGGAGCATGCATCTAGATGAGTAAAACTGGACACATATATGTGATTTAAATTGTGATCCTTTGCTATTTTTGGTATGGATAAATTCTCTGTTAAACCTCGCAGGTGGAGGTATAAGAATCTATAGTTTATTATTTTTCTTAGTAAATCGTGTAAGCCCAATGCTTATGGGTATAGGTGGTTGTTGGTTTTAGTTGATTTTATTGCATTAAGATTGAAATCGGAGAGCCAGTGGCACCAAAAACCATGTAGAAAAACGGGGGAAATTCGTAGAAGAAATTCACAAGAAAAAAAAACTGTAGAAAGGAGACGTCCAAACCGGAACCGACGCCGGCTTGGAGTGCTGGAACCGATGCCAGCTTGGCTCTGGAAGGCCGGTCCTTGCGCTAGTTTTTCGTGGGTCCTGGTTCTGTGCAGCGGGTGTAGTGGATCACAGTGCAGATAGGTGCATGATTTAGTGCGGTGGGTGCAGTGGACCAAGAATTTCTTTTTTTTCCTGTAATTTTTCTTGCAATTTCTTTTGGTTTTAGGGTCCATACCAGGCGAAGTTAATATTTTGCAATAGTCAATATTCAAGGAATATTTTTGCATGAAAAATATTAGTAAGGGATTTTAGGATTAAACAAGACCATTAATTAATTAATTAATGTGTTTAATTATATTATCTAGGCACTTAGGTTTAAAAATAGAAGAGCATGAAAACGTCTACTATTTTCTAGCATGCTATTTATTTTTTGTACCTATGTGCACGTTTTCTCAAAGACTAAAGCCTTTGGGAATGTTTTGACAAGGAAAATATTTTTTTACAAATTAAATGGTTATTTTAATTTGAACAAAAATTAATCCTTAGATATTTCTTCTCAAAGGATTTAATCCTTGACATAGAAAATATCTAAGGATTAATTTTTGTTCAAATTAAAATAACCATTTAATTTGCAGAAATATATTTTCCTTATCAAAACATTCCCAAAGGATTTAATCCTTAACATAGAAAATATATTGGATTTAGATATTTTTGTAAGGTTAAAATAGAAAGCCATTTTGTTTTAATTTGGCACAAGAAAAATGTTTTGTCAAATAAACTTGAGACCAAAGTCTCTAGAAAGTTTTAATTAGAAAATTTTTGAAATCATTAAGTTTTAATTTAAATAAAATTAGTCTATGGGAAAAGCTCTCAAAGGATATAAGCCTTGACATAGAGATTTTTATGGACTTAAGACATTTTATTTTTGAGTTAAGGGAAAAATTAATGAAAATTTTTAAAAGAATATTTTTCAAAATACCCTTGTTTTAAAAGACTAAGTGGGGGAGGGGTTCCAACGACCCCACGGCTTCTATCATGATCCTTATTAGAGATCGTGGGTCCTCTCGCGTTACCCTGGGAGTGAACCTGTATAGGATGGGGATACTATAAGGATCTAGATCTAATGGAGGGATGTAATTAATAACTCGGGGCACGTACTATGATCGGCCAACCCCTCGTTAAAGGTCATAGTGTGAGGTATGTCCATAGAAAATGAGAGGAAACGGCTATCCCCTCGATGGAGTTATCTTCTAGATCATAATCTAGAAGGGAAATTAATTTGTGGTGGTTAACACACTTAGCTTAGGAAACTGTTAATCTTCCCAAGAAGCTATGTCAATTTTCCTAAGAGCCAAATTGATTATTATCAGTTTTGATACTAAGGATAAAGTGCACATATTTGTTTTGTTTTTACAAATTGAAATTTTCTTTTATTTTTCGATTCTTCAGAAATGGTGGGAGGTTCTTTTAGTCCATTGGCTGTTATTCCTTGAGGGAATAAGTTAACGGGACCAAACTATGTGAACTGGAAAAGGAACCTGGACATAATACTCACAGCCGAGGAGTATAAGTATGTCCTGTACAAAACCTGCCCTGTAATCGGGGAGGGTTCCACCGTTGAGAAGCGAGAGGCTGAAAAAGCATGGAAAAAGGCCGACGAGATGGCTCGTTGTTACATGTTAGCCTCCATGTCTAATGTGCTACAATCCAAACATGAGCACATGACATAACCCAATCATTAGCCACGATGTTCACGGATAAGAACCGGCCTGCAAGGCAGGAGGCTCTTCGAACCATCATAAACACAAAGATGGCTGAATGAGCATCAGTCAGAGAGCATATGCTCAAGATGATTGCTACATTCGAGGAGGCAGAAATCTTAGGGGTTGTCATTGACCCCGAGAGCCAAGAAGACATGGTTCTCGAATCTCTACTGGGTTCTTTCACTCAGTTCAAGTTGAACTATAACATGAACAAGTTGAATATAGATTTGACTGAGTTGATGAAGGAGCTCCAGATGGCAAAGAAGGTCATAAAGCCACAGTCAAAGGCTATGATGCTAAGGCTTCATCTTCTAGAACTGGGCCCAAGCCCAGAAAGTTCAAGAAGAAGAAGGGGAACGCAGCGGGCCAGCCCAAGACCTAGCCCAAAGACAAACCCAAGGGCAAATGCTTCAAGTGTGAACTGAAGGGACACTGGAAAATGTTGGATTGTATGCCCTCTTAGACTAGGTTTCTGATGTAGAATCGAATATTTTAATGAAAGAATTTATTTTCAAAAATTGTTTGTGAATTTACTTTTTGTTTGTGCACGATTTTCGTTTGGAACAGACTCATTGTGTTTAAATAAGTGATCCATGTGAATGGTGGTCTTTCACAGTAAGGTATGGGTCACGGGTTATTTAACACATAAACAATTGTTCTTAACCTATTGATGAGGCTGGGAACCTCATCATGTTTAGGTTATTATGTTATGAATTCTAAATGGGGAATGGCTTACCTTTAGCCAGTGGGTAGTCCACTCACTTCATGACATAAGCGTATTTCGAATACGTAGAACAGGACCGTAGTAGTGGTTTCTCAAAGTACTATATGGTAGAAACCTAGACTACTACCGCTACAGCGTGGACTAGTACTCTACAACTTGAGTGTGAGTTGGTGGTCTGGCGAAGTTGGAAGCATATACTTTGATTTGCTGTAGTTGCAGTTCTATCGTAGGACCAATATACTTGCATGTTGGGTATGTGTGACTAGTTAGTTAAGACAGACTTATGCAAGATAGTTTCTGCACTATATCACCCCTTGTGGTTGTTCGAATGGTCTAAATTATCCAGGGCCCTGGGAAACATGACTTGGATGTTTGCTTTAGGGTAGCTCCCTTGGAAAGCGGAAACACTCCAGGAAGTCGTGGATCATTGGACTAGAAGCCTAAGGATGGTAGATGTCATTTAGAGGGGTGTTAGTACACTTCTTCCTCTCTAAATGTACGGCGATGTGTAGAGGGGTATTTTAGTCATTTCACCTGTAGGTCGGAGACTTTGCTATCGCAACATTGTCTTTGGGGTCAATATTTCCTTATGGTGATATTAGGAAATATTTAAAATGTAAAATACAACTATTTATATAGCAGGGGTATTTTGGTCATTTTAGCAGCCAAGGCGATGTGTCTTTTTGGTCCTCGGGATAGCCCGTAAGTCCTAACTACTTTTGGGTTGAGGAATTGGTCTCAGTTGAAGAGGATTTTATTTTATTTTTTTATTTTATTTTATTCAGGAAGTCTAATTTATTATTGGACTAGAATAAAATAAATAAATGAATAAAATAGGAGTTGAGAGAAATTAATTATCTAGTTTATTTGGTTAATTAATTATTCAGGGCCTAGGTCCAGTATGAATAATTAAGAAATTAACCTGGGCTTAAATTAGGGGAAATAATTAATGTTTAATTATTGGGTTATTTATATAGGCCCAAGAAATAAATAATTAAAGATTAATTATTATGGTTCATTTGGGCTTATTAATTATTTATTGGGTTGTTTATATAAGCCCAGAAAATAAATAATTAATATTTATTATTTTGGACTTTTTGGGTCCAAGGAAAATAATAAATATTTTTTTGGCCCAATAGCTTGGACCTTAGGGTTTTTCCAGATACGGTTAAGAGGAGTTTAGGGTTAGGCCAAACAGATGCTCAGGATAACATACGGGTGTTTGAAATATGATATCCCGAGGATATGCTTATCAGATAATGAGAGACCTGTTTTTGGCTAACCAATAAACTAGTGAACCCTAATTTTTCCAAGACAACACAGTGAGACTCACGTTGCTCTCTGGTTCTCACATTTCTCTCTCTCACTGCTGTCTCACGTTGCTCTTCTTCTTGTTTATTCTTCTTGGAGCTTTGCTAACTAATAGCAAGAGAACCAAGGAGATTTGAGACCATTCTTCTTCACTATTGTGTTCACCGACTAGAGGTTAGGCTGAGGAATATCCCAAGAGTTGGAGAGCTAAGCGTTAATGCAAACAAGGCGAAGTAGAAGGCTAGCGGGTGTTCAACCGGAAGCTTCTTCAAGTGTGCAAAGCGAGGCGATTCCAGCCGTTCAATCTGTTCCTACGCAACCTAGGAGGGTTAAGGAACGCAAAGGTATGATCTTCACGCTTCCGCATAGCCTTTAAGGCTCGCGTTTTATTTTTCTCCAATTTTTTTTAACTTACAGAGCATGCCCCTGTTTTCGCGTTTTCCATCAGAAAAAGGAGTGTCCAGATCTTCAAGCCAAGAAAAACCCCACAGGTAATGTTTTCTATGTAAAGTTTATATCAATGGTTGGATCAACTTCCACTTGGATTGTTGATTCAGGAGCCACTGATCACATCTATAACTCCTTGCAGGGATTTAAAATGATTAGAAGACTTCAGAAGGGCGAACATGGACTCCGTGTGGGAAATGGAGCACAAGTTTGGGCCCTTACAGTGAGAGAGCTGGATCTTGTTTTTTATTGTAATATAATAGTGGTTTTGAAAGATATTTTATATGTACTTGGATTTTGTTAGAATTTGATTTCGGTTGCAAAACTAATAAATCAAGGATATTCTGTATCTTAACATTCTAGTATTTCTATCAGTAGAGATAGAGAAATTCTATGTACTGGGCACATGAATGGAAATTTATTTTTCTTAAACCCTATTAACAATCAATTAAATAACGCTCAATCTGAACCTTTAACAAAGAAGAAAAAGATTAATGTCAATTACTCGTATCTTTGGCATCTAAGATTGGGTCATATCAACTTAACTAGGATTCAGAGGTTGATCCATGATGGACCCTTAGGCTCATTGAGATTGGAAAATTGGCCTCAGTATGAGTCCTGCTTGATGGGAAAGATGACCAAAAGGTCATTTGCTCTTAAGGCGGATAGAGCCAAGGAGGTATTGAGTCTTGTTCACACTGATGTGTGTGGTCCCTTGGCTACACCAACTAGAGGAGGTTTTGAGTACTTCATCACTTTGACGGATTATTGTACAAGGTTTGGTTACGTTTACTTGATGAGACGCAAGTCTGACTCTTTTGACAAGTTCAAAGAGTTTAAGGCTGAAGTGGAGCATTGAACAGGTAAATTGATCAAGACCTTACGATTGGATCGTGGTGGAGAGTACCTCCTTGGTGAATTCAAGGACTACATGGTACATCATGGGATAGTATCCCAACTCTCTGCGCCAGGGACACCCTAGCAGAACGGAGTAGCTGAGAGAAGGAAAAGGACATTGATGGAAATTGTTCGAAGCATGATGTCTCATGCTACTCTTCTAGTGTCTTTTGGGGGATATGCCCTGGAAACAGCGGTATACATTCTGAACTTGGTGCCTTCCAAGTCAGTACCTAGGACTCCCTATGAGATGTGGACTGGGCGTAAGCCATGTCTGAATCTTCTCAAGATATGGGGTTGTCCAACTTATGTATTAGTCAAGGGAGACAAGTTGGAACTAAGGTCAGAATTATGCTATTTTGTTGGATATCCAAAAGGGACAAAGGGTGGTTACTTTTATCATCCTAAGGAGCAGAAAGTACTAGTTAGTACCAATGCTAGATACTTGGAGGATGATCAAAGTACTTCCACAAAAGGTTCAACTAGGTTGGAACTGGAGGAGAAGTTATCTTCGGAAACAACTTCTTCTGACCCGATTGTGGAACAAGAAGAGGCACAACCTCAAGAGCCTGTACATATGGAGCCTCGTCGTAGTAGGAGAGTGTCTAGGATTTCGGAGAGATGGACAGGAGAAGCTTTCGAGCTGGTCTCCAACCATCAGGAATAAAACCCTATTAGATATGAGGAGGCTATTGCTAATGCTGATGCAAATCTATGGCATGAAGCAATGAAAAGCCAAAATTGAGTCTATATATCTCAATCAGGTTTGGGATCTTATAGCTTCACTTGAAGGGATAAAACCCATAGGATGTAAATGGGTATACAAGAGAAAGGGTGGAATAGATGGGAAAATGGAAACCTTCAAAGCAAGGCTTGTGGTGAAAGGGTATACTCAGAAAGAAGGAATCGATTATGAAGAAACTTTTTCCCCGGTGGCTATGCTTAAGTCCATCCATATCCTCCTCGCCATCGCATGGCATTATGACCATGAGATATGACAAATGGATGTCAAAACGGCATTTCTGAATGGCTATATTAGTGAAGACATCTATATGTCACAACCGGAAGGCTTTATTGCTGAGGGTCAAGAACATATGGTTTGTAAGCTTAAGAAGTCCATTTATGGACTTAAGCTGGCATCAAGGGCATGGAACATTCGTTTTGATGAGACTGTAAAGTCTTATGATTTTGTACAAAACGAGGATGAACCATGTGTGTACAAGAAACTTGAAGGCATTAATATGGTTTTTCTTGTCTTGTATGTGAATGATATTCTACTCATTGGAAATGATAGGGTCATTATCATCTACAAAGGTTTAGATGTCTAGTCGATTTAGTATGAAGGACTTGGGAGAAGCCAGCTATATTCTCGGGATTAGACTTCTTAGAAATAGGAAGCAGAGAATGTCAGGATTATCTCAAGCGGCATACATTGACAAGATGCTGGTCAGGAATAGCATGGACTCATGCAAGGAAGTTCTAATTTCTTGCAGACATGGATTGTCATTTTCTTCAAGGGACTGTCCTAAGTCTCAAGAAAAAAAGGACAGAACGAGTAAGATTCCCTATGCTTCGGCTGTGGGAAGTCTCATGTACGCCATGCTTTGTACTAGGCCAGATATCTGCTTTGCCGCAGGCTTGGTTAGCAGATATCAGTCAAACCCTGGGGAGGTTCATTAGTAAGCTATAAAGCATATACTCAAGTACCTCAAGGGAACGAGAGATTATATGCTGGTTTACAGGGCTGATGACTTGGTTCCTATAGGATACACAGACTTAGACTTCTAGGCGGATAAGGATGAGAGAAAATCCACTAGCGAATATGTCTTTACCTTGTCTGGAAGAGCTATTTCATGGAGGAGTATCAAGCAATCTTGCATTGCTAACTCAACCATGGAAGTTGAGTATGTGGCAGCTTCGGAGACATCCGAGGAAGCAGTCTGGCTCCAGAAGTTCCTTTCAGAACTTGGAGTCATTCCAATTGTGATGTATTGTGACAACACTGGAGCAGTATCACAATTAAAAGAACCCAGGAACCACAAAAAGGGGAAGCACATCGAGAAGAAGTACCACCTGATTCGGGATTTCATCCAGAGACGGGAAGTCGTTGTGAAACCCCAGTCGAAACCAACCTTAGAGTAAGGGGGTTGGGATGCATATTATGCTTTATTTCATGATTAAATATGTTTTCATATGATTTCTATGTGCTTTGAATTTGATTTATTATCTTGAAGTTTTGTTGGTGAGTGATGTGTGAGAGGGGCAAAATGGTAATTTTTGCCCGAGGTAAAAATAAGGAGATAGCTTGTGGATTGAATAGGAAATAATTTTTCTAGTAGAAATAGCAACAAGAGTTGTTGTGGTTTAGTGGTTAGAGCCTTGTAATTAATTCTTGAGGTCTTGGGTTCAAAGTCCATCATAGAAGCTTTAGCTTGAGTAAATTTTATTTTGCTTGGGAAAGGATGGTTTCGGCCTTAAGGGCCTAGATTAATGTGGTGATGATGTTCTAGGAGAGACATGATAGAAGTAACCTCATTCCACTCCTTTTACTCTTCTCGAAATTCTTATAGGGAAAATCATTCTTCTTTGATCTTTAATTTTCCTCAATTCTCAACTCATTAGTTTGATCAAGGTATTTTAGCCTTTTTCTTTCCAGAAAATTCAGTAGAGTGATGAGACCTTTTAGGATCAAAATGTCTTGGTGAAAGACTTCTTATGGTCTGAAAAATATGGAAGAGTTGTGAGGAATTCCAAGAGGAAAAATCCCTCTAGTAAGCTTGCTAAAATTTTCCTCTAGCTTAGTTCATCTTCATGGAATGAGCTGAAATTTTCCAGCTTGTTGTACCTTCAAAAGGGCGAAATTTCTAGCTAACATTCCCTCCCAAATGCTGCCAGAAAAATGGTCTTTAGGATCAGTTTGAAACCTGAATATTCTGGGCCAATTTCGGACTGCACAAGCTGGAGCAAAACAGAAAAAAATCCTGTACGAAAATCAGTTTTGAGAGCCCAAAACTAAGCTGTTTTCTTCCAGATTTTGTGCAGCACCTTAGCCATGTTTTTCCTCCATAAAGAAGGCTGGAAACCAGCCTTGAATACCCCTGAAACCCCCCTTCCAACTTGCTGCAAAATGGTTGAAAGTGGCAGACGAAAATCTGCCAGAAAATTCACTATGCAGCGAAATTTCTGTGCAGATTTTTGTCCAGCTTGTTTCCTATCACTCTTCCAGCCAAAACACCAACCCTAATCTGTCAAAACTTTCCTTAAACCTCCATCAACAGAGCTCCATTGATCCCCTTGAACTTCTGCACGAAATTCCATTAATGGCTGTCCAAAAATCTCTCAAACAAATCCCTGCAATTTAGCTTGATTGGTTTCCAAAATTTCAGCCATCTTATTTAGCAACCTTCCATAATATTTTGCTCAATGGACCAGACTTCTTCTTCATCATTGTACACCCTACTTTTGGCCACCATAAGCCTCCATAAGTCAGCATTAATCCCACGAAATTCTGCTCAAACAATCAGCCATGGCAGACTTCAAAGCTATCCAAGCAATCAAGATATTCTTAGAATATTTACTTTCCAAATTCACTTTCTAAAAATATTCTACCAAGATTGTTACAACTAACCATTTCTTTTCCCTTCCAAATCACAGAAACAACTCCCTAAGCCCTACTAAAAATCGGCAAGCCCCTCTCTCACAGAAAATTCGGCAGCTGCAAATCCTTTCTCTCTCTCTCTCGCGATTTTCAGCAACCTCAAGAACACACACACACTACACCAAGAACAACTAATTCTTCTCTACACCTAATACCCCTCCAAACCATCTCAAACCCTCATGAAAATCTCCAGATTGAGTCTACTCATTGCTGTGAATCCATCAACACCAATATTAATATCAAACTCCTCCAAACATCTTGCTACTTCGGATCAAAGCAGAAATTTCTGGACAAGAACATCTTCAAGGTAAATTCACTATATCAACATCATCCTCTTCAAACTTGATCTCTAATGAAAACCTATATGAATAATCACACTAATGACTTCTTCTTCTTCTTCTCTCTCTCTCTCTCATGGACCGAAATTCCCTCTCTTGGCTGAATGGACTCTTCTTCCATGACCATGCTTTTGCCACCTTTCTTGAACAAGATTAGCCATCTAGGAGTTGAGATCTTCTCTAAACTTCTTCAAAGAATTCATCAACCAAGTAAGTCCCTTCAACCTTTCTTTTAAACCCTAGATTCATGTCTCTACGATGATGTTGTTAGAAGGTGGAGGGCGAGGGGATGAGTATAATATATTGTTGAGATTGAAGTATGAATATATGTATGATTGAGAAGGAGATGGGATTTATGCATGGAAGGATTGTCTTGGATGATTATATGATGATTTGAGGTTGATGCATGTCATAGGTAGTATTTGTGATGAAGTATGCTAGAGATTATGTCGCATTTGGTGAATAGGATTTATATTCATGTTGGATTATTGAAGCCATGATCATATTTATGCTAGTAAAGGTTAGATCATATTTTGATAAATTGAGATCTATGCTTGTATGCATGATTTGGATGATTTGATGAATTGAAGGGTTGTATATGTTCATGTTTGTGGTTAGCCATAGAAATATATTCATGATCTAGTTGTCCCTAAGCTAATCTTTATTTCATTAATAAAATATTTAATAATATGATTTTTCTAGTAAAATTTTGAAAACCATGGGAAAATGTGGATTTGGTCTTTTATATAAAATAGTGATATTCTAGTCAAATAAATAATAGTTTTTGCTGGAATATATATATATATATATATATATATATATAATATTTAAAATGATAAAATCAATTAAAGCCTTTTATGAAAATAATTATAATTAGTAAAATATTTATTACTAAAAATTTAATTATTATCTTTTAATCAAAACCCATTAAAAATTTATTTATTATCTTTCAAGCAAGACTCATTAAATTTATTTTCAACTAATTTTAGTTATTAATTATTTTCTAACAACTAAATTATTAATAAATCATTATTTTAGCTAATTCCACCTAGGACTTTTCATCAAATAAACTCTAAATCTTTCTTGGCAAGATTTGAACCTTCAACTTATTAGTACGTATTTTCCAAAACACTAATTATTTTAAATATCAAATTAGACTTAGCTTATAAACCCTTTTTATTTATTATTTGGCCTTAAAGCTTGGGACACTAGGATCATGGTAGTAGTGAGTTGAGTTTGTTTTATTTGTGAAAGTTGATTTTGGACTTGATTTTCTTTTGGGATGATCTAGAAAGTGTTGTAATTAATTTATATGAACTCTTTGATAGATTTAGAAGATTGTCAAGGGTAGGGACCAACCTACTAGAGTTCATACCCTAAGCTTAAGGATAAGGTAAGTTCCCTTGCATTCATTAAATTGATTTTATTTTATTATCTTGGTTTGAAAGTAAGGTTGGTGAGTATCTCTTGCAAATACGAAATTTTAGCACGGTAGATAATTTTGAAAACCTCTATATTTGGAACCTTCTTATTTTGGAAACTTTCTACATTCGGAAAACTTCTAATTTTAGAAACTTCTAGATTTATAAATTTTTAAAATGTGTCATGCATGGCTTAGGAGCCAAGCATCAAACATTTTGATTTGTTTTGAATATGCAAGAGATAAATTTTTGGGCATGCGTCTAATTTTTGAAAATCACAACATGTGGCTCCTCCACTATGAATTTGTGGAATAAATTATTGACTTAAAACCATGCCTTCTAAAATTTTTGTACGAGTTGAAAAATGTTATTTGGAACTATATTGAGCTAATTTTGTAGGTTCCACTTTGGAGCCTTATGAATTGTGAAGATTGAATAACGTTGAGTACTCAATGGGGGTTAGGCCTTTATACTAGCCTTTGGTTGGTCTGGGGATATCTCTCGTCAGGTGGCCACCTCCGAGAGGTTAACTCTTTTCGATCAGGGCGTCAGTATAGAAGGTTGAGCCGTCCTCAGCTAGCGATGGGGTTCTGGTAGAATCGACAGCCAGAAGTGGGACAACCGGTTTGGATTGAGTGAGAGAGGGAAGAGTATCTCACTCGGTAGGATGTACACCTACCAGGTGTTGGGGGTCAAGTGCTTCACAGAAGTGAGAGCCACCTCTGTTCCCTTTCACCACCTGTCGGGGGTCAAATGCTTCACCTGGTGTGAGAGCCACCGCTGTGCCCTGTCAGATTAACTTGGTTGCTTAAATTGATGAGCTATTTTCGTGGAACTATTTTAAAGTGTCATTAGAATTTTATTCGAAGCTCAATATCTTTTAATTATTTATATCTATCCAAATAGAATATTTTAAGAGCATTTTGCTCCATGACTTCTCACCACTATCTTCCAAGAAGTGAGAGTTAAATTTGTAAAGAAGGCATGACAAGCTTTTGATATACTGCTAGTGCATGCATCATGAAAAGTGTTTTGTCTTTTTAGCCCAACTCACACACGGGGCTTACTGAGATTTCTGTCTCATCACTCTTTTTACCATGATTTCAGGTCGATCCTGCTGTGGGGATGAGTAGTTAGTGTTATCTGCCTTGGAAGAGAATGTTGTCATTTATTCTTATGTATTGCTTTGGGGAGTTGAGAGTGGATAATTTTTATTTATGGATTTGTGTTTAGGAATTCATGGATTTATTCTTGGGATGTAATAAATTTTTGAGTTAAAGTATTATTTTAATCCGCTATTTTATTTGGGTGACCTAGTTATAAAGACCCCTTGTCCTTTGGACGGGGCGACATCCCCGGCCCTGGCGGGCCTAGGTAGGGGGTGTTACAGTCGTGGTGGAACAGATTGCCTCCGAGAACAATTTAACTGATCCATTCGCCAAGCCTTTGGCTAAGAGAGTCTTCCAGAGACACTTAGACGCCATAGGGGTGGGCACCTACGGACTTACTTAGTCTTAGAGTGCAAGTGAGAAATTGTTGGGATGTATGCCCTTTTAGACTAGGTTTCTAATGTAAAAATCAAATGTTTTAATAAAAGAATTTATTTTCAAAAATTATTTGTGAATTTACAATTTTATTTGTGCACAATTACGTTTGGAAAAGACCCATTGTGTTTAAGTAAGTGGTCCATGTGAATGGAGGTCTTTCACAGTAAGGTATGAATCACAAGTTACATAACACATAAACATTCGTTCTTAACCGATTGATAAAAATGGGAATCTCATCATGTGTTAGTTATTATGTTGTCAATTCTAAATGGGGAATGGCTTACCTTTAGCCAGTGAGTAGTCCACTCACTTCATGACATAAGCATATTTCGAATACGTAGAACAAGATCTGTAGTAGTGGTTTCTTAAAAGTACTACATGGTAGAAACTTAGACTACTATCGCTACGGTGTGGACTAGTACTCTACGACTTGAGTATGAGTTGGTGGTCTGACGAAGCTGGAAGCATATACTTTGATATGCTGTAGTTGAGGTTCTACCGTAGGGCTAATATATTTGTATGTTGGGTATGTGTGACTAGTTAGTTAAGACATACTTGTATAAGATAGTTTCTATACTATATCGCCCCTAGTGGTTGTCTGAATGATCTACAGATCGAGGGCCTTGGGAACATAACTTGGATGTTTGCTTTAGGGTAGCTCCCTTGGAAAGCGAAAATAATCCAGGAGGTCATGGATCATTGGATTAGAGGCCTAAAGATGGTAGATGTCATTTAGAGAGATGTTAGTACACTTCTTCCTGTCTAAATGTACACCGATGTACAGAGGGGTATTTTAGTCATTACACCTATAGGTCGGAGACTTTGCTAACGCATCATTGTCTTTGGGGTCAATATTTCCTTATGGTGATATTAGGAAATATTTAAAATGTAAAATATAACTATTTATATAGTAAGGGTATTTTGGTCATTTTAGTAGTCAAGACAGTGTGTCTTTTGGTCCCCAGTATAGATTGTGAGTCCTAATTAAATACGGGCTAAGGGATTGATTTTAAATTATATAGAATTTATTTTATTTAAGTAGCCTGATTTAATTATTGGGCTATAATAAAATAAAGGCCCATAGAGAGAGAATTAATTAAATTAGTTTAGTGGGCTAATTAATTATTCAGGGCTTTGACCCAATTTGAATAATTACCAGTTTGAATAATTAGGGATTAACCTGTGACTAAACTGATTTAGGTTCATTTAATTAGACTGGTTTATTTGGGCTGGAAAATTAATTATTTGTTGGGTCATTAAGTTGGTTCTAACTAGAATAATTAATTAAGTTCAATAGGCTAAACTAAGAGTCCAATGGCCCAATCCAGTTTAACCTAAGGTTTTTATTTAGGTTAAACAGGAGGATTGAGAAGGATAACAATAATCGTTGTTTTTTACACACAAGAGTGACGGCTTCTTCTCTGTGGAAGCCAGACGTCTCTCTCTCTCTCTCTCTCCAGAAAATTCCCCAACTCATTAGTTGTTTACAAAACGGCAGTTAGGCAGGCTATATACTGGAATACCGAGAGTTTGGCATGCACATACATGCAAAGGCGAAGTAAGAGATTTGCAAGAATCGCACCAGAGGCTTCTACTAGCACACCTACACCGGTTGCACACGTTCCGATATAGCCAACACTTAGAACGAGGAAAAGAGGTAAATTTTTAAAACCTCGGGATTGGGACAGGGTGCAACCGGCGCCGGCTAGGGCTGCCGGAGCTGACGCCGGCCCTACCCTGGACTCCTTGTTCTTGTTTTTCCAGTTTTTTTTATGTTCGCCTCCGCTGCGTGCTCTGTGTTTCCCGTTTTTTCGTGCCTTTAGTTATAAAGACCATTGGTCCTAAGGATAGAACAACATTCTTGATCCTATCAGGTCACATATTATTAAGGTGTTACAAGTGGTATTAGAGCCTTGGTTTAGGCTTTAATCTTTACCTTTGAGGTTTATTGCTTTAAGTATTTTGAACTTGCATTGATATAAGTATGTTTTGTGTGTGTAGAAAATGGTTAGAAAATACGTGACTGCAGTAAGGTCACGGCCTCCAGGATATAGTCCTCCTGTACCCCAACCTTTACCTGTACCCCATCTCTCTTTTAAATCAGAGTCAAAGTTTGACCCAGTTGAACTTGAGCCAGAGAATTAAAACAAAGAACTAGAAGTAGTAGAACCTGCCTCGATGTAACCTAAGCCATAGATTACTTAACCCCGAATAATGTAGATCCCGGAGAGCTAGATTTTGAACCTCCCAAGAATGACTAGGAGGAATACATGGCTAAACAACTTTAATGGGCTAGATTAGCTAAAAAAAGCATAAAATGGGGGAGAATTCGAAGAACCTTGTGTAAGTACAGAGACTTCTGGGAAACCCAATGGAGAGGGTAAATTCCAAAGGTTTGTGGACAGGAAGGGTATATACTTCTCTAAGAACACTGGTAGTTGGCTGTGAGCCCCACACTAAGGATTTGGATGTCGATTAGGCTATAAGGAACCATCATAAGTGCTAGGTTAATGAAGACCCTTAGTGGTTTTCTTTTATATATGTTTCAATAACTCCAACACATGTACTATTGCAATTCCTTCGTTTGATTTCGTTAATTTATTATTTTATTTCAATAAGGATGACTTAAACGTCTAACTCTTCCTTATAAAATTATTTCCTATATGAATACATGCATTAGTAAATTTCATTGTCATATCATTTTTGGGTATATTATCTGTTACCTATTAATTAAACCACAGCATTGAGCACGCATTTACTTGAGGTAAAATTCCTACATACCCTTCATATATTTTTTGATAAGTTCATTGTATCTATAATGTGAAGATGGCACCAAGATGCAAAATGACAACCTGTGGAAGAGGGAGGCATGCAACTGTACATACGACTCTCGTGTTCGAGCTGGTATGACCTACTAGACCTAAAAGAGAAGCGGAAGTCAACTAGAGACACGCAGTAGGATCAAAAGTACCAAGGGAAGTATCGATCAAACAAGCATTCAACAAGATGATAGAGTTGCTACACGCACTATTGAAGAGAAAAACACTCTGAGGTAATGACAAAGCCTTAGAGAAAATCATGAAGTTCTAGCCGATTATGTTCTTTGGAGAAGCGGAATAGGACCAGAAAGATGAGCAGTTGGCAGAGCAAATAGAAGACATCTTCTCCACCCTATAGTACTTGAAACATCGAATTGTGTGATTTGCGGCATTTAAACTAAGAGGACCTACACGTGATTGGTGGCAATGAATCCAAGAAGAGTGGGATAGGACAGGTCAGGAATGGACTTGGGGAAAGTTCATTGAGGCATTTTGGGCAGAGTATGTCCCATAATGGGTCATGAAGAAACGAGAGGATAAGTTCAAAACCTAAGACAATAAGGAATGACTGTGGCCCAATACGTTACTTAGTTCAATAGACTGTCAAAGTACTATAAGCAACTGGTGGATACAGAGCACAACCATACCAGTCAATTTGTGAAAGGGCTCAGGCAAGAACTACGGAAGGCCTTGGCACCTTTCCCACCCACAACGTATACCACCACAGTGGACGCTGCTACAATGATAGAAAATAAAGATGAGTTGGGAGATTTATAAACCGCCATTCCCTCCAGGGTAGAACAACAACAAGCGACACACAAAGCCATAGTGGAACAATAAGTGAAAACAAGCTCAACCTACTCTTTCGAACACCAGACCTGATCTACCTACCTGTTGCTTTTGTAGGAAATGGGGTTACGTGGAAAAAGAACACTGGTACAAGAACCAGTTGAGAAAGTGCTACAACTATGGAGACCCCAACTACTTGAGAAACAACTGTCCTAAGTA
The DNA here is from genome assembly GCA_026120185.1 of Voacanga thouarsii. Lineage (NCBI taxonomy): Eukaryota > Viridiplantae > Streptophyta > Magnoliopsida > Gentianales > Apocynaceae > Voacanga > Voacanga thouarsii. The sequence goes on along the minus strand of JANUWF010001437.1, from coordinate 268,858 downwards.
GTTGAAGATCGGACAAGGAAACCTTACCTAACCAACAAGCAACCGAGAGAATCCTAGTGGAGCCTTAGGGAGAATGGGCCTAAATTCCTAAGTCAAAGCTAAAGTCTTTGCACTAAATCTAAATGAGGTTGGTATGGATGTAGTTGTGGTAGAAGGTACACTCTTTATCTAAGGATACCTCAAGAATATTTTGATTGACCCTAATTCAATGCATCCATACATTAATGAAATTCGTGCATCTCGTATGGGTTGGATCGAGAGAGTTACCCTACGTTTTATCGATAAGCATATTGTTAGGAAAGTCAATGGAAGCCAGTAAGTACAATCTAAATTTTGATGTTCAAGTGGGGAGTTAGAATTTAAAAGTTGACCTCATCATTTTGACTTAATTTTAGGGATGGACTAGCAAACAAAACATGGTGCTCATGTGGATTGTAAGAGTAAGATAGTTCAATTCATTCGAATCAAGACGAGATATACTAGAATTTAAGGAGAGTCATGTTTAGGAGTTAAAGTTTCTAATAGCAAGGACCAAGGCATGAAAATTGTTGGTATAAAGATACCAAGGGTATTTGGCCTACTTCATAAATAAACTCAATGATCAGTGCACCCTAAAGGATACAACAGTAGTAAAGCAATTCTAAGATTTGTTCCTAGCTAAATTAGACTCTCTGCCTCCTTCCCGGGAAGTAGAGTTCACAATCAACTTCATACCCAGAGCCAAGCTAGTATTGAAGACTCCTTATCGAATGGCCGTAGCAAAATTGAATGAGTTAAAAGAGTAGTTAGAAGAATTGATGCAACAAGAGTATATTCGACCGAGCACGTCCCTATGGAGAGCCCCAATACTATTTGTGAAGAAGAAGAATAGGACTTTGAGATTGTATATTGATAATCAGGGACTAAATAACCTGATGATAAAATATAAGTACCCCTTGACGATAATAGATGAGTTATTCGATCAACTGCAGTGATCTAGTTGCTACTCTAAACTAGATCTCAGGTAAGGATACTATCAAATACGAATCAAGGAAGAGGATATCCCCCAAAACGGCTTCAATACGACATAGGGCCACTTTGAGTTTGTGGTAATACCCTTTGGAGTGACTAATGCACCGGCAATGTTTATGGACCTTATGCACAGGATCTTCTCGTTGTACCTGGACAAGTTCGTAATGGTGTTCATCGATGATATCTTGATCTATTCTAAGAGTTTGGAAGAGCACGTTGAACACCTAAGACTAGCATGAGAGAAATTGAGAGAGTACAATTTATTTGTACAATTTAGCAAGCGCGAGTTTTGGTTGGATATCGTAGCTTTTCTAGGACATACGATGACAAAAGAAGGTATTAAAGTGGACCCTGCTAAGGTAAAAGCTATCTCAGATTAGAAGCAACCAAGGAAAATCATGGAGATTAGAAGCTTTTTGGGACTTGCCAGATATTACAAAACATTCATTAAGGGATTCTCTACCCTGGCTTTACCAATGACTCATTTATTAAGGAAAGATATCCCATTTGTATGGAATAAGAAGTGCGAGAAGATTTTTTAGGAGCTTAAGAAGAGATTAATAACTACACTAATTTTGAGCTTGCCGGATAAGAGCAAACCCTATGCTTTGTACACAAAGAAGGGTTGGAGTAGTTTTGATGCAAGATAATAAAGTCATAGCTTATACCTGTTGCAAGTTGAAACCTCATGAAAGAAATTATCCCACACAGATCCAAAGCTAGCAACGATTATGTTCGCACTTAAGAAATGGCATCATTACCTGTATAGGGCAGAGTATGAGATATTTGAGGACTACAAAAGCCTCAAATACATCTTTACCCAGAAAGACTTGAATCTTAGACAACAAATGTGGATGAAATTCCTGGCGGGATATCAGTGTTCGATAAACTACCACCCAGCAAAAGCTAATGCGGTAGCTAATACTCTAACAAAAAGATAAGACTTGCCAGATTGAAAGCGCAAGAAGTGATACCAATGAGAATAGATGTTCGAGAAAGGAAAATTTGCATAAGCAACTTAAGGCTTGAACCCAATTTGAGATAGTTAATCGTCAAGAAATAGTGGAGTAATTTGGAATTTCAGTCGTTCAAAGCTAAGAAAATTGCAAAGAGAGAAGGTGAATTTCGAGAAGATAAGTCGGGAGTGATTTGCTTTCGAGAATAGTTATGTAAACCGGAGGACAAGGATCTAAGAAGGAAGATTTTGCGAGAAACCCATAAAAGCAAATATGCCATTCATCCCAGAGAAGTGAAGATGTTTTAGGATTTGAAGAAAGCATCCTAGTGGCCCAATATAAAAGGGGATGTGGTGTAGTTTGTGTCTACATACTTGACACTTCAAAAGGTCAAGACGAAGCACAAGAAGTCAGCGGGACTATTATAACGTCTGCCAATCCCTGAGTAGAAGTGGCAAGAAGTAACTATGAATTTTGTAGCCGGACTCCCCTTGGTGAAAACTTCTCGAGATGCAGTTTGGGTAGTTGTTTATATATTGACCAAGTTAGCATACTTCATTCCAGAGAATGAGAGATATTCAATAGAGAAATTAACTCAAATTTATACTCAAGAGGTAGTACATTTACACAGAATACCAGCTAGCACTGATAGAGACTCGAGATTCACTTCCAGATTTTGGACTAAGTTCCAAAAAATAATGGTACTACACTGAAATTCAGCACGGCACAGCACACCTGCAGATGGATGGACAGTTTGAGAGAGTTATCTAAATCTTGGAAGACAAGCTAAGGGTATGTCTCTTAAACTTCGGGGATGCTTGGATTGATTCTATACTGTACGCTGAGTTAGCTTACAATAACAGCTACTAATCATCGATCGAAATGGCACCGTATGATGTATGCAAGTAATTAAGAGGTTATTTACTCTGGCATATCAACCAAAGCCCTCAAATTCCCTTTGGTTATTATGTGCATTCTAAGAGACTTTGGAGTAAGATTAGATGGAAAGCTTAGTCAGCCCACTACTGACCACGAACTTATAACTACGCATACTCTAGTTCAGTGTGGTTATTGCTATAATGAGAGGGAAAGGTGATGGAAGAAGCCTATTAAGATACATCACTCCAAGATGGTAGAGCTTTCCCTTGATGAGGAGGAGGAGGAGCAGCAGCTTACTAGACCTCCTACCTATGCCACTACTTCTCAATCTCGTACTAATTTTGAGGCACAAGTGGAGGCTCAACTGGAGAGCCAAATACCTATCCTTCTTCAGCTCCGAGACTCTATTGCGGGCCTCCATCGACGCCAGGATGTCTAAGATCAGAAGTTGACAACTTTGATCCAACAATCTACAGGAGTATCTTCGAGACGCGCAACCGACGATCTTCATGAGGACGATGATGATGAGGATGATGATGAGGAATCTTGACTTACCCTCTGCACTTGTATTTTATTTTATTTTCTTATCTTTTCTGTTATTTTTTTCCTGTTGAATTTTAATGACCTTTCCTAGCTTTTAGTTATCTTTTCCTTTACTTTATTTCTCCTCCTTTTTCTAGATTTATATTTTCTTTATTTTATTTCTTTTAAGTTAGGTACTCTTGTGACTTTTCTAATGACTACTCCTTGTGATAGATTTGAACATGTTGGACCTACTATGTAATGGAAGTACTTTCTTCTCTTTATCCTCCCTCTTTATTGATTTTGGTCTTCTTAGCTTTGTTTTTATTGTTATATCTTTGGCCATTAAGGCCAATATCTAATTTTAGTGTGAGGGGAGAATGGTGTTGGAAGAAATATTTTCTATATCATTTTTGTGTGAAATTTTTTTAAAATTTTTATGGTTGTCATTGTTAAAGCAAGGATATAATTCTTTTTCTTACCTGGATATGAATTTTTGTCATTCATTTGGTAGATCTTTATGAAATTAGTTTATTAGATAGGATATTTTCAGGACTTGAGAATTTAGGTTAATATTATTTATGCATTGGTATTTGAATATTATTTGACTTATTTAGTTTTAATATGATGAATGTGGGGAAAGTTTATTGACTAACTCTTGTATTATGAGTTTAAATTTTGCTTAGCTTGGAGCTGTGATAAGGAATGTGAATTGATAAAAGATCCTTGAGTTGAAAATTGGGAAAATGAGTTGTTGTTCCTCTTTGATGATGAAAAGGTATTATTTTTGCTTGATTATGCGGGTCAATATGGATAGTGAAGAGAAATCCACTTTCTTGAGGCTATAAATTTCTAAAAGTAAAAGAGAGGAAATATATTGAAAAAATGATGAGTAATGACTAAAAGGGGCCTAATATGGTGTGTGAAGAGAAATCCATGCACTTAAGACCATCAATTCCCTAAGTCATTAGAAAAAAATTAAAAGGAATAAAAACTTGGAGTGTTTTTCTTACATTATGACTTGAGTTGTGCAATTTTTGGATTTATAATACTTGAGTTGGTAGATAGCTTGACTTGTGTGATTCATGTTATCTATATTTTTACTTGAAGGCTAAAATAATTTCCTTAGACTAACATATACACTTGATTAATTTGACTTCAAGAGTTTTGTGATGTCTTGTCAAATGCTTCAAGGTTTAAATTGTTTTCAAAGGGTTTGATGAATGGAAAGAGTTTTATCTAAAGTTTAAAGGGAAGTTATAATCCTTTTTATGATTCAAAATTTTTGGAAGAGTAAAAGTTTGTGTTTTCTTGATGATTTTCTTGGCATTAAGTGTTATACTTGAGGACAAACAAAAGTGCAAGTGTGGGGGTATGTGATAGGGGATAAAATCATCACTATTTTTCTACTTATTTGATGTTATTTTGAGATACATTTATTGTAATAACTAGGCATGTTTCTTCCTATTTGACAGTTTGCTTGTAAAAAGTGTTTTTGACAAGTTTGAGCAGATTGGAGTTGATTTCATGCAAAATTAGAGATTTTTCAGAACACACCTGGCAGAAAGTCTGGCAAGTAGACTAGGAGCCATGTCTATTCTAGTCGGCTAGAGGAAAATAGGGCAAAACTGAGGAAGAAAATAGAACACACTTGGCACCAGGTGGGTCAATAGGTATTCCAGCACTAGGTCTGCTCTAAAGTACGAAAATCCTATGCACAAATTTAGTAATTTTTCAAAGATTTTGGTATTTTCCAATTCTTACTCGGCTAAGACTCCTCAAGCAACGAATTTGGTATCAAAAAAGCTTATAAAAGTAAGATAAAACATAAGAGAAAATGAGGTGAATTGAAGGAGCAAAAAATTCCAATCATTCAAAGAAGGAGGAAGTCACCAATTCAATAGGGTTGTTCAAGAAAGTCTTCAAAGGAAAAGAAGGAGGCTTGTATATGAGTGCTTTTTTTTACCTTTGTTTTCTTTTTCCTAAATAATTATATACTTAACATTTTCATTGTAATTTTGACATTGTTTTTGAGATTCATGATTTATTAGTTATTTTAGTCTTTTGATCAATTAATTTTTGTTCTTGGTATTTGATTGCTTGTTTTTCTTACGGAGTTGGTTGATTGATTTTTGTTATTAACTTGCTTAAAAAGGGTTGATAATAATTTCAATTAATTAGTTTTATATTAATTATCTCTTAACTTGCTTGAAATTTGGATTAATTTCTAAGACCTTGGGTAATCAAATGTTAGTTAATGGTTTCCAAAATATGGATTTAATGACTAATTTCATGTTTTAAATCACCTAGAATATAGGGATTTATATGAGGATTGATTTTAATGCATCTTTTGGATAAATTGGTTAAGAGCGAATATGTTCACTAATTTAATTAGAAGATATTGATTCCATGATTTGCAAATGAAGTTGGTCTATTTTAAATCCTTCATGATTTCAAAATGATAATTAATTTTGATAATTGCTAAGTGATTCATTATCGTGTTTTCAAAAGTATTTGTCTAAATTGTAAATTTCTACATCCTTGAGCGATATATATTTTTATTTATTTTTCTTTTTATTATCTTATTACTTTATTTGATCGGTTAAACAATGAATAAAAAGTTTGTTCCTTTGAGGATCGATACCCATTAATTCCATATGCTATGCTTGCGATGAGAATACTTGTTTGTATGTGTATTTTGAGATTAATATTTTAATTAAAACTTGACTAAGAGATGGATTTAAATTTGATAATTTTTATACACCCAAAGTTTAAGCATAATGGGCTTTTGGGCTCATTGGGATTGAAAAGTTGGCCTCAATGTGAATCTTGTCTTCTAGGAAAGATAACCAAAAGGTCTTTTACCCAAAAGACAGATAGAACCAATAAGATATTAAGCATTGTTCACACTTATGTGTATAGTCCATTATCTACACCAACGAGAGGAGATTCAGAGTACTTTATCAATTTCATGAATAATTGTACAAAGCATGGTTATGTTTATCTGATGAGGTGTAAGTCTAGCTTATTGGACAAGTTCAAAGAGTTTAAGGTTGCAGTGGAGCATCGAATAGGTAAACTAATAAAAACTTTACGACTAAATTGTGGTGAAGAGTACCTCATCAAAAAATTTAAGAATTACATGGTACATCATGGGATAGTATCCCAACTCTCTGCGTTGGGGACACCCTAGTAGAATGGAGTAGTTGAGAGAAGGAACATGACATTGATAGAAATGGTCCGGAGTATAATGTCTTATGCTACTTTTTCAGTTTCTCTTTGGGGATATACCCTGGAAAAATAGCAGCATATATTTTGAACTGGTACCTTCCAAATCAGTACTTAGGACGTCCTACAAGATGTGGGCTGGACAAAAGCTAAGTTTGAACCGTCTCAGGATATGGGGTTGTCCAGCTTATGTACTGATCAAGAGAAAAAAATTAGAACTAAGATCAAAATTATGCTATTTTATTGAGTATCTAAAAGGAACAAATAGTGGTTACTTTTATCATCCTAAGGAGTAGAAAATACTTATAAGTACCAATACTGGACACTTGGAGGATGATCAAAGTACATCCACATTCAACTAGATTGGAACTCGATAAGAAGTTATCTTCTGAATTAATTTCTTCTGTCCCAATTATGGAACAAGAAGAGACATAGCCTCAAGAACCTATACAGAGGGAGCTTCTTCATAGAAGGAGGGAATCCAAGGTTCCAGAAAAAAGGACTGGAGAGGGTTTTAACCTAGTCTCTGATGGTTTCTAGTAAAATAGAGAGCATGCTACGGGAACAAACAAACAGAGAAAAAAAAAACAACAAGCCTTTTAATGGCAGCACGGAAGCGTTAAGACCATACATTTGCATACTTTAAACCTTTTAGGTTGTGGAAGAACGGTTTAAACCATGGGAACGCCCTCTCCTTGCCCGCTAGATGAACCTTCCGGTTGTAATCCTTCCAATCTCCTGCTTCTCCTCAGGTGCATTAATGCCAAGCTTTTCAGCTCTCAGAATATGCTACTGCCCAACTTCTTGTTGGTGAACACAACAGTGAAGAAAAGTGATCTCAATCCTTCTTGGTTCTACTACTATTGGTTAGCAAAGCTCCAAGAACAAGAGGGTAAAAAGAGGCTCACGAAAGAGAGAGAGATCTGCGTGAGAGAGAGAGAAAAGCTAGGGATAATTAGGGTTTTTTTTTTTTTTCCAAGAGTCTTGTTTATTGTTAGCCAAAACTAGGTCTCCAATCTCTGATAACGATATCCCCCGGGATATCTTATTTCAAACACCCGGATGTTATCAAGAGAATAGATTTGGCTTAACCCTAAACTTATCTGATCTGTATGTGGAAAAACCCTACGATCCAAGCTATTGAGCCAAAATAATATTTATTATTTTTCTTGGATCCAAAATGCCCAAAATAATAAATATTAATTATTTATTTCCTGAGCTTATAGAAATAACCCAATAAATAATTAAAGAGCCCAAATGAACCAAAATAATTAAACTCTAATTATTTATTTCTTGGGTTTATATACACAACCTAATAAATGATTAAGCATTAATTATTTTCCTCTAGTTTAAGCCCAGGTTAATTTTCTAATTATTCAAACTGGACCTAGGCCTTGAATAATTAATTAACTAATTAAACCAAATAATTAATTTCTCTCAACTCCTATTTTTTATTTTATTTATTTATTTATTTTATTCTAATCTAATAATAAGTTAGAATTCCTGAATAAAATAAAAAAAAATAAAATCTCCTTTAACCGAGACCAATTCCTCAATCTAAAATTAATTAGGACTTACGAGCTATTCTGAGGACCAAAAAGACACATCGCCTTGGCTGCTAAAATGACTAAAATACCCCTGCTATATAAATAGTTGTATTCTGCATTTTAAATATTTCCTAATATCACCATAAAAAAATATTGACCCCAAGGACAATGCTGCGTTAGCAAAGTCTCCGAACTACAGGTGAAATGACTAAATACCCCTCTACATGTCGCCATATATTTAGAGAGGAAAACAGTATACTAACACCTCTCTAAATGACATCTACCATCCTTAGGCTTCTAGTCCAATGATCCATGACTTCCTGGAGTATTTCCGCTTTTCAAGGGAGCTACCCTAAAGCAAACATCCAAGTCATGTTTCTCAGGGCTCTGGACACTTTAGATCATTCAGACAACCACAAGGGGTGATATTGTATAGAAACTTTCTTGTACAAATCTATCTTAACTAACTTGTTACATATACCCAAAACACAAGTATATTGGTTCTACCATAGAACCTCAATTATAGAATATCAAAGTATATGCTTCCAACTTCATCAGACCACCAATTCATACTCAAGTCGTAGAGTACTAGTCCACGCTATAGCGGTAGTAGTCTAGGTTTCTACCATATAGTACTTTTAGAAACCACTACTATAGGTCCTATCCTACATATTCGAAATACGCTTATGTCATGAAGTGAGTGGACTACTCACTGGCTAAAGGTAAGCCATTCCCCATTTGGAATTCATAACATAATAACCTAAACATGATGAGATTCTCATTCCCATCAATAGATTAAGAACAAATGTTTATGTGTTTAAATAACCCATGATCTATACCTTACTGTGAAAGACCACCATTCACATGGATCACTTATTTAAATACAATGGGCCTGTTCCAAATGAAATTGTGCACAAATAAAAAATAAATTCACAAACGATTTCTAAAAATAAATTCTTTTATTAAAATATTCGATATTTACATCAGAAACCTAGTCTAAGAGGGCATACTATCCAACAGTCTCTGACTATTAGAAACATGATCGCACTAGATACGAGAAGGTTATTACTGAAGCCGATATAGACATATGGCACGAAGCAATGAGAGTTGAGATTGAATCTATGTACTTCAATCAGGTTTAGGATCTTGTAACTTCATCTAAAAGGATAAAACTCATTAGGTCTAAGTAAGTATACAAGAAGAAAAAAGGTGTAGATAGGAAGGTGGAAACCTTCAAAGCTAGGTTTGTGGTGAAAGAGTATATTTAGAAAAAAAGAATCAATTATGAGAAAATCTTTTCCCTGGTAGCCACGCTTAAGTCTATCCGCATCCTCCTTGCTATTGCACGTCACTTTGACTACGAGATATGGCAAATGGATATCAAGACGGCCTTTCTTAATAGCCATCTTAGCGAAGACATCTATATGTCCCTACCAAAGGGCTTTATTGCTAAAAGCTAGGAATATATGGTTTGTAAGCTTAAGAAGTCCATTTCTGGACTTAAACAAAGCATCACGAGCATGTAACATTCTTTTCGATGAAACTGTAAAGTCCTATAGTTTCTCTAAAAACGAGGATAAACTATGTGTGTATAGAAAATTGGAAGGCATAAATATGATTTTTCTTATATTGTATGTGAATGACATTCTATTCATTAGGAATAATGTAGGAACATTGTCATCTACTAAGGTTTGACTATCAAGTCAATTCAGTATGAAAGACTTAGGAGAAGTCAGTTACATTCTTGAGATTAAACTTATTAGAAATAGGAAGTAGAGAATGTTAGGTTTATCCCAAGCTACATATATTGACAAGACGTTGGCTAAGTTCAGCATGGACTCATGCTAGGAAGCACTAATCCCTTGCAAACATGGATTGTCTATTTCTTTAAAAGACTGTCCTAAGTCTCAAGAAGGAAAAGACAAGATAAGTAGGATTCCTTATGCTTCAGCTATAGGAATTCTCATATACGTCATGCTCTGTACTAGGTCAGATATCTACTTTACTGTAGATTTAGTCAGCAAATATTAGTCAAACCCCGAAGAGGTTCATTGGTACGCTGTAAAGCATATTCTCAACTACCTTAAAAGAACGAGAGATTATATGCTGGTTTACAGAGCTGATCACTTGATTCCTACAAGATACATAGACTCAGACTTTCAGGCGAATAAGGATGAAAGAAAATCTACTAGTAGATATATCTTCACTTTGTCTAGAAGAGTATTAAGCAATCTTGTATTGCTAACTCAATTATAGAAGCTAAGTATGTGGCAACTTCAGATGTATTCAAGGAAGCAGTTTGGCTCCGAAAGATCCTCATAGAACTTGGAGTCATGCCACAAATGGATAAGCCTATTACGTCGTATTGCAATAACACAAGCATGGTCTCATAATCTAAAGAACTAAGAAACCACAAGAAGTGGAAGTATATAGAAAGGAAGTACCACTTGATCCAAGAATTTATTCAGAGGCAAAAAGTTATGGTAGAACAAATAGCCTCAAAAAACAATCTAGTTGATCCATTCAACAAGCCTCAAGTTGAAAAAGTCTTCAACAGATATTCATACGCCATAGGGGTGGACACCTATGGTCATACATAGTCTTAGAGTACAAGTGGAAGATTGTTGAAATTTATACCCACTAAGACTATATTTTGATGTAGTTTTGATTAAATTAATAGAAGTTTTTATTCTCATAAATTATTTGTGTTTTTTCATTTTAATTTATGCACCATTTCACTGGAAAAGACCCATTATGTTTATGTTCATGATCCATATGAATGGAGGTCTTTCACAGTAAGGTATGGATCAAACTGTTGTTCTTAATCGGATGATGAGAATGGAAATATCATCATAATAAGGCAATTATGTTACAAATTCCAACTGGAGAATAGCTTACCTTTAGCCAATGAGTAGCCCTCTCGCTCCATAACATAAGTGTATTTCGAATACGTAGAACTAAACCTATAATAATGGTTTCTAAATGTACTATATAGTAGAAACCCAGTCTACTATTGCTACAACGTGGACTTATACCCTATGGTTTGAGTATGGATTGGTGGTCTGGTAAAGCTGGAAGCGTATACTTTGATGTGCTATAGTAGTTGAGGTCCAATATACTAGTATGTTGGGTATATATGACTAGTAAGTTAAAATAGACTTGTATAAGATAGCTTCTACACTATATTGCCCCTTGAGACTGTTCGAATAATCTAATAATCTAGGACCCTGAGGAACATGACATGGATATTTGCTTTAGGGTAACTCTCTTGGAAAGCAAAAACATTCTAGGAAGTCTTAGGTCATTCGACTAGAGATTTAAGGATGGTAGATGTCATTTAGAGAAGTGTTAGTATGCTATTCCTCTCTGGATGTACGACGTTGCATAGAGGGGTATATTCGTTATTACACTTGTAGGCCGGAGACTTTACTAACGCAGTATTGTCCTTGAGGTCAATATTTCCTTATGGTAATATTAGAAAATATTTAAAATACAAAATACGACTATTTCTATAGCATGGATATTTTGTTCATTTTAGTAGTTAATGCGATGTGTCTTTTGGTTCTCGGAATAACCCATAAGTCTTAATAGCTTTAGGATGAGGAGTTGGTCTTAAATAAGATAGATTTTATTTTATTCTGGTAGCCGAGTGATTTAATAGACTAGAACAAAATAAAATGTCCAAATAGAGAGTTAATTAATTAGTTTAGTGGGTAAATTTATTATTCAGGGCTTCCTAGTTTGAATAGGTGGGCCTAAACTAAAATAGTCTACAGTATTGGACTAGTTTATTTTGGTTGTAGAATTAATTTGGGCTATTTATTTAGTCCTAGTCAATATAATTAATTTGGCCCAATAGTGTAGAACAAGGGTCCAGTAGGCTAGGCTTGAGCTTGTTTAGCTTAGGGCTAACCGGCTTATCAGATGGTTGAAGGATGCATGTTAGTTCAGGATTTTCGAAACTAAAGAATGCTAGCTACAGGTCAGAGTTTGGATTGATTAGAACTCTTTAGCTTGGCTGCTAGTTTAGTTGTTGGAAAAATGTGAAAATACTATTTTCTTCATGAATGGAGATCAAGTGAGTAAATGATGCTAAAGAGAGATATGGAATTAACTAAGTGATATTTGTAAGCTATGATCAAAAAAGGAACAATGGAATAATATGTTTCAAGAAAATAGTTTCACAATGGAATTGTTGCATTGTTCTGTACCCAGCAGACGTATGTCATTTTTGAAATTGTGCAAAAAAAGACTCATAGGATTGAATTAAGTATTCTATGAGCATTTTGGCACAAATTTGCAGTGATTTGGATATGGGAACTGAAAGTTATGCTTAAAAAAAGAATATGTGCTAAAATATTAAAAATGCAAAATTTATTTGAATGAAGTGAATTCATGAGTTGATTTCAATTGCATTGATGGATAAATGAGAAGTTATGGAGACTTATGATGACCTTGTATCATGTTGAGAAGTTGACATGACGAAATAGACTTTAATTGTTGCAAGAACTACATTTCATTTCTAGTATGAAATGAAACAAGAAATTTAGTAGTTTCCTTCATATATATATATATATATATATATATATATATATATTGCTAAATATATAGACATATATATATGGATTGATCACTAATGTAGTATGTTCACTGTAAGAATTTGAGACGAGTTAAGGACTATTTACGTAGAGCTAAGCAATAGACTACGCAAGGTGAGTCCCCGTAAAATATTTTTATGGTAAATGCTAGTGAATTTGTTTTACTAAATAAAGCTTTGAAGATCCTTTTGGCTCTTTGAAAAAAGGTATAGATTTGCTAAGAAAGAAATGAAATTATTCTATACTAGAATTTGTGAGAAATATGGGTTTTCTGTTTTGGAATTATTTACCCTTGGTGATTAATTTTCGAAAGAAATATGAAAGGTTGATGAACCTTCGTGTTTCTTGAATCAACTTTGTTTCTTCTGAGTAAATTTATAGTTTTTCTAAACAAGTAAAAACCCTATTTCATGCTATGATTTACATGGGAAAATGAACCCTTATGATTTCAAATACCATTCAAAGATGATTATTTTCCTCAAGCATGAGAATGTGAATAATAGACCTTTTGGTTTTTCTGACAAAAGTTTGGTTTTTCTGAGTTATGAAATAACCAACTTTCTTGAAAGACTTTGGATTCTTTGTACATTGAATATTTTATTGTACAAGTAATCATGAAAATGAATTTTCTCATATATATGTCATATGCATTATATGGACACTTTACTCGCGCATATATATTCCATTTCATATTTGATGGCAAAGTTTGCAAATGTACAACTTCTTACTACAATAGAACAAGGAATTACTTCTAAAATACTCAAGCATCATAATTCATCAAATCCTTGAATTTAATTTCCTTTTTAGATTTAGAATTTAGGTTTATTAGAATGAAATTCTTTTTGGACTTGGGATAAATTGCATAATTTTTTGTAAATACCCTCAAGGAACATTTTATTATTGAATAAACTTCCTTTTGGCTACAGGTGTTTAGAAATTATTTAAATGACCATCAAGAAGCATTTTTTTTCGCGTGAAGAATTTTTTATCCTTCCACGCTTTTAATTTCAAGAACGATTCCGCGATAAGGAATTAGCATTTGAGAAATGATGTTTTTGGCCCTAAAATGGATTTTTCCTGGTATTCCTGCAGGAATTATGGTATTGTTTGGGGAACAATTTATTCCCTTAGGGAATGTAACATTGGCCTATTTGTATGTACCGATGAAGACGTTGAGTACTCAACAAGGGCTTTGATCATTGTACTGGCTTATATTAGAGATAGATGGCCCTGATAATTTAGCCTAATTCTAGTCGTTTAGCGTCTAGATTCGTCTTACTCCAAATGGGGGGATAGGACATTGAGATTAGCCATCCTAACTAGTCGTTTAGCGTCTGGCAATTGTCTTATGCCTACGGGCATATTACTTTTGGGTTGTTCACAATTGCTTGGTAGGGACATTTAGCATGTTCAATCCCTTGCTGCCTTGACGGTGATTGACGTCAAGATTAAGACCCCTAGACTTATGATGGCAAGTAAAAGATCTATAAGTACTAGGTGATGTACTTGTGTCACTCACCACTCCAGCGTGAACTGGTTGAGTATAAGGGCACAATCCTCACTCCAGTAAGACCGCGATAGCCGAAGGCGAAGCCTTGCGCAGGGCGACATTCTATTAAGAGAAGTCCCTATATTTTGGAAAATAGGGCAGGAATGGTAATTGAAACTCAGTTTTCTAGCTATGCCCGAATGGTAGGGCAAGGTTTCAATAAAAACCTATTTTCTCCAAACATGCCTGAGATATTGAACAATTGTTGAGTAAAACTTCCTCCACCCAATTGTATAGTTATTTTTAGTGGAAAAGCTTGCTAAATTTTTGTAGTGATTTTACAAGGACAAAACCTGATAAATCTTTTCCTCTGCTTGTTTTCATAAAAGCACTAGTACACACGGGATTTACTGAGTGATTTTCACTCACACATGTATTTTGTTCTATTTTCCTATGATCAGGAGCGAGGACTCAGCAGCACTGAAGACTGTATCATATTTTGAATCAATTGACGTTACGAGTTGTGCATATAATGTTGTATTGGTCGTGAATGAGTATATGTGCCTTGAGTTATATTCAATCTTGGGTTGTATGTTACAATATAAGTTATAAGTAGATTTTGTTGTATTGTTTCCTTTTTGTGTTGATAATTATAAGGACCCCTTGTCTAGGCTTCTGAACGTGGCAACCCCTAACGGTATTATACACTTCCGTTGTGCTTTCTATTAGGGGTGTTACAATCTATACCTGTGGGCATTAGATAATTCATCAAAATCTAATTTATCATCTTATTTCAATTAATCTTATTACAATAATAACCTCGCTATAAGGCCAGGTTACTATTAATAAATTAATTGTTACATTCTACATGTCATTGTTCAACCGCTTAACATTATGTGATTGAAATTTTATTATTGTATATGAAATGCTTAAGATGCTATGACTATTCCTAAGCACGTGATATAAATAATTCATCATAATGACATTCAACAATGCTTAACTAAATAGTCAACTTGACTTAATGTTGACAAATTAATATCGGTATACACATACAACAAAAGAGGTGCACCATATTTGCTTTGATAATTAATCACTAAAAAGAATTTCAAATCCAAAAACCTGAATTTAATAGAAGTTGAATTCACTCCTAGTTAAACCATGTTAACTAGGAATATCTCGACTAATAACAGTGAAATATCTGAGAACCATGGTAAATAGAAGTTGAATTCATGAATATGAATCCACTTACGAAATATTGAGCTCCTTGCTCGTGTTATAGGAGGGATGTTCTGCGCTGAAAGCAGTAAGACGAAGATGAGGATGATTCCATTATTGGTCACTAGGTTGGTGTCCATGCATTGCACGGGATAATTTTAGTAATTTTCTCAATTTTCTTGCATTCAAAAACAATTCAGATAAGAAGATAACTCTAATATTTAAAAGAGCAAAAAATTCAGATTACTCTGATTTAAAAAAAAAACCCAATTCATATAACAATGATATTTAAAAAAAAAAAAAACCTTCAAATTTTGGGAGGGATGAAATGTATAAATATAGAATAATACTTTTGGAGTTCCCAAAAAGATGAAAAATAAGAAATTAAAAAGAATATAATTCTAGGAGGTTCAAAAAAGCTAACATAATGATTAGTTTAATGAATTCAAATAAATCAAATGAATGTATTTTTTTTTTTTTTAAGGAAATGTCAAGAGTATATGATTTTCAGATTTTCATTTAGAAAATTAGGTCTTTAAATGTTCAAAACTAAAAAAAAATAAAAAAAGAATAGAGTAGTAATTTTGACTTTATCAGAAACCCTCTGTGACTTCGCATACCTTCAAACTTCAAATAAAAAGAAAAGGAAAAAAAGCATGTTCCAGTAAAAAAGTATTCTTTTACATTTCCAACCAAAAGATTAAAAAATATATATATTCTTTTAGATCTCTAACAGCTTTATTTCAAGTCACATTGATGATTGATCATGTACTGCGATTCTTTTTTTTTTTCTTAAATACATTTAAGAGGGAGAGTGCACATTAAAATTCAAAATATCTATTGTAAAAATAAAAACTTCATTTCTAAATGTAATATTAGTTTTTTAAATATTTTATTTATATTTTAGTATAGTATCTCAATTCTTTAAAATTTTAAACTGAATATTAAGAAAGTATTAAAATTTATAAAATTATAAACAAAAATTAATTTTCACTTATATTAATTTGTTAAAAATTAATATGATAAAAATTAAAATATTAAATAATTATTTATTTCTCTTCTTTTTGTCATTGGAAAACAAAAAATCGTATACAAAATATTGAAAACAATATAAAATTCAAAAGATTAAAACGGTTAAGTTAGTATAGAATATTGAAAATCAATTATATAATGATTGCATAGATTAATAAATATTTATAAAAATATTAAAATGAAAAAGATAAAACTGATAAAAGAATATGGTATATAATATTTTCAAAGAACAAAAGGAATAAGTACAAAATATTCCAACTTAGAATATTTTGAGGCAACATCCAAGTTTATAATGTCTAAGAAGAAAAGCATAGAATAATTGAGGCAATCTTTTTCCATATATAATGTCATGTTATAATTTTAAATGTTTCCAGCGACGCCTCGACAAAAACAAATGCAACCCCAATATGCCAGTTTTGCAAAATCTGAATCATAGAAACACCAAATTTACAAAGATGCATAGGTTTTTGCAAAAACTAATTAATTATATGTGAAATTGCAGTTACTGTCCTTCATGTTTGTGGCTATATCACTTATTACATCCCTAATTTATAAACGAAAAATATCTAATCCTTAAATGTCTTTAAAATTCAATCATACTAAATCATTTAATGAGATTTTTTTTTTCATTTTATAAAATATCTGTGCAAATGACATATACAAGTTGTAAAATTATATACCTCGACCTTGATAAGTTTATTTTTATTTTGATCATTCTTTTACTATAATAAATCAATTTAAATAAAAATATCCAACTAATAGTAAAATTAATTATTGTGGCAAAGAAAATGGACCAAATAAAAATGAACTTATAATGCTTTGAATTTTCTAAAAATGGGTTAATAGTGACGTGTGGGATCCCCGGAATATCTTGAAACCGGAGGGACTGAAGCTGCAAAAGTGGTGACTGATTCATAGTTGGGGGTAATTTGTAAAAGTCGTTTTCCATTTCCGAGGGGTGAATTTTCGTCCACTTTTCGTAGGAATTTCCGGAAAAAAGAATTATTTTTGAATAAAATTACGACAGTGGGACAGCTCTATCAAAATTTTCAATTTTCATGAAGTCGCATTCTATGAATGCGACCATATAAATATAGGTCGCATTCGGAATGCGACTAAATCCGACCAAATGTTTTTTTTTTTCAAAAAATGGAAATGTACATCGCATTAAGTTAATGAGACCTTGAAGGCCATTCTTCTCCTCTCCCGCTCCGCACCAAGGCTCCCTTCTTTTTTGCTCGATTCCACCGCGGGCAACCAAAAATTCCCCTTTGCTTCCTCCTCCTCTTCCTGTGAAGAAGTCACGGTTGCCAATGAGGTTGTTAACATTGTTGAAACAGCAAATCCGATGGAACCAGTTCTTGTAGAGGTAGTCCCCATTTCAACTCCTGAAATTGTTGCCTCCGTCCTTGAGGAGAAAAAGCACAACCTTGAATTGGGTTTCCGATTCTTCATATGGGCTGCCAAAAGAAAGTGTTTTCACAGCTGGGTTTCGCATAATTTAATTATTGACATGCTTATTAGAGGTGAATACGACAGTAGCAGTGGTTATCATGGATTTGATTTGTATTGAAAAATTCTCACGCGAGGTTAAAAAATGTGAGAATCCCGTAAGTTCGGATACATTTGTAGTGTTGATCTCGGTGATCTCAGAATATTGGAGCAGAAGAGGAGAAGACAAGCAAGAATGGACTTTCGAAGTGAGGCTGTTCATATAATGCGAGCTCCATGTCACATTATAGTAATGCGACCTTGATGTCCGTTTTAAAAAAAAAAAAAACATTTGACCGGATCTGGTCACATTCACCTATATTTATATGGTCGCATTCGTACAATCCCCACTAAAAACAGAAATTCTAATGGAGCCACCCTACTGTCATAATTCCATTCAAAAATAATCCCATTTTCTAGAAATTCCGCTTTTCTCAATTGTCGCTCTATGTTCAACTCACGTTTCAACAAAGACACAGCCACCCTCATACACATAGGAGACAACTACTCAGAAATATTCATTCACTTCTTCTTAGTCTAGAGATAGAAATAAAGTCACATAGAGACAGCTAAGAAGGAATACACTTCCAAGAAAGAAATAGAGAGAGAGTGAGAGAGAGAGAGAGAGAGAGAGAGAGAGAGAGAGAGAGAGAGAGAGAGAGAGAGAGAGAGAGCGAGAGAGAGAGAGAGAGAGGGAAAAGACCAAAACAAATCAGAGAGAGAGAGAGATAAAAGTCTTTTGTCATCTTTGTTCTAAACTGTGATATTTTGAGACAACCTTTGTGATTTGATTTCCCAGAGTTTTACTGGGTTTCGGTTGATTCATAGATTTTTTTTGCAATTAGGTTTTTTTCCTGAGATCTTAGGAGGTTAAGGGAATCTTCTGAGCGATTCTTGAATTTTGAAGAATCTCCCTATTCCATTGGCTTTTGTGTGTTTTTGAACTTATACAATAATTAAACGTGTTAACTTTTGAGAAGGCATGCAGTGCTAATTTGAGGGAAAGGTGGTTTGATGATGAATAGAAACGATGTTGACCGTACAGAGTTAGTTTATGATGTAATATGGCACTGGTAGTAGCGTTCACATATACAGTTAAGAAAGCCACTTACTCTACCAAAAGCTAGCTGTCAGGGATAGAGCTCAGAATCTACTTACTTTATCCACCATGCTTCACAGCACAACTTTGACTTGCCGGTTTAGGATTTCATCCCGTTGGCCTCAATAAGAGTCGAACCCGAAATGTGCCTGGCGTTAGATAGGCTCTGATGCCATTCAAGGAAGCCACTTACTCCACCAAAAACTAGCTGTCAGGGAGAGAGCTCAGAATCTACTTACTTTGTCGTGAGGCTTCACAGGTTCGCCTTTTCTCCACTGCATCCGCACTGCTTTCTTCTTTACATCCATGATAGAAAAATTTATTTGAAGAATATTTTTTGGGTTTGATTTTGTTTTTGGGCCTTCTGTTGATTTGTTATTGATTCGTGCAATTTGGCTATTAGTGTAGTAGAGAGAAGCTTTGAAGATGATGTCTAGAGGAGCATTCGGGTTGTAAGGGAAATTAGTTCTAGCCCTTGCTCCACACATTAGTCTCGCTACTTCATCGTAGGCTCATGTAGCATCGTTAGCAGACAATAGTGGAAATGAATTTCCCATGCGGTTTATGAAGGCCAAAGCAATGGAAATAGAAATGGTTTTCATGCCAAGTTCGAGAAGAGCATCATGGACATTGCAAATGGCCGCAATGAGAGTGGAAGGGGGATCAGGGATGAAATGCGATGAGATGGGTCACTGTTGACAGATATAGCTGAGATGTGGGAGTGGGGGTAGAAGGGTAGAACATGGTTATAGAACAACAGTGAAGCATGGCACCAATTAGCAGCAATTGAAGGTATAAGGTAGTTGGGAACGGAGAGCAGAAGCGAGATGTCGGAGTAAGAGAATGGTTGAATGGATGCCAGAGTTGAATAGAGAATACGAACGGCTTGGATCCGAAGGCGATGGAGAACTTTGACAACTTGTTCTGGCGGAGGTAGGTTGGAAGAGGATGGGTCATAGGTGACTCCTATGGTGGTAGATATAGTGATATTGAACTTGTATATCTTAATTACTGAAGTAATTATAATATATAGAGGAGATTACAAAAGTATAGGAGATAAAATAGCATACAATTACAACAACTAAAGATTAGAATATGAGGTGTGAACCTAATTTGTTACAGCTAAGAGATTGATCTCAAATAGAGTTCTTTACTCTGTTGACTTAGTCTTGACACGCCCCTGCAAGATGGAGGATCCATTGGAGACGCCAATCTTGGAACGAAGTTGAAGGAATTGAGAACGACTCAGAGCTTTCATGAGCATGTCTGCTAATTGGTCTTTGGAGCTGATATGCAATACACGCAAGGAGCCATTAGAGACCCGTTCACGAACAAAATGATAGTCAAGCGCCAAGTGCTTCATCTGGGAGTGATAAACTGGATTAACACACAAATACGTTGCACCCATATTATCACAGAATAAGTCTGGTGGTTGTGGAAGAGAAACACCCAATTCATGCAGAAGGTTTTGGACCAAAATAACCTCTGTTGCTGCATTTGAAAGTGCTTTATATTCAGCCTCCGTGGATGACCGAGAAACAGATTTTTGACTCGCCGATCGCCATGAGATGATATTAGAACCCAAGTATAAGACATATGATGTAGTTGAGCGACCATTGTCATGTGTACCACCCCAATCGGAATCGGAGAAGGCTTGAAGAGTTAAAGAAGAATTCCTCTTCAGAAATAGACCATGATGAATGGAGCCTTTTAAATATTGGAGGACTCGTTTTAAGGCCTGAAAATGCCGCTGAGTCGGAACATGCATAAATTGAGATAATTTGTTCACAGCAAATGAAACATCTGGACGAGTAATGGCTAAGTATTGCAAAGAACCAACAAGACGACGATAGGTAGTGGCCTCAACTGATGGAGAACCATCAACAAGAGGAAGAGGTTTAGAGGAACTCATAGGGGTAGCAACCTCCTTAGCACCAGCCATGTTAAACCGAGCAAGTAAATCAGCTATATGGGGATGTGGGGAAAGAAACAAACCTGATGAAGTAGAAATAACTTCAACACCCAAAAAACGATGCAAATAACCCAGATCTTTAATAGAAAATTGATTGCCCAACTGCCGAACAAATTTATCTAGGAATGGAGAATTATTACCCATGAGAACAATATCATCCACATACACAAGGAAAAGCACAACACCGTGATGATCATAAATGAACAAGGAAGCCTCAGCAAGAGATTTGCAAAAACCAAAAGCAAGCAAAAAATTTTGCAGCTCATTATACCAAGCTCGAGGCGCCTGTTTGAGACCATACAGAGCCTTGCGAAGTTTGCAGATATGACGTGGATATTGGGGGTGAAGATATCTAGGAGGATGAAACATGTAGACATCCTCATGCAATGTGCCATTCAAAAATGCATTATTAACGTCCAATTGATGTAAAGGCCAATTTTTAGACAAGGCAAGGCAGAGAACAATTCTGATGGTCACAGGCTTTGTAATAGGACTAAAGGTCTCAAAATAATTTTGCCCAGGTTGTTGTAGAAATCCCTTTGCAACAAGTCGAGCTTTGTACTTAGCGATAGATCCATCAGAGTTGCGTTTGACATGGAAAACCCACTTGCAACTAATCGGGGCATGAGAGGATCCGGGAATTAAGTCCCATGTACCATTCCGGAGTAAGGCATTAAATTCAGCAACCATTGCATTTCGCCAAAAAGGGTCTTTGATCGCCTGTGTGACAATGGTAGGTTCAAGGGCAGTAGGTAAAGGGTGTTTGGTGGTGAGGTTGACATATTTATCATTGTAGTATCTGGAATTGGGCTTTTGCACAGGGGTTGGATAGGAGGAGACAGGTTGAGGATGAGCTGGTTGTGGAGGAGAAATAGGTGGAGAAGAGTTGGAGGTGATAGATGGTGTAGGAGAGGGTAAGGGAGAGGGAATACTAATAAAGGAAGAGGAGTCAGCAGTGTGTGGAATGGATTGCAAAGGAGAAGATGGATGAGGGTGAGGGAAGGGAGATTCTTGAGTAGGAACAAGTGGCGGAGTGGCATCGGGTGGGAAGGTCTCAACAATGGAGGATGGACCATTTGCTGGTGGAGAACCTACAAGAAAAGCATCTCGAATACGAGAAGGGGACATATCAGAGTTATTGCAACCTTGATGAGGGAAGACATTTTCGATAAATTTGACATGACGAGAGAAATACACACGATTAGTGGAACGATCGAGACATTTATAGGCAGATTGAGATGTGGAGTAACCCAGAAAAATGCAAGACTTGGACTGGGGCTGAAGTTTAGACGTAGTATATGGTCGTAACCAAGGAAAACAGAGACATCCAAAAGGTTTCAGACGCTGATAATTTGGAGATCGTTTAAAAAGCATTTCAAATGCAGTTTTAAAAGACAACACTGTGGAAGGAAGTCGATTGATAATATAAACAGCAGTCTGAAAAGCTTGAGACCAAAAATGTAATGGAAGAGAGGCAAAATGTAACAAGTAAAGACCAGTTTCCACGACATGTCTATGGCGGTGTTCTGCAGTACCATTGTGCTCAGGGGTATGTGGAGCTGTGGTGAAATGCGAAATTCCACAAGAATTAAAAATTGGAAGAAGCTTTAGGTACTCCCCTCCATTATCTGAGAAAACAGAAATAATTTTGGTTTGAAAACAATGTTTTACCAGCCGTTTAAATTGAGGGAACAAAGTAAATGTATCAGATTTTTTCTTCATAGGGTATAACCAAATATATTTAGTAAAATGATCAACAAAGATAATATAATATTCATAGCCATCAATAGATTTTTTTGTAGGATCCCAAACATCAGTATAGACCAGTTCTAAAGGCTGTGTGCTGACAAGAGAATTGTGACAAAAGGAGAGTTTTTTACTTTTATTAATAGAGCAAGAGGTACAATGAAAATCAGAAGTCGACAGAGATGTGGAAACTAAGCCATTGTTCTTTAGAACAGTACTAAGAACTTTGTTGGAAGGATGACCCAGTTTGTGATGCCATGCAGATAAGGACGCTGTGGTGATGGTATTGATTTGAGGCTAACATGGAAAGGTTGTGCAATAAACATCATCAGTGTTCTCTCCCCGTATTAGAGGTGCTCCCGTGCGAAGATCCTTCACAAGAAAATGAGATGAGAAAAATGAGGGAGACGAAACAGGGGAGCATGCACTGGTTACAGGAAAAAAAACAGAGAAAAATAAAACCAAGCCTTAGAGGCCATACGGAAGCGTGAAGATCATAAATTTGCGCTCCTTAACCCTTCTAGGTTGAGTAGGAGTGGATTGAACGACTGGAATCGCCTCGCTTCGCCCACTTGAAGAAGCTTCCGGTTGAACACCCGCTAGCCTTTTACTTCGCCTTATTTGCATCAACGCCAAGCTTTTTAGATCTCGAAATATTCCTCTGCCTAACCTCTAGTCGGTGAATACTATGGTGAAGAGGAATGGTCTCAATTCTCCTTGGTGCACTTGCTATTGGTTAGCAAAGAAACAAGGAAAAACAACAGAAGAGGGTGGCGTGAGAGAGAGGAGAGAAAAGCTACGTGATGCTTCTTAGGCTTAGGAGGATTAGGGTTTTCATCTACCAGACACTAGTTTTATTGGTTAGCCAAAACTAGGTTTCTCAATATTTGATAAACATATCCTCGGGATTTCAAAACACCCGGATGTTATCCTGAGAATTAGTTTGGCCTAACCCTAAACTCCTCTTAACCGTATCTGGAAAAAACCCTAAGGTCCAAGCTATTGGGCCGGAAAAATATTTATTATTTTCCTTGGACCTAAAAAGCCCAAAATAATAAACATTAATTATTTATTTCCTGGGCTTACATAAATAACCCAATAAATAATTAATGAGCCCAGATGAACCAAAATAATTAATCTTTAATTATTTATTTCTTGGGCCTATATAAATAACCCAATAAATAATTAAACATTAATTATTTCCCCTAATTTAAGCATAGGTTAATTTCTTAATTATTCATACTGGACCTAGGCCCTGAATAATTAATTAACCAATTAAACTAGATAATTAATTTCTCTCAACTCCTATTTTAATTAATTTATTTATTTTATTTCAGTCCAAAAATAAATTAGACTTCCTGAATAAAATAAAATAAAATAAAATAAAATAAAATAAAATAAAATCCTCTTCAACTGAGATAAATTCCTCAACCCAAAATTAGTTAGGACTTACGGGCTATTCCGAGGACCAAAAAGACACATCGCCTTGGCTGCTAAAATGACCAAAATACCCCTGCTATATAAATAGCTGTATTTTGCATTTTAAATATTTCCTAATAACACCATAAGGAAATATTGACCCCAAGGACAATGCTGCATTAGCAAAGTCTCCGACATACAGGTGAAATGACTAAAATACCCCTCTACACATCGCCGTACATTTAGAGAGGAAGAAGTGTACTAACACCCCTCTAAATGACATCTACCATCCTTCGGCTTCTAATCCAATGATCCACGACTTCCTGGAGTGTTTCCGCTTTCCAAGGGAGCTACCATAAAGCAAATATCCAAGTCATGTTTCCTAGGGCCCTGGACATTTTAGACCATTTGAACAACCACATGGGGTGATATAGTGCAGAAACTATCTTGTACAAGTCTATCTTAACTAATTAGTCACACATGCCCAACATGCAAGTATATTGACCCTACGATAGAACCTCAACTATAGCAAATCAAAGTATATGCTTCCAGCTTCACCAGACCACCAACTCATACTCAAGTCGTAGAGTACTAGTCCACGCTGTAGCAGTAGTAGTTTAGGTTTCTATCATATAGTACTTTTAGAAACCACTACTACAGGTCCTGTCCTACGTATTCAAAATACGCTTATGTCATGAAGTGAGTGGACTACTTACTGGCTAAAGGTAAGCCATTCCCCATTTGGAATTCATAACATAATAACCTAAACATGATGAGATTCCCAGTCTCATCAATAGGTGAAGAACAAATGCTTATGTGTTAAATAACCCGTAATCCATACCTTACTGTGAAAGACCACCATTCACATGGATCATTTATTTAAACACAATGGGTCTATTCCAAACAAAAATCGTGCACAAACAAATAGTAAATTCACAAACAATTTCTAAAAATAAATTCTTTTATTAAAATATTCAATTTTACATCAGAAACATAGTCTAAGAGGGCATACAATCCAACAAAAAATTCAACAGAAACTGGGTTAGATTTACACAATTTTGCTATGGAAATCAGATTTTTTTGCAGACGTGGAACACACAAAACATTGGATAATTTAATTGGCTTATAAGGCGTATGGATGTGTGTGTAACCAGTGTGAGAGATAGAAAGACCTGTACCATCACCCAAAAATATTTCATTTGGACCACTATAGTCAAAATAAGATTGTAAAGCAGACAAATTCGATGTCGCATGATGGGATGCACTACTGTCAAATAGCCAATGTTGTTGTGACCCAGCTGGAGAACTTGTCGAAGTAGTGACATTGGCTATTGGACTCGGAAATGTAGGTGAAGGTTAAGTAGTAACTGAAATGTTGTTCTCTTTCAAGAATCTAGCAAGCTTTCTGCAATCAGGTGTAGTATGACCTGCAATTTCACAAAATTGACAAAATAAATCTGATCGAAATGATCGTTGACTGTTTTGATTTTGATGAGAATAATTTCCACCAGCACCACTGCATGATCTACGAAAAGTAGAATGAGAATTGTATCCTTGAGCTAGTCTGTTGAATTGGTGTGCCTTGGAATGGTGTTTCTGAGCGACATTAGCTGTGGCAAGAATAGGAGGAGAGGTGGAGCCTTTGTCGTTCAATGTTCTTTCAAAATCAGTTAGCTTCTCAAATAATTCTGCAAAGTCCATGGAAGATTCACGAACTTTGATAGCCGCAACAATAGGATTGTACTCATCCCCTAACTGAGTGATCACATGGACAATAAGATCTTCGTCACTTATTGGATGTTGAGTAAGAGCCAATTCATCTACAAAAGATCGCATCTCATTAAGAAATTCAGCAACTGGTTTGGTTCCCTTCAGAGTTTGAGTGAGCTTGGTTTTGAGAGAAATGATTCTAGACCGAGAAGAATTTACATAGCTATGAAGTAGTCTCTCCCAAGCTTCTTTGGAGGATGCAGCTGACGAGATAATTGGTTGGATGCTTTCAGAACAGCTACCAAGAATGGCACTGATAAGAATCTGATCTTGTCGATACCAAAGAGTGTAGTTTGGATTAATATTGTGTTTCTCGCTATCGAGAAACTGAGATGGTAGAGCCAGAGTACCATCGATGTGTCCTAGCAGGTTGAAGCTAATAAGAGTTGATTGAATCTGTCTTCTCCAAATAGGAAAATTGGGAAGTGAGTTTGATAGAAAAGTTGGTTGGTGCGTTTAGTTGCACGATTGGTGCTGAGTTAGCAATAGTCATGGTTTGCAAAGAAGAAAAGGATTGAAAAAAAACTCGTTGAAGTGTTTGAAGGCTCTGATACCATATAGTGATATTGAACTTGTATATCTTAATGAAGTGATTACAATATATAGAAGAGATTACAGAAGTATAGAAGATAAAACAACATACAATTACAACAACTGAAGATTAGAATATGAGGTGTGAATCTAATCTGTTATAGCTAGGAGATTGATCTCAAATAGAGTTCTTTACTCTGTTGACTTAGTCTTGACAGGAGATTCAGTGATGTCGAAGGTGAAAATAGCTAACAAAGTTAGGAGGATGCTGAACTTGGCAGGCATTTTCTGTTGATTAGCCCCTTGGAAGAAAAGCTATGAGACAGGGAGTGAAAGGACGGAGGTTTTAGCTCTGTTAGAATTATGGACATGTAGTAGTTTCACGTCATCAGCAAACAGACCAACGTAAAGTATAGGATGCATGACCAACGTAAAGTATGCACATCCTGTTTTGTTACCAGAATCTCGGCTGAGAAGTACCACTTGTCTATTCAATACCAATGATATAGCTGCTATATTATATAGCATAATGATTAGTTCTATCTTATCTGAATTCATTGAATTCAAATAACTTTGATTAGTTCTATAATCCTAATATTAAAAAAAAAAAACCTTCAAATTTTTTCACTAAAAAAAAAAAGCTCTAAAAAAATTTTAAATTCACAATGGCAATGGTAATGCAGGAGAGTGTCAAATGTTATAACAGGAGGTTTTCGCAACTCCTATTATATAGAGAGGGAGATTTCTGATTAATCCTCATTCTCAGAGTATGGCAGTCGGCGTTTGAGGAGATGATCTGATGCATTTATATAGCTGTTTTGTTCTAATCTCCGACACGTTTTTCCGTGTGAGAACAAATATGAAGGTGCAAGATTTTTAAAGTATTAGTTAGGATATGCTTTGACCAAATCCTTCGTATGTTGGGAACAAATATGAAAATTGATTCGTGAGAAACGTCTGAATGGTTGGTGAGAATAGTCTTTAATGCATCTCTATTTTGCAACAATACACGACTTGAGAAATTATTTAAAAAGAATTAACAAGATTTTCATGCTAAATCGAGAAGGAAAGATTTCATCACAGATTGAAGGTTGTAAGCTTCAAACATTCTGAATTTGTTAGAAAGTTGTAGCTGGAATTAACAATGATGAATATTAGATGTCATTAACAATGATGAATACTCTTTTATGTTTCCTTTCTTTTTGGGTTAAGCACTTTGGAGGTACACTTTGCACTTTGATTTTTTTTTTTTATGAGAAGAATAATTTAAATTCTAAAATTCTTTTCGTTCCAAATTATCTGTCTATTTTAACCGATTATGCGAGCATTAAAAAAAGAAAAATTTTTAATTAATTAAACATTATCTTTTTTTAATTAATTAAACATTATCTTCTATTTTTACATTTAAAATTCAATGATAAGTATCTCTCTTTATATTAAGAAGTACACAAAAGTAAAACTTTGATATAACTCGCAATTACTTTTCTCACATAAGTATTTAATTCTTGTTAGAAAATGAGTCAAAATATTGCTGAATATTTAATTCTCTCTCTATATTGCTATTGATGTTTTTTGAGAATTAATAAGATGAGTATGAATAACAGAACTTGTAAAATAATTTTTTACTATATTTTAATATGTTTGAGAAAAAGAATATTATTAAATAGGAGTAAATTTAAAATATTAAATTTTAATTTCCTAAATAGACGAATAATTTGAGATAAAAATTAAGTTAGATGGTGGATTGATAATTTGGGATGGAGGGAGTAGTTTTAAGCAAAGGAAACATTCACCATTGAAGCTATTTTTGGTTGTGGATACTTTTGAATCTCTTGTCTGCAGGTTCATAGCTGGAGGTAGAGTTTTGAAAATAAGTGATGGCTCCCCCTGTAATTTTGTGTCGTGCTGTTTTGTCCAATAGATTAGGTGCGGATGATGAAATTGTCGATTCTTCTGCCAATATAAATGACTAAACTAAAAAAATGTTGACCTTTCCAATTATGGCACGTTTGTTATTCATAAATTGGCTCATATATTTTAGTGAAAACGTATTTCTCAATACAGTTTTTAATATTTGTTTTGAAAAATTTTTCTTCAATTATTTACCATTTTATAACAACAATCTGTATTTTTTTTTTCAAATTTTCTTTTTTATTTATTATTATTTTAATTTGACAATTACATATTTTTAAATTGGGCAATAACGTAATTGATTTTCAATTTTTCATATTAACTTCACTTTGATGTACCCGGTTAATATGTACCCGGGCCTGTACAGGCCCCATCACACCCTGAGAATTGGAAGTAATTAATTAATACTTTAATTTTAATCAATTTAAAAAAGGATAAATTAATGTTATTCTCTTAAGATTTTATAAATTTTAATAATTTTTTAATTCACATAAAATTTTCAAAAAGTAACAGGAGAGAGTATATTCTCTCCAATTCAACCATTCATGATGGAATAAAGGTATTGACTATTTGGCTCACGAAAAGGCTGCTTTTTTGTTTGTGAAATGCCATTTCAAGGTTTCACTTAAACTTCATATATGGATTTCAAACTCAATCTTGCTCGACTTACCACCAACTTACGAGGATGTTTGCAATTGAACCTTATGTAGTTATCGTGATTGATATTGTTAGCACGTTATTTGTTGCATTTTTTTTATTATAATAACTAAGCAGTGTTCAGTATGTGAATACTAAGAATTAACGAGGAAATTTAGAAGAAAAATCAAGGGGTAAACTTTTGAAGGAGAACGGCCTCAATAAACCTTAAATTCAGAATGCACACAGTTTTGTATCAATGATGGAGTTGAGGGGGGCAGGTCCCCTTAAAATTGTCATAAATTTTGTATTTGTCTTTAATAAATTAAAAATTTTTAAAATATTTTTTTAAAATTTACTTTTTTCTCTCTTAATTTTTAAAATATTATAATATTATCGTGTAATATATTTTTTTATATATCATGCCTCTTGGACCTTAAGTTAATGGTTTTGTCCCTGTATAAGATAAATCGGTTGACATTTGCAATTTTCTTCATAATTAATGGAATGGCGTAAAAAGGGATGTGATAAATTTATGGTCAAATTTCGAATTGGTGGTTCAGAATGTTCCCGCCAATTCCGACCTTTGAACAGACTAATTACACAAGAATAAATAAACCAGTAGATAAGCTGTAACCACTTCCTTCGTATATAATGCGCATGGACTTTGTACTCTATTTTTAGTGTCAGTGTGGGATAACGAAAGGATTTATTACTATATTCATTTCACGATATAAGTCATTTTAAATTTATATACAAAAATTAAAAGATTAAAAATTTTAAAACTAAATTTTTAAAAATATTCTTAAATAAGTTTTTGCCTACTTTGGTAATTGAAAAGAGTTGAATCATAATTAATGAAAAGAAAGTTATTGCAAAGAGGAATAAAGATGAAAAAAATAATAAATTTTATAAAACAATTTATATTGTGAAAAAAATTTCAAATTTATAACCACTTGATTACAGGAGAATGGTGCTTTGTGTGTTGTGTGAGGATCTACAAACGATAATAATGTTCCTGAGGGATCTAAAAATCACAAATGATTTATGAGGCAAATTACACCGTCTAACATACATATTTTAATACAATTCCACATCGTGAGTCTGGCTGACCTCTCATCTCAGCAGTGCTCCCTCTCCTCACTAGGGTTTCATCTGGTTAACAACATCCTGGCGTGCATTGCGGCAAACCGGCAAACAACATCGACATGGAGGAGCAGGCTGAGTTATTGGTCCAAATTGCTGCTTATATTCTAAAAAGGATATCAATTTAACAAATGACATACAAATTAAAGAATTGTTACAACTTATATAATTATAACAGAAAAAATTATTATATTCATAAAGAAAAGTAAATATTCATTAATTAAATTAGAAATACACATATATTTAATAAGTTAAATATTTATTGAGTAGTTAAATGAGGTAAATTAAGAATATACGTAATAAATGCATTCTGGATTTGTAAAATTGAGAAGTATTCTGATACAACAAAAATAAAAATTTTTGACTTCTTTTTTAAGGATGAAAAGAGTAATAATCTGCAATTATGAAAAGGCTGACACATATTATATGTTGCACTCACCAGATAAGCTTCTTGCAGGCATGGCTGGAGGAATGAACGGAGCCAAAATTAAGAAGAGATAGAGGAGGACGACCATTCCCTTGTTGGACATGTTCTCTCTCGAGTCTAATATGTGGTTGAATATATATGGAGATTGAGTCCATTTATATAACGGCTTATTCTGGGCGAAGCAGGAAAAGAGGGAAGGGCAACTTCTTGGTAAGTTCTAGTTCCAATTTCAACGTAGAAAGAAGCTACATTGGCAATCATTTTTTATTCTACAAGAAACTTTATTAAGGTACGTCAGACGAGTAAATTCTTAACGTTCTTCTAAAGCTTTGAATTAAAATAGAGCATTAACTTCCAAACAGTCGATTGATAAATTTCCGGCCCCTCAAGAGAAACAGAACCAAAATACAATTTCCATGAAATTACAAAGTTTTAATATGATGTTAACACTTCACAAAATAATTACTCATTCTGTCCCAAATTATCAGTCCACTTTCTAACTTAATCTTTGTCCCAAATTATTTGTCCCTTTATGAAATCAAGACTTAATATTTCAAATTTATCCATATTTAATAATATTTTATTTTCTAAATATATTAAAATATAGTCAAAAACTCATTTGACGAGTTTTGCTATTCATGCTCATCTTTTTAATTCTCAAGAAATACTAATAGTAACATGGAGGGAGAATTAAATACTCAGCAATACTTTGACTCATTTTCTAACAATAATTAAATACTTAAGAGAGAAAAGTAATTTAGAATTATATCAAAAATTTAAAATTTGTATACTTTTTAATATAAAGAAAGATACTTATCATTAAATTTTAATGATAAAATGGAAGAGAGTGTTAAACTAATTAAAAATTTTATTTTTCTTAATCCCGCATAGTCAATTAAAGTTTACAGATATTTTGGAATGAGGAGTACAAGAAACTGTTAAACCTCGACATTTAGTCATCGATCCCCCACCACATGATTTCTTCAACGGAACTTAATTGCATGTGAACTACCCCCTTTGATTTCCAACGCAGATCTAGCAAAAACCGTGTGTCAATTGAAGATTAATTAGTAGAGATTGATGTGGAAATGTGGAAGATAAATAATGCGAGGAAGAGACCGGCATTCCATCTTTCCATGAAAAACTAATGATAAAAAAATAAAATTAAAACATCATGAGGTCTTTTTCAATAGCCTTCTAACTGAATAATTGCCCTTTCCAAGTGAAAATAAATATTGAAATTAACATTATTGAAAATGAAGCTAGAGCTACATTTCCATACTATATTCTTTACTTTTCAAGAATTAAAAGTACTTCAACGATTTATTTATTTATTATTTCCTTTGAGAGCTTACAACAGGGGCTATACTATTGGTTGAGATTACACACTCAGTGAAGTGTAAATACCATTATACTAAATAATTAAGTATTATTTTTATTATAGATGAAAATACACTTTACATTTGAAAGTGATATCCAACCTCCAACAAACAAGTTTAAAAGCCTTATATCTTCCTGCTCGAATAAGGCCTCATTGGCATCATTTTGAAGTCAGTTTGTGCAACAATGTCAGTCTAATAACAGGGATAAGAAAGTGGCATTGTTAGTTAAAAACACTCACTAATATGCTATGGATTTTGAGTTTAATTCACACCTTTTTCTTTTGATATATATATATATATATATATATATATATATATATATATATATATATTTATTTATTATATGTACACTAAGAGAGAGAGAGGGGCAGGGATCGGGAAGCATAATAATTTAAATATCAAGAAAGAGGTTACCCAGGTCAAAAAATTATGCAAACGACAATTCCAATAATTTTACCATATATGTATATAGTTTTTCAATATTAGATGAAAAGTTCTAATATTCAAATTAAAATTTTCATTTAATTTTTCCTACATAAATTGTTGTAATGTACGACACTCGATTATTTAATTTCTTTTATTCCTGATGCATGACTATGTGCATATGCTAGTGTATAGGAAAAAGTCTCAACATATATATGAGCAAGTATATCCATCGTATAGTATAGAGTTTAGTTGACAAATATTAAAGATCTTTATGGAAGCGACAAGTGCTTTTACTAGGCTATTGTTTCATTGTTTAGCTAATCAATCATATATGCAAAATTGACGAATAATCTAGGGAATAGCCAACACCAGTACACAAGGCCTCACCCAAAATCACCAAGTCCAAAAAATGAGAATAAGAGATAAGTAATGCAATTAAATGGAGTTCCCCAAGATCAAGTCAAGTCTCAATTAACTAAATTAGCTCATTAACAACCTAAATTGGGCACCATCAAGTAGCATTGACAGTTGGGTCCGCCCGCACGGTTTCGAGTTGAGCCCGAGGACCGGCCCGCGGGGTGTGCCGGCCGGTCCCAAAGGGAGGCGGGCCAGTCCATGCCTGTCCCTGGGACCGGCACAGCCCGGGCCCTTGGCCCATGAGGCCCGCGGGCCGGCCCATGGGCTTATTCTCTTTTTTTTCCTACTTAATTCGATTAAAAATTTTGATATTCAATTGTTTTGTAATTTTTTTATTATTACTTAAATAACATGATTTTTTAAAATTATAAAAAAGTCACCTTGAAGTGGTGGGGGTTTGGCTTGGACCTCCTACTTGTTTTATTAATTAATAAAATAAAGATTACATCAAATGGAGACTTGATGCCTAAACCTATTAAAAATATTACAATGATAAAAATTTAAAAATAGAATAAATATCCTAAAAATGAAATTAAATACATAATATTACTTATTCTAAATTCTTAATTACAAGAATACTAAACTAACTACTTAGCTCACCCAATTCATCATCTGAGTCATCATCAATAATCCACGAATTAGTTATCATATCTTCGGCTGCGAACCAACTACTACAACACATTAACATCTTCAAAGTATAAGGAGCCAATCGAGATATTCTTTCGTCGATTGTTTGAGCGCTTTCACTGAAGACGCTTTCCAATGGCGCTGTAGAGATTGGTGGTGTCAAAAGATCACGTGCCATTTTAGATAAAATGGGGTATTGATTTACATGAGCCTTCCACCAACTACAAATATCAAAATGTTGATCCTCATTTTCTACCAAGGGTTGCATCTCATAAATTGACATCTCGTTGTAGGTGGTAGATGATCTTTTTTGACATTTCATAATATCTCATAGATTAAATACTGATGAAATTGAAGAGGTAGATTTTCGTGGTGGTTGAAAGTGACTACTAGATAATGATGAACCTTACCTACTTAAAGGTAAACTAGGAGAACCAAAACAAAAAGACTCAAACTCATAAAAATTATACATATTAGATAGAGCTTTAGCCATTTTATCTTTTATATCATTTATCATACATTTCTTAAGTATTTGAGATTCATTAAAATCTAATGTTTCATATAAATATTCAATAATACTATGAAATCCGACTGTTTTTACTCGAGGATCCACACACAAATGCCAAACAATATAAAATAGAAATATCTTCATAATATTTTTTATATTTTTCAAACATACTTCTCATAAAATAACCATATTGGGGATCATCCATATACTCACAAAAAATATGTGCTACCTTAGCAAGTGTTGGAAGAATATGATGAGTAGTGGGATAATAAGATCTCGATAAAAGTTTAGTGACTTCTTTGAAAGTAAATAAAAATGTTGAAAGTGCAATTGGCTTCTTTGAAGTAAATAAAAATGTTGAAAGTGCAATACAATTTTTAAATGAGTTTCAGTTAGTTGAGGTTGAGAATTGTTACTATTACAAAATTCAATAAGTTGGTTTTGAAAATGTATAACACTTTCAAACATATCTAAAGTTGAGTTCCCTCTAGTTTTACAATCTAATCTAAATTTTTTAAAAGATACACATTATACTCGGCATAATGCCTTAAAATTTTGTTGCCTAGTTGAGGAAGTTTTAATAAATAAAATAACATTTCTAATTATATTAACAATATCACCAACATATTTATATCCTTCCTTAACACACAAATTAAGTATATGACCAACACACCTAGTATGAAATAAAATACCATCTAACATAGGATATATTCATAGTATTTTTCAAAATTGCTATGGCGGAATCATTATTTGAAGCATTATCTAAAGAAATAGAAATGATTTTATTTAAAATCCTATATTCACGACATGTTGGAGTAATCATTCTAGCTATATTACTACTTACATGAGGATATTCAAATAATTTAAAACAAATTCTTTTTTGTACTAACCAATCATGATCTATCCAATGACATGTAATGTACAAATAAAACTCATTAGTAATTGCAGTCCAATCATTACAAGTAAAAGCAAATTTCCAATTACAAGAATCAAACATAGCAATTATATACTCTTTCATTTCTTTATGTATCTTTATTATATCATTTTTAACGTTATTCTAGGAATTGTTTTCTATGCTTGTTGACAATTATTTTACATATATTGTTCATAATGTGGATTTTCTGCAAAATTGAAAGGTAATTTAGTTTGAACAATTATTTTAGCAAATCCAATTCTATTTTTTCTATGATCATATTGAAAATTACCAATAATTTGACCTCATTTAGTATGCATTTATTGTTGTTTAAGTAGATTTTCTAACCAATCATTATGTGACCTTTTCATATGTCTAACTAATATTCCCGTCCATCCTCCTTTCTTATGTGCATATACCACCCTACAAATTTTACACAGTGCCCTATCATTATCATTATCCTTTTCAAAAAGATTCCAAACCATAGATGTTTTTGCTTTAGCTATAACATCCGCTGTTTCAACATCATCCTCACCTATATTAGATTGATCAGGATTACTAGTTGGAGGTGGTTGTGATTGTAAAACACTAATACTAGGCCTACTAGGGCCTTCAATCTTTATTACTTATTTCATTATTTATTAAATTCAAGGCTAGATCTATATTGAAATTAAAATGTGCAGATGATTGTGATGAAGAAAAATGATGATATTGATTTGGATCCATTATTTCTAAAAAAAAAAAAAAGCAATCAAAATTCAAATAAAAGTTTTAAAAATAAAATAAAGTATTAACAAATAATGAAATAAGAGAATTGAAAAATATAAATAACAAATTAACTTAAAAATTAAACAAATAACTAAAATAGATAAACAATTAATAAAGCTAAAAAATAAGAATGTAAGATTAAGAAATACTAACTAATTAATGACTAAGAATGACAACACTTTGTGGAGCTTTACTTCTTTTATCCACTATTCCGCCACTCAATAATCTTTCAAAATATGAAGACTTCTTGAAGAATTGAAAAAGTATAATACAAAAATAAAATCTATTCTAACACTTTTGTAGAGAAAATAAGAGAGTTTGAGAGAATTAGGGAGTGTTTGATGAGTTTTAGGGTGAATTAGGGGGTATTTATAGAGTTTTGGGGGTTAGGATGGAGTATATTACCTTTAGGGACTAAAATGTAAATAAAAAAAATTATTTCAACAGTTTAAGGGGTTGAAATGTAAAAAAAAATAAAAAAATGAGAGAGCCGTTGGTTCAACGACTCTCTCATGCAGGCCGCCTTGCCGGGCGCGGCTCGGGTTTCTACCTCTGGCCCGGACCAGATCGGGACCTAGGACCAACCAGGTGAACAGTGGCCAGTTCAGCCACTAGTCCGGTCGGACACGCCAACCCGGCGGGCCGAACCGGCCCACTGGCTAATGTTAGCAGCTGGGTAATCTCATACAAGATCCACTATCTTTCTAGTTATGAGTCCCCTGTCCTTATGCTAATTAATGGGTATTTCTATTTCATTAATTAAATCCAGGGGTTATTAAAATCAATTACCAATCTAATATGGGGGAAATGGTATCCTTCTCTCTAGGCAACCCATAACCTGACATTCACCTAGTACTGATCCCTCAACCCCTCTCTTGAGTTAATTGAGGGAAAACACATGAAGTAAAGCAACCAATCAAGCCTCTAAATCCTAATCCTATCTCTCGAATTCATCATGACAATTAAAACAATCAATCAAAATGAACAATGCAATTCTAGTGATTGAATACCCAAAAATAGATTGCAAAAAACCAAAAAAGAAATTAAAATTTAACAAAATAAGGGCTCAAAGCTTTAAATACATTATAAATCCATAACATCCCAAAAAAACAAAATAAGAATAAAAGTGAAAAGAGAGTAAAACTCTTAGACAAGTTTGCTTCTTTCTTCTTCTTGCAACTCCCTCTTGAAATTTCTCATCTTCACTTCAATAGAAGCTGGGATCCTCCATTGGAATGTTCTCTTGGTGTGTCTAGGATTTTTGTAGGCTCTTACCTTTCTCCATATCGTGCTTGAAAAGGTAGAATGATAGGTATTTATAGTGAAGCTAAAAAACACTTAAAATCTATAGAACGGTGATAATTTGCGATGTGACCGGGCTCCTATTGTAATGTCTGCCCAGCACCTATTCAGACATTTTTCTTGAAATTCTTATATTCCTGCTCGTAACTAGTGCCTATTGCTTGCTTCTTCCAGTGCCAGTTTCTCTTAGTGCTTTGGCTCCTAAACCCTCTGTCAGAAATTGGCGTCTCTTCAGTGCTTAAACCCTCGCCTGTTGACTCAAGGAATCGGTGCTTGTATAGCTCCTAACTAGCTCCTATTTTAATTTAAGAGTTGGATCTAAGGTTTTGTTGAGAATCAACACCCATTTTGAGCACCATCAGACACCATTTTAATACCTTTTTACTCTATTTTTCCTTGTTCCTCCAATCCATCTACTACTTTTATATTCTACACAGAATAAGACAAAGAAAAGGGAAATGAGTAGCTGTCTAGTCACAAACTTAACACAATTTAACACAAATGACTAATAAAATATACAATAATGAGCACTCATCACTCCCCCACACTTGAGCTTTTACTTGTCCTCAAGTAAATTGCTAAAACAATTAAGCAGCTCAGGCAAAAAGCATATCGAACAAGAATGGATTTTTGGTAACATTGACCATCATGAGGAAGATATTCCTTTTCTTTTGAGATGAAAATTTAATTCAAGATTATCCAACTAAGCTAAATTTATGTAAATCTATGTATTTAAATAGACAAAACTAAGGCCCTTGAAGTTAAATTACACAAGTTTATATTTATTCAATATACTTCATTTTGTCTCCAAAGTCAAGAATACAAATCAAGTAATTTATATAAGTGAGAAGACAACTTAAGTTCTATGACTTCTAATACTACTGCAATCCAAGTAGTAAATAGAGGATTAGTCCATATACTCACTTTTGTAAGGTAATATAATTGCCTAATAAAGATGGATAAATAAGGATTTCTAACTTTCACATTACCCTCTTTAAACTTTCATTTTCTTTTCGAGTAAGGTAATGCAAATACCTAATGAAAATGTATAATTTAAGACATTCAACCCTTGCATTACCTTACTCTATCTCTCATTGTTTTACCCTAATCTACATTTACTTAAATTCAGAGTAAGGACTAGCAAGAAGACCACATAATATAAATCAATCAAAATTCCCTATTTATACTCTATCACAAGTTTCTTATTAATTTCCAAAAATAAAGTGTCATAATACTTGCTAAAATATAGACAATGTTAAGTCAAATTCTCAAGACTTAGATTATATTATATCAGATATACAAGTTAACCTAAGAATATCCTAGTCTAGACAAATCTGATAATAAATTTTCATACTAAGGAAAAACGAATAGCAATCTCATAAGAGTCCAACAATATGCCAAAAATCGAAAATATTTAGCCCATTTTTACCCCTCCCCCTCCTAAAAAAAAAAGAAAAAAAGAAAAGAAGCACTAAGGAATTCAATAAATAATTATAAGAAGTAAAGTTAAACCTCTCCCCCACAGATGAATTAGATAATGTCCTCATTGGCTTCAAATTTAACAATATTCATATCCAATAATTATTTAACTAAATCAGAAAGAAGGGAAAAACTAATACTTTCCAAGTGCATTGGCGCTCAATTCCACAAAATTGTTTGAAGAGAATAGGCGTGGCGTTTTCTGTGTGTTTCCAAAGTTCCTTCCACAATCATAAGAAGGAGATCATCATGAGTTAAATGAACCTAAAATAAAGCATAATACAAATGCAATGTAATGAATGTCCATGAAAACTTTAAAAATAAATATACAACAAAAATGCATCCATGAAATAAAATAGAATAAAATATCTGAAATGGCTAGTAAGGGGAGTGAGGACTGCTTGGTCCACTACCAGGTTGGCCGTCAGGTGTACCATCAGAGTTGCCCAAGGTTGCAGGTGGTAGGGTGTCTCCAAGGGTCATTATCTACCATATGTGTCTAATAAAGTTCTCTTGGAAATTATGCTTGCCTTTCATAATGTCAAACACAGTGGAATACACATGCTGCCAGTCCTTGATCTCAGCAAGCTACCCTCTCTTGCTCCTCAACATGTCTCGCAACCTTATCGTACTACTGTGTGAAGAAGGTGGACATCTGATCAAGCTAGTGTCTTTTCTCACTA
Source organism: Voacanga thouarsii (assembly GCA_026120185.1). Lineage (NCBI taxonomy): Eukaryota > Viridiplantae > Streptophyta > Magnoliopsida > Gentianales > Apocynaceae > Voacanga > Voacanga thouarsii. The sequence continues at coordinate 229,728 of JANUWF010001437.1, read as the reverse complement.
TACATCTCATGCAGTTGGATGATATCCACTCTCAAAATAGTTTGTTCCGTCTCTATCCTCCTTACTACAGCTCTCATCTCTTTCTGAAACTCCCTTGTAGCTGCTAGCTTGCCTTTGTGAGGTCTAGGCTCTGAAGATAGCATGGCAATGGGTGGTCCTTCTGGTGGCTGCTACTCTCCCGCCTATGGCTCCTATTGTTATTGGGGTCACTGTGCCTCATCGGCTCCCTGTTTTCTCTCCCTCAAACTTAACTATCTCCCTCCTCTCCTATCATAAAATAACCCACAATTAACTAGAATTCTCTCAAAAATTGTGTTGCCTGATGAGGTGGTGACGAATATCTCTCCCTCAGTAAGTATGTGAAAATATTAGAGGATACGGGTAATCAAAAGGGGGAAAATGAAAGCTCTAAAGGCATATCAAGATGCCACAACCTCTCTCATGTAGGAGAGAAGAAGCTAAAGGGATAAGCTCTGAGTGAAACATCTTATATAAAGCATAAATATCTATCAAGCTAGCCTTATTGAGGTTGCTAGCTATAGGGACTATATTAAATCCTTTGAGATAGACAAGATATATATATCGGTGTTTGGCCAGCATATTAGTGGCTAGAAGGATCCTAGTTTGCCTAGTCTGAGTATACTATACTAGAAGTGTGAAGATCCAAGTAGGCTCAGAGGCTACCCCTCTTATTATATGTATCAATATCCACCTAAGGTCCCCATCCTCTACCCAATGATGCAAACTAACAACCCCTAGTCAAATGAATAGTCACCCATCTCACCATAGTATCTATAGTCTCCAAGGTGCCATGACGTTTCTCAGAAATATTGATGAAGAATTCATTCACCAACGTAGAAATATAGGTCCCAGTCATAGCCAAGACAGGAGCCCATCATATCTGTATAAAAACAGCTACCAAATGGTGGCCCCTCTTAAACTCAAGATCCACAGTCTTCTCCACAACTATCTTATAGTAGATTCGAGTCGTGTACCATTCCTCACATGTGGCATCTACAAAGTGGCTAGAAGGGTAGGTAGTATCAATATTAGGGGCCTAAGAAGAAGAGGCTTCATCCCTTCTCCTCTTAGGGGGAAGTTTGGTGATTTAGGTGGCATACTAAAAGAGAAAGAGAGATAAAGGAAATTGATAACAAAGAGAGGTAGTAACCTTCTATCAAGTCAACAAGGACTCCCCACTCAATATATTTCATGCTAAGTCTATTCTCCAATCCAATCCCCATGCAACCACAACCAACACAATATCAACTCCAAATCACAAGAACAAAAACTCAAACAAAGCTGAAAATAAAAAATTAAAGCAACAAACCAAATAAAGAACAAGTTAGCATATGTAAAAACAACATTTCTCAAAAGATGGTCTCGATAAATACGTTTCTTATCCATGTTTGTAAGGCAAAACACATTACGAGTTATTAAGCAAAACATGTGCAATTTAGAATTGAACTAATCCCAAACGATAAAGCAATTTAACCCCAAACAAAAAACAAAATACATCACCTCACTTCCACCAATTCACCCCAATCCATGTAGCCACATCCATCAAAACTTCCAACAAATGCATTTAATAAAGATTGGAATAGAATTCACACAATCCCAAAGAAGATAAGCTAAAATAAGAAATCCCATCCACCAAAAGATCAAAATTTTACAAACTTTGCATTCCAACAACAAATTTGAAATGATAGTGAGAAAATAAAAAAGCAGTGGAAGACAATAAATTTAAAATTATTTCCAAGTCAAAGTTTAAAAAAAACTTATTTTTAGGCTATTTAGATTGGATAACCAGAGGATTTGGATTTGATGGAACGTTTTGATTTGTTAAGACTACTTGTTCTGCAGGAATTACGATCAAACATTGACTCATTCATATCAAACACGCGCATCAAAATTTCTAGTTTTTAATCTTTCAAAGTATTCTTAAATATTCTATAGGCTATCTGAAAGAATATTTGTCTAGTAAGAATATTAAGAGAGCTATTTTTTTTGTTCATGGGAAAAAAGAAAAAAAAAAGAAAATCCTCAAAGAAAAAATAAAGCTGGCGGCGGTCCCTTCAATGGAAAAAAAAACCCGAAAGCAATAGCAATATATTTTGTGACCAACAAACATGAATTGCCAAATTGCAATTCTGCGACCAAAAACATAAATTGCCTATAGCTATCAATTTTGGAAAGAAAAAAAGCTTTTTTTTTATTTCACATAATGAATTGCCAAATTGCAATTATGTGACCAAAACATGACAAAACAAAAAATGCATAGTAGCATGCTAATGAAACAGAGCACATGTAGAAGAGCAGCGGAAGGAAATTTTTTATACCTTTGCACGCTTTCACTAGTCTAGGGGGTGCCGGCACTTCGGTCTGAACTGCTTCTGGTTTTGAGATTGATCCTTCTGGCTGTTGTCTCGCAAGCCAATGGCTTCTTCTGGGCATCAACACAACTCCTTTGTCTTTTGGAATATAACCTCGCCTGAAAACCTGGTGAAGGCTATGGATGAAGTGGATGATCTTCCTTTCTCCGACTGAATGCTATTGAGCACTAATCAGGAAAGTTTTTCATGTATCTGTTCTTGCTCTTTACAAAGCACGAGAGAGCACTACTGAGAGAGAAGATGTGAGGCTTGAGGAAAAGGAAAACCCAATGTGCCTCTACGAAAGACTCTAGTGTTCAATTGAATCCCAATAGCCTTGATAATAGGCTAATATCTGGGCATTCAAAAATCAAAAAAGCCCTAAGGCCCATGTCATGTTAAGCCATTAAATAGTCCTATGGACTTATGGCCCAATTCATCGGGTTAAGCCTTTTAATTTAATTTAATTATTCCTGGACTAATAGAAGTTCAGTAATTAAATTAATTAAATAATCTAATGGACCAATATAAACCTCAAGCCTTGGCCCATTTCATTGGGTTTAGCCTTTAATTTAATTTAATTTAATTATTCATGAATTAATACAAGCCCAATAATTAAATTAATTAAATAACCCAAATGGGCCAATATATAATTCTCCTTTTTTGGATTTTTTATTTTATTCTAACCCAATAAATAAACTAGGTGGCTCGAATAAAAATAAAATCTATTTAATATAAGATCAATCCCTCAACCCAAAACCATCAGGACTTATGGGCTAATCCGAGAACCAAAAGACATCGCCTTAGCTACTAAAATGACCAAAATACCCCTGCTATATAAAAATAGCTGTATTTTATATTTTAAATATTTTCTAATATCACCATAAAGAAATATTGACTCCAAGAACAATGTTGTATTAGCAAAGTCTCCGACCTACAAGTGTAATGACTAAAATACCCCTCTACGCATCGTCGTACATTTAGAGAGGAATAGTGTACTAACACCTCTCTAAAAAACATCTACCATCCTTATACATCTAGTCCAATGATCCACGACTAGAATGTTTCCGCTTTCCAAGAGAGCTACCCTAAAGCAAACATCTAAGTCATGTTCCCCAAGGCCCTGAATATTTAGATCATTTGAACAGTCATAAGGGGAGATATAGTGCATAAACTATCTTGTACAAGTCTGTCTTAACTAACTAGTAGTATATACCCAACATACAAGTACATCGACTCTACGATAGAACCTCAACTACAACATATCAAAGTACATGCTTCCAGCTTTGTCAGACTACCAACTTATACTCAAGCGGTAGATTATTGGTCCACGCTATAGCAGTTGTTAGCCTTAAAGACATTCTCCTATATTTTGACTTATGACAAATAATGATGAGAACTAACTTGTGTGATCTATATGTGATAGGACATATTTGACCTCTGTTCTTCTAAGGCGTGTAAATAAGAACGCTAAGCAACTTTTAAGCAATGGAATCTAAGAATGGGTGATCAAGTAGAAGACCAAGCTTAAGAGATTGCATACCAAGAAGTCCTTGTGGAAGAACTTTAGATTAGGAATCATTATTAAGGTATTTCTTGTAAATTGATGTGTCTTTTTACCTTATGATTCAATTTATTTCTACCTTAAAGTACAAAAACAAAAAGATTTCAAAATTTTATATCTCAGAAATTTGGATTGAGTTGTTTGGATGATTCTGCATTCAAAAGATTCGTCCAAAATCCTGTGAACAATGTCAAAACATTTCTACCCAAAAAAGTGTCATTTTGGACTTACCTTTTAGATGCACCATCATCCAAAACTTGAGTTCAAAACTCTGAAAATCTGATAGTATGAAACTAGCCGTTGTTGTCCCATTTTTCACTTCTATAAAAGCCATTTAAACCCAAATTTCTGTAAGTTTTTTGTGCTATCTCTCTCAGAAATAATCTTACACTTTAGAAAACAAAAATCTTCCTTTTCATTGCGCTTCAAAGGTGAAATTGAATTGTTCAAAAATTGAAAGGATGTGGGAGCTTATTTGTTCATATCTGCTCAAACTTGTGAGCTATTTCTGTAAGTTTTCCTTCATTCTATCTTGTATCAAGGTTGTGGTGTAAAACCTAGTTGAGGTGAGCCTTGTTTGGTGAATGTATCAAGGTTCTAATGTAAAATCTGGTTGGGGTGAACCTTGATTGTGTGTTTGAAGAGGTTGGGTGTAAAACCAAGTTGGTGATCCTCTTATGTAGGATTGGTGTAGCCCACCACCATTGATTTGGGAAAAAAGTACTGGTGATTGTGTTGAAATCCTTAAGTAGGTACTTAAGGTAGTGGATGTAGATCGGTTGAGGATTGAACCACTATAATTCCTTGGGTCTTTTCTTTTGCATTTCATCCTCACTTTATCATTGCATTTTTGCTGGTCATTAGATTAAAGAACCTTATGTCGATCTTTGCATTGTTGATCAGTTTTAAAGACATTTTTGTTCTATAAATAGTTTGTCTTTAATGTCCCAACTGCCCATTCTTAAAACAAGACCATCTTCTCATCATTTAGTGATGTTTCAAAAGATTCATGTTTGCTCTCTTATTACTGCGAAGCTAATCTGATTTCCATGCATGCGCTTTTACTGCTCATCCGACTTGAAAACATTACACTCCTCTTTACATCTATTAATTTGATCAAAGATTTTTATGTTGATTAAGTGAGACTATTTTTAATACTTCAGTTTAGATCTTCATTTTATCATTTACCGAAGTTCTTGAAAGTTCTTTAACAATATATTCAAAGCTGCACAAAAAACTGTTTTTATGACACTCGAACTTGTTTGTTCTTGTTTTAAGATTTTCAGAAAATCTTTAAAATTTGAAATTGTTTGCCATAAACCTTATTCACTCCGCCTCTAAGGTTTATCAATTGGTATCAGAGCCTTGGTCTACAATATCCTTAGCTTAATAGCTTTGTAGCAAAGATCCATATGGCAAACACTACTGCTCTATTTTACATTGAAGGATCTTCCACAAATAGACCTCCTTTGTTTAGTGGAAGCAATTATACATTCTGGAAAAATAGAATGAAAATTTATGTTTGCTCAATCAACTTTGAGCTGTGGAATTTGATTGAGAATGGACCTTTTGCCCCATTGAATTTTGTTGAAGGCAGAAATGTGCCTAAATAGAGCGATGAATACGATAATGAGGATATTTCGAAAAGACTCTGAATTTTTAGGCAATGAATATATTGTGTTGTGCTCTTGATGCAAATGAATACAACTGTGTTAGTAGTTGTGATTCAGCCTTTGATATATGGAGATTACTTGAAGTAACCCATGAGGGGACTAATCAAGTTAAGGAATCAAAGTTGGGAATGATAGTTCGACATTATGAGCTGTTCACTATGAAGCCATGTGAAAATATCATTGATATGTTCATTCGTTTCACAAACATCATGAATGGTCTAAAGGCTTATGGAAAGATCTACCCCTTCGAGGAGTAAAATAGAAAATTACTTGATGCTTTACCAAAAAGTTGGCAGCCAAAAACCTTGGCTATAGAGGAATCAACAAATCTGAATAGTGTACCTACTAAAGAGCTTATTGGCTCTCAGTTAACCCATGAAATGAAACTGAAAAAGTTTCAAGAGCATGATGAAGATGATAGAGGCAAAAGAGGAACAATCTTAAAAGCTGTTGATGATGATGCTACTAGTGAACAAACCGAGAGTGAAAAGGGGACTGATCTGGACACCAAAGAATTGGCCATGGTAGCTAGAAAATTTAGAAAAATATTCAGGAAGAGAAACTTCAAAAAGGGAAGAAAATTTGTCAAAAAGAAGGGACAACCTTTACCCTTCAATCCTTAATGCTATTTATGCAAGAGTATGGGGCATTTTATTGTTGATTGCCCAATGTCTAAAGAAAGAAAAGTCAACACAACAAGAAGAAAAGAAAATGATTGATTGGGCCTTGGGACCAAGAAGAGTCTGAGATTGAAGAGAGTGATGGATCCGACAAGGAGAAAGCAAACATATGCTTCATGGCAATGGAAAAATGAGGTAAACTCCACTTTCACTAATTCCATATTTGATTTACATAAGTCTGATTATGAAAAGGTTGATGATCCTAGTGAACTACTTTTTGAAATGTTACATGAACTCAAAAAGCTGTCTAGAAGAAATAAAGAAATGAAAGCAAAAACTAATTCCTTGCTTGGCGAAAATGATAAGTTGATAAGGGAGAACAAAGCCTTACTTAATTCTATATGTCTAAATGTTGAAAAGGAAGTCATTTCAACTTCTTTAAATTGTTTAACACTTGAAAATAAATGCTTACGTGTCTTTTCGCTTGAAATTATGCTTAGTGACTTTGATAATGTGAAAAAGAAAGTCGATGATCTTACCATTTGTATTGAGAATTTACTGATGGACATGATAATCTTAATAGATTGCTTGGAATGCAACGTATAACTAGAAATAGAAGTGGTCCAGGTTCTAGACATGTGCACAAGGCAGAAAATCACAAACCCCATTTTGTGAAAGCTAGAAACTCAAATGCTAATCATATATGCTGTTCTTATTGTGGTAAATATGGACACAATGCATTTAGGTGTCACATTAAGAAACGAGCTGAATATGGTATGAAAACTATTTGGAGAGTTAAAAGAACTATCACTAACCGCCAAGGACCCAAGAAAATGTAGGTACCAAAATCTATTCTTCCACCTCATGAATAGGTACACCAGCTGCAAAAATTGAGCTCCACGAAATGGTATTGGATAGTGGATGTTCAAAACACATGATGGAAATGCTGCATTAATGTATGACCTTCAAGCTGCAATTAATGGAGTTGTTACATTTGAAGATAAGAAAAGTGGAAAAACACTCGGTAAAGGTAATGTTGGTGAGAAATTCTCCATCATTATTATGCAAGTATTATTAATTGATGAACTGAAGCGCAACTCGCTTAATACTAGTCTTTATGTGAAAATTGTTGCAAGGTTAATTTTGAAAAAGGCTCATGATCTATCATTGATAGTTCTTGTTATGAAATCATTTTTGTTATCAATCGCATTGATAATGTCTATGTATTATATCTTGATGATCCCATTGCTTATTATGTAAAGTGCCTCTCAATATATGATACTGATGGCTACCTTTAGCATAGAAGGTTAGTCCATGTTTTTATTGATTTGCTAAATAGATTGTCTTCAAAAGAACTTGAGAAATGACTGTCCAAAATGATTTTTGACAAAAACAAACTGTGTGAAGCTTACCTTTTTAGAAAATAAACCGGAAATATTTCAAATCCAAGAAAATGATTTCAACCTCAAAACCTCTTGAGCTAATACATATAGATTTGTTTGAACCAATGAGGAGCATTAGCTTGAATGGTAAGAGGTATGCTCATGTTTTAGTAGATGATTTTTCGAGATATACTTGGACTTTATCTCTTCTGTCAAAAGGGTATTTAGAGTGTTCTATAAAAGAACTCTATGTCTGAAAGAATCCATGCTTGTAAATTTTGATGTATATAGCATATATTCCTATAGAAAAGATGATGAATATATAGGTAGCTCAAAGAAAAATGGCATTGAACATCATGAAACTCCATCATTTGACAACCATACCAAAGAAGAGGAATTAGAAGAGCAACAAGTTGAAGAAAGTAAGCAAAGAAGTGTCGAATACACTGATCAGAATCTGCCAAAAGATTGGAAGTCCAAAACTATCCATCCAAAAGAACATATCGTTAGGTGATCCTAGATGCGAAGTTAAAATCTAACAGTATTTTGTTGATAATTTTACTTTACTTTCTAGCACTGAACCTAATTAAATTGATGTAGCCTCACATGATGAATTTTTTTGATTATGACCAAGAGAGAAAACTGAACCAATTTAAAAAGAATCAAGTTTAGAAGCTTGTCCTTAGACCACTTGACCATCTCGTAATTGATACCAAGTGGGTTTTCAAAAAAAACTTGATGAGCATTTCATTGTTATTAGAAGTAAAGTGAGATTAGTTACCTAATGATTTAATCAAGAAAAAGGGAATTAACTATGATAAAACTTTTGCACCCGATTGCTCGATTAGAATTCATTAGAATGTTACTTGCTTTTGGATTTTTCAAAGGTTTTATACTTTAACAAATGGATGTCAAAAGTGCTTTCTTAAATAGTATTATTAAAGAAGAAGTTTATATGAAGCAATCCCCAGGTTTTATTCATGAACGATTTCCAAACCATGTCTTAGTGGTCTTCTTCTTTCAAGAGGTTCTTCAAGAAGCTTAATGGACACCACATTTTTTATCAAATCTGAAAATTCTGATGATATCTTAATTATGCAAATATATATTACTGATATTATTTTTGGAGCTACTAATTATTCCTCATGTAAGATATCTGCCAAGACAATGCCGTAAGAGTTTGAAATGAGTATGATGAGAGGACTTAACTTCTTCCTCGGTCTTCAAAGAAAGCATACAATAGATGATATCTTTCTAAATTAAGACAAGTATGCTAAGGAACTGGTCAAAAGATATATTCACAAACTACTGGCAGAAAAATGATTCGATCATCTAAAGAGAGGTTTGGAAATGATCAGATTATGTATCTAACGATTTTGCTAGAGATTGGTTATTTATTCATGCAGAATTCCTGAAGATCTTCTAATTTTAGATGGAGATATTGGATGGAGCACTTGAAATGTATTTTGGACTGGGAAATTGGACGGACAATCTACGTCCAAAATGTTCAAATCTTTTAATTCAAAAATTCCCACCTCAGCCGCAACACACTCTGTCTTCTTATTAATATATTATTACTTATTTTTAGAAATTACCTTTCTCAAATGTACTAACTTGTACTTGTATTCTTCAATACCTCGTAAACTCCAAAAAGAATTCAAATCCATTTAATCTTCTTCTCCCTTAAAAAATTCAAAAAGCTATCATTTATCTTAGACATTTCTCTTTCCTCTGGACTTCATTTTATCAATAAAACCAGAAGAAACAAAACTTTCAATCCTATCTTCCATGGGCAAAATCCTCGAAACCTAGTAAAGAAACCGAGCTAAAAGCGAAGGAAGCCAAGAAGAAGGTAATGAAAAGGAAACCAGTTACTGACTGGACTGATATCTACGAAGAAGAAGGAAAAATGAGTGGCCATTGATGAACCAAGTCCTCCACCTAGATTATCAGAACAACCTCCAGAAGAGGAAAGCATGAACATTTAGGTACCACGATTTCTCAACTCAAAGAGGGTGAATTTGAATACAATGCCTGGGTATCTAGAAATAGAACTATGATTGTTAGATATCATGTTACCCCAAGTCTTTCTTAAACTATTCAACTAATTCTTAGTATGGTTGAGTCTCTTAGGTGAAGTGCTCTGCTATTGTGAATGAAAAACTTTGTACTACACTAGTTTGAGATTTTTATGCAAATATGAGAAACGAATGAAATGAGGAAATAGTGAATGGGTTTAAAATGCAGGGGTATATATCTAGAGTGGGAGAAGTGAACTTCAAATTTAACCATCGTATATTAAATAAAATTTTTTAGAGACAGCGGAGTATAATTGTTTGAAATGAATAATCTGCCTAAAAAATTCTGAAATTTTCTTTGAACTGAGTCGATTCGAGATGAAATGTATTGGTGTCAAAATCTTTAAAAATTCAAGTGATTGAAATATCGAATGATTAAATGGAATGGGGAAATTGCTACAACCATGTTGATACCGAGTTTTTGGCCACAAGACATATGCAAGTATTTTGCAAATGGTATTGTTGTTTGGGTCTATCAGAAGGAAAACAAATCAACTTTGTGTTTCTAGCTGTGAAATTGCTGACTCAATCTCAGAACACATCAAACAAAGCATTGGTTTGAGTATGATTACCTTGAGCACTGCAAAGTAATCATCTACAGCAAAAATTCATTTGAGAAAATGGGAACCATTTGAGCAGATAATCAAGGGATATTACTTAGAGAGGCTACTAAAGAAGAGATAGAAATGCAGAGTATTTCAAAGGGAAACATCAGGATGAACAAAAAGAAAAGCTGAGACTGAAATTCAAAGGAAAACATCAAGTAAAGGGAAGCAGAAAACTTAGGAAAGTGGAAAAATGCAGAGTATTTTAGATGCTCTAAATCTACTCTCTACCAAGCTAAAACAGTCTGATTGCAGAAGTCAAAGGTGAACAAATTTTTGGGAAATAGACTGACAAATGTGGAAGGAAAGAAATATAAAGCTGAAGTCTATTCGACTGAACAAGTTCCTCCACCCGTGCTAGAGCCTTAACCTATTATTCCTTGAACATAAGAAGAAACTAATATTTAGCTAAAGATGGAGAGTGCGCAAGAGAACTAAAAGAAATGTGCCCATTATTGAACAACTTCTGCACCTAAGAAAGTGTCCAAGCAAAACAAACCAGCTACATTTGGCTAAAAGCAAAAGCATATTGTGGTAAAATAAAAGTCCAGCAGAATTGTTAGAAAACATTCAAAGAAAGGCGCCAATGCTAAGCCTACAATTGTCCTTATTCCATGAGATGTGGCACATAACGACCGCTGAGTGATAACTTATTCTGCCAACTTCTATTCTTGATGACACAATCTTATTCTTGCTAAATTTCTTGCTCTCCGCACTATATTTTTCATGAACTCCTTTATGTTAGTCTTGCACTGATATTCTTACTAGTTTACTACTTCTTCTTATTGACTGATACTGCTAGCTGCCTACTGCTTATTGTTATTGTTAATATTGTTTATTGCTGGCCCTTTTCTGGGCATTTTCCTGATATTACTATCAAAGTACTACTGATTGCTTCTTTGCTACTTATTGTTATTACTATTATTTTGATTGATGACAAAGGGGTCGTGAATTGATTGTAAATTGATTATTTGAGAAAGGGATTGTGAATTGATGACTTGAGAAATATATTATTGGAGGATTGTGAATTTGATACAGTTATGGAGATTGTGCTATGGACTAAGAGGATTGTAAATTTGATGCAGTTATGAAAATTTCTTTACAAACTTGTGATTTTGTGAAATACATTTTTGGGATTTGAGTTGATCAAACATTGTGTTGTGCATTTTTTTTTAATGCTTTCATCATATCTCTTTCACTGGTCTTTGCCTTTATAAATACGGATTATGATTGTGACTGCTTACGAGCATTATAAATTCATATGACTTAAGATGAATTATGACTGTTTATGGTGATTTGATAGAGACTATGTTGAGTTGTTGTTGCTGTTATAGACTAAGGAGATTGAAGTGCGTGTATGAGTTCATTGTGCATTCTAACTAATTTGGAATAAGCTGGATGATTTGTTTTTTTTGCTATGGATGTGATATGCATTTTGTTTAAATATTTGGATGATGATGATATTTATGCTTATGAAAACTTCTCTTTGATTGTACAGAAAATTCATTGTGTTGAAATACCTTGAGAAAACTGGGTTGGATTGAAAACCTATGATCTATCCTTGTGAAAATAATTTTTACCCGGAACATACACAGGGGGAGTTTTAGTCCCGTGTTTGTTCAATCCAAAAATGAGTTTTTAAAAGATTAGCTTCTATCTCATTTTACCTCATTTTGGATGTATGTTTTGGAAGTCCAAAATTCTGGAATCCAGTCTTATTTTTAAAATGCACTTCTTAGCTCTCTGTATCTTATGTTCATATATGCACATACTAAGGAGAGTATTACATCTTATGATTCATCTTCTATACCTCATTGTGTACATATCTATACATTTTTTGTGACTATTATTTGTGGTTATTCTCTTGTGGAATAGTCCTTTGATGGAAGGATGGAGGATATGGAGGTAGGTTGGGCCATAGGCTCATTGAGCCATGTTTGTGAGTATATGCTTTAATTTTCTTTATCTTAAGCTTATAAGCACTCTTTGAGTCCTATAATAAGAGATTGCATTTCAATGAAAAATATTCTTATTTCTCTCGCATGTTCGTACTATATATATCATTATTTTTATATCATAATCCCATCAAGTTTTGTCATCACTCAAAAACGGAGATATTGTTAGCTCTAAGGGTATTCTTCTATGTTTTGACTTATGAAAAATAATGATAAGGACAAACTTGTGTGATCTATATGTGATAGGATATGTTTGACCTTTGTTCTTCTAAGGCGTGCAAATAAGATCGCTAAGCAACTCTTAAGCAATGGAATCCAAGAATGGGTGATCAAGTAGAAGACTAAGCTTAAGAGATTGCATACCATGAAGTCCTTGTGGAAGAACTTTAGACTAGGAATCGTTATTAAGGTATTTCTTGTAAATTCCTATGTCTTTTTACCTTATGATTTAATTTATTTCTACCTTAAAGCACACAAACAAAAAGATTTCAAAGTTTTATATCTCAGAATTTTGGATTAAGTAGTTTGGATGATTCTGCATCTAAAAGATTCGTCCAAAATCCTATGAATAGTGTCAAAACATTTCTGCCTGAAAAGTGTCATTTTAGACTTACCTTTTGGATACACCATCATCCAAAATGTGAGTACAAAACTCTGAAAAATCCGACAGTACGAAACTAGTCGTTAACTAGCCATTGCTGTCCTACTTTTCACTTCTATAAAAGCCATTTAAACCCGATTTTCTATAAGATTTTTGTGCTATCTCTCTCAAAAACACTCTTACACTTTAGAAAATAAAAATCTTCCTTTTCATTGTGCTTCAAAGGTGAAATTGAATTGTTCAAAAATTGAAAGGCTGTGGGAGCTTATTTGTTCATATCTGCTTAAACTTGTGAGCTATTTCTGTAAGTTTTCCTTCATTCTATCTTGTATCAAGGTTGTGATGTAAAACCCAGTTGAGGTGAGCCTTGTTTGGTGAATGTATCAAGGTTCTAATGTAAAATCTGGTTAGGGTGAACCTTGATTGTGTGTTTGCTATAAACCTTATTCACCCCCTCTAAGGTTTATTAACAGTAATAGTCAGAGTGTCTTTTAAATAGTACTTTTAAAAACTACTATTACAGGTTATGTTCTACATATTCGAAATACGTTCATGTTATGACGTGAGTGGACTACCCACTGGCTAAAGGTAAGCCATTCCCCATTTTGAATTTATAACACAATAACCTAAACATGATGAGATTCTTATTCTCATCAATCTGTTAAGAATAAACGTTTATGTGTTAAGTAACCCGTGATTCATACCTTACTGTGAAATATCACTATTCACATAGATCACTTACTTAAACACAATGGATCATTTCCATACATTAATCGTACACAAATAAAATATAAATTCTCAAATAAATTTTTGAGAATAAATTCTTTTATTAATAAATTTGATAATTACATTAGAAACCTAGTCTAGAGGGCAAACATTCCAACAATATCTCACTTGCACTCTAAGACTAAGAAAGTCCGTAGGTGCTTACCTCTATGGTGTCTAAGTGTCTCTTGAAGGCTCTCTCAGCCAAAAGCTTAGTGTAGGGATCTCCTAGGTTGTTCTCTGAGGCTATCTGTTCCACTACGATTTTTCATCTCTGGATGAAATCCTGGATCAGGTGGTACTTCCTCTCGATGTGATTCCCCTTCTTCTAGTTCCTGGATTCTTTGGATTGCGAGACTGCTTCAGTGTTGTTGCAATACACCACAATCAATTTGTCTATATGTGGCACAACTCCAAGTTCTAAAAGGAACTTTCAGAGCTAGACTGCTTTCTTGGATGCTCCCGAAACTACCACATACTCAACTTTCATGGTTGAGTCAGGAATGCAAGATTGCTTGATACTTCTCCATGAAATAACTCTTCTAGATAAGGTGAAGACATATCTACTAGTGAATTTTTTCTCATTCTTATCTTCTTGAAAGTTTGAGTCTATGTATCCAGTAGGAACCAAGTCATCAGTCCTGTAAATCAGCATATAATCTCTCGTTCCTTTGAGGTACTTGAGAATATACTTTACAGCTTGCCAATGAACCTCCCTAGGGTTTGACTAATATCTGCTAACTAAGCCTACGACAAAGTAGATATCTGGCCTAGTGCACAACATAGCGTACATAAGACTTTCCACAGCCAAAGTGTAGGGAATCTTACTCATTCTATCTTTTTCTTCTTGGGACTTAGGATAGTTTTTTGAATAAAAAAGATAACCTATGTCTGTAAGGGATTAAAGCTTCATTTCATAAGTCCATGCTGAACTTGGACAGCATCTTGTTAATGTATGTCACTTGGGATAATCCTAACATTCTCTACTTCCTATTTCTAAGAAGTTTAATCCCGAGAATGTAACTGGCTTCTCCCAAGTCCTTTATACTGCATTAACTAGACAGCTAAACCTTAGTAGATGACAATGTTCCTACATCATTCCCAATGAGTAGAATGTTATCTACATATAGGACAAGGAAAACCACATTTATACCTTCCAATTTCCTGTACACGCATGGTTCATCCTCATTTTGAATGAAACATAAGACTTTACAGTCTCGTCAAAACGAATGTTCCATGCTCTAGATGCCTGCTTAGGTCCATAAATAGACCTCTTAAGTTTGCAAACCATATGTTCCTGGCCTTTAGCAATAAAACCTTCCGGTTGGGACATATAGATGTCTTCATTAAGATGGCCATTAAAAAATGTCATCTTAACATCCATTTGCCATATCTTGTAGTCGTAATGACATGTGATGGTAAGAAGGATACAGATAGACTTAAGCATGGCTACCGGGGAAAAGGTTTCCTCATAATCGATTCCTTCTTTTTGAGTATACCCTTTCACCACAAGCCTAGCTTTGAAGGTTTCTACCTTCCCATCCGATCCCCTTTTCCTCTTGTATACCCACTTACACCCAATGGATTTTATCCTTTTAGGTGAAGCTACAAGATCCCAAGCTTGATTAAACTATATAGACTTAATCTCGGCTTTCATTGCTTCATGCTATAGATTTGCATCGGCATCAACAATAGCCTCCTTGTATCTAGTGGGATCTTGTTCTTGATGGTCAGAGACCAGCTTGATAGCCTCTCTAGTCCATCTTTCTAGAACTTTGGATACCCTCCTACTACAACGAGGCTCTGTTTGTACATGTTCTTGAGGCTGTGCCTCTTCTTGTTCCACAATGGGGTCTGAAGAAGTTGATTCCGAAGATAATTTCTCCTTGAGTTCCAACCTTGTTGAACTTTTAGTGGAAGTACTTTGATCATCCTCCAAGTATCTAACATTAGTACTTACCAGTAATTTTTGCTTCTTGGGATGATAAAAGCAATCTCATATTGTTCATTTTGGATACCCAACATAATAGCATAATTCCGATCTCAATTCTAGCTTGTCTCCCTTGATTAGTACATAAGTTGGACAGCCCCATATCTTGAGATGATTCAGACTTGGCTTATACCCAGTCCACATCTCATAGGGCATCCTAGGTACTGACTTGGAAGGCACTAAGTTCCGAATGTATGCCGGTTGTTTTCCAAGGCATATCCCTAAAAAGAGACAAGAAGAGTAGCATGAGACATCATGCTTCGGACCATTTTCATCAATGTCTTGTTCCTTCTCTTAGCTACTCTATTTTGCTAGGGTGTGCTCGGCACAGAGAGCTGGGATACTATCCCATAATATACCATGTAATCCTTGAATTCATCGAGGAGGTACTCTCTACTACGATCCGATCTTAAGGTTTTGATAAGTTTACCTGTCCAACACTCCACTTCAACTTTAAACTCTTTGAACTTGTCAAAAGAGTTAGACTTGTGCCTCATTAGGTAGACATAACCAAACCTAGTAGAGTTATTCGTGAAAGTGATGAAGACCTCCTCTAGCTATGTAGACAAAGGACCACATACATCAGTGTGAACAAGGCCTAATATCTCATTGGCTTTATCAGCCTTTTAGGGGAACGACCTTAGGGTCATTTTTCCCATAAGGAAGGATTCACACTGAGGCCAACTTTTCAATCTTAATGAGTCCAATGGTCCATAATGTGTCTGGACTTAGGTATAAAAATCATACAAAAACTAAGCACATTCCCAATCAAGTTCAACTTAAAACGTTAACTCCAAATCACACATATGAGCAAGCATACTCATTATTAACCGAGCATAGGGTTCAAACGAGTGTTGATCCTCAAGGAATGAGTAGACATTAATCACCTTTTCTTTCATTGTTTAACCGACTCGATAAAGCGAAAAATAAGTAAAAAGAAAAATAAAAATAAAAATAAAAATATATACATGTCAAGGATGGAGAAGTATGCAACTCAAGCCATTGTTTAGAAAAAAATGATCTTAAAGAACCTAACCATTATCATAACTAATCATTCTCTTGGCATCATGAAGGATTAAGATAGATTCACTTCTTTTCCAATCCATGAATCCCTATCTTCTAGGTAACTTAGCATCACATTCCTGTCTCAACCAATCTTACCCAAAAGATGCATTAAACACACTCCTTTATTAAATTTCCATTCCTGGCAAACTTAAAACATGAAATTAATCAATGAATCCATTCCTGACAGACATAAATTAACCTTTAATTACCCTATTCTTAGCAATTAACCTCTTTTCCAAGCAAGTTAAGAGACAACAAATATGAAACTAATGAATTGAAACCACCATCAACCCCTTTTCCAAGCGAGTTAATGGAAAGAAACAACCAATTAATCGCGTAATTAGCACAAGTAATTAAATACCAAGAATAACAATCAATTAATCAAAAGATCAAAAAACTCTAATAACATGAATATCTAAAACAATATCGAATTACAATAAAATAATTAACATATCGTTGTTTAAGAAAAAAAAAACAAAGTAAAAGAAAGCACTCATAGACAAGCCTCATTCTTCTTCCTTTGAAGACCTTCTTGCACAACCCTCATTGAATTGAAGAATTCCTCATTTGATTTGAATGATTTTCTATGATGATAAATGAATTCTCTCATTTTCTCTTATGTTTTCCATCTATTCATAGGCTTGGGAAGTGCCTAAACTCGTAGGTACAATGTTTTTGGCCGAGTAGAAGTTGGAAGATACTAAAACTCCATAGATTACAAAAAATCGCATGGAAAAAATTAAGCACTACCGTGACTTCAGGGCACAGCTGGCGCCGCCTAAGCTCTCGGAGCTGGCGCCGGTTGTGTTCTGGTTCTCTACTTGTTCGCCGATTTTTTTTCGAATTTCGCACAATGTATTCTAATATGCAGCCAGTGATGCCTTGGCTCTCAGAGCCGGCGCCGGTTCCACTCTGTTTTGGCAATCTTTTATCGCTTTGAAGTTCGTGTGGTCCAGTGCATGGCCAGCGTAGGTTCTAGTGTCCTAGCCGGTGGCGGCTCTCCTCTGTTTTGCGACGTTTTTGCTTGTTTTACCCAAAAATCTAAAATACTGAACAAAATACATTTCTAAGGGTAAAATCTCAAATATGAAGGAATATGACTAGTTATTGAACAAAATGTATCACAAAAGAATCTCAAATAACTAGGAAAAATATGACTAATTTAGCCCCTATCAGTCCATTATAGATTAACTTCTGAATCCTGGTTGAGTTAATATGACCCAACCTTAGATGCCAAAGATACAAGTCATTGACATTGGCCTTTCTTTTTCTACTTAAAGGTTCAGATTGAACGTTGTTTATTTGATTGTTTGTAGGATTTAAGAAGAATAAGCTTCCGTACATGTACCTAGAATAAAGAACTTCTCCATTTCTATTGATAGTAATACCAAAGAAACAGAATATCCTTGATTTATAAGTTTTGTAACTAAAACCAAATTCTTTCTAAATTCAGGTACATATAAAATATCCTTCAAAATAACTACTCTATTACAATAAAAAGTAAAATCCAGCTCTTCGACTGCAAGGGCCCATACTTGCACTCCATTTCCTACTCATAGTTTATTCTCGCCCTTCTAGAGTCTTCTTATCTTCCTAAACTCTACAAGGAGTTACAGATATGATCTGTGGCTCTAGAATCAATAATCCAAGTGGAAGTTAATCCAACCATTGAAACTGACTTTAGATAGAGAACAATACCTGTAGGGTTTTTCTTGGCCTGAAGTTTTGAACACTCTTTTTTTCAGTGTCCTTTCTGCCCGCACTTGAAGCACTTGCCCTTTAGCTTGTTGGGCTGGGCTACTGTGTTTCCTTTCTTCTTCTTGAGCTTCTTGGGCTTGGGCCCAGTTTTGGAAGAAGAAGCCCTAGCAATCATAGCCTTAGACTGTGGCTTCATAACCTTCTCTACCACCTGAAGCTCTTTATTAACTCAGTTAAACTCATATTTAACATGTTCATGTTATAGTTCAACTTAAATTGAGTAAAAGAGCACAGTAAAGATTCGAGAACCATGTCTACTTAGCTTTCGAGGTCAATATCAGCCCCTAAGACTTTCGCTTCCTTGAAAGCAACAATTATTTTAAGCATATACTCTCTGACTGATGCTTCCTCAGCTATCTTAGTGTTCATAATCGTCCTAAGAGCTTCTTGCCTTGCGGGCCGGCTCTTATTAGCGAACATTGTGGCTAATAATAGCCCAATGTCGTACGCAATGACCATGTGCTCGTTTTTGGACTGGAGCACATTATACATAGAGGTCAACATGTAGCAATGAGCCATGTCGTCGACCTTCTTCTATGCCTTCTCAGCTTCACACTTAATATCAGTGGAACCTTCCCTGATAACATGGCAGGTTTTGTAGAGGATATATTTATACTCCTTAACAGTAAGTATAATGTCCAAGTTCCTTTTCCAGTCCACATAATTTAAACTCGTTAACTTATTCTCACGGAGAATAATGGCCAAAAGACTAAAAGAACCTTTACCAACTATTTCGGAAAAAAAATGAAAAAAAAAATCTCAGTTTGTGAAAAAAAAATAATTTGTGCACTTTATCATCATATTCAATCCGATAATAATTAACCCTATCACTATTATCTTTAATATGATTATTTGGATCTTAGAAAATTTGGCATAACTTCTTGAAAAGATTAACAATTTCTTAAGCTAAGTGTATTAACCATCACAAAATAATTTTCCTTCTAGGTAATGATCTATAAGATAACTCCATCTAGGGGATGGCCGTTTCTTCTCATTTCCTATGGACATTCCTCGCACTATAACCTCTAATGTGGGCTGGCCAATCATAGCATGTGTCCCTAGTTATTAATTACATCCATATATTAGTTCTAGATCCTTGTGGTATCCCCATCCTATACAGGTTCACTCCCAAAGTGACGCGAGAAGATCCACGATCTCTAATGAGGATCATGATGGAAGCCGTGGGGCTGTTAGAAACCCTCTCCCACTTAATATTTTAATAAGGGTTTTTAAAGAAAATATCCCTTTGAAAAAAAATCCTATTAAGTATCCCTTAACTCTCTGTAAAATATATAAATTCATAAATCTCTATGTCACGGTAAAAATCTTTTAAGTGATTTTCTATGAATTTATTTTACAAAGCTAAGAACTTAATGATTTTGAAAAATTTCATTTTAAATTTTCTAGATACTTTGGTCTCAAGTTTAATTTGACAAAAAAAAAAAAAAAATTCTAGTGCAAAAATAAAACAAATATGGATTTTCATTTTAACTTACAAAAATATCTAAATCCAAAATATTTTCTATATTAAGGATTAAATCCTTTGACAAAATATCCAAGGATTAATTTTTGTCCAAGTTCAAAATAACCATTTTTTTTTAATTTGAAAAATGTTTTTCTTGTCATAAATTTCCCAAAGACTTTGGTCTTTGAGAAAATGTGCACATAGGGTACAAAAAGAATTAAGCATGCTAGAAAATTGTAAACATTTTCATGATTTTCTATTCTTTTAACCTAAGTGTTCATATAATAGAATTAAACACATGAATTAATTAATGGTCTTATATAATCCTAAATTTTCTTTACTATTATTTTTCATGCAAAATATTCAAAGAATATTAACTATTACAATAAAAATAACTTCGCCTGATATGGGACCAAAAACAAAAAAAATCCCGTTGGTCAAGTGCATCTGCTATACTAGATCATAGCCCATAAAAAAACCCATGGACTGCGATCCGGGCGGGTGCCCGAGACCCAGGTCCCCATGCAGTAGCTTCCACGAGGAAGCTGCTACTTGGTTTCCGCGAGGAAACTGGGCTTGCGGGAGGAATTGGCTTCCGCGAGGAAGCTTCCTCGCGTGCGCCATGGAGTTAAGGCCAACTCGGGCCCAGCTGCATCTCCAAGCCACGGCTAGCTTGGATGGCTTTGGCTTCGGCTCCTCTCACATTTTGCAGCGCGGCTCGACTCCTCGCGGCTCGGCTGCTACAGTAATCGTCTTCCTCAATTGTCTTCTCTGCGCACAGATGTTCTGGATCTCAAATTTCTCATAGATTTCAACCAAAACTCATCCAAAACAATCCACAAACGCATATGCCTTCAATTATAGGCTTACATGAATACTATGAATGTTTCAAAAAATATTTTTACAATGATCCTATGTCTCAACCGTGAGACTTACAGAGGATTTTACCCATACCAGAAAACATGAAGAATCATAAAATATAATCATGTGACCAGTTTTATGCACTAACATGCAACCTATATTGCCATATGAACCTGGCTCTAATACCACTTGAAGATAAAACACGACAAAACAAAAATGCAAAGTAGCATGCTAATGAAATAGAGCACACGTAGAAGAGCAGCGGAAGAAAATTTTTTATACCTCGCACACTTTCACTGGTCTAGGGGTTGCAAGCACTTCGGTTTAAACCGCTTCTGGTTTCTGAGGTCGAACCTTCTGGCTATTGTCCTGTAAGCCGACGGCTTCTTTTGGGCATCAACATAACTCCTCTGTCTTTCGGAATATAACCTCGCCTAAAAGCCTGGTGAAGGCTATGGATGAAGAGGATGATCTTCCTTTCTCTAAATGAATGCTATCAAGCACTAATCAGGAAGGTTTTTTGCATCTCTGTTCTTGCTCTTTACAAAGCACAGAGAGCACTACCGAGAGAGAAGACGTGAGGCTTGAGGAAAAGGAAAACCCAACGTGCCTTATGAAAGACTCCAGTGTTCAATTGAATCCCAACAACCTTGATAATAGGCTATTATCTGGGCATTCAAAAAATCAAAGAAGTCCTAATGCCCATGTCATGTTAAGCCATTAAATAGGCCTATGGACCTATAGCCAAGTTCATTGGGTTAAGCCTTTTAATTTAATTTAATTATTCCTGGACTAATAGAAGCTCAATAATTAAATTAATTAAATAACTTAATGGACCAATATAAACCTCAAGACTTGGCCCAATTCATTGGATTTAGCATTTAATTTAATTTAATTATTCATAGACTAATACAAGTCCAATAATTAAATGAATTAAATAATCCAAATAGGCCAATATATTATTCTCCCTTTTTGGACTTTTTATTTTGTTGTAGCCTAATAAATAAACCAGGCTACTCAAATAAAATAAAATCCATTTAATATAAGATCAATCCCTCAACCTAAAACAATAAAGACTTATGGGCTATTCCGAAGACTAAAAAACACATTGCATTAGCTACTAAAATGACCAAAATACCCATGCTATATAAAAATAGCTGTATTTTGCATTTTAAATATTTTCTAATATCACCATAAAGAAATATTGATCCTAAGGATACTGTTGCATTAGAAAAGCCTTCGACTTATAGGTGTAATGACTAAAATACCCTCTATGCATCGCCGTACATTTAGAGAGGAAGAGTGTACTAACACATCTCTAAAAGACATCTACCATCCTTAGACCACTACTCCAATGATCCACGACGCTTGGAATATTTTTCACTTTCCAAGGGAGCTTCCTAAAGCAAACATCCAAGTCATGTTCCCCAAGCCCTTGGATATTTAGATCATTCGAACAGTCACAAGGGGCTATATAGCACAGAAGCTATATTGTACAAGTCTGTCTTAACTAACTAGTTGTATATACCCAACATACAAGTATATCGACTCTACGATAGAACCTCAACTATAGCATATCAAAGTACATGCTTCCAACTTCAGACCACTAACTCATACTCAAGCGGTAGAGTATTGGTCCACTCTATAGCAGTAATAGTTTGGGTTTCTTTTAAATAGTACTTTTAGAAACTACTATTACAGGTCTTGTTCTACGTATTCGAAATACGCTCATGCTATGAAGTGAGTGAACTATCCATTGGCTAAAGGTAAGACATTTCCCATTTGAAATTCATAACATAATAACCTAAACATGATGAGATTTCCGTTCTCATCAATTGGTTAAGAACAAACGTTTATATGTTAAGTAACCCGTGATCCATACCTTACTGTGAAAGACCACCATTCACATGAATCACTTACTTAAATACAATTGGTCATTTCCAAATGTAAATCGTGCACAAATAAAATGTAAATTCACAAATAAATTTTTGAGAATAAATTATTTTATTAATAAATTTGACAATTACATCAGAAACCTAGTCTAGAGGGCATACATTCCAACAAATATTTGTCAGATCAAGAATTAAGAGTTTCCACAAACTACATACTGCGTAATTGTCAAGAGGTGAAACTGTATATTGAGTAACTATAATTCAATATAGCCATATGTTATACTCATTGTTTGCTATCGTATTAATCTTGATACGTACTTGCGCACAGAAAATTCAAGGACCACTTGCATGCTATGGTTGTTGGTATAAGTAATGAAGATGTCGAAAGATTGATTGACTTACAGTTTGCTGATTGCTTTAGGGATCATGTAAGTATTAGTACAAGCTTGTCAAATAGTTCCTATACATACACATTTTAAGAACTCACCAATTTAATTTACTTTGATAGGTTCATGGTCATCGGAATGGTGTAGATAATCATTTGTTGAAAAATATTTCTTGGAGACCCTCAAGATGTATTCATTCTTTTAATGGATACATAGTAAATAGCTATAGATTTCACACCGACGAGGGGTGCGAAAAAAAGGAGATAGTCAATAGTGGAGTTTGCGAGAAAGCAAGTGATGTTGGTGTTTTAGGTGGTGAATATTATGGTATTTTGAAAGAAAATATCGAAGTACAATTTTCTGGATCTCCATATCAAAGTGCCATTTTGCTCTTATGTGAATGGTTTGATCCAACACCTAATCGAGAGGTTAAGATGCATCCTCAGTATAAGATTATTGAAATCAACCGTAAGAGGAAGTATCTAAGCTTCAATCCTTATATTTTGGCCTCCCAAGCTAATCAAGAGTATTATATACTCTGTATCCGGGTTGTAAAGGACCAAAGAGCAATTAGTGGGTGGTGTGCAAGTTTAAGGTGCATCATATTGTAGATGCTGCAGTAGTTAACACAACTTTCCAACAAGATGTGGATGAATCAATTGCCATTAGTACACCAGAGGTATTTGAAGACATGGGTCCCTTTGTGGATGAATCTGGTCTAATTGAGATTATAGACTTGTACGTTCATGAAGAAAACACAAGTGAAGAAGAAGATGTTTATGATAGCGTGGTGGACATAGAAAATGATTTACATGACGATGCTTTTGAGTACAAAATGGAAGAAGAATTAGATGATTAAGCAAATTTTGAATGTCTAACGATTTTGTAATGTGCATCAACTATTTAGTCTACATTATATTCTATTAATATCTGTATGTCGATATTTTAGATATGTCACAAAGTTCTATTCCTAGTGCCAGTGGAGGTTCCGTTGGTGATCCGTTGCCCTCTGTGCCTACACCACCATCCTCTTCTATGCCAACACTGGCTTCTGCCTCGCCGTCTATACGACCATCATTTCTGCCATCATCGTCAACTTCTACCGTTCGAGACAATCCATCGAACAGTAGAGTACACATTGCTCTATATGGTGATACATAAGTAGTCGTTAAATAAAATAACGTAATTCTATATTTTGATATTTATACATTACATATTGTATCATATCATGAAATTATATGGCTCCAGTTTCATGGACTAGTCATCGCCTCCATATTTAGGGAGTGATTTTCTAGCCATTTCATTCCTTTTGAGACGTGCCACCTGATGTGTTAGATATATAGTTTGTGGAGTTTTCTGAAAGTAATTAAATATAAAGCACCATTACTTACATTTGATTAAATAAGAACTCTCAAATATTGCATTAATCATTTACATTTAACTTGAGTTTTTTTTTTGGAAAAAACTTCAGAGGCACTTTAGATGGGATTCACAGCATGATGGACACATCCGTAGGGTATGGGAGTCTAGGTATGCCAAGCGGATGACTGCCACTCTATTCAATATTCGTAAGAATGGACGAAGGCCCTCTTGCATGGCTGAGGTAGTCTACGACCAGCTTACACAGCATTGGAGGCCAGAAGGTTTTCTGGAGTGATCTAGGCATGCTAGGGAGAATTAGGCTAGTTCTTGTGATGGCTTAGGCTAATCACACCATACCGGAGGGTCGATATCATTCCCTAAGCATGAGGCGAAGTTGGTAAAATGGTTTTCAATTCATTTATATATATATATATATATATATATATCGATATATCATTTTTAATATATCACTACTATTAAACTTTACATTTACATACAGCGCAAAGAGATGGGAGACGAGTTTTCACACTCTAAAGTATGGAAGTGTTATCACGACCACCAGCACCCTGGGCCTAAACAAGGCTAATTCATAGACACTAGAGCTCAGCACACTTGGATAAGTTCTACAATATAAATTTAATCTATTCCCTTTTTCAATATTTTATATACAATTACTTTAACATGTATACGTTAAAAAATAATTTCAGGATCGATTTAACGAGTTGTTGTCACTAGCTTCACAGCAGAGCTCTAGTAGTGGTGGGGTGGTACAAAATGTGAGGCCTTTACTTGTGCAGGTTGCAGGAGGCTTCAAGAAGGGCCAGGTCTATGGGTTAGGTACTGAGTCTTCCCGTCTCAAACCAGATACAGTCAGGGTGGCTACGCTCATGGTGAGTCTTCGAGTTCACATACTTAGGTTAAGCTGCAGAAGAAGTTAGAGAGGGTGGAGTAGAGATTACAAGAGAAAGATTAGCATATTGCTCGTTTACACTCGTTCATAGAAAGTATGGTTGAGCATATTGGATTTTCACATCCATTAGTACCACCACCTATAGCACCATCTCTAGCACCACTAGATGATCCAAATGGTGACATCTTAGATGGTTCTGCTGATGATGCATGTTCTTAGCATGTGAAAAACCTTAGGGGGTGAATAAGGTTTTTGACAAACAATAGCATATTAAAAAATTGATCCCCTTAAAAATTCGAACAAAGTAGCGGATATGCTTGCAGCTTTGCAATTTCAAGAGTTCGGATACGTGTCTATTAAATCAGTATAAAACGATAAGAAATCATTATGAAATGAAGATGGGTAGTTGAGATGTCAAGGACAAGTTTAAATCAGAATACAAAGGTCATAAATGAGTTATTGATTTCACAAGATAAGATGCAACATTTACGATATGAAAATAGCGAGAAATGCAATTAAGAATTTTGGCAAAATACCTCAAGAAAATGCTCAAGAATATATAGTGGTTCGATCCTCAAATGATGTACATCTACTATTTTAAGTTCTTACTTAAGGATTTCAATACCACTTACTAGAAAATTTTCCCAACTTAATGGTGGTAGGTGATACCAATCTTACACAAAAGGATTACCAACCTTGGTTTTATACCCAACCTCTTTAATCACAACAATTAAGGTTCACCCCAATTGGGTTTTACCTTTTCAACCTTGATACAAATTAGAATGATGGAAAGTTTTTAGAAATAGCTCACAAGTTTGAGTAGGTTGCGAACAGATGAATACCAACACCTTTTTACCTTTTGAACAATTTAATTTTACTTTTGAAGCATGAACGAAAAGGAAGATTTTTATATTCTAAAGTGTAAGAGTGTTTTTGAGAAAGATAGTACAAAAATTTACTTCAAAATCGAGTTTTGAAAACTTTTTTAAGAGCAAAAAGTAAGACAGCAATAGCTAAAAATGGCTGGTTTTTTGCTATCAGATTTTCCATAGTTTTGGACTCGAGAATCAGAAGAAGTGCATCCAAAAGGTGAGTCCAAAATGAAATTTTTTTTAGGTAGAAACATTTAGACGCTGTTGCAGAGTTTTGGGCTAAGGTTTTGGATGCAGAGTCTATCTAAATTGCTCAATCCAAACATCTGAAGACTTACTTTTTGAAATTATTTTATTTTCTTGTGCTTCAAGGTAACAGAAAATTGAACATAAGGTAAAGAGACATAGGAATTTAAAATTAATACCTTTAAAGTGATTCCTAGTCTATGATTCTTCTCAAGAGTTTCTTGGTATGCAATCTCTTAAACTTATCTTATACTTGGCCACCCATTCTTGGATTCCATTGCTCAAGAGTTGCTTAGCAATCTCATTTGTATGCCTTGGAAGAACTGATGACAAACATGTTCTATCACATATAAGTCACACAAGTTAGTTCTTATCAATGTTTGTCATAAGTCAAAACACAGGAGAATACCTTTAGGGCTAACAATCTCCCATTTTTTAAGTGATGTCAAACTTGATGGGATTGTGACATGAAAATAATGATATATACAGTATGGGCATGTTAGATAGAGAGAAATAAGAATATTTTTAACTGAAATGCATTCTGTCATTATAGGACTCAAATAGTGCTTATGAGATTAAGATAAGAAAATTTAACCATGTACTCATAAACATAGCTCAATAAGCCTATGGCTCAACCAACCTCCATATTCTCCTTTCTTCCATCAAATGACTATTTCACAAGGAAATAGCCACATAATAGTCACACAAGAAAAATGTATAGATATGTACATGAGAAGGTTGAAAGGATAGATCATAGAAAGCGATACTCCCCTATGTATATGCATATATGAATAGTAGTTAAAAAGAAGCTAACTGTGAAGTGTGTTTGAAAATAAGACTGGATTTCAAGATTTTAGACTTACAAAATGTGCATCCAAATTGGGTAAAGTGAGGCAGAACTTAGCTTCTTTAAAAAGTCATTTTTGGACTACTATTTTGGATTCAAGAAATGCGGGTCCAAAACTCCCCCTGTGTATGTGCCGGATAAAAAAAATTTCCAAGAGTATAGATCAATGTTATTCTTGGAATTGACCGAACTCATTTTTCTTAAGGAAATTAACATGAGAATTTTAATTACCAACCAAAGAGAAATAAGATAGATTTCAGAAGTATTCACTTGAATATCTTCATCACCCAAACAAACATTTTGCAAACTGCGCATTACAACTATATTTAAAACAATTCATTCAACTAAATCTTAATCAGGTAAAATGTGCAAAAAACTCATACCCACACTTCAATCTCCTTAGTTCATAACAACAACAACGTCTCAACATAGTCTCCACTAAGTAACCTAGTTCTGTACAGTCCGCATTCTCAAATCACAAACTGTCCTAAACACTCTGTACATCCATAACATATTTTCTCAATTCCCAATCTACCATTTTCAATACAATCCGTCATTAATCACAAGTCTTATTTCATAGTTGACAATCTACCATCCTAATTCAACGATTCACAATCCACCACCATTCATACTTCACAATATATATTCTCCTCCTTTATCATCAATGAAAATGCAAGAAAGATGGAATAAATAGGTCAAACAGAAAAAAGGTGCTTATGGTCAAACTATGATCAAGAGAGTAGATACATATAGTCAGAAAGATCAGCAGGGGATAAATGCAGAAATAAATTGTTCAAGTACTAGTACAGAAATTATAAAATTATTATTTGTTAATAGGAAAGCAATAAAAGCTGTTCAGGCATAGGAAATCTGTAAGCAGCACATAGGATTGGCCAGTCAGGGAATGTGGATTATTGCAAACTTTGTTCCGAAACCCTTTTTTAAATGTTGTCCAGCAATTCGGCTGGACTTTGTTTTTACTACCACATACTTCTGTTGTTTACCAGATGAGCTTCCAGCTATGGTTAGCTTGGGAGCATGTACTACAATAGGGGCAGCTGAGATGGGGACTTCACTCTCCTTTTTATCCTTCTTGCGTTCTTCTTCTTTTTCTGGTTCCTTTTCCTAGTCTGGTTGTGCTTCTTTCTCAGTTAGTTTATTAGCTATGTCTTCAACTTGATGAGAGACGGTTTCTTTTTCAATCATTTATTTTTCAGGAGGAGCTTGTTCATCATATACTCCCTCAGTAGTCTTTTCTTCCACATTTCTCAATCTAGTTCCTAAATTCTGTAATTCAGTTATGACTTCTACCTAAAATCCATCAAAATTTTCAGCCAAGTTGTTCAAAGTATTTAGGATGCCTTGAGTCAGACTACTTTCCTTCCGCTTCCCCTTGTTTGAGGATTCTTTTGCTGTCTTAGACTTTCATTTCATTCCTATTTAGGTAGCATGTGTAATTCTTTTTCCTTCACCCTTGATTTTTAACAGCTTTTCTTTTTCTTCATCCTATACATCTCTAAGTAAGTCTAAGTAAGACCCATTCCCAGTTCACTTGAACAAAACCCATTTTTTCCAAAGATTCCATGTTATACACATTTGTCTTAAGCTGACCAGGAACACAACTATTTAGATCCACATTGAAATGCTAGAAGACTTTGGTCAATAGATTACCATATGAGAGTGCCTTGTGAGATGTATTTCTTGACTGCATCACCAACTTAACTGCCAAAAAAACCAAAACTGATTTGTTGACCTTCAGATGGGGCCAACATTAGTATCATTTGCATTATACTTACTGATGTCTTGTGCCCAAAACATGGAGCAACCATAGTCGATGCCATATGGTACAAAATCCTTCCAGCACCATTTAACCATTTTGAATTTTTGTCACTTGAGTTCTTAAAACTCTTTCCACCAATGAATCTCTCCTCAAATCTTTCTAAATAAAAAAGGTCTAACCCTTCAGAGAATTTGTTCATTTTGAAAAGTTGAATCCCTCAATCTCGCACTCCAAAAATTCAGTTTAACAGTTGATGGTCGAATTCTATATTCACAGATCCTACTCTTGTGCTATACCATTACACTATAAAACCTCCCATCGTCTCCTCTAACCTTCCCTATTTCAGATTTGCATAGTATTCCAAACCAGAGGAGTGCATAGTTTCTTATTTACTAACAACAAGGCACTCCAACCAAGATTTTCAAATATATTCAGAATGTCAGAGAAGTTAAAAAATTCCTCAGCATCAACCTGATATCCCATGACCACAGTCCTATTTCTAGACAACTAATAATTAAAATAAACTCGCATTTTTTTTATCAAGAAAGCGCGGTACTTGGGTTTCAGAGCTTTCTGGTGCAATGTGTTCTGTTGATGAGTCGGATCATGAGGCTTCTTCAATGATTTTATTTTCTTTCTGCTTGGTGCTTGGTTGTGCAGAAGCAACAGCTTTTGTCTTAGCTGCTGCTTTTCTTTTCTTGCCCATCTTGTTCTTTTGCGCGGTTCCTCTGTCAGATTTTGACACTTTCGTCATGGCAGAAGCGAGAGGAAGATGAAAGATTTTTGATTCTATTTGGAGAAGATGAAGATATAATTTTGAGAGAGACAGAGAGAATAATGACAGTTTCGAATTTCTAGGAGAGAGAAAGAGACAGCTTTTTTTTTGTTTTCCTATGTTCTCAAGATTATAAGTACAATCAAGTACTTTTCATCAAAGACTTTTCACCGAAGATAGAGTCATTCTTTTTTAAAAAACCATAGGTATTTGAAAATTTTAAAAAGTGACTTTTGGACTTATGTTCTCTTTCTTCTAAATAATAAAAAGAATAGGGTTTTCATTAATTTTGGGCTACTGCTATTTTGGATTCGGACTGAGTCCAAATTAGTCCGTCCAAAAAGCGGAATAAAGGATTTTAGTTGATAGAATTTTAGATTCATGTTTCTTAGATGTTGCGTCCAAAATCCCTATCTGAAAGGTGTATCTTCAATAGTTCTACAAGAACGAGTAGACAAATCCTTGGCAAAAATAGTCAGTTACATATTTCTAGTAATTTCTAAACCTCTTCTTAGACAATTAAATCTATCTTTAGCCAGAGGCTTCGTAAGGATGTTTGCAAGCTGTTCATTGGTTGGAATGTATTCAACACACATCACCCTTAAGCACATAATTTCTAATAAAATGATGCTTAATTTAAATGTGCATAGTTCAAGAATGCTGAATCGGATTTTTAATTAAATTAATAGCACTAGTATAATCACACAAGATAGGCACACAATTAAAATTTAAACTAAAATCAAGCAAGATGTTTTTCATCCATAGAATTTGCGCCCAACAACTACCAACTGCAATGTACTTAGCTTCAATTGTTGAAAGATAGACATAGGCTTGCTTTTTGCTATACTATGAAACAAGGGAATATCCAAGAAATTGGCAGTAACCACTAGTACTTTTTCTTTCAACCTTGCAACTGGCATAGTCAGCATTTGTATATCCTATGAGATCAAAAGAATTAGTTTGAGGATACCATAAGCTATAATTATGAGTTCCAATTAGGTATCTAAGGATCATTTTACATCACATAGATAAGATTCCTTTGGACATGATTGAAATCTAGCACAAAGACATACTGAGAACATAATATCAGGACTGTTGGTGATAAGACAGAGGAGACTTCCAATCATACCTTTGTATTTTGATTCATCCACTTTCTTACCTTTTCCATCTTTATCAAACTTTAACGAAGTGCTCATGGGTGTGTTTATTTCTTTTACTTCGTTCATACCAAACCTTTTGAGCAGTTCTTTGGCATACTTGGCTTGATTTAAGAAGATTCTGTCTTTGGTTTTCTTGATTTAAAGACCGAGGAAGAAATTTAGTATCATGCTCATTTCGAATTCTTGCTGTATTGTCTTAGCAAATTTCTTACACAATGAATCATTAGTAGCTCCAAATATAATATCATCAACATATATTTGTACAATTAAGATGTTATCAGAATTTTTAAACTTGATGAATATAGTGGTATCAACTAAGCCTCTTGAAAATCCTTTTGACAGAAGAAATCAACTTAGCCTTTCATACCGTGCTGTTGGAGCTTGTTTTAAACCATAAAGGGCTTTAGAGAATTTAAAAACATAGTTTGGAAAATGTTCATGATTAAAACTAGGAGATTGTTCCACATATACTTCTTCTTCAATAAAGTCATTTAAGAAAGCACTTTTAACATCCATTTGGTAAAGAATAAAACCTTTGAAAGATGCAAATGTAAGCAACATTCTTATTGATTCTAATCTAGCAACGGGGCAAAGGTTTCATCATAATCAATGACTTCTTCTTGATTGAATCCTTGGGCAACTAATCTAGTTTTATTTCTGATAACACTACCATGCTCATCAAGTTTGCTTCTAAATACCCACTTGGTACCAATTACGGGATGGTCAAAAGGTCTAGGTACAAGCTTCCAAACTTTCTTCCTTTCGAATTAGTTCAGCTCTTCTTGCATAACCATAATCCAAAATTCATCATGTAAAGCTGCATCAATACAATTAGGTATAGTACTAGAAAGTAGGGGAAAATTATCAACAAAATAACGTCTAGTTTTGACTCCACAGCTAGGATCACCAATGATCTACTCTTTTCGATGGACAGTTTTGTACTTCCAATCTTTTAACAAATTTTGATTTGTGAGTTCTTTAGTTCTTCAATTGTTTTCTTTAGCTTGTTATTCTTCTAGTTCATCTTCTTTGGTATGAATATCAAGTGGAGGAGTCATATGCTGTTCACTGCCTTTTTCTTTTAAGACGCCTATATCATCATTATCATCATTTCTAGACAAATATATATTTGATTCATCAAACATAATATGTCCAGATTCTTCCACAGATAGAGTTCTCTTATTGTATACTCTATATGCCTTTTAATTGAAAGAATATCTAATAAATATAGCCTCATCAGATTTGCTATCAAAATTTTCAAGGTTGTCACGAGTATTGAGGACAAAACATATGCGCCCAAAAACTTTGAAATATGAAATGGATGGAACTTTATCAACTATCAGTTCAAAAGGAGTTTTTCTTAGGAAATGTCTTAGCATAACTCGGTTAATAATATAGCAGGCTGTATTCACAGCCTCAGCCCAAAAATATTTTGGAAGGGAGTTTTCACATAGCATTAATCTAGACATTTTGCGCAAGGTTCTATTTTTCTTCTCAACCACACCATTTTGTTGAGGATTTTTGGCAGCTGAAAAATTGTGTGAAATACCACTTTCCTCACAAATATTAGTTAATCATGGTTGCCAAATTCTCTACCATTGTCACTTCTAATTGAGATCAATTTGCAATCAAGGAAGTTTTGAACACGTTTGAGTAGTTTTGAAAATTCCGAGAAGGCTTCATCCTTTTGAGCAAGAAACAAGGTCTAAGTCAATCTTGAGAACTCATCCACAATTATATAAGCATACCTCTTACCAAGAAGACTAGTGGTCCTCATTGGTCCAAACAAATTCATGCGTATAAGCTCAAGAGATTTTGATGTTGAAATCATTTTTTTGGGCTTAAAAGAGGTTTTGGTTTGTTTTTCAAATTGGCAAGCATCACACACCTGATTTCTATCAAATCTCATTTTGGGCAGTCCTCTAACAAGTTCTTTTAAAGATAATTTGTTTAGCAAATCAATAGATACATGACCTAACTTTCTATGTGAAAGATAGCTTTCATCATTATTCACAGAGAGGCATCTAATATCATGTTCCACAAGATCATCAAGATAAAGAACATAGACATTTCCAACACAATTAGCAACAATGATAGTCTTACTGTTAGAACTATCCATGATAATGCAAGAATCTTTTTCAAAAACTACTTTGCATCCATTATCACGTAGTTGACTGATACTAAGAAGATTATACTTAATTCATTAATTAAGAGCACATGTTTGATGATGGTTGAAGACCCCTAATCAATATTACCTATGTCAAGTATTTTTCCTTTCTTTTTATCTCCAAAAGTGACAAATCCATCGTTTATAGCTTGAATACTTTCCAGTAGTTTGGCATTTCCTGTCATGTGTCGTAAGCATCCACTATCCAAAAACCATTTTGTGGAGGTCCCTTTGTCCAATAAATGTTCCCATATACAAGAAGGAATAATGACTTTTGGTACCTATATTTTCTTCGGTCCATAGGGGTTAGTAATGGTTCCTTTCACCTTCCAAATAGTTTTCATACCAAATTACACCTTCTTCCTAATATGACACTTAGGTGCTTTGTGTCTAAATTTTTCATAATATGTGCAACAACTATGTGTCATATGTGATGAAGCAGCTCTTACAAAGGAAAATTTATGATTGTCAGTTCTAATATCATATATATAACCTGGATCATTACTGTTTCCAGAAGTGTGTTGTTCCCAAGCAATTTTTAAATATTATTTTTACCATTTGTAAGCTTTTCAATGCATGAGCTAAGATCGTTGACTCTGCTTTTCATATCGTCAAAATTACTAACCATAATTTCAAGAGAACAAATTTTATCACATAAGGATTTATTTTCTAAAGACATATAATGTAATGAGGTGATGATAATATTTTCTTCAATGTCCGAGCGCATATATGACTCAAGTGAGACTTCATTTTCATTTAACAGCTTTGTATTCTCATTTACTAATGAATCAATTTTCATCTTCATTTCTTTGTTTCTTCTAGACAATTTCTTTAATTCATGAAACATATCAAAAAAATAATTCCCTGGGATCATCATACTTTTCATAATAAAAAACATGTAGATCAGTTGTTATGTTTGGAGATGTAAGATTTATCGTATCCTCTATAGCCATGAAGCATACGTTGGCCTTTTCATTTTCTGAATCGCAACTTTCTTCAGTTTTAGATTTTGCTTGATCCCAGGTTCCAATTAGTCCTTTTCTTTTTTTTTTTTAACTTTGTATCCTTCGTTTTCTTTATAAATTGCTTATCCTCCTTCTCTTTGGCCACTAGACAATCTGTTAGTGTTGTGCCCTAGAGGCAATTACTTATACATTGTATATGACACATTTTATTCTAATAAAGGGCATTATTTATCTTACAATTTCTTTTGTTTACTTTTAAGTAATATAGTTGTTCGATAAAGTCCTTAGTACAACACCGTGTTAAGGAAATCATGATAGAGACCATGATATGAGATTCCTACTACACTGTATAGTGTTAGTACTTAAATAGTCCCTAGTTATAGTATTAATGAGATAGGACATCATTAATGCATTAAGACTAGTATGTGTTAGACTTCCCGATTTGATAAGGCGGTAGTTCTCATATCCGTGAGTATTGAGATACTCAATGTTAACACATGGATGATTGTTAATGGAACAAGTTCATTGGATAACCTAGCTATTAGATAATCACATGGATAACTATTTAGTGCTAATGATATAATCTTAATATAGCAAACGTGCAAGTATCCTTAGACTTGAGATCTCCAAGGTACTTTGTTTGCTGAGCTTTGTACTTTGATTAAAATCTCTGGAGCCAGATCGAGGGCCGCCTATGGAATGGATATTGGGTACATTGTGAAGTAAAAGAAAGTAGTTGAGAGGGTCTGTGAAACCCCAGTCGAAACCAACCTTAGAGTAAGGGGGTTGGGATGCGTATCATATTTTATTTCATAGTTAAATATATTCTCATATGAATTTTTATGTGTTCTGGATTCGAGTTTTATTGTCTTGAAGTCTTGTTGGTGAGTATTGTGTGAGAGGGGCAAAATGGTAATTTTTGCCCGGGGTGAAAATAGGGAGATAACCTGTGGATTGAATAGAAAATAATTTTTCTAGTAGAAATAGCAACAAGAGTTGTTATGGTTTAGTGGTTAGAGCTTTGGAATAGGTTATTGAGGTCTAGGGTTCAAATTCCATCATAGAAGCTTTAGCTAGATTAAATTTTATTTTTACTTAGGGAGGATTAGTTTCGGCCTTAAGAGCCTAGAACAAGGTGGTGATAATGTCCTAGGAGAGACATGTTAGGAGAATTCTCATTTCACTCTTTACTCTACTCGAAATTCTTGAAGGGAAATTCATTCTTCCTTGTTCTTTAATTTTTCTCAATGCTCAACTCATTAGTTTGATCAAGGTGTTCTAGCCTTTTTCTTTCCAGAAAATTCAGTAAAGTGCTGAGACCTTTTAGGATCAAAATGTCTTAGTAAAAGACTTCCTATGGTCTGAAATATGGAAGAGTTGTGAGGAATTCCATGAGGAAAATATCTCTAGTGAGCTTGCTGAAATTTCACTTCAAATTAGTTCCTCTTCCTTTATGGCATGAGCTGAAATTTTTCAGCTTGTTGTACCTTCAAATGTCGAACTCCTTAGCTCACATTTCCTTCCAAATGCTGCCAGAAAAATGGCCTTAAGATCAGCTTAAAACATAAATTAATTCTGCCATTTTCGGACTGCACAAAAGCTGTGCAAAACCAGTGAAAAATTCTGGGCAAATCGCTACTTTGGAGGTCCAAAACCAAGCTGATTTCTTCCAGATTTTGTGTAGCACCTTAGCCATGTTTTTCCTCCATGAAGAAGGCTGGAAACCAGCCTTGAATACCCCCAAAATCCCCCTTCCAGCTCGCTGCAAAATGGCTGGAAGTAGCAGACGAAAATCTGCCAGAAAAATCACTGTGCAGCGAAATTTCTGGGCAGAAATTTGTCCAGCTTGTTTCCTCTTCCTCTTCCTCTTCCAGCCGAAACACCAACCCTAATCTGTCAAAACCTTCCTTAAACCTCTATCAACAGAGCTCCAATGATCCCCTTAAACTTCTGCACGAAATTCCATCAATGGCTGTCCGAAAATCTCTCCAACAAATCCCTGCAATTTAGCTTGATTACTTTCCAAAATTCCAGCCATCTTATTTAGCAACCTTCCATAATATTTTGCTCAATTGACCAGACTTCTTCTTCATCATTGTGCACCTTACTTTCGGCCACCATAAGCCTCCATAAGCCAGCATTAATTACATGAAATTCTGCTCAAACAGTCAGCCATGGCAGACTCCAAAGCTGTCCAAACAATCAAGATATTCTTAGGATATTTACTTTCCAAATTCACTCTCTAAAAATATTCTTCAAAGATTGTAACAACTAACCTTTCCTTTTCCCTTCCAAATCATAGAATCAACTTCCCAAACCCTACTGAAAATCGGCTAGCCCTATTCCTCACAGAAAATTCGGCAGCTTTCCCTTCTCTCTATCTCTCGCGATTTTCAACAACCATCAAGAACACGCACACATTACACCAAGAACACCTACTTCTTCTCTACACCTAATACCCCTCCAAACCATCTCAAATCCACTCAAAAACTTTCAGATTTGATCTACACATTGCTGTGAATCCATCAACACCATTATTAACATCAAACTCCTCCAAACATCTTGCTACTTCGGATCAAAACCAGAAATTTCTGTTAAGGTCAAGAACACCATCAAGGTAAATTTATTCTAACAACTTCATCTTCTCCAATCTTGATCTCTAGTGAGAGCCTATGTGAATAAACATGCTAATGGTCTCTCTCTCTCTCTCTCTCTCTCTCTCTCTCTCTCATGGCCGAAAATTCCCCTCTCTTGGCCGGATGACTTTTTCTCCCATGAACATGCTTTCGCCATCTCCCTTGGACAAAGTTAGACATCTAAGAGTTGAGATCCATTCTAAACTCCTTCAAGGCATTCATCAACCAAGTAAGTACCTTCAATCTTCCTTTTTAAACTCTAGATTCATGTCTCTAGGATGATGATGATAGTAGGTGGATGGCGATAGGATTTAATTATATATATATATATATATATTGTTGAGATTGAAGCATGAATATATGTATGATTGTAAAGGAGATGGGATTTATGCATGGAAGGATTATCTTGGATGATTATATGACGATTTAAGGTTGATGCATGTCATAGGTAGTATTTGTGATGAAGTATGCTAGAGATTATGTCACCTTTGGTGAATAGGATTTATATTTATGTTGGATTATTGAAGCCATGATCATATTTATGCTAATAAGGGTTAGATCATATTTTGATAAATTGAGATCTATGCTTGTATGCATGATTTGGATGAATTGATGAATTGAAGGGTTGCATATGTTCATGTTTGTGGTTAGCCAT
Organism: Voacanga thouarsii; assembly: GCA_026120185.1. Taxonomy (NCBI): domain Eukaryota; kingdom Viridiplantae; phylum Streptophyta; class Magnoliopsida; order Gentianales; family Apocynaceae; genus Voacanga; species Voacanga thouarsii. Next base: position 192,321 of record JANUWF010001437.1, on the reverse strand, counting down.
AGAAATATATTCATGATCTAGTTGTCCCTAAGCTAATCTTTATTTCATTAATAAAATATTTAATAATATGATTTTTCTAGTAAAATTTTGAAAACCATGGGAAAATGTGGATTTGGTCTTTTATATAAAATAGTGATATTTTAGTCAAATAAATAATAGTTTTTGCTAGGAAAATAAAATATATAGATATTATAATATCAAATAAAGCCTTTTGTGAAAATAATCATAATAGGTAAAATATTTATTATTAAAATTTAATTATTATCTTTTAATCAACTCTATTAAAATTTATTTATTATTTTTCAAGCAAGACTCATTAAAATTTAGTTTCAACTAATTTTAACTATCAATTATTTTCTAGCAATTAATTATTAATAAATTATTATTTTACCTAGTACCACCTAGGACTTTTCATCAAATAAACTCTAAATTATTTTAGCAAGATTTAAACCTTCAACATATTGTACCTAATTATCCAAACTCTAGTTATTTTAATATCAAACTAGATTTATTTTATAAACCCCTTTTATTTATTATCGAGCCTTAAAGCTTGGGACACTAGGGACATGATTGTAGTAAGTTGAGTTAGTTTTATTTGTGAAAGTGAATCTTGGTTTGAGTTTGATTGTGGTTTGTATTTACCCTATGCGGGGTTAGGTCAGCTGTTGGAGACCTTTGTTGTGGGCAAGGATCAGGTAAGCTCCTGCATAAAACCTGTTTGATGAAAAAATGATTCTTTTTATGGCAAGCCAAATGTAGAGTGCATGGTCACTCATTTCTGTAAAGGCAATTGAGGATTATTTCCATTCTCATTTCAGACAAATAAATTATTTGTAAATCAAGGGGCGGTTTTACTCAAAACCTAAAATTCTTTCTAAAACCAGTTTTGCCCCAATCTTTGGAAAACCTTAATTGCCATTTTCAAGTGGAACTATGTTTTGTTCATTTTTCCCCAAGTGGGACACGTTACGTTGAGTACTCAACAGGGGTAGGCTAGTAGTACTAGTTTTGAAGAGCAAGAGTGAGTCTTCCGGCGGAGGCCACCTCCGTAAGATAAGCTCAACTTAGAGAAACGTCGCACTACTTAGTCAGTGCCGGTCCGAGCTAGCAGTTTGTTTTATTTCAGTCAAGTGACTGTGTTTTGCCGGAATGGACACCCGGTTGTTGTTTGGGTATAGAGAAGGAGGAGTATCTTGCCCGGTAGGCCGATCACCTACCTTTTGTCAGTCTGCACAAAGTGTCGGCATTCTGACCGGTTATGGGGCCCAACGTGTGGTAACCCATAATCCTTTCTTTCGAGTGGTAGATCTTATAAATTATGTACGGCTAGATAAGCCAAAACGCCACTCTTGCTTTTGGCTAATGGTTGATGCTTGCCAATATTTCTCTTATAAAGGTTTTACACTTTGCATCAACGAACTGTTTTCACTAAACACCCAAAGCACACACGGACTTACTGAGATTTCTGTCTCATCACCTTTTTATCATGATTTCAGGTGGATCCTGCTATAGGGTCGAGTAGCTAGTAATATCTGCCTTGGAAGAGAATGTTCTTTTGATTTTATGTATTGCTTGGGGAGACGAGAGTGGATAATTTTATTTATGGATTTGTTTCCTTTTGGGAATTCATGGATTTATTCTTGGGTTATAATAAATCTTAAGTTGAAGTATTATTTTTATTATTTTTATTCCGCTATTTTATTTGTGTGACCTCGTTATAAAGACCTCTTGTCCTTTAGACGGGGCGACATCCCCGGCCCCGGCGGGCCTAGGTAGCGGGGTGTTACAGGGTCAATAAAAGATTCCCCACTCCTAATAGTAGGGGCGAATATCTCACGGCCACTTGTAGGAATTGCTACTCGAGAAGTCCTTGGCCAAGGCAATTGTGTATTGGAAATAGTTCTAATTGATACACATCTAGAGTAGTGGGTTCCTAGTACAAGTACTATTGTATTCGGGCCAAAATTAATTATGGAGGGAGTTGGCCGTACTCCAAACCGAATGTGATATTATATGGTGAAAGGAGTTAATTGCACTGTAGTTTGTTATTGAAGGGTTTATGTCAAGCCACTTGACTTTCTGGACTCTCGGGTGGTCATGATGTGTTGCTAGATACCGCTCATGATTTGAGAATATGGGTTTACTAGTTGATGAATTAATAATCCAATCATGATTAAAATTAATAGGAATAATTCTAATTAATTATGGATTATTAATCTCAAAGACGTTTGGATTAATTGATGTTCGCTACCAATTGACTGGGAAACCTAATTGGTCACACACAATAGAGGATTATGTACTCAAAATGTTATTTGATAACATAGTGGGATTAATTGCGAGAAAGAGAAGTTGTTGTTGATAAATTATAATTAGTTATAATTTATGGTCCAAATTATAATTGTGAGAACTTGATGTTTCCAATTACAATTAGGGAATTTTAATTGTTTTAGAATTCTCAGATTTTCAGTGATTTTTCGTGTGATATATTAGATACACACTAAACCCTAGCTAAAGGGATACACAAAAATTTCAGCCACCAAAACTCTCTTCTCTTCTCTCCTCTCTCTCTCATTTTGCCGAAAACGAAAATAACCCTAGCCGCCACTTAGATTTTCTACTAGCACAGAAAACTTCATGCTTGAGTGTATCCTCTGTGTGGATTACTGTTAGAGATAATCACACACTGTGATTATAGTGGTTGGACGTTCAACTCTGGTGGAGTTTGATCAAGAGGATTGTTGGATCGTACCTCGACTTGAAGAAGAAAAATTTTTGTTCTTCAGACGATCAAAGAAAGGTAAAAGTTGTTACCTTTGTTCTCCTTATGTCTTGTTTTCCACACATTCCGCTATTTTATTTGTGTGACCTCGTTATAAAGACCTCTTGTCCTTTAGACGGGGCGACATCCCCGGCCCCGGCGGGCCTAGGTAGCGGGGTGTTACAGGGTCAATAAAAGATTCCCCACTCCTAATAGTAGGGGCGAATATCTCACGGCCACTTGTAGGAATTGCTACTCGAGAAGTCCTTGGCCAAGGCAATTGTGTATTGGAAATAGTTCTAATTGATACACATCTAGAGTAGTGGGTTCCTAGTACAAGTACTATTGTATTCGGGCCAAAATTAATTATGGAGGAGTTGGCCGTACTCCAAACCGAATGTGATATTATATGGTGAAAGGAGTTAATTGCACTGTAGTTTGTTATTGAAGGGTTTATGTCAAGCCACTTGACTTTCTGGACTCTCGGGTGGTCATGATGTGTTGCTAGATACCGCTCATGATTTGAGAATATGGGTTTACTAGTTGATGAATTAATAATCCAATCATGATTAAAATTAATAGGAATAATTCTAATTAATTATGGATTATTAATCTCAAAGACGTTTGGATTAATTGATGTTCGCTACCAATTGACTGGGAAACCTAATTGGTCACACACAATAGAGGATTATGTACTCAAAATGTTATTTGATAACATAGTGGGATTAATTGCGAGAAAGAGAAGTTGTTGTTGATAAATTATAATTAGTTATAATTTATGGTCCAAATTATAATTGTGAGAACTTGATGTTTCCAATTACAATTAGGGAATTTTAATTGTTTTAGAATTCTCAGATTTTCAGTGATTTTTCGTGTGATATATTAGATACACACTAAACCCTAGCTAAAGGGATACACAAAAATTTCAGCCACCAAAACTCTCTTCTCTTCTCTCCTCTCTCTCTCATTTTGCCGAAAACGAAAATAACCCTAGCCGCCACTTAGATTTTCTACTAGCACAGAAAACTTCATGCTTGAGTGTATCCTCTGTGTGGATTACTGTTAGAGATAATCACACACTGTGATTATAGTGGTTGGACGTTCAACTCTGGTGGAGTTTGATCAAGAGGATTGTTGGATCGTACCTCGACTTGAAGAAGAAAAATTTTTGTTCTTCAGACGATCAAAGAAAGGTAAAAGTTGTTACCTTTGTTCTCCTTATGTCTTGTTTTCCACACATATACGTATCCTGGGATGGTATCTCGTTTTATTTTCCGTTGCGCTGTATATGATACGTGAGAGATATCCAACAGTGGTATCAGAGACATGCTATGTGTGGTTTACGGACATTGTTTTTGGCATGAAAAACTATTTTCATGTATTTGTGTTTGTCTTTGTTTGCTGTGAAAATCGTTTTGAGCTCTATGGGTTGGGTCCGTAGAACGATATACTTATGTAATGGTTACAGCATATTGCTAAAAATGTTTTCTTTATGTGCTGAAAGTTTTTGTAGAAAAACGTTTTTGTGAAAACATGTTGATTGCCTTCCGTTTCATCTTGTGAATTTGATTTTCTGTTTTGTTTTGTTTAAACTAACAAATTGGTTATTGTTTTGAGCTTTAAAATAGAAAATTCTGCTGAGAATTGTTCTCACTAATATGTTGCAGAAGATTAGGGCACCAGAAACTGTTCCTGAAAATCGCATCCTTTTCCCGACTACAGCCTGCACCGGCTCCGGCCTCCCAATCGGCACCGGTTCCGTGTTGTTTCGCGAACGTCCAGAAATTGTTTTTGGAAGAAAATTTTTCTTAAAACCCGAATGCAGCCGGCATCGGCTCTGGCTTTCAAACCGGCGCCAGTTTTGCTTTGTTTGTGACGTCCCAGCTATTTAAAAAAAATTTCTGGAATAGAATTTTGAAATGGAAAAATCTCATTTGTTGAGAGGCGGTAAATAAAAATTTTTCCAAGGGACCGCCGTTTTCGCTGCCAGAGATGGTACCTAAAAGCATTTTCTCAAAATTAGTTTTGAGGCAAACAATTTTATTTTTCAAAATAATGATTTTGAAAAATATAAAATTGGTGTATTTTTCTAAAATGTTGATTTTAGAATTTGTTTTATTTTTCCAAAATAGTGATTTTGGAATAACAAAAGTTATATGTTTATTTTGTTTAAGCATAACTAATGGCATGGTGGATGGTTATGGACTAAAACCAATTATATCTGTTCATCCATTTTACAGTTTTGGTTTTTATGAAATAGGGTTTGCGTGTCCTGCCTTATCTAAAATTTTTGTGTAATTCTCTTCTCATCTAACTCCCCTCGAATGTAACTCGAGGTTTTCTCTCTTTAGGAAATTATGTAATTAGTTTACATAGGTTAGATAAGAGTAGAATTATTCTATTTTGGAGATGGCAACCAAAACAAGGTGGGAGGTGAGACCTTCTACTTGAATCAAGCATGAACATATAGGGTTAACTATATTAATTTCTTTTATAGCTTAAAGAAATTAATTTAGGAAAAGTCCATAGCCATACCACGTAATCGCTTTATTACCACGATTATCAATTTTGTGATTTATTGATTTTTGTGTATGTCATTTATTGAAATCACTAAAAGGAACAAATCCCTAAATTAATATTAAACCTAATTCCTTCCGTTAATATAGTAAGAACGAGAGTCCTTTTTTGAGATCAGGTTGTTGGGCAAACCTAAGCCTACTTGACATTGGACATGTTCAAGCTATGGAATTAAATTCCTGATTAATGGGTCAGGTTTAACTAAATTCTTTATCCCGGTTGGACAAAATCAAGCATAAAGAAATTTAGAGGAAAAGTTATGGTAGCCCAAAAGGCTTTAAAGATTAAAATCTGTTAATTACCCAATGATCTAGTAGTTACATATGATGCAATTGGTATTGGATACCTACCAATGAACTCAAGGGTGGCTTATTAGGCAAACCTAAGGTTATTCTTGAGGAATTTGGATACTGGTCCACTAGGAAAGCTTCCAACGGGCTTTCCCAAATCAGTAGTGGGGGCTATTGGTTTAAGTAAAATAGTGGAGTAAAAATGCGTTTAATTAAAGTCGTAATTATTTGCATAGCATTTCCATATACAAGTAGCTAATGCTTTCTATCATTGCATCTAGGTCACTTGCATCCTGTCAACAAACTTAAACCTACGTAGCATTTTGGAAAACAACAAGTTAAACAAATCAAACAATCTCGACTAGTATAGAAGTTTGAGAATCGTTTTCAAATTGGAAAAGTTGCTCTACATGCTAGATGCTCCTATTCCACCACCACCAGCTCAAGATGCTCATGCTGATAAGCATGCTGTCCATAGAAGGTACAAGTAGGATAGTGATACAACATCATGTATTATGCTGGCATCCATGACTCCTGAGTTGCAAAAACAGCACGAGCATATGGATGCTCAATCAATTATACTACATCTTCGAGAGCTGTTTGATGCCCAAGCTAGAACTGAGAGATATGAGATCTCGAAGTAGCTATTCCATTGCAAAATGGAAGAGGGTTCTTCTGTGGCCACTCATGGGTTGAAAATGTTGGGCTTGATAGAGAAGCTTAGATCTCTCGTGTTTGCAATGGATCATGACTTAAGTGTTGACTTAATTCTACAGTCTTTTCCTAATAGTTTCTCATAATTTGTGATTAACTATCAGATGAACAAGATTGAGTCCACTATTCCTGAGTTGATTAATCTTCTCAAAACTGCGGAATCCTTCATCAAGAAGGATTCCAATGCAGTTTTAATGGTAGAATCTTCTTTTAATAAGAAAGTTCAAAAGAAAAAGAATGCTCCCATGAAGCCCAAAGATGGTTTGAAGAAGAAGGATGCAGCTACCAAGGGCCCGTGCCATCATTGTGGGAAGAATTGCCATTGGAGGCGCAACTACAAATCCTACTTGGAGTCTGTTAAGGACAAGAAGTAGAAGGAGAAGCTTGCAAGCACTTTTACTTCTACTCTGGTTATGTTTATGATTGAGATAAATATTGCCTTTAGAAATGAGATATGGGTATTAGATACCATATGTGGATCTCATTTATGCAATAACTTACATGGTCTAAAGAGCAGTAGAAGGCTAGAGAAAGGCGACGTGGACCTACGTACTGCAAATGGGGCAAAGGTTGATGCACTTGTTTTGGGGACATACGAGCTGAACCTGCATTCGGGATTAATTCTAGAACTGCAAAATTGTTATTATGTACCAGTTTTATTGAAAAACATTGTCTCAATTGCGTGTTTAAACTTATATGGATTTTATTTGATATTTAAGAATAAATGTTGTTCTTTTTCATTGAATGATATTCATTATAGTTCAGCAACTCTGGTCAATGGTTTATATGTTTTAGACTTGGATAATCCAGTTCTCAATATAAATAATAAGTAACCTAAAATGGATAACTCTAACACCTCTTACTTATAGCATTGTCGTTTGGGCCATGTAAACAAAAATCGTGTTTCTAAGTTACACAAGCTTTGTGACACCCCACCTAAAACCAACCCTAGAGTAAGGGGGTCGGGAATGCATATCATATTATTTTGCATGAATATATATGTTTTTGAATGATTTTATGTGCTTTAGAATCGTGGATTATAGGTTTAAATTCTTAGTTATACTTATTGAGTAGGAGGGGTAAAATGGTAATTTTGCTTGAGGTCAGAATAGGAAGATAACTTGAGGTGTAGATAAGAAAAATATGTGGGTGAGAAAATAAGAACAAGAGTTGTTGTGGTTTAGTGGTTAGAGTCTTGGAATTAATCTCTAAGGTCATGAGTTCAAATCCCATCATTTAAGCTTTTACCATGATTATCTTAATTAAGTTTGAATTTTTGTTTTCTTGCATTCCATGAAAATAGGAATAATTGTCTTAAGGGAGACATGAAGAGAATGTCCTAATCTTATCCTCATGTCCTAAAAGAATTCTAGAAGAATTCTTGTCCAATTTATTACCTCTAGCTTTGTCCTAGCATTTTCATAGTTCAAATGAACTAAAATCCATTAAATCTTTTTCTTTGAATTCCAAAAAAATTCTGTGATAATTTCTTCCCCTTGAATTTCGAAAATCAGCTTTGGGGAAGGGAGGTTGACCGAAAATAGGAGGGGAAATAGGAAGGGTTCCAAGAGAAAATCAATCACCATGGAAGGACCTTCAAATCTATCTTCATGTTGTTCATGCTTTAGTGGTAAGAAATCTGGAAATTTTCCAGATTTGTTGCAGACCTTTTCTTCAAAAATTCAGGCCATAAACCCATTCATTTGCTGCCCAGAAAATGGTCATTTCAAGTGGCTTGGAAGCTGGAAAAATTGTGCAATTTTCGGACTGCACAAAACAGCACCAAACCAGAAAAATTTTCTGGGCAATTCGCAGCTCTTCATCAAAGAAATGAAGCTGTTTTTAGTTCATCTTCAAGCCAGCAAACTCCTCTGTATTTGTCCAGAAATGAGGCTGAAAAACCACCCTTGGAAGACCCTCAAACATCCCTGAAGAACCTCTGAAAAACCGAGCCAAGAGGGTGCGAAAATCCTGCACCAAAATTCTGCAATTTTCGGAAAGCCATGAACACTTGAGACCAGAATTTTCCAGCCTTGTTCCTTTCTAGCCTAAGACCGAAAATCACCTTCAACCTCTGTAGAATTGAGCCTTGTTCAGCTATACACTGAACACCATTAAACCCACACTTACCTTGAAGCATAAGGACTCCATAGCCACACCACAAAACACTCCTAAGATCACTCCATTCAAACTCCATTTGAACTTCAAATAATTTCAGCATTTCACTCCAATAAAATCACTCTTGCATTAAGCTGAATTAACCAGAATTTCCTCTGCCTTTAAGGACTGAATTTCGGCCAGCCTTGAGCAACATTAACCTTCAATCATTTCAGCAAGACAACCTTGTTTCAGCCGACACCATTAAAGTCCATAGACACCTCTCTTGATCAAACACCATAGTTGATCTTTTACCTTAAACATCTCCACCATTTCCTCCATTTAAATTTCAAATAAAATCTGATTTCTCTCTCTCACAAAGCTGAAAACCGGAACTCTCAATCACACCCTACCATTCGGCCAGCCTTCTAGCAGAATTCGTGCAGCACTTCTTCTAATTTCTCTCCATTTTCACCTAAAACACCAAGAACACCAAGAACACACACTAAACTTCTTCAAGCCTAAACCTACTCTAAACACCTCCAATCACTCTCAAATACTCCAGATCATCTCTACTTAATCCCTAGACTTCATTTCTGCCATTTATAACACGAAATCTCGCAAACAAGAATTTTCAACCGGATCAAAAATCAGTTTTTCTTGAAGACCTCAAGAACATCAACAAGGTAAAACAAGAACAACCTTCTTGTTCATCTTCTTCCATTCAATTCTTAATACACCTATCTAATGCTCTCTTTCTCTTTCTCTCTCTCTCTCTCACTCTCTTCTAACCGAAATGGTTGATCAAACCATCAACCATGGATGTTGTTTCGTTGGACCATTCAAGTCATTCCATCGCGCGTGGACCTTCTTTTGTCTTCATCAAAGGACTCGACAATCAAGTATTCATTCTTAAATTTCTCTTATTAAATTCTGAAATCATGTCTCCTAGATGATGATAGAGAAATGGAATATGATTGGGAGATTGAGTATATGCATGTGGATTAGGGGGATGAAGTTATGACATGATGATGGTTGTATTTGACTAGGATGTATGTGTTTTCCTTTCGAATCAATATATGTTCTTCATGCTTGATGAATTTAATGGATGTTGAAGCATGATTAGATATTATGACACCAAAGGTGATTAGGCTTTTATGATCTTATTTTCCATGGAAACCATGATTGATGATTATGCTTAGTAGGATTTTTGGCCATGTGATAGTATGAGATAGTTCAAGTGTTTGTTCATGAATAGATTAATTTCTTGTTTGATGATGGAGAATGGGATCATGAATCTTTTCTAGCAATAGGAAGACCATGATGTAAGATTATTTTCTTGTTAATTCTAAGTTATATTCATCAACAAATTTTATTACATGAATTAAAATTACTACTATATTTTTCTTCAAAAAATTCGAAACACTAGGGGATTTGGATTAGAATATTAAATCAAACTATTAATATTTTTATTAAACGAAAATTTAAAATAATTTATTAATAAATTTTAATTATTATTAATTATTTATTATCTCTTCGAAATTAATTAAAAATTATTATTTATTTAATTTATTATTTATTTATAATAAAGCTATTTTTAAATTACCATTTCTTAATATCAAATAAGACTTAATAATATTTAAAATTCAAACCTTGGTTTATTTATTAATAATAACACTCAAGAATTATTATTTGAGTCTATAATTTATTAACAATTATTTTAGAACCCCTAGTTATTTCAACCTATCAAACTAGACTTATTTTATAAAATTCTTCAGACATCTAGCCTTAAAGCTTAGGACATTAAGGTCATGGTTAGATCATGGTTGTCACTAGATGAGCTAAGAATTATTTATGTAAGGCAGGTATAGCTTGAATGTGACCTTATGTTTTGTGTTTACCCCAGGCAGGGGTTAGGTCAACCTTGGAAGACTTTTGAGTAGAGCAAGCAAAGAAGCAGGTAAGCTCCTGCACGGAGTTTTGTGAAGACCAAAAGTTATTGTGGCAAGCAAATGCAATGTATATGGACATTATTTGTAAAGGCAATTAAGGACTGTTTTTCCTTTTTATTTCAGTCAAGCAAATCATTTGGAAATTGAACAAGCAGTTTTACACAAATCTAAATTTTTTCTAAAATCCAACTTGACTAGACTTTTGGAAACCCTTAATTGCTATTTCCAAATAAAGCAAAGTTTGATCAATTTTCTCCCAAGTGGAACAATCAACGTTGAGTACTCAATAAGGGTAGACCACCAGGACTAGTCTTTGAAGGGTTAGGGTAAGTCTCTCGATAGGTGGCCACCTCTGAGGGGTGAGTCCTTCCTGGATAGGACGCCAGTCCGGTAGGTCATGCCGGTCCGAGCTAGCAAGTTTCAATCATGTGGACTGTGTATTTTCGGAGTGGACAACCGGTAAGTTTGGGTGTAGAGATGGAGGAGTATCTCACCCGGTAGGCCGTACACCTACCTTTTGTCAGCATTGCACAAAGTGTGGCATTCTGACTGTTATTGGTCATGGGGCCCAACGTGTGGTAACCCATGGCTACCCATTTGAGTGGTTGTATTTATTGTGCACATGTATGATTTGAAAAGTGAAACACCACTCTTTATTTTCAACACTTATTTATTGCTTGCCAGCACTTTTCCCTATGAAACTTTTACAAATTGCATACACGAAATATTTTACCTGAAACACTTAAAGCACACACGGGCTTACTGAGATATTTCTCTCACCACCTTTTATGCCATATTTTCAGGAAGATCCTGCTGTGGAGATCATTAGCTAGAATGTTGCCTTGCTTGAAGACTCTTGTTATTTACTTTAAGTATTGTTTGAGAGATTGTTGCAAACAATTTATTTTGGATTTGTGTCAGTATTTATCTTTTGGGTTGTAATAAATTTAATTTTAAAGTCTTTTGTTTTATTCTATTTTCATGTAACCTAGTTATAAAGACCCCTTGTCCTTTGGACGGGGTGACATCCCCGGCCCTGATGGGCCTAGGTAGTGGGGTGTTACAAGCTTGGTGACTTAGGGTCATTTGATTATGAATCATATGGCACATGCGAATCTTGTTTACTAGGAAAAATGACTAAAACTCCTTTTTCAAGAAAAGAAGAACGGGCCAAGGAGTTATTAGAACTCATACATTCTGATGTATGTGGCCCAATGTCAATACAAGCAAAAGGAGGTTATAATTATTTCATAACATTTATCGATGATTTCTCACGATACGAGTATTTGTATTTAATGAAATACAAATCTGAGGCCTTTGAAAGGTTCAAAGATTTCAAGAATGAAATAGAGAAACAATTTGGTAAAAGTATTAAGACTTTAAGATCTGATCGATGAGGAGAATACTTGGGCCAAGAGTTTCTGAGTTATCTTAGAGTTAATGGGATATTATCTCAATGAACTCCACCACATACACCTCAACATAACGGTATATCTGAGAGAAGGAATTGAACCCTTTTGGACATGGTACGGACCATGATGGCTTCTGCAGACCTACCAAAATCATTTTGGGGGTATGCACTAGAAACTTCTATTTATATACTAAACAGAGTTCTAACAAAAGCGGTTGATTCTACCCCATTTGAGATGTTCTTTGGTAAGAAAACAAAGTTATCTCACTTGCGAGTATGGGGTTGTCCTGCCTTTATTAAAAGGCCACAATCAGATAAACTTAATAGTAAGTCTGACAAGTATTTGTTTGTGGGATATCCGAACAAATCTTTCGGATATTACTTCTACCTACCTTCTGAAAATAAATTATTTGTTTCAAAGCATGCCGTCTTCTTAGAGAAGGAGCACATGCTCAAAGGGGATAGTGAGAGTAAGATTGAACTTAGTGAAGTTCATAAAGATCAAACAAATGAGGATCAATCGTCTAACCCCACATCTGTTGAGAAAATATATGAACCTTCTATTACACAAGATCCTCGTAGATCTAGTAAGATACGTGTGGCACCTGAGAGATATGGATTTCTCATAAGTGACCACAATGACGTATTACTCATAGGTGAAGATAAGCCTACTACCTACAAGGATGTTATGAACAGTTCAGAATCTGGCAAATGGCTTAAGGCCATGAAGTCAGAGATGGATTCCATGTACGACAACTAAGTATGGACTTTGGTTGATCCACCCAAAGGAATTAAACCTATTGGGAGCAAATGGATTTTCAAGAAGAAAACGGACATGGATGGTAACTTAGTTACCTATAAAGTACGACTAGTGGCGAAAGGTTATCGTCAATAACATGGTATTGACTATGATAAAACCTTCTCGCCAGTAGCCATGTTAAAATTCATTAGGATACTCATAGCCATTGCTGCCCATTATGATTATGAGATTTGACAAATGGATGTGAAAACAGCTTTCCTAAATGGAAATCGGACTGAGGAAGTGTATATGACACAACCTGAGGGTTTCACATCTAATGATAGCATAAAGGTGTGCAAGCTGCAAAGGTCCATTTATGGACTTAAGCAAGCTTCTAAGAGTTGGAACATCCATTTTGATGAAACAATCAAAGAGTTTGGTTTCATTCAAAACATGGATGAGCCTTATGTGTACAAGAAGGTTAGTGGGAGTGAAATCGTTTTCTTATTGCTTTATGTAGATGACATATTGCTAATGGGAAACGATATACTTATCTTGCAAATGGTTAAAGTTTGGTTGTCCAAACATTTCTCTATGAAAAACCTTAGAGAAGTAACCTATATTCTTAGAATAAGGATCTATAGAGATAGATCTAAAAGGTTGCTAGGTCTTTCACAGTCTACATACATAGATAAAGTGCTAAAGAGGTTTAGCATGAATCAATCCAAAAAGGGGTTCTTACCTATGTCACATAGTGTAAGCCTTTTAAAGTCAATGTCTCCCAAGACACAAGTTGAAAGGGATCACATGAGTAAGATTTCATATGCCTCGGTAGTTGGATCTAACATATACGCTATAATATGTACTAGCCCCGATGTATCTTATGCTCTCAGTTTGACGAGTAGATACCAATCTGACCCTAATGAGGGTCATTGGGTGGCTGTAAAGAACATCTTTAAGTACTTACGAAGGATTAAGGATATATTCTTAGTATATGGAGAAGGTGATTTGAATATAAACGGGTATACTGATGCCAGTTTTCAATCTGACAAAGATGATTTCAAATCACTATCTGACTACGTGTTTACGTTGTGCAGAGGGGCAATAAGTTGGAAAAGTTTCAAACAAGAGACTATTGCCGACTCTACGACAGAAGCTGAGTACATAGCTGCTTCTGAAGCAGCTAAGGAGGCTGTTTGGATCAAGAAGTTCGTGACGGAACTGGGTATGGTTCCTAGTGTTGTTGGTCCAATTACTTTGTATTATGACAACAACGGAGCCATTGCACAAGCAAAAGAGCCACGGTCTCACCAACGATCCAAACACGTACTACGACACTATCATCTAATTCGGGAGATCATAGATAGGAATGATGTAAAGATAGAGAGAGTTCCCACAGATGAGAACATAGCTAACCTGCTTACAAAAGCACTATCGCAAAAGAAACATGATTGTCATGTTGAATCATTCAGTATTAGATACATGAATGATTTGCTCTAGTGCAAGTGGGAGTTTGTTAGTGTTGTGCCCTAGAGACAATCACTTGTAAATTGTATATAACACATTTTATTTTAATAAAAGGCATTATTTATCTCAAGATGTTATTTGATAACATAGTGGGGTTAATTGTGAGAAAGAAAAATTGTTGTGGATAAATTATAATTAGTTATAATTTATGGTCTAAATTGTAATTTTGAGAACTTGATGTTTCCAATTACAATTAGAAAATTTTAATTGTTTTAGAATTCTCAAATTTTTAGTGATTTTTCGTGTGATATATTAGATACACACGAAACCCTAGCTAAAGGGATACAAAAAAATTTCAGTCACCAAAACTCTTTTCTCTTCTCTCCTCTCTCTCTCGTTTTGCTGAAAACGAAAATAACCCTAGCCTCCACATAGATTTTCTACTAGCACAGAAAACTTTGTGCTTGAGTGTATCCTCTGTGTGGATTACTGTTATAGATAATCACAAACTGTGATTATAGTGGTTGAACGTTCAACTATCGTGGAGTTTGATCAAGAGGATTGCTGGATCGCGCCTCGACTTGAAGAAGAAAAATTTTTGTTCTTCGGACAATCAAAGAAAGGTAAAAGCTGTTACCTTTGTTCTCCTTATGTCTTGTTTTCCACACATATGCGGATCTTGAGATGGTATCTCGTTTTATTTTTCGCTGCGCCTTATATGATACGCAAGATAGTAGTACCAACACATTTTTACCTTTTGAACAATCTAATTTTACTTTTGAAGCACGAATAAAAATAGAGATTTTTGTATTCTAGAGTGTAAGAGTGTTTTTGAGAAATATAGCACAAAAATCTACTTCAAAATTGAGTTTTGAAATATTTTATAGGAGTAAAAAGTAAGACAACAATGACTAAAAACTGCTACTTTTTCGCTGTCAAATTTTTCAAAGTTTTGAATTCGAGGATCGAAAGGAAGTTCATCCAAAAGATTAGTCCAAAATGACACTTTTTTAGGCAGAAACATTTACACATTGTTACAGAGTTTTGGACGAAGCTTTTAGATGTAGAGTCCATCCAAACTGCTCAATCCAAACATCTGAAGACCTACTTTTTGAAATTATTTTATTTTCATATGCTTCAAGGCAAAAGAAAACTGAACATATGGTAAAGAGACATAGGAATTTACAATTGATACCTTTAAAATGATTCCTAGTCTATGATTCTTTTCAAGAGTTTCTTGGTATGCAATCTTTTAAGCTTGTCTTATTCTTGGCCTCTCATTCTTTGATTTCATTGCTCAATAGTTGCTTAGCAATCTCATTTGTATGCTTTGGAAGACTTGAGGTCAAACATGTCCTATCACATATAAGTCACACAAGTTAATCCTCATCAATGTTTGTCATAAGTCAAAACACAAGAGAATGCCTTTAGGGCTAACAACATGTTTATGTTTCAGATTTTTCAAATACATTATTATTGTGGTTAATTTTATTTACTATTGTAAGGATAAATTTATTTAATTTTATTTAACATTATTTATGTAATTGTTCTAGGAATTTTATTTAATATTAATAAGGATAATTAATTTTTGAAAAAATTAAAAAATAAAATAGCGACCGAAATTTTTGGTCGCTAAAGACTGAAGATCAGTGACTAACATATATATCAGTCACTGATTAACGACCGAAAAACTATATTCGATCGCTAATTGATGATCTATATCAATATTCCATCGCTACTTTACGGTCAACTTTAGCGTCGAACAATACCCGCAACGTTAACTACCGATATCGTCAACTATTTTTCCAAAAATTTTAATTTTTTTCCTTTATTTGCAAGTTGAGTAGCGACGGATATGCGGTCGCTAATTACTGACTGGTAGGTTTTTTCGATCGGTAAATTATTAGCGACCTTCAAAATAATGCCTTCTAGTGTGTCGTCGCTAAATAATAATTAGCGACCGATTAGCAACGGAAATGTCGGTCGCTAATTAGTTATATTCTTGAAGTGGGTCTCGCTTTATCAATCGATCAAGAATAATTTTTCTGTTTATGTGTTAGTAGCCTATAATCTACACCTTACTGTAAAAGTACGACTCAATCACGTAGATTACTTACTAACACACTTAGACATTAATGTGGACATATATGTAAACAAATAAATATTAATGAATAAAGTATTTTATTAATTTTCAAAATATAGAAATACATTATCCATTTTGGACATATATTCCAACAAAATTCACACTTCATCAATTTTAGTACAACAAAGCATAGTTCAAGAACTACTAAAAAGAATAGAATACACTCCATGCACCTAATTAATTCTTTCATAATATAAACCACTCCTAAAGAAACAACATTCTCTTCCACTTGAACATTCCATCTACTGCCGTCTTCAAGCAGGAGTCTAATTTCCATAGCACATATTTCAAACTCAAAATGTAAGAAATTGCACCATATCAACTCACTATTCCTAATAGAGAATTTTTCAGAAGAAATAGCAACAAGTGCTCCTAAATTAAAAAAAAAAAGTAAGTATTCTTTAACTGAAATTAATATACCTATTGCAATACATGTTAGCTCAGCATTACTTAAATCTATTGTAGCTTATTACGATCAGAACACCAAGGAAGAATTAAAAGAAAATTAGAACCGAATAATTTAACTTCAATTGAAATAGTGAAAAAGTAAAGGGAATTCACCGATGGAATTGTGCACTGCGAATGAGAGAGCACTGTTCTCCAAAGGCAGGCGGATGCTTCCTTAAAGACATCTTACTAGAGTCAAGGAATTTCATGTGAGGTCAGGCAGAATTTAAAGAGGGAAAAGTTTAAATTTCTGTGGGTAAAATCTGAGGATTTTTTACGGTGGGTTGATGAAGGGAAATGGGGAAAAGATGCAGGAAAGAGAGAGGTTTGAGAGGAATTGAAGATAGGTTGTGGGGGGGGGTAATACCCACCGAGCAAGCGGGAAATTGAAGAGAAGAAAATTGGCGGCTAAATAGGGAAAAATTGAAGAAATGAAATGACACGGCTGTTTGGATTGGGAAAAACTTGGGTGGACCCAGTCCATAGCCCCATAGGTGGACCGGGTGGGCCTAAATCCATCCAGAGTTCAACACTTGTCAAAACGAATATTTTATTCCCAAAAATCCATTTTACTAACTTTTTTTAATTTTTCAATTTTCAATTTTCCCCTAGCCATGGTTAACCATGGTTGAGGGGTTTTGAAGACAAATCACGCTCATTCTATCTCACCCCGGCTTCCTCGTAACCCCTAACTCCCAGGCAGCCCACAGATCTCCTCCGCCGGTGGCGAGGTCTCTCCTCCCTCCACAACTCCTTCCGGTCTCCTCCCTCCAGGGCACTCCTCTAGTCCCAACTCCCACGCAGCCCACAGATCTCCTTGACCTCCGCCTGTGGTGAGGTCTCTCCTCCCTCCACAACTCCTTCCGGTCTCCTCCCTCCAAGGCACTCCTCCAGTCCTAACTCCCACACAGCCCACAAATCTCCTCGACCTCCGCCGATGGCGAGGTCTCTCCTCCCTCCACAACTCCTTCCAGTCTCCTCCCTCCAAGGCACTCCTCTGGTCCCAACTCATTTCCACTCCGAGGTCACCACTGTCTTTTCCCCTTTTCCCCTCCGAGGTCTTTCTCTCTCTCTCCCTCCGCACACGCACCCTTCCGGTATCCTCTCTACGTCTCTCTCCCTTTACCTTCCCCCTGCCCTATATCGCTGTTCTCTAGCCCTCTTCCTCCCTTCCAAGGCACCCCTCCAATCTCTCCCTCCACCTCGCACCCCTCCGGTCTCTTCCCTTTTCTGTCATCGCCACCTCGCACCCCTCCGATGTAGCCCTACATCACCTTTGGTCTGTGCATCTCCCCTGTCCCACGCACCCCTTTCGTCCCACGCACCCCTCTGATCTCCTTTTCTTCTTTTTGCATTTTGGACAGATCTGTGACATTGTGGGTTAGGCAGCTTCACCGGTAGCTTCTCGCGGTGGGTAGGGCATCTTCACTGGTATCCTCGTCTAGTGGCTTGCATACCTAGGTAGTCCTTCCTTTTAATTTTTTTTAACTTGTGTAATTCAATTTCAAAACTGTGACATTGTGCATTGTGTAAAATGCAGAACTGTGTGATTGTTTTTTTTATTGTGTTGAAGTTCTTCCATTTTTGTTGGAATGTTGAGAAATGTGACATTGTGTATTGTTTATTGGTTTAGAGATGTTTTGGTTGTGAGTTGGTGTAGAAGAGTTGATTAATGCTAAATGATTGCAGAATTTTGTGGAGATTGTTGTTTAATTGGTGGAGTAAAATTGAACTGTTGAACTGTTTTTTTTTATTTTATTTTGTTGAAGTTCTGCCATTTTTGTTGGAATGTTGAGAAATGTGACATTGTGTATTGTTAATTGGTTTAGAGGTGTTTGGGTTGTGAGTTGGTGTAGAAGAGTTGATTAATGCTAAATGACTGCAAAATTTTGTGGAGATTGTTGTTTAATTGGTGGAGTAAAATTGAACTGTTGAACTATTTTTTTTATTTTGTTGAAGTTCTGCCATTTTTGTTGGAATGTTGAGAAATGTGACATTGTGTATTGTTGATTGGTTTAGAGGTGTTTGGGTTGTGAGTTGGTGTAAAGAAGTTGGTTAATGGTAATTAACTAGTGAATTTTGTTGAGATTGTTGTTTAATTCATGGAGAAAATGCAGAATTGCAGAAGTGTTTTTTTTTTCCTATTGTATTGAACTTGTGTAGTTGGATTTGTTGGAATGTTGAAAACTGTGATACATCTAGTACATTTCTTATAGTCGGTTTCTGATGTGATATTTAAATTGTAAAGACTGAATTACACTATACATATTTTGCAATGCAGTAGTGAATGACATCGAGATAGTATTATGTTGTGTTTCAAGGAAGACAGTGTGGAATTTTTGTCAACTGGGTGGATTGTCATAATTCAGTAAATGGCTATCCTGGGAATGTTTTCAAATCATTTCTATCTTTTGAAGAAGCGGAAAGGGCTTGGACATCGCATATTACATCCTCATTGACTGTGACGGATTTTGATCCACCACCACCTCCCCAACCTCCTGCGAAATGGCTGATTCAAAAAAGAAGTCAATAAAACCAAGGAAAACACTTGTAGATCTTTCCCTATGCGTGTTGTTGACTTTTTTTCGGATTTGATATTGGCTTACATTGTAACAATCCTATTTTTCAGAATTCTGTGTTATAGATTTATAGCTTCATTGTAAGCAGGATGAAGTAGAACTTTATGTTTGTAAAGTGTTGTTTCCTTGATGGAATGAAAGTATTTCCTTGATGGAATGAAAATGCAGTTGGATTTAATTTCCTGTCCTTCAGTTTCTTTTTTTTCTGTTTTGCTTTTTGGGAAAATAATTTCCACATGGTATTTGATGTTAAAGGAAGGAAGGAGTTTGGTTTGGCTTTTTCTTCTGAGATAAAATTGCCTGAAATGGTTTGGTTTGTTAAAGGAAGGAAGGAGTTTGATTACTGTGAAATGGTGTTGGCATCAAACTCCCAGAATTCCATATGTAGAATAATGCTTGCAGTTATACACCTGGCAGCATAGACACGGACTTTTCCCATGAGAAGTAATTAATCATTTCACCTAAGCTCCATTGGCACAGAGCTAAAAACAATAGAAGTACAAATATAGCACAATGTTGTATAAAGTAATGGTAATTAATGATGAACGAATGGTAACGCAAATCCATATTTTACAACACTTCCTTCAATTCATGCTAATCTTTTCGATCAATAAGGACCGAAAACACTTTTCAGTTTCTTCGAATACAAAAACAGATCTAACAGGAACAATTGGCAGAATGTCTTTTTTCTTACACTGTCTTTCCAAACTCTTAATAACCCTAGATCTCAAAGTCTTATTGCTACAAGGGAATTACAACCCCCCACAAAAAAATTGATATAGGGATTCATTTTAATGCAAACAGAACCCCACCAAAACCAACCCTTTTCCCTAGCCCCCATGCACTTGCTGCAACTAAAAATGACTTCCTCATTCAAAAAACCTTCAATACTTTTCAATGGGACTTCTTGGTCAGAGACGTGACACTGCCTAAGCTCTATTGGTACAGAATTTTAACAATTTCCTCACTCCAATGGCAAAAAACCAACAATAAAGCACAGCATTTTGCTGTCAGTAATTTCTATTCAACATTACCAAATGTAGATCTTGCCAAAGCTCCATTGTCAAAAGGCTGAATAACGCAACCTTAAAAGAATATGGAAGGTGCATGCTAAAGCATTATCTATCCCAAGCATACACTAATACAAGAATATAACAAATGAACACCTTTCAATGTCTCTTAACTTAAATATCTAAAAGCATAGACTAAAGCATTGTCAATGCTATTTTTGCCAACAATCCTTGATCCAAAATCAACAAAAAATGATGAATACAGTAATTCATGCTTTAAGCTTTATATTGCTCAGAAGACTTTCTGGAAGCTCGCTGATTCTGTCTTCCTCTTCGTCACTTTCTTGAACTGTTGAATAGTGTTTTGGAAGTACTTCCCCCTGCAAGGATACTCATCATGCAATGTAATCCTACAATAAAACAAAAAAAATTAGTTATACCAAACAGCTTAGGTGCTGGAAAAGATTTCAGATATCTATAGGTCATAATAAAGAAGAAATCTTTTTCTGCAGTACCTTTAGTGTTAGCTATTCAATAGCATGGAGAACCAACAATTCTATATGGAATTCTTTATGAGAGTGAAAAAATGTTCACTGCAAACAGCTCAATTACCCCATCCACTCCAGAATCAACCAACAAATGCTTTAGGCATATCAACAATACACTCCAGAAATTTCAGTCCAATCAAAATGATGAATCAACAATACACCCTAATTACCCCATCCACTCCAGAATCAATCAACAAATGCTTTAGGCATATCAACAATAAACTCTAGAAATTTTAGTCCAATCAAAATGATGAATCAACAATACCCCCCAATTACCCCATCCACTCCAGAATCAATCAACAAATGCTTTAGGCATATCAACAATACACTCCAGAAATTTTAGTCCAATCAAAATGATGAATCAACAATACACCCCAATTACCCCATCCACTCCAGAATCAACCAACTCACTACAAATAGCTTCTAACAAAAGAATACAGCAACAAAGGAAAAGGAAATCAAAGTGCTCAGTAAAAAAACAACTAAGTGCGTATTTGGGGATGATAAAGAAATCTATTGTTACCAAACTCATCATATCCAAACAGCAAAAGATTCACCATTTAACATAAATGTGTCCTCTCAAAGTTACTGCATGAAAAAACTAAGATTAAAGATGATGCATTTTGGCTTAAACAATATAAAAGCAGAAATTCCAGAAAAAATCTCTGTGTAACAAATCTGCTTTTACAACAAAATCTGATTCCAGAAAATTCGATTAACAATATCCACTATAAAAGCAGAAATTTCCTGGGAATAGTCACACACACATACCCCCAAAAGGAACGGCAAGCAGCTCACTGTTCAATGTGACTTTGAAGACCTTGGACATCACCTCGATCACCCTAGCATTATAAAATATAGAATAAATCAATATCCTTATTGTTTAATAAAACATTTACCAAGAAGTATGAAAAACGCAGAAAGAAGCCTTACAACAGTAATACTATTCAATGTAGTGAACCCCTGCAAGACACTTGTAAAAGATTGAAAAGAACTACATGTGCTTAGCACCTGCAATGAAACCGATAAATAACATGTAAAACTGTCAAAGACTCGAAGATATGAAAAATTATACACGACTCACAATGCATGAAACAACTGCAAACCAACCTCGTTGTTCCAAGTTGGATTGGACAATTCCACAAGTGGGCAAGCCTCACTACTTGCTGCATTCCCTGGCGGCGACAATTGGCTTTCCGTTGTGGCAGACTGCTTCCTTTTTCCTACATCACAAACCAATTAAATTACGTTAACAAAAATGGAAAACATATAAACTGCTGATCAACTTTGAAAACAAATTTGCATTGCAACCATGAGAAGAGGCATCCTTTTGACTTGAATTACTCCTCTTCCTTTTCTCAAAATGACCCTTTAACCTTTCATCTCTTTCTCTTCCCTTTGTCCTTATTTTTTTTGGATCATGAACAGCAACCTCATCATCCGCCACAACATTTCCCTCATGGATGATATTCGTAGTTGGATCTTTAATCCCCGACTGTGAGTCAAACATAGAATTTTTCTTGAAGTATTCTTCGACTCGATTGGCTATATTATCAAGACCTTGCCACATGATAAGTCTGCATGCCTCATGGGATTAGCTTCTAGAAACTAGATCATAAGTAAATCTCATAGCTCGATTTGTATAGATAATATCCGAACTTGTGCCATCCATGTCGAATATCTTGGCTTGATCAATTTTGCTTACCCTTTTTCATACATCTTTGCTCCACCTTTTCAATAAATATCTTTCTGGAATAGTGGGAACTTTTTTTGCTTTCAAACCTACTAATGCATGTGTGCACAATATCCCATATGATTCAAATTTTTTGCAGCTACAATTGACAATATTTGTAGCTGTATTTAGGTATACTTTGCTTGTCTTGGGTCCCCATTTGGGACTAAAATCACAGCTCAATGTGTGTGTGCTGCACGAGAGAAAGAAGAACCCAACTTCTGTTGCCTTTGCTTCGATTTTGCTAGAGTAGGAAGTGATTCACTCCTCATGGCCGAACTGAAGTAGGAATATGTGTAAGTAAGGAAGAGAAATCATTGAGATTGCAGGAAATTTGGAAAGGATCGGAAACCCACATGGTAGTTTCCATGATTAAAGAAGGAAAAGAGAATATTTTGCTGCACAAATTAGGAAGCCTTCCTTCCTAAATTCTTTGCCATGGTTTTGGCCAGCTGAATTAAGGAAGAGAGGGGTTGCCTTTGGAGGCTTGCTAGCCTAAACAAGGAGCAAGATTAGCTCCTAAATTCGGTTGAATCAAGAAGGAAAGCATGCCGTGGTACAGCTGTATTTTCTGCTGTGATTGAAGAACAGAATAGCTGTAATCTAAAGCTTATTTGGCAACAATTTTGAATCCACATATTTGCTGAAGAACTGGAAAGTTTCGGCTATTTGAAAGGTAACTTAGTTCCAGCAATGGTAAAAAACTACTGCTGTGAATTTGTTACCAAAAATTGAAGAGGGAATTAGGAAGATTGGGTCATGGCCGGCTGTAGGAAATAAAACACTGCTTGATCATTTCCATGGAATTTAGTATATATCAAGGGGAAGAAAATTGGTAAGTGGATGATATGATGGCTAAGAGAATATTTATTCTCCTAGAATCCCTTAATCTCGAATTATACACGGGAAAGAATAAAATTTCCAGCTTTTGTGAATTATAGATCTTGTTACTAAATTGGAAGAAGGGAATAAGGAAATAATCCCCATCCTTGGCCGGCTATCTCAAGGCCAAATAAGGGAGGTTTTGGGTTTTGAATTTAGAAAAGAATGGGAATAAAGACCTTGTTGTAAATATATTGAATTAGTGGAAGCTCCACTAAGTAGTGAAAGCTCCACTAATTATAGATTTTTATGGATGTCCACCATTTAGTGGAAACACCACTAATTAAGATTAGTGGAAGATGGTGTATGTCATGATGTATTCCACTAATTAGGGCTCTATAAATAGAGCTATTCTCTAAGCTTGTAATAGACCATCATTTTGTGAAAGAAAGATTAGTGAAAGAAAGATTAGAGAAAATTGTGAGTGAAAAGAAAGAGAGAAATTCTTGTGCAAAGAATAGTTAGAGTTTTATTAGTGTGTAGTGTGAAGATTTTATTCTAACACTATCCAAATTTTATAACACGTTATCAGCACGAGTCTCTACCATTACAAAAGCCAAAAGACTAAGCACGAGTCTCTGCCATTACCAAAGCCAGAAGACAGGTACGCATTTATTGATCTCTACGGCTAACCTCGCTAAACTCGAATTTATAGCCCTTGATATTTCTGAAAAAAAATTATATGTCATGGGTTCTCGATACATTAATACATCTAAATGCTAAAAAGAAAGATTGAACCACCTGAAGATGGTCGTACTACCAACTGCATGGTATGAATGATTGCACCTGAAGCTGCAAGATTTTAAAACCGTGAACTCCGCGATGTATAAAAAATTACATCTCAATTAAAATTATGTGGAGAAAAAGTAATTGATGAAAATATGTTGGAAAAAACATTCTCCACCTTTCATGCCTCGAATGTTGTCCTGTAGCAAAAGTAATTAAAATTATGTGGGTATACCAAATTTACAGATTTAATTACTGCCCTCCTCATTGCAGAGAAAAATAATGAGTTATTACTGCGAAATCATGAAGCCAGACCAACTGGCTCAATAGCACTCCCAAAAGTGAATGCTGTTAGCTCCAGCAGAAGCCATCGTTATAATCGTTATAGTCGTAGTTGTGGTAGTGACCGTGGTTATGGTCATAGACACACTCGATATTTCCCTTATCACAGAGAAATACTAGCCACCTGAAGTAGAACAAAATAAGAGAAAAAGAGAAAAATATATTTCCATTAATAATAGCATCAAATTGTTGAGATGTTACATTCGGATATCAATATACTACATGACTACTAACAGAAAAAAAAAATCTTAAATCACTTTTATTTCCTTCATTCAGCTTATTGGCGTACACGTGAATTTGAAGATACATGCTTGTAGTTGTTTTTTTGCAATTGAGCTGACAAATTTAAGAAAAATGTTTGTAATTGTTCTTTTTCAATATTTACATTAGAGGAAGACAAACAATTAGCAATTATGGACTTCAACTCCTCTTCTTCGGCATCCTCCTCCTTTTCCTTCCCCTTTGAGCCAGCATCGAGACTAACAGCAAAATTAGTCATAAAGTTACTGCGAAATGAGTCTTGGGATTTTATTATCCCTTTAAATTTCTTATTATATTTAGCCTTGAAGCATGCTTGTCTCAATTTCTATGTTTGGTCCTCTAATTGCGTATTAGGACTTTCTTCCACCAACTGTTTTTCACATTCCAGTATCGCAATGGCTTCTTTCAACTTCTTCTCAGCCATATGTCCTCCTTCTTCTTTATTTTACATCTC
Organism: Voacanga thouarsii; assembly: GCA_026120185.1. Taxonomy (NCBI): domain Eukaryota; kingdom Viridiplantae; phylum Streptophyta; class Magnoliopsida; order Gentianales; family Apocynaceae; genus Voacanga; species Voacanga thouarsii. The sequence goes on along the minus strand of JANUWF010001437.1, from coordinate 167,192 downwards.
CTGTAAATCGAAGCGATATCATCGGTTATTTACTTATAAATCTTTTATAGTTTTATACTTGCAAATTATAAGTATGTGTGAGAAAGAACCTGAACATTCTGGATTAAGGTCTCCAAACTCATCAACTTCCTGTGAGGCCATCGATGAATTCCTAACTCCGTACATCTTTTCTTAAGACGGGTTATGCCAATATTCAATTCTTTGGCCACACTCTTGATTGGTAGGTAAAAGTACTGCGACATGGTTTCTCTTGATAGTGTCTGGGAGTTATTGCCCTTCTTCTTTCTCTGCCTCTTAATCCTCTTCTTCTCTATAGGAATTTTGTCTGAAATAATATCTTGAACTTCGATATTATGCATGTCATGGGTCCTCACTCTGACTTCATTACCAATACCACTCATTATTTCTCCTAAAAAAAGAAAAATAATATCAGTAAAGATAATACCATTCAAAATTCATGTTTGATTATATGATAACCTGGAATCATATTTTGGCTTTGTTCAAAATCCATTAAGGAGTAGAAAGGATCATGCATAAGCATATCCTCATTCCGAGGAACAGTATTCAGAGGAACAGCATCAAAAGTAGTCTCTTGTAGGGGCAGATCAAATGCATAAAAAGCAGTCTCTTGTAGGGGTAGATCAAATTGGTCCAAAGCAGTATGTTCAAAACTTCCACTGATTTACATCATAACAAACCAAAAGAGCGTTTAATTTTATTATCAAGCACACTAAAAATAAATGGAAGCCCTCAAAGGTATCTCACCTGAAATTAGGAGGAAGCGGTTGGCTTGGAAAGAAAAACATATCAAAATCTTCTATGTTAGAATTAGGAGGAAGCGGCTGGCTTAGAAAGGAAAACATATCAAAATCTTCTGCATTAGAATTAGGAGGAAACGGTTGTCTTGGAAAGAAAAATATATCAAAATCTTTTGCGTTCGAATTAGGCAGAAGTGGTTGGCTCGGAAAGGAAAATACATCAAAAGCTACTGTAGAAACTAAGTCAAAATTTGACCATGTCTCAAATGAATTACGAGCTTCCATATTTGCTTTGTGACTTTTTTTGTTTACTAATGACTGATGACTGAGATATATATCGATATATATATATATATATATATATATCTGTATGAGGAAGAAGAAGAGGTAGATGGTAGGTAGAGGGTCGGAGAAGAAGAAAAGATAAGAGAGGAAGAGGAAAAGTCGGTACCGGGAAGAGTGAAAAAATGAGGAGATAGATGTCTTGGCATTTCCTACTTGTCATCATGTTCTTACATTTCCTTTTCTTTTCATTATTCTCTTGTGAAATCATTATTCCCTAAATTAGGGGGAGAACAGAAACATTATAAGAAAGATCGTGATTGGACAACATCATTCAATTATCTTGATCCGCGTACAAGCGCGTGTGAACTTGTTCAACAATATAATACATTTATAAAGCATTGCAAATCAAATGCCAGACGCTTTTGTTGACTCCAGAAGAGTAACAAAATCGCATATGCCAGCTATAAAATTGAAGTTCCAGCAAAACAAAAAATTATTCATATAGCTGCTGAGCCAAAAGCATGCAAGAAGCATGGCCAACCTCTTGGTTCTAAAGATAAAAATCCTCGAAAGAAAAGAGGATTAAATGATCCAGAAGATCATATTGAAGAAAAGAATGGACCAAGAGAGAACTGATGACAAAGAACCAGAAATTGATGAAAGTAACACTGAAATTTCTATCAATTATACCACTTCTGGTAGAAGTTGGAATCGGATAGAAACTATTATTGATAATATATTTGCATACAATATATCTGTTGATGTTACACAGGATCATGATGATCCTGAACCAATATCAGTTGATGAATGTCGGCATAGAAAAGATTGGCTGCAATGGAAAGATGCGATTCAATCGGAGTTAAATGCACTGACACAACGTGAAGTGTTCAGACCTGCAGTCCAAACACCAGAAGGTATAAAACCTATTCGCTACTAATGGATATTTGTACGAAAGCGCAATGAAAATAAATCGTACGTTTTAAAGCACAGTTAGTAGCCCAAGGTTTTTCACAAAGACCAGGTATTGATTATAATAAAACTTATTCTCTTGTTGTTGATGCTATTACACTCCGATATCTTATCAGTTTGGCAGTACATGAAAAAATAGATATGCGCCTATTAGATGTTGTCACTACTTACTTGTATGAAAATTTAGAAAATTATGTTTACATGAAAATCCCCAATGGATTTCATATGCCTGCAGCATATAAACACTATCCTCGCGAAAATTACTCTATCAAAATGCAGAAATCATTATATGGCCTTATGCCATCTGAGCGCATGTGGTTCAATCATCTTAGTGAATATCGATTGAAAGCGAGATTTAAAATGACTAGGTATGTCCATGTGTTTTCTAATTCTAAATTTGTGATATTAGCTATATATGTTGATGATATTAATCTTATTGGAACTCCTGAAGAGCTCCAAGAAACAATTGATTATTCGACATCAAGGATGTTGGTAACATTTTGCATTGGTTCACACATTGAACATTTGGCAAGTAGAATATTTATTCAACATATACAGCAAAAGTGCTAAACAGATTTGACATGGACAAAGCACATCCATTGAGTATTCCAATGATCGTCCGGTCATTAAATGTGAATAAAGATCTTTTCTGACCTCAAGAAGAGGTAGAAGAACTTCTTGGTCCTGAAGTACCATATCTCAGTGCAATTGGTGCATTGATGTATCTTGCTAACAATACACAACCTGATATTGCCTTTCCTGTCAATTTATTAGCAAGATTTAGTTCTTCACCAACACGACGACATTGGAATGGAATTAAACAAATCCTCCGATATCTCCAAGCAGCGACTTCTTCAAATTATGCTGAAATTACAGTCATTCATGAAGCAAGTAGAGAATGATTCATTATATCTGAGAAAGTTGTGGATTATCATATATCAGAGATATTCCAACTCCTGTTTATGAAGATAATGCAGCTTGCGTAGTGCAATTACGAGGAGGATATATTAAAGGAGATCAGACACAACATAGGTCACCAAACTCCAGAAGAAAGGTGAAATTGATGTGCTACAAATTCGGTCATGTGACAACCTCGCAAATATTTTCACGAAAACTTTACCGACTGCAACATTTGAGAAGTTGAGATATAAAATCGGTATGAGTTGGTTTAAAGATTTAAAGGAATCATCTCATCAGGGGGAGTAATAAACAGACATATAGAATAGTGTACTCTTTTCCCTTCACTAGATTTTTTTTTTTCCGTTGGATTTTTATATAGTAAGGTTTTAACGAGACATATTCTTTATGTAATGGATGGACATCCAAGAGGGACTGTTGTAAATATATTGAATTAGTGGAAGCTCCACTAAGTAGTGAAAGCTCCACTAATTATAGATTTTTATAGGTGTCCACCATTTACTGGAAACACCACTAATTAAGATTAGTGGAAGATGGTGTATGTCATGATGTATTCCACTAATTAGAGCTCTATAAATAGAGCTATTCTCTAAACTTGTAATACACCATCATTTTGTGAAAGAAAGATTAGAGAAAATTGTGAGGGAAAAGAAAGAGAGAAATTCTTCTGCAAAGAATAGTTAGAGTTTTATTAGTGTGTAGTGTAAAGATTTTATTCTAACACTACCCAAATTTTATAACAGACCCTAATTTATTTGAGGAAATATTCTTCTGTTTCAGACAAGGGTAGTGGCGGCTAGGGAAATATAATTTGGAAAGTAAATCCTACAATCCAAGAGTATTGTTCTTAGAACAAAATAGGAAATAATTATATTATATCTACTATATTAAAGTACATAATATATGGAATTTTGAAAGGATTAAGGAATAGAATCATTTTAAAAGGTAATATAGATTTGGAAATAACTTCCAAGAATGGTAACATAAATTAATTAGAACTGACCAGTTAAGAGATTTAAAGTAAGGGGAAGAAAAACAAAATAAAATGAACATAAAATTCATATAGGTAATATTCAAACCCTTAGTCGTCTAGCTAGAATCCCATATTAATTCCATTAACTCACCCCAATTCTCGTGCCCTAAAATATACTAATATTTCTATAAAATAAAGTTTGAACCTAAACTCTCCTCTTGAAATAATTATCTAACCAAGGTAATTTTATCTAGCTCAAGAAGTGTGAAGCTAAAATGCATCACAATATATCAAATACCCAATTAAATTACTCATGAAGCATATAAGATTAAAATTAAACAAGACCACATTAGCATATAAATGACGAAGTGCATGCTCCCAGGGCATTTTAGGGTGGGGTTTTACACCTAGGGATTCTTTAATACTTACCAACTAAACTCTATACTACATAATGGGTATACTTACCCAAATGTGTATGTATTTGAGCTATTTTGAATTAAAAATTTATTGAGCCACAATTCTATAGCACACTAGCATATGCACAAATGTACGCACAATAAGTTTTTGGTACCGTTGCTGAGAATCGTGTGCCAATATCCTGAAAACACTTGAGATTTGTTGATTCAATCTTTAGTTTAGATTGTTAATATCTTTTATTTTTTACTTTTCTTTGGTAGTAGACATATTCATTTTATAGGGAACTTTGATTTTAGATTTTTTTTTTATTTTTACAATTTTTGTTTTGTTGGGTTCTTTTAAATATTTGTTATAAATCTTTACTTTATTTTTTATTTTTTTTCAATTCTTTTATTATTACTATATGTATTTCATTTCATATGAACAGTTTAATTTGGATTAGTGATAGTTGAGTTTTTCCTTGCTTTATTTTGTAGGAAAATTATTCTTGTGTTTGCATAGAAGAGATTGCGGTATAAAATTGGTTGAGTTTGATAGTGAGATAGAAAAGACTTTTCGAAGATTGTGTAAAGTGCAAAAACAAAGAGCTTTAAAAGTTTTTGAAAGATCAGGAATTTCAAGTGAAATTTGTGTAAAGATGGAGGTTAATCAAGGAGGTAGTAGTAATAGTGCTAAGAGAAGAACAATTGGTTATTATGTTAGACCTACTTTTTCGGGTACCAATTCAAGTATTGTAAGGCTTAGAGTTAATGCTAACAATTTTGAGATCAGGCCTAATTTCATTCTGAAAAGCCTTAGGGGGGGGTGAATAAGGTTTTTGGCAAGCAAAAATAATTTTTTCGAAGAGTCTAATATGCTGAATAAGGATGATCACAAGATACTTGGACTAACTTTATTGATGCATTGAAAGCTGTCCAAGCACTCGTAGATGTGTATTCAGATTTAGACAGTGAAAGATCATAAAAAATAGTATACATGAACCACTGAAATGAAATGAGACAAGAGATGTATAGTGGTTCGATCAACAATAATCTACGTCCACTACCTTAAGCCTCACACTTAAGGATTTTCAACACTATTTCATTAACCTCACTTAATGAAACAACTGCATACAAGAGAGGATCACCACACTAGGTTTTACACAGCCTCACAAACACATCAAGGCTCACCCCTATGGGTTTTACACCACAACCTTGAACATACACACAACAAGGATCACCCCTATGGGTTTTACCACACAACCTTGCTATTACAAGCTGAGAATTGACAATCAATAGAACAAAGATAAGCTCACTTACTTTAGCAGATATTCTCTCGGATACAAGCACAAAGTACTTTTATCTTTGATACACAATGAACTCACTTTGAAGCTTAAGATAAAAGGAGATTTTGAAAATATTGAGCAATAGAGTTTCTAAAATGAATATTTCAAGAATCTCACCTGTAATCTGGTTTTTAAGGACTATTTATAGAGCAAAAAAGTGGAGTGCCAACGGTTATAAAAAAACGGCTATTAAATTTTCTGTTTAAACTCATCCAAGTTTTGGACTCGGGTTTTGGACGAAGATGCATCCAAAAGTTAAGTCCAAAATGGCACATCCTTGACAGATAATTTTTCAACCTAGTTTACAGTATTTTGGATGAACCTTTTGGATTCAAACTGTACCATCCAAAATTCTATGAATTTTAAAAACTTTGAAATTCATCTCCTTTGAAGCTTCAAGGTAAAGCCAAATGAATCAAAAGATAAGAGGACATAGGAAATAATAATTATACCTTAATGAACACTTCCTAGTCTAATATTCTTCAAAAAAGTCTTCTTGATGTATAACTCCTTTATACTTGATTTTCCAATTGATCTCCCATTCTTGAAGTCAGTGATGAAGGAGTCGCCAACAATTCTTATCTGAAGACTTTAGAAGAACAAAGGTCAATCATGTCCTATCATAATAATTTGACACGTTAGTCCATATCAACGTTTGTCATAAATCAAAACATAAAAGAAAGCCCTTAGGGCTAACACATTCTCTTATTTAGATGAAAACATTGTTGTTTCAATGAAAAATCACAGGGCTTGCCTAAATATTTAAACGATATTGCGGCAGTCATGCTCCACGGCATATGCATTAGCTGAATAACTCTAACGATATCATTTTATTTTAGGATTTCAAAATATAGTGCTTGTAAGGTGACATACAGCTCAAGCATTGCTTGTCATCATTTTCCTAATTCTCTCAAACACTTTGATGGTGCAAATACTATTCCTTCACAATCCTCTCTTATTATGTGGTTATTCACTCTACGCATTGTTTAAACCACTCCGTACAATCACATTTCCCACAAATTTTAAACATTCTCTTCGACCCAAAATCACTCGGTTCTTTCCACTTTACCTTATGCAACCTATTTCATCCTACTATCCAACCACCATCTTTTATTCTCTTAATCTATTACACCAGAAATTGTGGGAAAACACTATTTTGTAAGCTTTCAAAGCTGATTGATTGAAGATTCCAGAAATTGATTGTGCCTCAAGCTATTATTTCCGACAGAAAATTAGATTAAACAACTGGACCTTTAGGTGACTTCTAAACCTTTGGGTTCTTGTGATTTTAAACTTTGATTTATCAATGTTTGAAGCTACTGAGTATCAGTGTGTAGGAGTGGTGTTGTGCATTTGAATAAAGAAGCATATTTGTGTTTTTGTGAAGTTGAATTGGTTTAGAGATATTTTGAGCTGGAATTAAGCTATTTATTATCTGCATTTGACGCTATTTAATATCTACATTTTGAGTAGAAATTGATGATTTTAACTACTAATTTAAGTTGATTTTTTTGAGATTAGAGTGGCTTGTTTTGATGATTGCATGTGATAATACTCATAATCCTCAAATTTCTTCATTTTCTCTACAAAAAGTATTAGAATAGAATTTATTTTTGTGTTATACTTTTTCAATTCTTCAAAAAATTCTTCATATTTTGGAAGATTGTTGAGTAGCGGAATAGTGGATACAAGAAGTAAAAAGCTCCACAAAGTATTGTTATTCTTGAATCTTGGTCATCAACGAGTTAGTATTTCTTAATCTTACATTCTTATATTTTAGCATTATTAATTGTTTATTTATTTTAGTTATTTGTTTAATTTTTAAGTTAATTTATTATTTATATTTTTCAATTCTCTTATTTTAGTATTTGTTAATACTTTATTTTTTTGAACTTTTATTTGAATTTTGATTGCTTGTTTTTTTAAAGAAATAATGGATCCAAATCAATATCATCATTTTTCTTCATCCCAATCATTTGCACATTTTGATTTTAATATAGATCTAGCCTTGAATTTAATAAATAATGAAATAGGTAATGAAGATGAAGGTCCTAGTAGGCCTGGCGTTAGTATTTCACAATCACAACCAACTCCAACAATTAATCCTAATGAATCTAATATAGGTGAGGATGATGTTGAAACAACAGATATTATAGCTAAAATAAAAACATCTATGGTTTGGAATCTTTTTGAAAACGATAATGATAATGATAGTGCAACATGTAAAATTTGTAGGGTAGTATATGCACATAAGAAGGGAGGAGGGATGGGAACATTAGTTAGACATATGAAAATGTCACATAATGATTGGTTAGAAAACATACTTAAACAACAATAAATACATACTACATGGGGTCAAATTGTTAGTAATTTTCAATATGATCATAGAAAAAATAGAAGTGGATTTGTTAAAATGCTTGTTTAAACTAAATTACCTTTTAATTTTACAGAAAATCCACATTATGAACAATATATGCAAAATAATTGTCAACCCGCTTGGAAAAGAATTCCTAGAACAACGTTAAAAATGATATAATAAAGATATATAAAGAAATGAAAGAGTATCTAATTGCTATGTTTGATTCTTGTAATTGGAAATTTGCTCATACTTGTGATGGTTGGACTACAATTACTAATGAATCTTATTTGTGCATTACATGTCATTGGATAGATCATGATTAGTTAGTACAAAAAAGAACTATTTGGTTTAAATTATTTGAATATCCTCATGTAGGTAGTAGTATAGTTAGAATGATTACTCAAACATGTCGTGAATATAGGATTTTAAATAAAATTATTTCTATTTCTTTAGATAATGCTTCAAATAATGATTCCGCCATAGCAATTTGAAAAATACTATGAATCCTATGTTTGATGGTATTTTATTTCATACTAGGTATGCTTGTCATATAATTAATTTGTGTGTTATATAGAAGGATATAAATATGTTGATGATATTGTTAATATAATTAGAAATATTGTTTTATTTATTAAAACCTCCCCAACTAGGCAACAAAATTTTAAGGCATTATGCCGAGAACAAGGTGTATCTTTTAAAAAATTTAGATTAAATTGTCATACTAGATGAAACTCAACTTTAGATATGTTTGAAAGTGTTATACCTTTTCAAAACCAACTTATTGAATTTTGTAATAGTAATAATTTTCAATCTCCACTAACTGAAACTCATTTTGAAAATTGTATTGCACTTTTAACATTTTTATTTACTTTCAAAGAAGCTACTGAACCTTTATCAATATCTTATTATCCCACTACTCATCACATTCTTCCGACACTTGCTAAGGTAGCACATATTTTTTGTGGGTATATGGATCATCCCCAATATGGTTATTTTATGAGATGTTTGAAAAATATTAAAAATATTATGAAGATATTCCTATTTTATATTGTATGGCATTATGTATGGATCCTAGAGTAAAGACGACTGGTTCTCTTAGTATTATTGAATATTTATATGAAACATTAGATTTCGATGAATCACAAACACTTAAACAATATATGATAAAAGATATAAAAGATAAAACGGCTAAAGCTTTATGTGACATGTATAATTTGTATGAATTTAAGTAATCTTGTTCTAGTTCTCCTAGTTTAAGTAGGCAAGCTTCATCATCATCTAGTAGTCGCTTTCAACCTCCACGAAAATCTACCTCTTCAATTTCATCAGTATTTAATCTATGGGGTATTATGAAACGTCAAAAAAGATCGTCTACCAACTACAACAAGATGACAATTTATGAGATGTAGCCCTTGGTAGAAAATGAAGATCAACATTTTGATAATTGTAGTTGGTGGAAGGCTCATGTAAGTTAATACCCCATTTTATCTAAAATGGCACGTGATCTTTTGACACCACCAGTCTCCATAGTGCCATCGGAAAGCGTCTTTAGTGAGAGCGCTCGAACAATCGATGAAAGAAGATCTCGATTGGCTCCTCAAAGTTTGGAGATGTTAATGTATTGTAGTAGTTAGTTTGCAGCCGAAGATAGGACGGCTAATTCGTAGATTATTGATGATAACTCAGATGATGAATAGGGTGAACCAAGTAGTTAGCTTAGTATTCTTGTAATGAGGAATTTACGATAAGTAATATTATGTATTTAATTTTATTTTTAGGATATTTATTCTATTTTTAAATTTTAACCATTGTAATATTTTTAAGAGGTTTAGGCATCAAGTCTCCCTCTTATGTAATCTTTATTTTATTAACTAATAAAATAGGTAGGAGTCCAAGCCAAACCTCCCACCATTTCAAGGTGGCTTTTTTATAATTTTAAAAAATATGTTATTTAAGTAATAATAAAAAAATTACAAAATAGTTTAATATAAAAATTTTTAATCGAATTAAGTAGGAGAAAAAAAAGAATAAGCCCTGAGCCGGCCCGCCGCCGGCCACGGCCTCACGGGCCAAGGGCCTGGGCCGTGCCGGTCCTAGGGCTTCTGGCCCAGGGATCGGACCAGACCGGCCCGTCCCCCTTTGCGATCGGCCGCACACCACATGGGCCTGTCCTTGGGCCCGGCACTGCCCGAAACCGTGCAGGCCGGCCCAGGTGTCAATGCTAATCCTCCCTCTTTATTGATTTTGGTCTTCTTAGCTTTGTTTTTATTGTTATATCTTTAGTCATTAAGGACAATATCCAGTTTAAGTGTGGGGGGAGAATGATGATGGAAGAAATATTTTCCATATCGTTTTTGTGTGAAATTTTTTGAAACTTTTTATGGTTGTCATTGTTTAAGCAATGATATAATTCTTTTTCTTACTTGGATATGAATTTTTGTCATTCATTTGGTAGATTTTTATGAAATCGGTTTATTGGATAGGATATTGTCAAGGCTTGAGAATTTGGGTTAATATTGTTTATGCATTGGTGTTTGAATATTATTTGACTCATTTAGTTTTAATATGATGAATGTGGGAAAGTTTATTGGCTAACTCTTGTATTATGAGTTTAAATTTTGCTTAGCTTGGAGTTATGATGTGGAATGTGAATTGATAAAAGATCCTTGAGTGGAAAAAATTGTGGAAAATTGATGTGTGAATTGAAAATTGAGATAAATGAGTGTTGTTTCCTCTTTGACGATGAAAAGGTATTATTTTTGCTTGATTATGCGGGTCAATACGGATAGTGAAGAGAAATCTACTTTCTTGAGGCTATAAATTACCAAAAGCAAAAAAGAGGAAATATGTTTAAAAAAAATGATGAGCAATGACTAAAAGGGGGCCAATATGGTGTGTGAAGAGAAATCCATGCACTTAAGACTATCAATTCCCTAAGTTATTAGAAAAAAAATTAAGAGGAAAAAAAAACTTGGAGTGTTTCTCTTACATCATGACTTGAGTTGTGCAATTTTTGGATTTATAATACTTGAGTTGGTAGATAGCTTGACTTGTGTGATTCATGTTATCTATATTGTTACTTGAAGGGTAAAATAATTTTCTTTGACTAAGGTATACACTTGATTAATTTGACTTCAAGAGTTTTGCGATGTCTTGTCAAATGCTTCAAGGTTTAAATTGTTTTCAAATGGTTTAATGAATGGAAAGTGTTTTATCTAAAGTTTGAAGGGAAGTTATAATCCTTTTTATTATTCAAAATTTTTGGAAGAGTAAAAGTTTGTGTTTTCTTGATGATTTTCTTGGCATTAAGTGTTTTACTTGAGGACAAACAAAAGTGCAAGTGTGGGGGTATCTGATAGGGGATAAAATCATCACTATTTTTCTAGTTATTTTGAGATACTTTTGTTGTAATAACTAGGTATGTTCCTTCCTATTTGACATTTTGCTTGTAAAAAGTGTTTTTGACAAGTTTGTGCAGATTGGAGTTGATTTCATGCAAAATTGGAGATTTTTCAGAACACACCTGGCAGAAAGTCTGGCAAGTGGACCAGGAGCGAGGTCTATTCTGGTCAGCTAGAGGAAAACAGGGCAAAACTGAGGAAGAAAATAGAACACACCTGGGGCCAGGTAGGTCGACAGGTTATCCGGTGCTAGGTCCGCTCCGGTGTACGAAAATCCTATACACAAATTTAGTAATTTTTCAAAGATTTTGGTATTTTCTAATTCCTACTCAGCCAAGACTCCTCAAGCAATGAATTTGGTATAAAAAAAGCTTATAAAAGTAAGATAAAGCATAAGAGAAAGGGAGGTGAATTTAAGGAGCAAAAAATTCCAATCACTCAAAGAAGGAAGAATTCACCAATTCAATGAGGGTTGTTCAAGAGAGTCTTCAAAGGAAAAGAAGGAGGCTTGTATATGAGTGCTTTCTTTTACCTTTGTTTTCTTTTTCTTAAATAATTATGTACTTAATATTTTCATTGTAATTTTGACATTATTTTTGGGATTCATGATTTATTAGTTATTTTAGTCTTTTGATCAATTAATTATTGTTCTTGGTATTTGATTTCTTGTTTTTCTTACGAAGTTGGTTGATTGATTTTTATTATTAACTTGCTTAAAAAGGGGTTGATAATAATTTCAATTAATTAATTTCATATTAGTTATCTCTTAACTTGCTTGAAAATTGGATTAATTGCTAAGACCTTGGGTAATCAAATGGTAGTTGATAATTGCCAAAATATGGATTTAATGACTAATTTCATGTTTTAAATCACCTAGAATAGAGGGATTTATATGAGGATTGATTTTAATGCATCTTTTGGATAAATTGGTTAAGACAGAATATGTTCACTAATTTAACTAGAAGATAGTGATCCCATGGTTTGCAAATGAAGTGGGTCTATTTTAAATCCTTCATGATTGCAAAATGATAATTAATTTTGATAATTGTTAAGTGAATCATTGTCATGTTTTCAAAAGTATTTGTCTAAATTGCAAATTTCTACATCCTTGAGCTGTATATATTTTTCTTTATTTTTTTATTATCTTATTACTTTATTTGATCGGTTAAACAATGAATAAAAAGTAATTAGTGTGTACTTATTCCTTTGAGGATCAATACTCGTTAATTTTCTATACTATGCTTGCGATGAGTATACTTGCTCGTATGTGTATTTTGAGATTAATATTTTAATTAAAACTTGACTAAGGGATGGATTTAAATTTGATAATTTTTATACACCCAAAGTTTAAACATCATGGGCTTTTGGGGTCATTGGCATTGAAAAGTTGGCCTCAATGTGAATCTTGCCTTATAGGAAAGATAACCAAAAGTTCTTTTACCCAAAAGGTAGATAGAACCAATAAGATATTAAGCATTGTTCACACTTATGTGTATGGTCCATTGTCTACACCAACGAAAGGAGATTCTGTGTACGTTATCAATTTCATGAATAATTGTACAAAGCATGGTTATGTTTATTTGATGAGGTGGAAGTCTAACTTATTTGACATGTTCAAAGTGTTTAAGGTTGCAGTGGAGCATCGAACAGGTAAACTAATAAAAACTTTACGACTAAATCGTGGTGGAGAGTACCTCATCAAAAAATTTAAGGATTACATGGTACATCATGGAATAATATCCCAACTCTCTACGTCGGAGACACCCTAGTAGAACAGAGTAGTTGAGAGAAGGAACAGGACATTGATTGAAATGGTCCGGAGTATAATGTCTTATGCTACTTTTCCAGTTTTTTTTTTTGGGATATACCCTGGAAAAATAGCAGCATATATTTTGAACTGGTACCTTCCAAATCAGTACCTAGGACGTCCTATGAGATGTGGACTGGGCATAAGTTAAGTTTGAACCGTCTCAGGATATGGGGTTGTCCAACTTATGTACTGATCAAGAGAGACAAATTAGAACTAAGATCAAAATCATTCTATTTTGTTGAGTATCTAAAAGGAACAAAGAGTGGTTACTTTTATCATCCTAAGGAGTAGAAAATACTTATACCAATACTGGACACTTGGAGAATGATCAAAGTACATCCACATAATATTCAACTAGGTTGGAACTCGATAAGAAGTTATCTTCTGAATTAATTTCTACTGTCCCAATTATGGAACAAGAAGAGACACAGCTTCAGGAACCTATACAGAGGGAGCTTCGTCATAGAGGGAGGGAATCCAGGGTTCCAGAAAAAAGGACTGGAGAGGTTTTTGACCTAGTCTCCGACTGTTAGAAATATGATCAAACTAGATACGAGGAAGTTATTGTTGATGCCGATATAGACCTATGGCACGAAGTAATGAGAGTTGAGATTGAATCTATGTACTTCAATCAGGTTTAGGATCTTGTAACTTCACCTAAAAGGATAAAACTCATTAGGTGTAAGTGGGTATACAAGAAGAAAAGAGGTGCAGATTGGAAGGTGGAAACCTTCAAAGCTATGTTTGTGGCAAAATGGTATATTTAGAAAAAGGGAATCAACAATGAGAAAATCTTTTCCCTGGTAACCATACTTAAGTCTATCCGCATCCTCCTTGCGATTGCATGTCACTTTGACTAGGAGATATGGCAAATGGATGTCAAGACGGCCTTTCTTAATAGCCATCTTAGCGAAGACATCTATATGTCCCTACCAAAGAGCTTTATTGCTAAAAGCTAGGAACATATGGTTTGTAAGCTTAAGAAGTCCATTTCTGGACTTAAAAAAGCATCACAAGCATGTAACATTCTTTTTGATGAAACTGTAAAGTCTTATAGTTTCCCTTAAAACGAGGATGAACCATGTGTGTATAGAAAACTGGAAGGCATAAATGTGATTTTTCTTATGCTGTATGTGGATGACATTCTATTCATTAGGAATGATGTAGGGACATTGTCATCTGCTAAGGTTTAACTATCAAGTCAATTCAGTATAAAAGACTTGGGAGAAGTCAGTTATATTCTTGAGATTAAACTTCTTGGAACTATGAAGCATAAAATGTTAGGTTTATCCCAAGCTACATATATTGACAAGACGTTGGCTAAGTTCAACATGGACTCATGCAAGGGAGCACTAATCCCTTACAAACATGGATTGTCTGTTTCTTTAAAAGACTGTCCTAAGTCTCAAGAAGGAAAAGACAGGATGAGTAGGATTCCTTACGCTTCAGCTATAGGAATTCTCATATACGCCATGCTGTGTACTAGGCCAAATATCTACTTTACTGTAGGTTTAGTCAGCAAATATTAGTCAAACCCCGGAGAGGTTCATTGGTACACTGTAAAGCTTATTCTCAACTATCTTAAAAGTACGAGAGATTATATGCTGGTTTACAGAGCTGATCACTTGATTCCTACGGGATACAGAGACTCAGACTTTCAAGCGAATAAGGACGAGAGGAAATCTACTAGTAGATATATCTTCACTTTGTCTAGAGGAGTATTAAGCAATCTTGTATTACTGACTTAACTATAGAAGCTGAGTATGTGGCAACTTCAGAAGCATCCAAGGAAGCAGTTTAGCTCCGAAAGTTCCTCACAGAACTTGGAGTCGTGCCACAGATAGATAAGCCTATTACGTCATATTGCGATAACACAGGCATAGTCTCATAATCCAAAGAACCAAGGAACCACAAGAAGTGGAAGCATATAGAAATGAAGTACCACCTAATCCAAGAATTTATTCAGAGGTGAAAAGTTATGGTGGAACAAATAGCCCCGAAAAACAATCTAGTTGATCCATTCACCAAGCCTCCGGTCGAAAGAGTCTTCAACAGATATTTATACGCCATAGAGGTGGACACATATGGTATTACATAGTCTTAGAGTACAAGTGGAATATTGTTGGAATTTATACCCACTAAGACTGTATTTTTGATGTAGTTTTGATTAAATTAATAAAATTTTTTATTAAACTAATAAAATTTTTTATTCTCATAAATTGTTTATGTTTTTGCATTTTAATTTATGCACCATTTCACTGGTAAAGACCTATTATGTTTATGTACATAATCCATATAAATGGAGATCTTTCACAGTAAGGTATGGATCATAGGTTACTTAACATATAAACTATTGTTCTTAATCGGATGATGAGAATGGGAATCTCATCATGATAAGGCCATTATGTTACAAATTCCAACTAGAGAATAGCTTACCTTTAGCCAATGAGTAGCCCTCTCGCTCTATAACATAAGTGTATTTTCAATACGTAGAACTGAATCTGTAATAATGGTTTCTAAATGTACTATATGGTAGAAACCCAATCTACTATTGCTACAACGTGGACTTATACCCTATGGTTTGAGTATGGGTTGGTGGTCTGGCAAAGTTGGAAGCGTATACTTTGATGTGCTATAGTAATTGAGGTCCAATATACTAGTATGTTGGGTATATATGACTAGTAAGTTAAGACAGACTTGTATAAGATAGCTTTTACGCTATATCGCCCCTTGAGACTGTTCGAATAATCTAATAATCTAGGACCCTGAAGAACAGGACTTGGATGTTCGCTTTAGAGTAGCTCTCTTGGAAAGCAGAAACATTTTAGGAAGTTGTGGATAATTGGACTAGAGATCTAGGGATGGTAGATGTCATTTAGAGAGGTGTTAGTATGCTATTCCTCCCTGGATGTACGACGTTGCATAGAGGGGTATATTTGTTATTACACTTGTAGGTCGGAGACTTTACTAACACAGCATTGTCCTTGAGGTCAATATTTTCTTATGGTAATATTAGAAAATATGTAAAATGCAAAATACGACTATTTCTATAGCATGGGTATTTTGTTCATTTTAATAGTTAATGCGATGTGTCTTTTGGTTCTCGGAATAACCCATAAGTCTTGATAGGTTTAGGATAAGGAGTTGGTCTTAAATAAAATAGATTTTATTTTATTCTGGTAGCCTAGTTATTTATTAGGCTAGAACAAAATAAAATGTCCAAACAGAAAGTTAATTAATTAGTTTAGTGGGTTAATTAATTATTCATGGCTTCCTAGTTTAAATAGCGGGGCCTAAACTAAAATAGTCTATAGTATTGGACTGGTTTCTTTGGGTTGTATAATTAATTTGGGCTATTTATTTGGTCCTAGTCAATATAATTAATTTGGCCCAATAGTCTAGAACAAGGGTCCAGTAGGCTAGGCCCGAGCTTGTTTAGCTTAGGGTTAACCGGCATAGCAGATGGTTGAAGGAGGCACATTGGTTTAGGATTTTTGAAACTAAAGAATTATAGCTAGAGGTCAGAGTTTGGATTGATTAGAACTCTTCAGCTTGGCTTCCAGTTTAGTTGTTGGAAAAAATGTGAAAATACTATTTTGTTCATGACTGGAGATCAAGTAAGTAAATGATGCTAAAGAGAGATATGGAATTAACTAAGTGATATTTGTATGCTATGATGAAAAAAAGGAACAACAGAATAATATGTTTCAGCAAGAAAATAGTATCACAATGGAATTGTTGCAGTGTTCTGTACCCAGCAGACCTATGTCAGTTTTGAAATTGTGGAAAAAAGACTCATGAGATTGAATTAAGGATTCTATGAGCATTTTGGCACAAATTTGCAGTGATTTGGATATGGGAACTGAAAGTTATGCTTAAAAAAAGAATATGTACTAAAATATTAAAAATGCAGAATTTATTTGAATGAAATGAATGCATAAGTTGATTTAAACTGCATTAATGGATAAATGAGAAGTTATGGAGACTTATGATGACCTTGTATCATGTTGAGAAGTTGACATGACGAAATAGACTTTAATTGTCGCAAGAACTACATTTCATTTCTAGTATGAAAGGAAACAAGAAATTTAGTAGTTTCTTTCGTTATATATATATATATATATATATATATATATTGCTAAATATATAGACATATATATATGGATTGATCATTGATGTAGTATGTTCACTCTAAGAATTTGCGACGAGTTAAGGACTATTTACATAGCGCTAAGAAATAGACTACACAAGGTGAGTCCCCGTAAAATATTTTTATGGTAAATGCTAGTGAATTTGTTTTACTAAATAAGGCTTTGAAGATCCTTTTGGTTCTTTGAAAACAAGTATAGATTTTCTAAGAAAGAAATGAAATTATTCTATACTGGAATTTGTGAGAAATATGGGTTTTCTATTTTGGAATTATTTACCCTTGGTGATTAATTTTCGAAAGAAATATGAAAGGTTGATGAACTATCGTGTTTCTTGAATCAACTTTGTTTCTTCTGAGTAAATTTATAGTTTTTCTAAACAAGTAAAAACCCTATTTCATGCTATGATTTACATGGGAAAATGAACCCTTATGGTTTCAAATATCATTCAAAGATGATTATTTTCCTCAAGCATGAGAATGTGAATAATAGACCTTTTGGTTTTTCTGACAAAAGTTTAGTTTTTCTGAGTTATGAAATAACCAACTTTCTTGAAAGACTTTGGATTCTTTGTACGTTGAATATTTTATTGTGTAAGTAATCATGAAAATGAATTTTCTCATATATATGTCATATGCAGTGAATGGACACTTGACTCGCACATATATATTCCATTTCATATTTGATGGCAAGGTATGCAAATATACAACTTCTTACTACAATAGAAAAAGGAATTACTTCTAAAATACTGAAGCATCATAATTCATCAAATCCTTGAATTTAGTTTCCTTTTTAGATTTTGAATTCAGGTTTATTAGAATGAAGTTCTTTTTGGACTCGGGATAAATTGCATAATTTTTTGTAAATACCCTCAAGGAACATTTTATTATTGAATAAACTTCCTTTTGGCTACAGGTGTTTAGAAATTATTTAAACAACCATCAAGAAGCATTTTTTTTCGCGTGAAGCATTTTTTATCCTTCCACGCTTTTAATTTCGAGAACGATTCCACAGTAAGGAATTAGCATTTGAGAAATGATGTTTTTGGCCCTAAAATGGATTTTTCTTAGTATTCCTTCAGGAATTATGGTATTGTTTGGGGAACAATTTATTCCCTTTGGGAATGTAACATTGGCCTATTTGTATGTACCGGTGAAAACGTTGAGTACTCAACATGAGCTTTGATCACTGTACTAGCTTATGTTAGAGATAGATGGCCCTAATAATTTAGCCTAATTCTAGGGATTCGTCTTACTCCAAATGGGGGGATAGGACATTGAGATTAGCTATCTTGACTAGTCATTTATCATCAAGCAATTGTCTTATGCCTATGGGCATATTACTTTTGGGTAGTTCACAGTTGCTAGGTGGGGTCATCTAGTGTGTTCGACCCCTTGTTGCCTTAACGATGATTGACGTCAGGATTAAGACCTCTGGACATGCGATGGCAAGTAAAAGATCTCTAAGTACTAGGTGATGTACTTGTGTCACTCACCACTCTAGTGTGAACTGGTTGAGTATAAGGGCACAATCCTCACTCCAGTAAGACCGCGATAGCCAAAGGCGAAGCCTTGCGCAGGGTGACCTTCTATTAAGAGAAGTCCCAATATTTTGGAAAATGGGGCAGGAATGGTAATTGAAACTCAATTTTCTTACTATGCCCGAATGGTAGGGCAAGGTTTCAATAAAAACCTATTTTCTTCAAACATACCTGAGATATTGAACAACTCTTGAGTAAAACTTCCTTTACCCAATTGTATAGTTGTTTTTAGTGGAAAAGCTTGCTAAATTTTTGTAGTGGTTTTACAAGGACAAAACCTAATAAATCTTTTCCTCTGCTTGTTTTCATAAAAGCACTAGCACACACGGGATTTACAAAGTGATTTTTGAAGGGCTCAAAATGGCAAAAATCATGAAAATGCAAGCATGTTAGGATAACGAAAGTTTACCTCTTTGATTAGATGTTCCTCTTTGCACTGGTGTAGATGTCTGTATATGAATATTTGTGGCCAGTATATCACGTTCTTGCAATCATCTATTGCGTCTCATTCACCCGAAGCTTTCAATCTTTCGAAATGTTACTCATAGTACAGTCGGTGAAAGCTTGAAGATTAGGTTTTGATAAGCTTTGTTGAAGGTTTCAACCAGGCTTTCTCTTTGGTCTTCTTATGAACAACTAAGAACTCTTTGTAAACAACCAAGAGTTCTCTTGCAAATGAACCATACCACTCTCTCTTGCATACACTTCTTTGCCTCCAAAAATGAACAACCATGTGCTCTCTAATATTCCTTTTCTTCTCTTTGATTTCAAAAATCAAAAGCTCCACTAAAGCATAATTAATGAAAAGCTCTTTTAATTTAAAAATTAAAAGTTTCACTAATGCATAATAAATGGAAAGCTTTTTTATTTAAGAATTAAAAGCTCAATTAGTGCATAATAGAAAATATAGCACTTTGATAAAAGCTTCATTAGTGAATAACATAAAATATAGCACTTTGATAAAAGCTTCATTATTGCATAATAGAAAATATAGCACTTTGATAAAAGCTTTATTATTGCATAATATATATAATATATATCCATATATATATATATATATATATACATATATATATCTCTATATATATAGCACTACAATAAAAGCTCCATTATTACAAATCAAAAAGGAAAGAGCACAACAATTCATTTTCCATTATTTGAATCATTACCCGAGAGAGTATCTATTTGTTTTCAATTGGACTAGAAAAATTATTTATTCTAGGGTCCTCGATTTTAATTTTAGGAAAAAGAGTAAGCAGCAGAATTTTCGAGTTGACCCTAGGATTAGGTGGTGGAAGCTTTAGGGGGATGAAAGAATAGCCTTTGTCAATAAGGTAGTTGAGGCGGATAATTGGTCTTCTAATATGGATAAGGATCCAGATACTATGTGGAGAAAGATGGCTCAATGTATTAGGACAGTAGCTAAGGAAGTGCTTGGGGAATCTAAAGGAAAAATACCTCTTAACAAGGATGTGTCATGGTGGAACAACGAAGTGAAAGAAGCCATAAGGAGTAAAAGAGAGTGCTATAGAAACTTAGGAAGGTGTAGGAGTGATGAAAATTTTGAGAAATACAAGGTCGCGAGAAGAAAAGCTAAAGAAGCTGTCAGAAACGCAAGAGCCATAGTTTACAAGGATTTATATGAAAAGTTAGATACCAAAGAAGGAGAGAAGAATATATATAGACTGGCGCGTTACAAGGAGAAGAAGACGAGGGATATAGGTGTAGTGAAATGTGTAAAGGACGAAAACCACAATGTTTTAGTTAAAGATGAAGAAATAAAAGAGAGATGGAGATCATATTTTGATAAGTTATTCAACGGGAGTCAAGTCCAAGTTCCGAGTGTAGGTAGCCTGGCCCTTTCGAACGAAGAGATTAACCATGCATGGATTCGTCGTATTCAGAAGCATGAAGTCCGTGATGCCCTTAAAAGGATAAGTCCAAAAAAAGCTGTAGGACCGGATGGTATACCGATCGAGGTTTGGAAGTGTTTAGGAGATATAGGTATTACGTGGCTAACAAGTCTGTTCAACAAGATATGTAAAGTTAATAGGATACCTACAGAGTGGAGGAAGAGTACTCTGATTCCTCTGTACAAGAATAAAGGAGATGTCCAGGATTGTGCCAATTACCGTTGGATTAAACTCATAAGTCATACTATGAAGCTTTGGGAGAGAGTGATTGAACAGAGGTTACGGGGCATTATACAAATTTCAGATAATCAGTTTGGTTTTATGCTTGGGCGTTCCACTAAGGAGGCAATTCATTTATTACAGCAGATGATTGAATATCATAGGGAAAGAAAGAAAGATTTACATATGGTATTTATTGACCTGGAAAAAGCCTATGACAGGGTTCCTAGAAAAGTAGTTTGGTGGGTGCTGGCCAAGAAAGGTGTATCAATAAAGTACATTACTCTCATTAAAGATATGTATGAGGGAGCATGTACAAGTGTAAGGACTGGCGCCGGAGTGACTGCAAAATTCCCTATTAATATCGGGGTGCATCAAGGATCAGTGCTTAGCCCTTTCCTCTTTGCAGCCGTTATGGATGAGTTGACCTGCACTATACAGGAGGCTATGCCATGGTGTATGTTGTTTGCGGATGATATTGTATTAATTGATGAGACTAGAGCCGGTGTAAAGGCTAAATTGGAGTTATGGCGGCAGACATTGGAATCCAAGGGTTTCAGAATTAGTAGGAGTAAAACAGAGTATATGGGATGTAAGTTTAGTGGTAGCAGAAACATAGCCCAGAGTGTAACTTTGGAAGGTAGAGATATACCATTAGCTGATTGTTTTCACTATCTAGGATCTATTATTCAGAAAGACAGAGAGCTCGATAGCGACGTTGCACATCGAGTTAAGGCGGGTTGGTTGAAATGGAGGAGTGCGACTGGTATTCTTTGTGATCGTAATGCACCGTTGAATTTAAAGGGAAAGTTTTACAAGGCAGTCGTACGACCTGCTTTGTTATATGGTACGGAATGTTGGGCAGCTAAAAAGTGTCATATTCAAAAAATGAAAGTAGCTGAAATGCGTATGTTACGGTGGATGTATGGATATACTAGGAAGGATAGAGTTAGAAATGAGATCATTAGGGAAAAGGTGGGTGTGGCATCTATTGAGGAAAAGATGAGAGAAAGTCGTCTGCGTTGGTTTGGACACGTTCAGAGAAGACCGAGGGATGCTCCTGTTAGGGCGATGGAGAGAGTGCGGCAGGATAGGTTAGACAGAGGGAAAGGTAGAGGTAGGCCTAAAACGACATGGATAGAGGTAATTAAGAGAGATATGTCTTTGTTAGATTTGGATGATAGTATGACGTTCGATAGAAGAAAGTGGCGAGAGAGGATTCATGTGGATGACCACACGTTGCTTGACGTTGGTTCATGTAGCCGACCCCAAGTTACTTGGGATTAAGGCTTTGTTGTTGTTGTATTTATTTTATGAGCTTTATTAAACAACCCAATAAATAATTAATAAGTCCAAATAGACCATTCTTAACCCAAATCGTTCATGACTTTTAGGGCCATTTCGGGGACCAAAAGACACATCTCATTGACTACTAAAATGACCAAAATACCTTTGCTATATAAATAGCTATATTTTGCATTTTAAATAATTCATAATATCACTATAAGAAAATATTGACCCCAAGGGCAATACTGCATTAGCAAAGTCTTGGACCTACAAGTGTAATAACTAAAATACCCCTCTATACATCGTCGTACATTAGAGAGGAAGAAATGTACTGACACCTCTCTAAATGACATCTACCATCCTTAGGCTTCTAGTCCAATGATTCACAACTTCCTGGATTGTTTTCGCTTTCCAAGAGAGCTACCCTAAAGCGAATATCCAAGTAATGTTTCCCAGGGCCCTGGATATTTAGATCATTCAGACAATCACAATAGGCGATATAGTATAAAAACTATCATGTGTAAGTCTGTCTTAACTAACTAGTCACACATACCTAACATGCAAGTATGTTGGTCCTATGATAGAACCTCAACTATAGCATATCAAAGTACATGCTTCCAACTTCGTCAGACCACCAATTCATACTCAAGTCGTAGAGTACTAGTCCACACCGATGCAGTAGTAGTCTAGGTTTCTACCATATAGTACTTTAAGAAACCACTACTACAGGTCCTGTTTTACATATTCGAAATATGCTTATGTCATGAAGTGAGTGAACTACTCACTGGCTAAAAGTAAGTCATTCCCTATTTGGAATTCATAACATAATAACCTAGACATGATGAGATTCCCATTCTCATCAATCGGTTAATAACAAATTTTTATGTGTTAAATAACCCGTGATCTCTACTTTACTGTGAAAGACCACCATTCATATAGACCACTTACGTTAACATGATGGGTCCTTTCCAAACGTAAATCGTGCAGAAATAGATTTTAAGAATAAATTCTTTATGTAATATTCCATCAGATAAATTAGAGGGCATATATTCCAACAATCTTCCACTTGCACTCTAAGAGTAAGAAAGTCCGTAGGTGCCCACCCCTATGGCGTTTAAGTGTCTCTTGAAGTCTCTCTTAGCCAAAGGCTTGGTGAAGGAATCTGCTAGGTTGTTTTCCAAGGCTATCTGTTCCACCACGATTTTTCGTCTCTGAATGAAATCCCGGATTAAGTGGTATTTCCTCTGGATGTGCTTCCCCCTCTTGTGGTTCCTAGATTCTTTGGATTGTGAGACTGCTTCAGAGTTGTCGTAATACACCACAATCGGTCTGTCCATGTGTAGCACAACTCCAAGTTCTTAAAGGAATTTTCGGAGCCAGACTGCTTCCTTGGACGCTTTCGAGGATGCCGCATACTCAGCTTCCATGGTTGAGTCAGCAATACAAGATTGCTTGATACTCCTTCATGAAATAGTTCCTCCAGACAAGATGGAGACATATCCACTAGTAGATTTTCTCTCATCCTTATCTGCTTGGAAATCTATGTTTGTGTATCCAACTGGAACCAAGTCGTTAGCCCTATAAACCAGCATATAATCTTTTGTACTATTGAGATACTTAAGAATATTCTTTACTGCTTGCCAATGAACCTCCCCAGGGTTTTACTGATATCTACTAACTAAGCCTACGGCAAAGTAGATATTTGGCCTAGTACACAACTTGGCGTACATAAGAATTCTCACAGCCGAAGCGTAGGGAATCCTACTTATCTTGTCTTTTTTCTCTTGAGACTTAGGATAGTCCTTAGAACAAAAGGCAACCTATGTCTGCAAGGGATTAGAGCTCTCTTGTATGAGTCCATGCTAAACTTGACCAGCATCTGATCAATGTATGTCGCTTGAGATAATCCTAACATTCTTTGCTTCCTATTTCTAAGAAGCTTAATCCCGAGAATGTAACTGGCTTCTCCCAAGTCCTTCATACTAAATTGACTAGACAACCAAACCTTAGTAGATGACAATGTCCCTACATCATTCCCAATGAGTAGAATATCATCCATATATAGGACAAAAAAAACCACATTTATGCCTTCCAATTTTCGTACACGCATGGTTCATTCTCATTTTGAATGAAACCGTAAGACTTTACAGTCTCATCAAAATGAATGTTCCATTTTCTAGATGCTTGCTTAAGTCCATAAATAGACTTCTTAAGTTTGCAAACCATATGTTCTTGGCCTTTAGCAAGAAAACCTTCCGGTTGGGACATATAGATGTCTTCATTAAGATGACCATTAAGAAATGCCGTCCTGACATCCATTTTCCATATCTCATAGTCGTAATAACATGCAATGGAAAGAAGGATACGAATGGATTTAAGCATGGCTACCGGGAAAAAAAGTTTCATCATAATCGATTCCCTCTTTCTAAGTATACCCTTTCGCCACAAGCTTAGATTTGAAGGTTTCCACCTTACCATCCGCTCCCCTTTTTTTCTTGTATAGCTACTTACACCCAATGGGTTTTATTTCTCCAGGTGAAGCTACAAGATCCCAAACCTGATTGAAGTGCATAGACTCAATCTCGACTTTCATTGCTTCATGCCATAGATCTGCATCGGCATCAGTAATAGCTTCTTTGTATCTAATGGGATCTTGTTCCTAATGGTCAGAGACCAGCTCGAAAGCCTCTCCTGTCCATCTTTCTGAAACTCTAGATATCCTCCCACTACGACGAAGCTCTGTTTGAATAGGTTCTTGAGGCTGTGCCTCTTCTTGTTGTATAATCGGGTCGGAAGAAGTTAATTCCAAAGATAACTTCTCCTGGAGTTCCAACATTGTTAAACCTTTAGTCGAAGTACTTTGATCATCCTCTAAGTATCTAGCATTAGTATTTACCAGTACTTTCTACTCCTTAGGATGATAAAAGTAACTTCATTTTGTCCCTTTTGGATATCCAACAAAATAGCATAATTCTGATCTTGGTTCTAGCTTATCTCCAGTGATCAGTACATAAGCTGGATAGCCCCATAACCTGAGATGATTTAGACTTGGCTTACGTTCAGTCCACATCTCATAAGGTGTCTTAGGAACTGACTTGGAAGGCACCAAGTTCAGAATGTATGACGCTGTTTCTAATGCATATTCCCAAAAATATACTGGAAGAGTAGCATGAGACATCATGCTTCGGACCATTTCCATTAATGTCCTGTTCCTTCTCTCAGCTACTCTATTCTGTTGGGGTGTACCCGGCGCAAAGAGTTGAGATACTATTCATACTATTCCATGATGTACCATGTAATCCTTAAACTCACCGATGAGGTATTCTCCAACACGATCCGATCGTAAGGTTTTGATCAGTTTGCCTGTCCAACGCTCCACTTCAGCCTTAAACTCTTTGAACTTGTCAAAAGAGTCAGACTTGCGCCTTATCAGGTAGACATAACCAAGCCTCGTGTAATTATCCGTGAAAGTGATGAAGTACTCAAAACCCCCTCTAGCTTGAGTAGACAAGGGACCACACACATCAGTATGAATAAGACCTAATATCTCTTTGACTCTATCAGCCTTTTTGGTAAACGATCTTTTGGTCTTTTTTCCCATAAGGCAGGATTCACACTGAGGCCAACTTTCCAATCTTAATAAGCCCAGGGGACCATCATAGATTAACCTTTGAATCCTGGTTGAGTTAATATGGCCCAACCTTAGATGCCAAATATATGATTCATTAATATTGGTCTTTCTCTTCTTACTTAAAGGTTCAGTTTAAGCGTTATTTATTTGATTGTTCGTAGGATTTAAAAAGAATAAGCTTCCATACATGTGCCATGTATATAAAACGGTTCCATTTCTACTGCAGAATGGAAAGAAACAAAATATCCATGATTTATCAACTTTGCGATTGAAATCAAATTCTGTTTAAAATCGGGTACATATAAAATATTCTTTACTACAACCACTTTATTACAATCAAATACTAGATCCAGCTCTCCCATTGTAAGAGCCCATACTCGTGCTCTATTCCCTACTCGTAATCCATGTTCACCCTTCTGGAGTCTTCTTATCTTTCTAAACCCCTACAAGGAGTTACAGATATGATCAGTGGTACCAAAATCAACAATCCAAGTGGAAGTTGATCTAACCATTGAAATAGACTCTAGATAGAGAGTAATACTTGTAGGGTTTTTCTTGGCCTGAAGTTCTGGACACTCATTTTTTCAGTGTCCCTTCTGCCCACATTTGAAGCATTTGCCTTTGGGCTTGTTGGGCTAGTTCTTGGGTTGGGCTTGTGCATTTCCCTTCTTCTTCTTGAACTTCCTGAGTTTGGGCCAAGTTCTAGAAGAAAAAGTCCTAGAAATCATAGCCTTGGACTGTGGCTTCATGACCTTCTCTGCCACCTGGATCTCTTTCATTAACTCAGTTAAAGTCATGTTCATTTTGTTCATATTATAGTTCAATTTGAACTGAGTAAAAGAGCATGGTAGAGATTCGAGAACCATATCCACTTGGCTCTCGGGGTCAATTACAGCCCCTAAGACTTTCGCTTCTTTGAAAGCAACAATCATTTTGAGCATATGCTCCCTAACTGATGCTCCCTTAGCCATCATAGTGTTTATGATAGTCCTAAGAGCTTCCTGCCTTGTGGGCCGACTCTTATCGGCGAACATCATGGCTAATGATTGGCTAATGTCATATGCAGTGGTCATGTACTCGTGTTTTGACTGGAGCTAGACATAGAGGCCAACATGTAGCATCGAGCCATTTCGTTAGCCTTATTCCATGTTTTTTCAGCCTCATGCTCTTCCGCTGTGGAACCCTCCCCAGGACAGGTTTCAAATAGGACATACTTATACTCCTCAACAGTGAGTATTATGTCCAAATTCCTTTTCTAGTCCATATAATTTGGTCCCGTTAGCTTATTCTCGCAGAGAATAATGGCCAAAGGACTAAAAGAATCTCCATCATGCATTTCTGAAATATCGATAATAAATGAAACTTTAGTTTGTGAAAGCAAAACAAATTTGTGCACTTTATCCTTATATCAAACTGATAATAATTATTTTGGTTCTTAGGGAAACTGACATAGCTTCTTGAGAAGATTAACAGTTCCCTAAACTGAGTGTGTTAACTATCACAAATTAATTTTCCTTCTAGGTAATAATCTAGAAGATAACTCCAAAGAGGGGATGGTCGTTTCTTCTCATTTTCTATGGACATTCCAAGCACTATAACCTCCAACGTGGGCTGGCCGATCATAGTATGTGTCCCGGGTTATTAATTACATCCATCCATTAATTCTAGATCCTTGTGGTATCCCCATCCTATACGGGTTCACTCCCAGGGTGACGCGAGGGGACCCACGATCTCTAATGAGGATCGTGATGGAAGTCGTGGGGCCATTGGAACCCCTCTCCCATTTAGTCTTTTATAATATAGGTTTTTCTGGAAAAATATTCTTTTGAAAAATTTCCATTAAGTTTTCTCTTAACTCAAAAATAAAATATCTAAATCCATTAAAATCTCTATATCAAGATATATATCCTTTGAGAGATTTTTCCATGGACTAATTTTATTTAAGTTAAAACTTAATGATTTCAAAAATTTTCAATTAAAACTTTCAAGAGACTTTGGTCTCAAGTTTATTTGACAAAACAATTTTTCTTGTTAAAATTCAATCAAAATGGTTTTCTATTTTAATTCTCAAAAATATCTAAATTCAATATATTTTCTATGTCAAGGATAAAATCCTTTAAGAAAATATCCAAGAATTAATTTTTGTCCGAATTAAAATTAACCATTTGATTTTAAGAAAAATGTTTTTCTTTGTAAAAAATTCCCAAAGACTTTGGTCTTTGAGAAAACACGCACATAGGGTACAAAAAGAAATAAGTATGTTAGAAAATTGTAAATGTTTTCATACTTTTCTATTCTTTTAACCTAAGTGTCCAAATAATAGAATTAAACACATTAATTAATTAATTAATGGTCTTGTTTAATCCTAAAATTTCCTTTACTATTATTTTTCATGCAAAATATTCAGAGAATATTAACTATTGCAAAAAAAACAACTTCACCTGGTATGGGACCAAAAACAAAAAAAAAAAAATTAATTCGGGCGGGTCTATGCACCCGCCACACTAGATCACGGCCCATGGGAGAACCATAGACTGGATCCAGGCAGGTGCCCGCGCCCGCCCATGTGCGTGCGCATCCGCATTGCAATTGATCATGGCAACTCGCGGCTCAGCGGTCGGTTCGCATGCGGCTCTTCTCACAGCACCATGGCAGCTTGGCTTCAAATGGCGGCTCGGCTTGGCTCGAACAGTGCACTCTTTTTGATTTTTTTTTTCGAGTCTAAAACGGAGTCGGCGCCAGTCCAGTGACCTTA
The DNA here is from genome assembly GCA_026120185.1 of Voacanga thouarsii. NCBI lineage: Eukaryota > Viridiplantae > Streptophyta > Magnoliopsida > Gentianales > Apocynaceae > Voacanga > Voacanga thouarsii. The sequence goes on along the minus strand of JANUWF010001437.1, from coordinate 138,485 downwards.
GCCGGTGTGGTCCTAGTCTGCAAAGGCCTTCTTTGATTTTTTTTTTTTTTATAAATCAAAGCTTAATCTAACAACCGCCTATGCCATTAGAAACACTGGGCTTATACAATACCTATGGAAGTAAATAAAATACATTATTCCTATGCTTCCACTTGCGAAGCTTACAGTGAATCTACCCATACCAGTAAACACGAAGGATCGCAGATAAATTTTCTTATTTTAGTTAAGCCTAACATTCTTCCTATATTTGCCAAACCATGGCTCTGATACCAATTGAAGGGCTCAAAATGGCAAAAATCATGAAAATGCAAGCATGTTAGGATAACAAAAATTTTCCTCTTTGATTAGATGTCCCCCTTTGCACTGATGTAGATCTTTGTATATGAAAATTTGTGGCCAGTGGATCATGTCCTTACAATCGTCTACTACATCTTATTCACGCGAAGCTTTCAATCTTCCGAAATGTTACCCGTAGTACAGCCAGTGAAAACTTGAAGATTGGATTTTGATAAGCTTTGTTGAAGGTTTCAACAAGGCTTTCTATTTAGTCTTCTTATGAACAACTAAGAACTCTTTGTAAACAACCAAGAGTTCTCTTGCAAATGAACCATACCACACTCTCTTGCATACACTTCTTAGCCCCCAAAAATGAACAACCATGTGCTCTCTTATATTCCTTTTCTTCTCTTATATTCAACTAATGCATAATTAATGAAAAGCTCTTTTAATTTAAAAATTAAAAGTTTCACTAATGCATAACAAATGGAAAGCTTTTTTATTTAAGAATTAAAAGCTCAATTAGTGCATAATAGAAAATATAGCACTTTGATAAAAAAAAAATCATATTATTGCAAAATATATATAATATATATCCATATATATATATATATATATATATATATATATATATATATATTGCACTATAATAAAAGATCAATTATTACAAATCAAAAAGGAAAAAGCACAAAAATTCATTTTTCCATTATTTGAATCATTACCCGCGAGAGTATCCATTTGTGTTCAATTAGACTAGAAAAATTATTTATTCTAGGGTTTGAACAGCCATAAATAATAAATCTCAATTATTTATTTTCTGGATTTTATTGAACAACCCAATAAATAATTAACAAGTCTAAATAGACCATTCTTAACCCAAATCGTTCATGACTTGTAGGGCCATTTCGGGGACCAAAAGACACATCACCTTGACTACTAAAATAACCAAAATACCCTTGTTATATAAATAGCTATATTTTGCATTTTAAATAATTCATAATATCACCATAAGGAAGTATTGACCCCACGGGCAATACTGCATTAGCAAAGTCTTCGACCTACAGGTGTAATGACTAAAATACACCTCTATACATCGTCATACATTAGAGAGGAAGAAATGTACTAACACCTCTCTAAATGACATCTACCATCCTTAGGCTTCTAGTCCAATAATCCACGACTTCCTAGATTGTTTCCGCTTTTCAAGGGAGCTACTCTAAAGCAAACATCCAAGTTATGTTTTCCAAGGCCCTGGATATTTAGATCATTCAGACAACCACAATGGGCGATATAGTATAGAAACTATCTTGTGCAAGTCTGTCTTAACTAACTAGTCACACATACCCAATATGCAAATATGTTGGTCCTATGATAGAACCTCAACTATAGCATTTCAAAGTACATGCTTCCAGCTTTATCAGACCACCAACTCATACTTAAGTCGTAGAGTACTAGTCCACGCTGAAGCAGTAGTAGTCTAGGTTTCTACTATATAGTACTTTAAGAAACCACTACTACAAGTCCTATTTTACGTATTCAAAATACGCTTATGTCATGAAGTGAGTGAACTACTCACTGGCTAAAGGTAAGCCATTCCCCATTTGGAATTCATAACGTAATAACCTTGACATGATAAGATTCTCAGTCTCATCAATCGGTTAAGAACAAACGTTTATGTGTTAAGTAACCCATGATTTATACCTTACTGTAAAAGACCACCATTCATATGGATCACTTACTTTAACACAATGGGTCCTTTTCAAACGTAAATCGTACACAAATATATTTTGAGAATAAATTCTTTATGTAATATTCCATCAGATAAATTAGAGGGCATATATTCCAATAATTTTCACTCACACATGTATTTTGTTCTATTTTCCAATGATCGGGAGCTAGGACTTAGCAGTGCTGAAGACTGTATCATATTTTGAATCAATTAACATTACGAGTTGTGCATATAATGTGGTATTGGTCATGAACGAGTATTTGTGCCTTGAGTTATATTCACTCTTGGGTTGTGTGTTACAATATAAGTTATAAGTAGATTTTGTTGTATTGTTTCTTTTTGTGTTGATAATTATAAGGACCCCTTGTCTAGGCTTCTGAATGGGGCGACCCCCAACGCTATTATACACTTCCGTTGTGCTTTCTATTAGGGGTGTCACAATCTATACTTGTGGGCGTTAGATAATTCACCAAAATCTAATTTATCATCTTATTTCAATTAATCTTATTACAATAATAACCTCGCTATAAGGCCAAGTTACTATTTATAAATTACTTGTTACATTCTACATGTCATTGTTCAAGCACTTAACATTATGTGATTGAAATTTTATTATTGTATATGAAATGCTTAAGATGCTATGACAATTCTTAAGCACGTGATATAAATAATTCATCATAATGACATTCAACAATGCTTAACTAAATAGTCAACTGGACTTAATGTTGACAAATTAATATCGGTATACACATCCAACAAAAGATGTCCATAATATTTGCTTTAATAATTAATCATTGAAAAGAATTTCAAATCCAAAAACCTGAATTTAATAGAAGTTGAATTCACTCCTAGTTAAACCATGTTAACTAGGAATATCTTGACTAACAGTGAAATATCTGAGAACCATGGTAAATAGAAGTTGAATTCATGAATATGAATCCGCTTACGAAATATTGAGCTCCTTGCTCGTGTTACAGGAGGGATGTTCTGCGCTGAAAGTAGTAAGATGAAGATAAGGATGATTCCATTATTGGTCATTAGGTTGGTGCCCGTGCATTGCATGGGATAATTTTAGTAATTTTCTCAATTTTCTTGTATTCAAAAACAATTTAGATAAGAAGATAAATCTAATATTTAAAAGAACAAAAAATTCAGATAACTCTGATTTAAAAAAAAAAATCTCAATTCAAATAACAATGATATTTAAAAAAAAAAAAAACCTTCAAATTTTGGGAGGGATGAAATGTATAAATATAGAATAATACTTTTGGAGTTCCCAAAAAGTTGAAAAATGAAAAATTAAAAAGAAAATAATTCTAGGAGGTTCAAAAAAACTAACATAATGATTAGTTTAATGAATTCAAATAAATCAAATGAATGTATTTTTTTTAAGAAAATGTTAAGAGTATTTTAGATTCATTGATTATCTGAATTCAATTTAAATGAATGTGTGTGTGTTTTTTTTAAAGGAAATGTCAAGAGTATCTGGTTTTTAGATTTTCATTTAGAAAATTAGGTCTTTAAATTTTCAAAACTAAAAAAAAAAGAATTAAAAAAGAATATAGTAATAATTTTGACTTTTATCAGAAACCCTTTGTGACTTCGCATACCTCCAAACTTCAAATAAAAAAAAAAAGAAAAAAAGCATATTCCAGTAAAAAAGTATTCTTTTACATTTCTAGCCAAAATATTAATATATATATATATATATATATATATATATATATATATTCTTTTAGATATCTAACAGTTTTATTTCAAGTCACATTGATGATTGATCATGTACTGCGATTCTTTTTTTTTTTTTTCTTAAATACATTTAAGAGGGAGAGCACACATTAAAATTCAAAATATCTATTGTAAAAATAAAAACTTCATTTCTAAATGTAATATTAGTTTTTTAAATACTTTCTTTATATTTTAGTATAGTATCTCAATTCTTTAAAATTTTAAACTGAATATTAAGAAAGTATTAAAATTTATAAAATTATAAATAAAAATTAATTTACACTTATATTAATTTGTCAAAAAATAAAATATTAAATAATTATTTATTTCTCTTCTTTTTGTCATTGGAAAACAAAAAATCGTATACAAAATATTGAAAATAATATAAAATTCAAAATTCAAAAGATTAAAACGGTTAAGTTAGTATAGAAAATTGAAAATCAATTATGTAATGATTGCATAGATTAATAAATATTTATAAAAATATTAAAATGAAAAGGATAAAACTGATAAAAGAATATGATATATAATATTTTTAAAGAACAAAAAGAATAAGTACAAAATATTCCAAGTTAGAATATATCAATGTCATTTTCCAACTTCCATGTTTATAATGTCTAAGAAGAAAAGCATAGAATAATTGAGGCAATCTTTTTCCATATATAATGTCATGTTATAATTTTAAACGTTTCTAGCAACAATGAGTTGAGCAACACCCACTCGATAAAAACAAATGCAACCCCAATATGCCAGTTTGGACCGACAATGTGGCAAGTGGCACCCACCCCACATAAGGCCCCCAACAAATTTCAATTACAAAATTCCCCCAAAATATGAATCATAGAAACACCAATTTTACAAAGAAGCGTAGGTTTTTGCAAAAACTAATTAATTATATGTGAAATTGCAGTTACTGTCCATCATGTTTGTGGCTATATCACTTATTACATCCCTAATTTATAAACGAAAAATATCTAATCCATAAATGTCTTTAAAATTCAATCATACTAAATCATTTATTGAGATTTTTTTTTTCATTTTATAAAATATCTGTGCAAATGACATATACAGGTTGTAAAATTATATACCTCGACATCGATAAGTTTATTTTTATTTTGATCATTCTTTTACTATAATAAATCAATTTTTTTAAAAAATATCCAACTAATAGTAAAATTAATTTATTGTGGCAAAGAAAATGGACCAAATAAAAATGAACTTATAATGCGTTTGAATTTTCTAAAAAAGTGGGTTAATAGTGACGTGTGGGATCCCTGGAATATCTTGAAACCGGAGGGACTGAAGCTGCAAAAGTGGTGACTGATTCATAGTTGGGAGGTAATTTGTAAAAGTCATTTTCCATTTCCAAGGATGAATTTTCATCCATTTTTCGTACGAAATTTCGAAAAAATGGAATTGTTTTTGAATAAAATTACGACAGTGGGACGGTTTGATCAGAATTTTCAATTTTAGTGAAGTCGTATTCTATGAATGCGACCATATAATTATAGGTCGCATTCGAATGCGACCAGATCCGATCAAATGTTTGCACATCGCATTAAGTTAATGCGACCTTGAGGGCCATTCTTCTCCTCTCCCGCTCCGCACCGAGGCTCCCTTCTTTTTTGCTCGATTTCACCACCAGCAACAAAAAATTCCCCTTTGCTTCCTCCTCCTCTTCCTGTGAAGAAGTCACAGTTGCTAATGAGGTTGTTAACATTATTGAAACAGCGAATCCGATGGAACCAGTTCTTGAAGAGGTAGTCCCCATTTTAACTCCTGAAATTGTTGCCTCCGTCCTCAAGGAGAAAAAGCACAACCTTGAATTGGATTTCCGATTCTTCGTATGGGCTGCCAAAAGAAAGTGTTTTCGCAGCTGGGTTTCACATAATTTAATTATTGAAATGCTTATTAGAGGTGAATATGATAGTAGCAGTGGTTATCATGGATTTGATTTGTATTGAAAAATTCTCAGCGAGGTTAAAAAATGTGAGAATCCCATAAGTTCGGATGCATTTGCAGTGTTGATCTCGGTGATCTCAGAATATTAGAGCACGAGAGGAGAAGATGAGCAAGAATAGCCTTTCGAAGTGAGGCTGTTCATATAGTGCGAGCTCAAGGTCGCATTACAGTAATGAGACCTTGAGGTCCGTTTTAAAAAAAAAACATTAATATGGTCGCATTCGTACAATGTGACCTCACTAAAAACGGAAATTCTGATGGAGTCGCCCTACTATCGTAATTCCATTAAAAATAACCTCATTTTTTGAAAATTCCGCTTTTCGTAAGAAGGAAGAGGGGTTGAGTAGGGGTGATTTTTTTCCCTTAAAGGGAAAGAATGAGTCTCCAGAGAGGCTAAACCCCCTCCCATTCTCAACTGTCACTCCGTGTTCAACTCACGTTTCAGCAGAGTCATAGCCACCCTCATACACATAGGAGACAACTACTCAGAAATATTCATTCACTTCTTCTTAGTCTAAAGATAGAAATAAAGTCACACAGACTAAGAAGGAATACACTTCCTAGAAAGACATAAAGAGAGAGAGAGAGGGAAAAGACCAAAACAAATGAGAGAGAGAAAGAGAAAAGTCTTTTGTCATCTTTGTTCTAAACTGTGATATTTTCTTTTGAAACGGCCATTGTGATTTGATTTCCCGGAGTTTTATTGGGTTCCGGACGAGTCGTAGATTTTTTTTGCAATTAGCTTTTTTTCCTGAGATCTTAGGAGATTAAGGGAATCTTCTGGGCTATTCTTGAATTTTGAAGAATCTCCCTATTCTATTGGCTTTTGTGTGTTTCTGAACTTATACAATAATTAAATGTGTTAAATTTTGAGGAGAAGGCATGCAGTGCTAATTTGAGGGTAAGGTGGTCTGATGATGAATAGAAATGATGTTGACCATACACATAGTTGGTTTATGATGTAATATGGCACTGGTAGTGGCATTCACATATACAGTTCAAGATGTCATTTTACATCATAAACCAACTATGTGTATGGTCAACATCACGCAAGGCTTCACAGGTTCGCCTTTTCTCCGCTGCATCCGCACTGCTTTCTTCTTTACATCCGTGATAGGAAAATTTATTTGAAGTATATTTTTTGGGTTTGATTTTGTTTTTGGGCCTTCTATTGATTTGGTATTGATTCGTGCAAATTGGTTATCAGTGTAGCAGAGAGAAGCTTTGAAGATGATGTCTGAGAAGCATTCGGCTTGTAAAGGAAATTGGTTCTGGCCCTTGCTCCACACATTAGTCTCACTGCTTCATCATAGGCTCGTGCAGCATCCTCAGCAGACAATGGTGGAAATCAATTCCCCATGAGGTTTATGAAGTCCAAAGTAATGGAAACATAAATGGTTTTCATGCTGAGTTCAAGAAGAGCATCATGGACATTGCGAATGGCTGCAATGAGCGTGGAAGGGGGATTGGGGACGAAATGCGATGAGATGGGGTCACTACTGATGGATATAGCTGAGATGTGGGAGTGGGGGTGGAAGGGCAGAACATGGTTATAGAGCCACAGTGAAGCATTGGAGCAATTAGCAGCAAATGAAGGTATAAGGTAGTTGGGAACGGAGAGCCGAAGAGAGATGTCGAAGTAAGAGAATGGTCGAATGGCTGCAGGAGTCGAATTGAGAATACAAACGGCCAAAATCTGAAGGCGACGGAGAACTTTGACAACTTGTTCTGGCAGAGGTAGGTTGGAAGAGGATGGGTCATAGGTGACTCCTATGGTGGCGGATTCGGTGGCGTCGAGGGTGAAAATAGCTAACAGAGTTAGGAGGATACTGAACATTGTTGAAATAAATGAAACAAATGGTGCAGATGATGCAGATGCCACTTCAGTAGATGGTGCAGTTGCCACTTCAGCAACCACTTCAGATGCCACTTCAGCATTGTTTTTGTCCAACTCATCTTATGAACCTGGTTAGATTACATCAGGGATTAGCTTACATCAGTTAGTCAGTTAATAGCTAGATTATCAGTTAGTTAGCACATCATAGAAGTTAGCACGATTGACAGCTGTAGCTCTATTCTCCATTTCATGTAATTCATGTAACTTCATTTTTCTTTTTCAATGTAATGTAATCAGTTTGAGATCCGCATGATGTATATATGCATTTCATTCATTGTAATTCTAATAATTTAATGAATCAAGAGATCAGGTTTTTTTCTCTGCAGAACTGCTTCTTCATCTTTCATCATTGTTCTTCATATTGTTCTTCATATTCTGCTGAATTTTTTCAACATGGTATGAGAGCGCTTTTTCTCTGTGCATAGATGAGTTAGTTCATCTGTTGTTTGGGAATTCCGCTTTCTTACTTGTTACTGTTCTCAATTTAATTTCTCTATTCAATCTAGTTTGAGTTAAATGGCCAATCAAGATATTTCCAATCCTTACTACTTGCATCCCAGCGAAAATCCGTCATTGATCCTTGTTCAACCTCCGTTGAATGAAAAGAATTATCATCAACGGTGCTGTGCTATGAGAATGGCATTGATCTCCAAAAACAAATTGAGTTTTGTCAATGGAACCATCAAAGCACCAAATCGAACTAGCAGCAATTACGCAGTGTGGGAGCAATGCAACAATATGGTACTATCTTGGATTCTGAATTCTGTTACAGCTTCCATAGCTCAGAGTGTTATATGGATTGATACTGTGTATGAAGTGTGGATTGATCTCTATGAGAGATTTTCCCAAGGAGATTCGTTTAGAATTTCATATCTGCAGGAGAATATCTATAATCTTAAGCAAGGAACATCCACAGTTAATGAGTATTACACCAACTTGAAGACTTTGTGGGAAGAATTGTTAAATCTAAGACCTCTCCCAATCTGTTCTTGTGATCCGAGATGCACATGTCCGGCATTGCCTGAAGTAAAAGCAGCAAATGATGCTGATTTCATTATTAGATTCATAAAAAGATTGAGAGATGAATTCAATGGGGTCAAATCACAGGTATTATTAAGTAAACCATTTCCTACTGTGAATCAAGCTTTTTCTATGGTATCTACACATGAACGATCACTTAATTATAATTCCACACATCTAGATAGCACAGTTTCTGTTAATTCACAAGTTTTTACTGCTAGAAATGGGGTCAGCAATATACCTGTGTATGTTGGAAATAGGACAAAAGGTGATTATGTGATGACTGTGAAGGAAAACGCAGAAACAGAGGAGCCATGGACGAAAAAAAAACAGAGAAAAAAATTAAACGCGAGCCATAAAGGCCATGCGGAAGCGTGAAGATCATACATTTGCGCTCCTTAACCCTTCTAGGTTGAGTAAGAGCGGATTGAATGACTGGAATCGCCTCGCTTTGTCCACTTGAAAGAGCTTCCGGTTGAACACCCGCTAGCCTTCTACTCCGCCTTGTTTGCATTAACGCTTAGCTCTCCAGCTCTCGGGATATTCCTCAGCCTAACCTCTAGTTGATGAACACTATGGTGAAGAGGAACGATCTCAAAACTCCTTAGTTCTTTCGCTATTGATTAGCAAAGAACAAGAGAAAAACAAGAAGAAGGAGAGAGACCTTGAGAGAGAGAGACCCACGTGAGTGTGTGGCTTGGGAAAGGAAAAATTAGGGTTTTTTCTTTTCAAAGAGTTGTTTATATTTTAGCCTAAACTAGGTCTCTCAATCTCTGATAAACATCTCCCGGGATTTCAAAATACCCGGATGTTATCCCGAGAAACAACTTGGCCTAACCTTAAACTCCTCTTAACTGTATCTGGAAAAAACACTAAGGTCCAAGCTATTGGGCTAGATAAATATTTATTATTTTTCTTGGACCCAAAAGGCCCAAAATAATAAATATTAATTATTTATTTTCTGGGCTTACATAAGTAACCCAATAAATAATTAATGAGCCCAAATGAACCATAATAATTAATCTTTAATTATTTATTTCTTGGGCCTACATAAATAACCCAATAAATAATTAAACATTAATTATTTTCCCTAGTTTAAGCCCAGGTTAATTTCTTAATTATTCATACTGGACCTAGGCCCCGAATAATTAATTAACCAAATAAACTAGATAATTAATTTCTCTCAACTCCTATTTTATTTATTTATTTATTTATTTTATTCCAAATCCAATAATAAATTAGACTTCCCGAATAAAATAAAATAAAACAAAATAAAATAAAATCCTCTTCAACCGAGACCAATTCCTCAACCCAAAAATAGTTAGGACTTACGGCTATCCCGAGGACCAAAAAGACACATCGCCTTGGTCGCTAAAATGACCAAAATACCCCCGCTATATAAATAGTCTGTATTTTGCATTTTAAATATTTCCTAATATCACCATAAGGAAATATTGACCCCAAGGACAATGCCGCGTTAGCAAAGTCTCCGACCTACAGGTGAAATGACTAAAATACCCCTCTACACATCGCCGTACATTTAGAGAGGAAGAAGTGTACTAACACCCCTCTAAATGACATCTACCATCCTTAGGCTTCTAGTCCAATGATCCACGACTTCCCGGAGTGTTTCCGCTTTCCAAGGGAGCTACCCTAAAGCAAACATCCAAGTCATGTTTCCCAGGGCCCCGGATAATTTAGACCATTCTGACAACCACAAGGGGCGATATAGTGCGTAAACTATCTTGTATAAGTCCTGTCTTAACTAACTAGTCACACATACCCAACATGCAAGTATATCGGCCCTATGATAGAACCTCAACTACAAGAAATCAAAGTATATGCTTCCAGCCTTCGCTAGACCACCAACTCATACTCAAGTCGTAGAGTACTAGTCCACGCTCGTAGCGGTAGTAGTCTAGGTTTCTACCATATAGTACTTTGAGAAACCACTACTACAGTCCTGTTCTACGTATTCGAAATACGCTTATGTCATGAAGTGAGTGGACTACCCACCGGCTAAAGGTAAGCCATTCCCCATTTGGAATTCATAACATAATAACCTAAACATGATGAGGTTCCCAGCCTCATCAATAGGTTAAGAACAAATGTTTATGTGTTAAATAACCCGTGATCCATACCTTATCGTGAAAGACCACCATTCACATGGATCACTTATTTAAACACAATGGGTCTCGTTCCAAACGAAAATCGTGCACAAACAAAAAGTAAATTCACAAACAATTTCTGAAAATAAATTCTTTTATTAAATAATTCGATTTTACATCGTAAACCTAGTCTAAGAGGGCATACAATCCAACAATCTCCCACTTGCACTCTAAGACTAGGTAAGTCCATAGGTGCCCACCCCTATGGCGTCTAAGTGTCTCTTGAAGACTCTCTCACCCAAAGGCTTGGTGAATGGGTCTCGCTAGATTGTTTTCTCGAGGTAATATGCTCCACCACGACTTCCCGTCTCTCGGATGAAATCCCGGATCGGTGGTACTTCCTCTCGATGTGTTTCCCCTTCTTGTGGTTCCGAGGCTCCTTAGATTGCGACACTCGCTCCAGTTGTTGTCGCAATACATCACAACCGGCCTATCCATATGTGGTACGACTCCAAGTTCTCGAAAGAAACTTCCGGAGCCGATCGCTTCCTTGGACGCCTCCGAAGCCGCCACATACTCGCCTTCCATGGTTGAGTCAGCAATACAAGATTGCTTGATACTCCTCCATGAAATTGCTCCTCCGCACAAGGTGAAGACATATCCACTAGTGGATTTTCTCTCATCCTTATCCGCCCGGAAGTCCGAGTCCGTGTATCCCGTAGGAACCAAATCATCACCCCGTAAACCAAAGATATAATCTCTCGTTCCCTTGAGGTACTTGAGAATATGCTTTACAGCTTGCCAATGAACCTCCCCCGGGTTTGACTCGATATCCGCTAACTAAGCCCACGACAAAGCGTATATCCGGCCTAGTACACAAAGATAGCGTACATGAGACTTCCCACAGCCGAAGCGTAGGAATCCTACTCATTCTCGTCCTTTTCTTCTTGAGACTTAGGACAACTCCTTCGAAGAAAATGACAACCCATGTCCGCAAGGGATTAGAGCTCCCTTGCATGAGTCCATGCTGTACTTGGCCAGCATCTTGTCAATGTATGTCGCTTGGGATAATCCTAACATTCTCTCGCTTCCTATTTCTAAGAAGCCTAATCCCGAGAATGTAGTCGGCTTCTCCCAAGTCCTTCATACCGAATTGACTAGACAACCAAACCTTTGTAGATGACAATGTCCCTACATCATTTCCAATGAGTAGAATGTCATCCACATACATGACAAGAAAAACCACATTGATGCCTTCAAGTTTCCCGTACACGCATGGTTCATCTTCGTTTTGAATAAAACCATAAGACTTTACAGCCTCATCAAAACGAATGTTCCATGCTCTTGATGCCTCGCTTAAGTCCATAAATGGACTTCTTAAGCTTGCAAACCATGTGTTCCCCGGCCTTCAACGAATGAAGCCTTCCGATTGGGACATATAGATGTCTTCGCTAAGATGGCCATTCAAGAATGCCGTCTTGACATCCATTTGCCATATCTCGTAGTCATAGTGACAAGCGATGGCAAGGAGGATGCGAATGGATTTAAGCATGGCTACCGGGGAAAAGGTTTCCTCATAGTCGATACACTTCTTTCCGAGTATACCCTTTCGCCACAAGCCTAGCTTTGAAGGTTTCCACCTTCCCATCCGCTCCTCTCTTCCTCTTGTATACCCACTTGCACCCAATGGGTTTTATCCCTTCAGTGAAGCTACAAGATCCCAAACCCGATTGAGGTACATAGACTCAATCTCGGCTTTCATTGCTTCATGCCACGTATTTGCATCGGCATCAGCAATAGCCTCCTCGTATCTAGCGGGGTCTTGTTCCCGATGGTCGGAAACCAGCTCAAAGGCTTCTCCAGTCCATCTATCCGGAACCCTAGACACTCTCCCACTACGACGAGGCTCCATTTGTACAGTGCTCTTGAGGCCGTGCCTCTTCTTGTTCCAAAATCGGGCCGCAGAAGTTGATTCCATAGATAACTTCTCCTCGTAGCTCCAACCTCGTTGAACCTTTAGTGGAAGTACTTTGATCATCTTCCAAGTATCTAGCATGGGTACCGACTAGTACCTTCTCGCTCCTTAGGATGATAAAAGTAGCCTCCTTTTGTCCCTTTTGGATACCCAACAAAATAGCATAATTCTCGATCTTGGTTCCAACTTGTCTCCCTTGATCAAGCACATAAGTCGGACACCCCCAAATCCCGAGATGATTCGGACTTGGCTTACGCCCACCCACATCTCATAGGGAGTCCTAGGTACCGACTTGGAAGGCACCAAGTTCAGAATATATGCCGTTGTTTCCAGTGGCATATCCCCAAAAGGACACCGGAAGAGTAGCATGAGACATCATGCTTCGGACCATTTCCATCAACGTCCCGTTCCTTCTCTCGCCTACTCCGTTCGCCGGGGGTTCCCTGCAGCAGAGCTGGGATACTATCCCATGATGTACCATGTAGTCCTTGAATTCACCTAGGAGGTACTCTCCACCACGATCCGATCGTAAGGTTTTGATTAATTTACCTGTCCGACGCTCCACTTCACCCTTAAACTCTTTGAACTTGTCAAAAGAGTCGACTTGCGTCTCATCGGTAAATGTAACCATACCTCGTACAATCATCCGTGAACGTGATGAAGTACTCAAAACCTCCCCTAGCCGGTGTAGACAATGGACCGCACACATCGCTGTGAACAAGACTCAACACCTCCTCGGCTCTATCCGCCTTTGGTGTAAAAGACCTTTTGGTCATTTTTCCCATCAGCAGATTCACACCGAGGCCAACTTTCCAATCTCAATGAGCCCAAAGGCCCATCATGGATTAGCCTCTCGAATCCCGGTTGAGTTAATATGACCCAACCTCAAGTGCCAAAGGTATGAATCATTGATATTGGTCTTTCTCTTCTTAGTTAAAGGTTCAGACCGAGCGTTATTTGATTGTTTGTTAATAGGGTTTAAAAAGAACAAATTTCCATACATGTGCCCAAGACATAAAATTTCTCCATCTCTACCGATAGAAATACCGTAATGGAAAGATACGTAATATCCTTGATTAATAAGTTTTGCAACCGAAATCAAATTCCGACGAAAACCAGGTACATATAAAATGTCTTTTAAAACCACTATCTTATTACAATAAAAAATAAGATCCAGCTTCTCCCACCGCAAGGGCCCGCACTTGTGCTCCATTACCCACTCGAAGCCCATGTTCGCCCTTCTTGAGTCTTCTTATCTTCCTAAACCCCCGCAAGGAGTTACGTATATGATCGATGGCTCCCGAATCAACAATCCAAGTGGAAGTTGATCCTACCATTGATATGGACTCTAGATAGTAAACATTACCTCGTGGGGTTTTTCTTGGCCCGAAGATCCGGACACTCTTTTTTCCAGTTGTCCCTTCTTTCCACACTTGAAGCACTTGCCCTTTGGTTTGTCCTTAGGCCGGTTCTTGGCCGGGCCGTCGCATTCCCCTTCTTCCTCTTGAACTTTCCGGGCTTAGGCCCAGCTTCTTGAAGAAGAGGCCTTAGCAATCATGGCCTTAGACTCGCGGCTTCATGACCTTCTCCGCCATCCGGAGCTCCTTCATCGCTTCAGCTCAAACTCATGTTCAACTTGTTCATGTTATAGTTTAACTTGAACCGAGTGAAAGAGCCCGGTAGAGATTCGAGAACCATGTCCACTTGGCTCTCTGGGTCAATGACAGCCCCTAAGATTTCTCGCCTCCTCGAAAGCAAGCAATCATCTTGAGCATATGCTCTCGGACCGATGCTCCCTCGCCCATCTTAGTGTTTACAATTGTTCGAAGAGCCTCCCGCCTTGCGGGCCGGCTCTTGTCCGCGAACATAGTTGCCAACGATTGACTTATGTCATATGCGTAAGCCATGTGCTCGTGTTTTGACTCGGAGCACATTAGACATGGAAGCTAACATATAGCAACGTGCCATTTCGTCAGCTTTCTTCCATGCCTTTTCAGCCTCTCGCTCTTCAGCGGTGAAACCTTCCCCGATAACAGGGTAGGTTTCGTAAAGGACATACTTATACTCCTCGGCTGTGAGTATTATGTCCAGGTTCCTTTTCCAGTCCACATAGTTTGGACCCGTTAACTTATTCTCCCTGAGAATAACGGCCAATGGACTAAAAGAACCTCCCACCATTTCTGAAAATCGAAAATAAAAGAAAGAAATTAGTTTGTGAAAACAAAATGAAATTTGTACACTGAAAATAATTTGGCTCTTAGGAAAACTGACATAGCTTCTTGGGAAGATTAACAGTTTCCTAAGCTATGTGTATTAACCACCACAAATTAATTTCCCTTCTAGGTAATGGTCTAGAGAATAACTCCATCGTGGGATGGCCGTTTCCTCTCATTTCCTATGGACATACCTCGCACTATAACCTCCAACGTGGGCTGGCCGATCATAGTACGTGCCCCGGGTTATTAATTACATCATTCCATTATATCTAGATCCTTGTGGTATCCCCATCCTATACGGGTTCACTCCCAGGGTGACGCGAGGGGATCCACGATCTCTAATGAGGACCGTGATGGAAGCCGTGGGGCCATTGGAACCCCTCTCCCACTTAGTCTTTTAAAATAAAGGTTTTCTGGAAAATATCCTTTTGAAATTTCCATTAAATTTTTCTTAACTCAAAAATGAAATATCTAAGTCCAATAAAATCTCTATGTCAAGGCTTATATCCTTTGAGAGATTTCCTCCATGGACTAATTTTATATAAGTTAAAACTTAATGATTTCAAAAATTTTTCAATTAAAACTTAGAGACTTTGGTCTCAAGTTTATTTGACAAAATCATTTTTCTAGTCCAAAACAAAACGAAATGGCTCTCCATTTTAATTTACAAAAATATCTAAATCCAATATATTTTCTATATCAAGGATTAAATCCTTTGAGAAAATATTTAAGGATTAATTTCTGTACCAATTAAAATAACCATTTAGTTTTTAAAGAAAAAATATTTTTCCTTGCCAAAACAAAAGGTTCCCAAAGACTTTGGTCTTTGAGAAAAAGCACACATAGGTACATAAAAAAATAGCATGCTAGAAAACAATAAACGTTTTCATGCTTTTCTATTTTTTAAACCTAAGTGCCCAAATAATAGAATTAAACACATTAATTAATTAATTAATGATCTTGTTTAATCCTAAAATCCCTTACTAATATTTTTCATGCAAATATATTCCAAGAATATAAATATTGCAAAAATATTAACTTCGCCTGGTATGGGACCCAAAACGATAAAGAAGAAAAAATAAAAAAAAATTGCCAAAGATGGCTGGCGGTCCACTGCACCGGTCGCACAGGATCCGCGCCAGAATGGCCTGTTGTCCACAGCAGCCGCAATGCACCGTGCCGCACCAGATCGCACGCCAGCCACGACCCGTGGACTTCGCCCGCGCCCGCGACCCGCGCCCGGTTCTCTTCTGCTGCCGACCCGCGCTTCAGCCCGAATTCAACCTGCGCAAATTGCATTTCAATTCTGCAATTTCATTGGCTCAAATCAAAGGAAGTGGCTCGGCTTCCGCGGCTCATCAGCGACCGGCTTCTCTCACCAACAGCAGCGGCTCGGCTCGGTGGCTCGGCTTGGACGCGGCGGCTTATGAACAGTTTTCTTCTTCTTCATTTTTCATCCGCGCGAATTTTTTTTTCACAGAAGATTTTTCCTTCGATTTTTCTCTGTCTTCTTTGGCTTCTTTGGAAATTTTTACTCATAAAAATTCATCCACAACATAAACACAACCGCCTATACCCATTAAAATTGGGTTTACACGATTAAAACACCAAAGCCAAAAAAAAAATTACAGAGATCCTATGCTTCCACTGTGAAGCTTACAAATCCACCTATCCCATACCAAAACAGCGAAGGATCACAGGTATAATCATCTTCTCCATTTTATTAACTACCATGCTCCCTATATTGATCAAAACCAATGGCTCTGATACCACTTTGATGGAAAACGCAGAAATAGAGAAGCAATGGACGAAAAAAAAAACAGAGAAAAAAATTAAACGCGAGCCATAAAGGCCATGCGGAAGCGTGAAGATCATACATTTGCGCTCCTTAACCCTTCTAGGTTGAGTAAGAGCGGATTGAACAACTGGAATCGCCTCGCTTTGTCCACTTGAAAGAGCTTCCGGTTGAACACCCGCTAGCCTTCTACTCCGCCTTGTTTGCATTACCGCTTAGCTCTCCAGCTCTCGGGATATTCCTTAGCCTAACCTCTAGTTGGTGAACACTATGGTGAAGAGGAATGATCTCAAAACTCCTTAGTTCTTTCGCTATTGATTAGTAAAGAACAAGAGAAAAACAAGAAGAAGAAGAGAGACCTTGAGAGAGAGAAACCCACGTGAGTGTGTGGCTTGGGAAAGGAAAAATTAGGGTTTTTTCTTTTCAAAGAGTTGTTTATATTTTAGCCTAAACTAGGTCTCTCAATCTCTGATAAACATTTCCCCAGGATTTCAAAATACCCGGATGTTATCCTGAGAAACAGTTTGGCCTAACCTTAAACTCCTCTTAACCGTATCCTGGAAAAACCCTAAGGTCCAAGCTATTGGGCCGTATAAATATTTATTATTTTTCTTGGACCCAAAAGGCCCAAAATAATAAATATTAATTATTTATTTTCTGGGCTTACATAAGTAACCTAATAAATAATTAATGAGCCCAAATGAACCATAATAATTAATCTTTAATTATTTATTTCTTGGGCCTACATAAATAACCCAATAAATAATTAAACATTAATTATTTCCCCTAGTTTAAGCCCGTGTTAATTTCTTAATTATTCATACTAGACCTAGGCCCCGAATAATTAATTAACCAAATAAACTAGATAATTAATTTCTCTCAACTCCTATTTTATTTATTTATTTATTTATTTTATTCCAAATCCAATAATAAATTAGACTTCCCGAATAAAATAAAATAAAACAAAATAAAATAAAATCCTCTTCAACCGAGACCAAATCCTCAACCCAAAAATAGTTAGGACTTACGGCTATCCCGAGGACCAAAAAGACACATCGCCTTGGTCGCTAAAATGACCAAAATACCCCTGCTATATAAATAGCTGTATTTTGCATTTTAAATATTTCCTAATATCACCATAAGGAAATATTGACCCCAAGGACAATGCTGCGTTAGCAAAGTCTCCGACCTACAGTGTGAAATGACTAAAATACCCCTCTACACATCGCCGTACATTTAGAGAGGAAGAAGTGTACTAACACCCTCTAAATGACATCTACCATCCTTAGGCTTCTAGTCCAATGATCCACGACTTCCCGGAGTGTTTCCGCTTTCCAAGGGAGCTACCCTAAAGCAAACATCCAAGTCATGTTTCCTAGGGCCCCGGATAATTTAGACCATTCTGACAACCACAAGGGGCGATATAGTGCAGTAAACTATCTTGTATAAGTCCTGTCTTAACTAACTAGTCACACATACCCAACATGCAAGTATATCGGCCCTATGATAGAACCTCAACTACAAGAAATCAAAGTATATGCTTCCAGCCTTCGCTAGACCACCAACTCATACTCAAGTCGTAGAGTACTAGTCCACGCTCGTAGCGGTAGTAGTCTAGGTTTCTACCATATAGTACTTTGAGAAACCACTACTACAGTCCCGTTCTACGTATTCGAAATACGCTTATGTCATGAAGTGAGTGGACTACCCACCGGCTAAAGGTAAGCCATTCCCCATTTGGAATTCATAACATAATAACCTAAACATGATGAGGTTCCCAGTCTCATCAATAGGTTAAGAACAAATATTTATGTGTTAAATAACCCGTGATCCATACCTTACTGTGAAAGACCACCATTCACATGAATCACTTATTTAGACACAATGGGTCTGTTCCAAACGAAAATCGTGCACAAACAAAAAGTAAATTTACAAACAATTTTTGAAAATAAATTCTTTTATTAAATAATTCGATTTTACATCAGAAACCTAGTCTAAGAGGGCATATAATCCAACAGACTGCAAATGATCATATTGCTAGGAAAAATGATTTTGGTTTTGAGTCAGTAATGAATCCAATTGGTACTAATGTTGTTAGCAGAAATTTTAATAGTGCTGGACATCATCATTTTGGAAATCAGAATTCTGGAAATCAAATCTATAAGAAGGGCAATGGTCGGAACAGAAAGCTACAATGTGTTTTTTGTGGTTTACAAGGCACACTGTTGATAGGTGTTACAGGAAACATTGTTTTCCTATTGGATACAAAAACAAGAATAGAAATCAAGGAGGAATGGGATTTACCCCTCAGATCAATGCAATTTCTGACAGCAGTAATGTTCCAGATGCTTCTACTGTTATGCATTCTGGTGCAAGCTGTTCAACCATTTCCACAGACTCACAAACCTCAAAGTATGTTACACAGGAATAGTATCAATAGCTATTGCATCTTATTCAATCCCAACACCTGTCTTCTACTTTGAAGCAAAATAATATCACTGACCACATTCCTTCTGTTAATCAAACAAGCACTCTTTTAGCAGATTTCTTACATTCATCAAATCAAGCACAAAACACAGGTATACCTTCCTTTACCTGGATTTTAGATTCAGGTGCTACATATCATATTTGCTCATTTTTAGGCTTTTTCACTAAGTGTTATCCTGTCCAAAATGTTTCTGTCAAACTTCCCATTGGAGACATGATTAAAGTTTCCCATATAGGGAAGGTTAAATTGGGATCTTCTATCATCTTAACCAATGTGTTATATATTCCCATGTTCACATTTAATCTGATTTCTGTCAGTAAACTTGTTCAGCAACAAAAATGTTTAATCACTTTTCAAAATGATTTCTGTTTGCTTTAGGATCTTCATCTTGGACAGATGATTGGATCAGCTAAGCTGTTCAATGGACTGTACTACTTTGATCTTCCTCAACCAGCCTCTCTTATCAAAACAGCATGTGTTATTTCTACTGGTGACCTCTACAATAAGTCTTTGTTGTGGCATTTCATATTAGGGAACTTTCTTCTAGACAGTTAGCTAAGATCCAAAAATCAGATGCTTCTGTTTCTTTGCCTTCACATGATGTATTTTGTCCTATATGTCCTTTAGCTAAGTAGCACAAGCTGTCTTTTCCCTTGCATCATAGGATTGCAAAATCTAGTTTTGATCTTGTTCACATGGATATTTGGGGTCCTTTTAGTGTTAATACAATTCATGGACACAAATATTTCTTGACTATTGTTGATGACTTTAGTAGATATACTTGGGGTTTTTTGATAAAATAGAAATCAGAGGTTGGTATTCTGATTCAAAATTTTGTTGCTTATGTTGAGACTCAGTTCCATAAGAAAATTAAGATCTTAAGATCAGATAATGGCCTTGAGTTTTCTCTTATAGTTTTCTATCAGTCCAAGGGAATTATTCACCAAACATCTTATCCCTATACTCCTGAATAGAATGGAGTTGTTGAAAGAAAACACCAACATATTTTGAATATTGCAAGAGCTCTTAGATTTCACTCTCAAGTACCATTAGGATATTGGGGCTATTGTATCCAACATGTTGTGCATCTGATTAATATCACTCCTACTCCTATTTTGAATCAACATACACCTTTTGAAAAATTGTATAACAAACTCCCAGATTACAGTTCTCTTAAGGTTTTTGGCAGTCTTGCTTATGCTTGTATCATGTTGCCTCATAGGAATAAGTTTGAACCTAGAAGAAGACCTTGTATCTTTCTTGGATTGTCACATACTACAAAAGGCTATATTTTACTGGATTTCTTCTCCAGAGAAGTTTTTGTATCCAGAAATGTTTCTTTTCAAGAATCTCATTTCCCTTTTTTAAATTCAGATTCCTTACTTCTTCCAAACAATCAAAAAATTGTTCTACATTTACCTTATTTCACATCTCATTTTTCTCCTGCTAGTGACAATGCATCTTCTGCTAATGATACAGTAACTTCTGCTGGTGCTATTCCAAATTCTACTCCTTCCAACCTTCCTTCTTCTGTTCCTCATCTCAGAAAATCAAGTAGATCTACTATTCCTCCTGCTTACTTATCAGACTATGTTTGTTCACAAGTAAATGGTATTACTCCACCACATAGTCTATCTACTTCTGATTTGTCTTATGCTTTCTCATACAATAATTCTATTCATTTTGAGCCTAAACATTACTTTGAAGCTGTGCAATCTAAGGATTGGTGTGCAGCTATGCAAGCAGAGATTGCAGCATTAGAAGCTAATAAAACTTGGCACTTGGTTCATCTACCTTTAGGCAAGAAATCTATTGGTTGTAAATGGGTGTATAAAGTGAAATACACAGCAGATGGTACTATTGATCGGTATAAGGCCAGACTCGTGGCAAAAGGATATAACCAGCAGGAAGGGATTGATTACTTGGATACTTTTTCCCCAGTGGTAAAGATGACTACAGTTAGACTCATGTTATCTCTGGCAGCATTGCCCAATTGGCATATCCACTAGTTTGATATCAACAATGCTTTCCTTCATGGTGATTTAACTGAGGATGTTTACATAGATTTACCTCCAAGATTTTCTTCTCCATATTCATCTTTGGTTTGCAAGCTTGATAAGTCACTTTATGGACTTAAACAAGCCAGCAGATAATGGAATGCTAAGCTCACTGACTTTCTCTTATCCCTTAATTTTCAACAGTCCAAACATGATTACAGTTTGTTTTTTAAACATCATGGTACCTTGTTCATTGCCCTTTTAATCTATGTTGATGATATTCTTGTCTTAAGTAATCAGTTGTCAGCAATCAGTGCTATTAAAGTGCAATTGCATCAGCAATTTCAGATTAAGGATTTGGAGAATTTATATTATTTCTTAGGCTTTGAGGTTACTAGAAATTCTACAGGCATCACCCTTTCTCAGAGGAAATATACTTTTGATTTGATTCAAACTTATGGATATGCAAGTTGTAAATCTGTTTCTACACATTTGGACAGTAAATAGAAATTTGCTATTGGTGATTATTATTTGTTTGGAGATGCATCTCTTTATAGAAGTCTTGTTGGTCGTTTGTTATACTTGACTCATAGTAGGCCTGATTTGTCCTTTGCTGTCCAACATTTGAGCCAATTCTTGGCTGCACTAAATGTTCTTTAGATGCAAGGAGTTTATAGGATATTGCGATATCTTAAGGGATCTCTCAATCTTGGTCTTCATTTTCCTGCTGATAATTCCTTACAACTTCAAGTTTATACTGATTTAGATTGGGCTAGATGCCTTGATTCTAGGAGATTGTGACTGGTTATTGTGTGTATCTTGGTCAGGTTCTTGTTTCTTGGAAGTCTAAGAAGCAGTCTGTCATTACTAGAAGTTCAGCTGAGGCTGAATATCATGCCATAGCTCAAGCCACATGTGAACTTCAGTGGCTTCTTCACTTCTTTCATGAGTTACAGTTGGTTTATCCCTTACCAGTCCCTATCTTCTGTGATAACATAAGTACTATCTATCTTGTTGAAAATCCTATTTTTCATGAACGTACAAAACATATTGAAATCGATTGCCATTTTATTAGAGATCAATTCCAAGCTTGCTGCATTTAGCCTCTTCCTGTTTCTTCTTCTCAGCAATTAGCTGATATTTTCACTAAAGCTTTACCCCTTGCATCCTTCAATCTTCTTCTCTCCCATCTTGGTATTATTTCTGCTTCCAGCTTGCGGGGGGTTGTTGAAATAAATGAAACAAATGGTGCAGATGCCACTTCAGCAGATGGTGCAGTTGCCACTTTAGCAACCATTTCAGATGCCACTTCAGCATTGTTTTTGTCCAGCTCATCTTATGATCCTGGTTAGATTACATAAGGGATTAGCTTACATCAATTAGTCAGTTAATAGCTAGATTATCAGTTAGTTAGCACAGCATAGCAGTTAGCACGAATGACAGCTGTAGCTCTATTCTCCATTTCATGTAATTCATGCAACTTCATTATTTTTTTTCAATGTAATGTAATCAGTTTAAGATCCGCATGATGTATATATACATCTCATTCATTGTAATTCTATTGATTTAATGAATCAAGAGATCAGGTTTTTTCTCAACAGAACTACTTCTTCATCTTTCAGCATTGTTCTTCATATTCTGCTGAATTTTTTCAACAAAACATGGCAGGAATTTTCTATTGATTAGCCCCTTGGAAGAAAAGCAAATGAGACAGGGAGTGAAAGGACGGAGGTTTAAGCTCTGTTAGAATTATGGACATGCAATAGTTTCATGTCATCAACAAATAGACCAACGGAAAGTATAGGATGAACGACCAATGTAAAGTATGCACATCCTGTTTTGTTAGTGTTGCTGTCAAAATAGGGAGCCGATACAAACGGGGATCGACTTCGTATCCAATAAACACAAACGATCCGATATGGTACAATGGAAAATGGTATCAGATCTTATTTTTTAATCAGGGCCCGGGTTCCTTAAACTTACTAAAGAAAGGGCTCAAGAAAGTCAGCTGAGAATGCTAAACAGAAGGACATTTCTTAGAGAATTGAATGATACTTGAATTAATTGGCTAAATGGAGAGTACAGAAAAAGAGCTGATATCGAAAATGCTAACAGAAACCGTAGGAGAAACTGTAAACAATGCTGGTAAAGAGAAGCTAGAACAAAGTAGTAAGAAAACTGTAAAGAATTAAAATCCTATACTAGAAAGCTGGAAATGATGATGAGGAAAAAGAAAATGAAATTGAATTCTGCTGATTGGTCAGGTGATTTTTTACTTGTCTTTTGTGGGTAATGCTCCTCCTTTTATACTTGCTGTAAATGAACCACGAATAGATTGTGGAGTTTCTTCAGGCCAAAGAATGCTCCCAATGATCGTGCAGAATTCCTTACGCCGAAAGATCAGGATTCTGTTATTTCCTTCTTATCGGTTCTGTAGTGCCGATGTTGACCATGAGCATCGGCTGCTTGGAGGGTTGACTTTGTTGGCTCGTCCTAATTTGCTCCATCGGCATCGGTTCAAAGTAGCCGTTACGTCGGCTGGGCAAAGCTGACGTCAACACATGCCCCTCCCCCTCCCCCCCCCCCTGAGTCCCGTTATTTCGACAGACACGAGTCAGCGGAACGATAGGAATCGTACAACTATTAATGGTAGCCGTTCTTTTTCTGACGCAATCGAAATGTCCCGAACGTTGCGGAATCGTTGTGATGCCTCGGCCTTAGAAACCGCGAACTTAAAACCTGCGAACGGCTTAATTTCAAACTTCGTTATAAATTTCAGTAGTCTCCAGTCGAAACTCCTTACTCCTTACAACTTCTGTCTCCTTCAGAACTCTACTGCTTGAGCAATTCATCAGTCTTTTATCTTCTTGCCCTAATTTCCTGCAAACTGTGAATTTCCTTTTAGTAAAAGCAACATCACAATGGCAACTCCTACCGATAAGAATATTTTATCCCTGGTCCAAGCCGATGCCAGGCTGTTTGCCTTGGGTCCGCGCCTCCTGCCTACTGAGATTACCGCTGAACACCTGCGGTTTGTCTTGCCGGCTAATTTCACACTCGCTCTGCAACAGGACACTTTCATAACTGCCAACCTTCCCTCTTCTTTCCGCCATTGGCCCCGCAAACTCAAAAATTATCGAGAATGGCGAGATCGCTGCTATGCCCAATTCGGGGCTATTTGGGTGCAATGGGGAATCTCGGACGCCATCATGATGACTGACTTTGAGATGGCGTTTGATCGCAACTTGTTTGCCACCGTCCTACCCTTTTGGTCTTCGGCGATCAATGGCTTCATCTTCCCGCACAGGATGTTTTCTCCCACCATTCTTGATATCTACACCATTCTCGACTTCCGATGTGAAGGCGATGAGATCTCGAGGTTTCATGACGAGGAAAATTTGCCTGCCGTTGAGGCTCGTTTAGACAAGGCCTCTTCTTCATATGGCAACTTCATCAGTGCACAACGAGGGGTGGAGGACACTCCTTCTAACCAAGAACAAGCAGCCTTCTTATGGCTATGGCTGTGTAAATACATCATTTGTTCTCATTCTGCCGGCATCAGCAATGAGTATCGATACTATGTATCAGCTCTCCTACGGAGCAAGAGGCGTTGTGACCTTGCCTCTCTGGTCCTCGCCTTAGTTTACCGCACCGTCAATCAGCTGAAGGCTGCCCTTGCCACCGGGGAAGATCCGACCAACCTAGGGGGCCCATTCTGGATTGTCCAACTCTGGCTATATCAATACCTGCCCAATTTTGGCGTTAGCCGACTTGCTGGCACCCAAGCAGATTCTTCTGAGCAGGCGACCGGCTATCGGTTTCTTCGGGTCCCCATGAATTCTGCCTCCGCTGAAACCATCGTCTCGTACCTCTACCAATGTCAAGACTTTCATGGCGCCATTTTCTTCCCGTATGCTGCTCGCCAAGAGGGCCCTCTTTGGTTGAGAAGCCTGTCGGAAATCCCCGAGGCCACACAAGAGACTTTATGGGCCCGTATTCTGTGCCCTCGGGAAATTCTTTTGGGGGCCAAACCTGGAGCTCGAAGTGCTAAGACCTCCTGCGAGCGGTATAATCCACATTGCTTCTCCCATCAATTTGGGCTGATATAGGACATTCCCACCGATCCAGGGCATGTTTCCTCTTTCTCTGTAAAACCGGTATTAACGGCTGAAGACGTACACACTTTAGCCGAACGCACTCAGGCCATTCTAAGGTCCTTTGAGTTTAAACCCTTCCAGGTGGTACTGGAGACCTCCCCAAATTTTGATTTATGGTAGAGGCTACTAAGTGGGGCCCTGTTTTCTACCCCCATAGGCGTCTGGCTTCTGCGAATCCCTAGGCCGGCTACTTCTCTGCCTGAACCACCTACATCTGCTAAGAAGGAAAAACAGGTAAAATACCCTATAAGTCCTACAATAAAGTCGATCTTACACACTCCCTTGGTGTAGAAAACCATTGCTGCTGCTCCTGTGGTTCCGGAGGAGGAAGAACAAGAGATCGAGGTTCTGTCCCTGCTCCGTCGATCTAAAAAGAGGCATAACACACTGACTCCTCCCGTGTCCAAGGTTTATATTTGTCGATTCTTCCTTTTCTCCCTTCTGGCTTCCCTAATGTTCAAAAATTGTTTGCCTAATTATTAGCACCATCCTTTTCTATAGAAGCGCAAACAAAGAATAGGTCGCCCGGTAATCATCGACACTTCCTCTGACTCGGAGGAAAACATCCCGCTCCGCTCCTTAGCTAAAAAGACAGCCGAACGAGTTATCCCGCTCATGGCAGATACCCCGATGGTGGAGGCTCTGGCTCCTTCATCAGTGACTGACGCGCCGGCCTCCTTGCCGGCGGCAACTCTCCCATCAGCTGAGTTTCCAATTCCAGAGAGTCCGTTCTTTGTTCCGCCACGGCCTGAAGAACAACCAGAGGCTGCAGATGTCGAGACAACGGTGCTTCCCCACAGCCAGGGGACTGGAACAACTGCTACTTCCCCACCGATACTGACATTGGCCTCGGCGCTGGACTTCCTTGACGGTCTTACCGGGGCTCCCCTGCCTACTGAGAAGTCCATTCTGGATAATGTGAGTCATGCTCTTCTGCGGATCGTTCAGTCAGCCGACCCCGACATGCCCCCGGTACTCCGGGACCTAGCCATTGGGTGTTTGGGGCAAATTCGTTTCACTGGCCGCTTCTTGTTTGATACGCAACGACGTCGGGACGAAGCACATGACCAGCTAGAGCTCTTGAAGCTGCATCAAGAAAACGCAGCATTTGCAGAAAAAGACCACCGAGAATTGACGGGTCACCTTACATTTCTGCGAGCCGACATTGCGGAAGGCAAAGGGAAGATTGAACGACTCGAACGCCAAATATTTGAACTCCAAAAGGAACTTGCCTCTAAGAAAAAGGCTCTGGAGCAACAGCTTGTAACCGAGGCAGGGCTTCAGGCAACGGTCAAGGCCATCGATGACTCCCTTTACCAGCATAAGGATGAACGGCTAATGCTGGAGGTGGAAGAAGAGCTGCTCGAGATTGAATTGTCAAACTCAACTGCCCTACTGAATGAGACGAGGTTTGGATGGGACCGCTTTGTGGCCGCGCTGAACAAGGCTTTACACCTTTCGCCTTCTGAAGAAACAGGTCCTTCTGGGACTCAAACCGAAGACCCTACCCCTTTGGTGGCTGAAACAAAGGTTCGAGAAATGCTGGCTGAAGAGGTGGCCCGGCCTTCTGAAAAAGGAACAGAAATAGAGGCTGAGACGGCTGCAGAAGAACTCCCAGCTGCCGATCCGCAGCCACCGGAAGATGTCGTGATGCCTAGCCCATCATCCGTTGAGTCGGAAGATCTCAATCGGCTGGCAATCATTCCTTATCGGCCACTACTATTGCCCCCACCCTCTTCCGATGGTAGCTAATTTCTCTTGTAATGGCACTTACGGCTATTTGATCGGCCTCTTGTGATCAGTTCTATATATCAAACCAACATGTTTTCTTAAGACGTCTTCTTCTCTCTTTTTTTTTTTTTATTCGCTAGCCCCTTCCCAGAGTGTCGGATAGTACTGCTTCAAAAACTTACCATTAATTTCTCTTCTTACTTCCTTTCCATCGGGAGTCATTAGGTGGTAAGCTCCTCCATAAAAAACTTGCGTTACTAAGAATGGGCCTTCCCAGGATGCGGACCACTTACCATACTTCGGATCTTTTGGAGCAGCAGAGAGTATAGTCTTCCATACCATGTCTCCTTCTTAAAAATTTCTTTCTCGAACTTTCTGTTTGTACGCTCTTGCCACATTCTCCTTGTGTTATTTGATATTTTCCAAAGCAACCCAGCAGTCCATCTCAACCTGGTCTAGGCTTAGGGCCAAGGCCACCAGATAATCTTCTGTCATTAGACCATGCTGGTAGGCTATCCGGGCTGACTGCAATGATATCTCGACCGGTAACACAGCATCCTGCCCATAAGTTAGCCTAAACGGGGTGAACCCAGTTGCAGTTTTAGCAGCATTCTGGTGAGCCCACAATACTTCTTGCAACGTCTCATGCCATTTCCTTGGATGGTCTTCTACTGCCTTACGGATCATGCTGATTAAGGTTTTGTTCGTTGCTTCTACTTATCCGTTGGCCTGTGCATAATAAGATAAGAAGAAGAGTGAAGCAATTTAACTTTAAACTGTGTTAGAAAATTACGTACCTGACCCCTTGTGAACACTATTCCTTGATCCGTTGTGATTGTCTCTGGGATTCCGAAACGGAATAGAATGCTTTGTCGGAGAAAGTTGATGACCGCTGCTTGTGTCACGTTGATCAGTGGTTACGCCTCCACCCACTTGGTGAAGTAATCTGTTGCCACCAATATGAATGAATGCCTTTTTGCTGAAGGTGGATAGATTTTTTCGATGATGTCCAGGGCCCATCCGCAGAAAGGCCATAGTTTAATGATTGGATGCAGTTCCGTGGAAGGCGTGTGCAGTAAAGGGCCATGCTTTTGGCAAGCTTTACAGCCAATCGCATAAGCATTACAATCTACAGTCATTGACGGCTAGAAGAAGCCAAGACGTTGGAGTGTCCATTTCAGTTTTGGGCCTGCTTGATGTGCTCCGCATAAGCCTTCGTGTACTTCCGCCATTGTCCGTAAGTCTTCTTCCTTGGAAAGACACTTTAAGAGAACTCCAGTGTGACTCCGTCAGAATAAATCATTGCCTATAACTGTAAAGTTGAGGGCCTTTCATTTCACCTCTCGAGATGCTTGCCCAGTCGGGTTTCTTAAATAGTCAATGATCTCCTATCGCCAATCTTCTTGATGCTCTGTCTCCGCTATCTGTTGGCATATCATTGCTTTCTTGAAACCTGAAGCTAGCTGAGCTAGATTGTTAGCACTTCGAATTTCTGTCCTGGGGACATGGGCTAGAATGACCTCCTGGAAATGCTGTAGTAGTGCTTTTACCTCCTGTAACTTATCCAATAACAATAAGTTAGTGCATCTATAATCTCCTACTACTTATCGGATAACCACTTGAGAATCTCCTACAATTCTGACTACTCGAGCCTCCAGTGCTTTCAGAATCTATAATCCTAACAAAAGGGCGTCATACTCTGCCTGGTTATTAGTTGTCCCCTTCTTTAACTCATAGCGAACCTTGCCCTGCTGTCCATTCGGAGAATCAAGAACCAGACCAATTCCAGCCTTCCGTTGGGTGGTACTTGAGCCATCAAACTGTAAAACCCATGGTTTCAAAGAAACGTACCTCTGTGGCTTGTTTCCCTCTGTTGGTGGTATCTTTAGTGAAGGATGCTAAGCTAAGAAGTCTGCAACAGCTTATCCTTTTACTACCCTCAGTGGCACATACGTTAAAGAAAACCATGTAATTTGACTGCCCATTTCATCAGTCGCCCATTTAGTAAAGGGCGGTTCAACAAAAGTTTGATTAAATCTACCTTGTATAGGATATGTACCTCCCTAAATAACAAATAATGCTCTAGCTTTGTGCATGCATAGTGAAGAGATAAGCATAACTTTTCAATAGGGGTATACCTGGTCTCTGCATCCAATAGATTTCGGCTAAGATAGTATACTACTCTCTCTATTCCTTGCGAGTCATCCTGAGCCAGCAAACTGCCAATGGACTCCTCCACAGCTGATATATATAACTTCATAGGCAACCAGTTTTGTGGAGGTGCTAACACCGGTGGATATGATAAAGCTGCCTTTATTTGGTCGAACGCTGCCTGATGCTCAGTCTGCGAGATAAATTCCTGAGACGACTTTAATCGTAACAAAGGAGAAAATACCTTTTGTTTCCCTGCAGCGTTTGTAAAAAACCGTCGTAAAAAATTTATCTTCCCCAAGAAACTTTGTAGCTCTTTCTTCGTCTGAGGCGATCTTGCTTGTAGAATATCCCAGGCCTTATTCTAATCTATCTTAATCCCTCTCTGGTGTACTAATAACCCAAGGAAATTCCCTGTCGTAACTCCGAAGGCACACTTCGCCAGATTGATCTTCAAATGGTGCCGACGCATCCGGAGGAAGGCTTACTCCAAGTCACCCAAGTGTTGTAGGAACATAAGGGATTTCTCGACCAGGTCATCTATGTAGACTTCCATGGTGCTGCCAATAAGGTCATGGAAGATGAGATTCATGGCCCGTTAAAAAGTGGCCCCGGCATTCTTCAGACCGAAAGGCATGACCACCCATTCAAACAAGCCGATCGACCCTGGGCAGCGGAACGTCGTTTTGTGTGTATCCTCTTCGGCTATGAATATCTGATTATACCCTAAATAACCATCCATAAAACTTAGGAACTGGTTCCCCACAGCGGAATCTACTAACATGTCGGCCATCGACATAGCATACTCGTCCTTCGGAGTGGCTAAATTCACATTTCTGAAATCTATGCAAACACGCAGCTGACCGTTCTTCTTAATGACTGGCACAATATTAGATATCCATTCTGTATATCGGCACGTACGGATGAATCCGCACAGAAGTAACCGTTCCACCTCCTCTTTAATCCTGGGTAGCAATGCAGGATTAAAACATTTTGCTAATTGTTTATGGGGTTTAAAACCTTCTTTCACAAGTAAGCGATGTTCCACAATGCTTCAGTCCAATCTTGGCATCTCATGATAGTCCCATGCAAAGCAGTCTTTGTACCTGCGGATTAGACAGGCTATCTTATCTCTTTGCTCAATAGTTAAATGTAAACTCACTTTGGCTGTTCTGTTTTCCCCTGCTTCTCCTATATCCACCTCGATTAACGAATCTTAAGCAACGAAGCCGGGAGCTCGTCGGACTTTTGGATCTTCCGGTCGTAGGCCGCCTGGCTCCTCGGTAGTGATCAAGTTATGGGCCATCGTCAGCTTGGCATATTAGCTAGGATCAAATGTCAGATGATAAAACAGAGTCTCATTCATGTGGATTTCGGCTGAAAATGGATTAGGATTGGCTGGGATTTACTCCACTTGCTCTCCATCCCAGATCAACATCATCTAGTGCAAAGTGGACAGTACGCAACGGCTTGCATGAATCCAATCCCAGCCCAACAAAATGGAGTAAGCAGGCTTTGCCTCAATTATAAAAAAGACCGTCTTATTGGTTTTAGACCCGACTATGACTTCACAAGTGATCACGCCTTCTGCCGCAGCTGCTTCTCCAATGAAATTAACCATTTGTACATCAGTAGGGGACAAATCCAACTTATCCTTTCCTAGTCATTTCAAGGTAGAAAGAGGCATTACATTTAAAATAGCTCCTCCATCAACAAACACCCGAGTAAATGGCTTGCCATTAACATGTGCTTTGATGTACAGGGGCCTGAGATGGTTAGCATTTTGAGTTGTTGGAATGGGAAAAAGCATCCCTTCTGGGGGAATCTGAACATCTACCAGCTCCACGGCAGCTCTTTCTTCAGTATGAAAATCTTCTTCCATGGACTTCTGATAAGAAGTAGCTCGGAAGCTTGACGGTAAGATGCTAAGCATGTATTGGCCATTTTCTGGGCCTAGTTGTTCCTCAACCCAGGCATCCACCAGCTGCCTTTTTTGTGCCCGTTTCCGCTGCTCTCTCCTCTTTTGGGTCTTTGTCGATCAAGAATAGAAGCTAGGAAGAAATGTTTCCTTTTGGGGGTGCCTACACCGTTAGTTTCCCTTCTCTGCCATGGAAATGTGCTGCAAAAGAGGGAGGAGATAAACGGGTAAAAACTGACGGTTTACCATCCAGTCTTTGGAATGCCTCCCCTATTTCTCCATGCTTGTTGTTCCCTGTATGTTCTTCCTATTTCTCACACATTGTTTGCAGCATGTGTGCATCGGCTAACGGAAAGGGATCGGTGTCTACTAAAGTCTCTTCCTTTTTGTCTACAAACTTCAGTCTTCCATCCTGGATAGCCTTTTGAATGATGTTCTTGAAGATAATGCAACCGTTAGTACTATGAGAGAAAGAGTTATGCCATTTATAGTACCTTTTTCCCTTCAATTCCTCTGGATTGGGAATCCTGTGTCCATGAGCCAAATGAATCTGCTTATCTGCCACCAGTTGGTCGAAGATTTGTTCAGCTTTTGAAACATCAAAAGAATAAGTGATTCCTGATGTGGCAATTTCCTCTTTTCCCTTGCCGAGTTTCAAGTGAGGACACGTATAAGATGTGCCCTTTACTAATTCTGCAGCCATCACCGCTACAGCCTGCTCCTCGTCTTCCTCGGTAGTATTGTCTATGACGGATATCATTGTCTAGCCATGAGAGAACTTGACGGAACGTTGCTTCTCTTTCTCCTTGATCATTTCTTCTATCCGGACAGTGTGGGACAACAGCCGAGATAAATCCGAGAAGTCTTGGAGGATGAGTCGCTCTTTGAGCTGCAGATGCATCCTACTAATGGCGATTCGTGCACACTCTGTTTCAGGCAATTGGGTTGTATATTTAGACTTAGTTTGCCGGAAACGTTCAATAAAATCCACCACATCTTCTGATCCCTTTTGCTTTATGGCCAAAAGGTCTGCAATGGAGACTTCCGGTATCGGTTTAAAGAAACGTTAATGGAACATTCTTTCCATGTCCGCCCATGAGTACACGGAATTAGGCACTAGATTGACATACCATGTGAACACTGCTCCTGTTAATGATAATGAGAACAGTTGTAACTTATGCCAGTCATTGTTTCCCAACTCACCACATTGTGCTGTGAATCTTCCGATATGTTCTATGGTGGATTTATTATCTTTGCTGGAAAATGTTGAAAACTCTGGCAGCTTGTACCCACGAGGGAGCACAGCCATGGAATCCACCCACTCAGGGTAAGGCTTTTGGTATACAAGCCAATCCCGTGTCTGCCGTATTACCATATCCATCGGCTGGTACGGTTGTTGAAACTGAGGTGAGGGGCTCTGCATGACAGGTCAGGGACCTTGCCCTATGGAAGGCTCAATGTTGCCGATCCCCTACCCTAGGTTAGTCGTTGTGACTGACGGATACACAAGAGGGTATGGAGCAAGGTAATGTGGTTGCCCCCCGAAAGGTGGCATGTTTCCCCTAACATAGGTGGGAGCCGCTTCATACGTCGTTGGTAACCCTGCTGTTAGGCCCGGACTCCTACCTAGAAATACTTCTGCTGGGAACATGTTTTGAGTCACCATTCCTGGAGATTGATGCCCTCCAGTAGCCGGGAAGGACACTTATCTTCGCAGGAGATGTACTGAGCCGTAAGAGAGTCCAATATCAGCCGACGGCATGGTGTATGTAGGTGCCATGCTATTCCCTGGCACAGGATGCCCTGATGGCTGAGTGAAGGTTTGGATATTTTGCCTCTGCACAAGTTGTTGAAGCTCATTCTGAAGCAGAGGTTGGAAAATAGTGGCGAATTGTGGAATAAGCCCCTGTAAGAGCTCACCCGTACACTGCTCCATAGTATGTCAAATGGCAGTTAGTGAAGTGGACGCCGACTGAGATACTGGTGATGGAGGTAAGGACTGATGCCCTAGCTCCACAGGAGTACCCTGAGTACTACTGGTAGTTGTAACCGAGGGGTCAAAGACTCCCCGGAGAGTACGGACCGGGGGTCGCTCGGATGATTCTGGTGCCGGTGGCTGCTGTGAGTTATTTGCCATTGATCATCCTGATCATAATAGCATGCAAATACTGACTTCTGGTCCCACTGGGCGTGCCAATCTGTGTTGCTGTCAAAATAGGGAGCCGATGCAAATGGGGATCGACTTCATATCCGATAAACACAAACGATCCGATATGGTGCAACGGAAAATG
Organism: Voacanga thouarsii; assembly: GCA_026120185.1. Taxonomy (NCBI): domain Eukaryota; kingdom Viridiplantae; phylum Streptophyta; class Magnoliopsida; order Gentianales; family Apocynaceae; genus Voacanga; species Voacanga thouarsii. The sequence continues at coordinate 105,046 of JANUWF010001437.1, read as the reverse complement.
GTATCAGATCTTGTTTTTGAATCAGGGACCTGGTTCCTTGAAATTACTACAAAAAGGGCTCAAGAAAGTCAGCTGAGAATGCTAAACAGAAGGACATTTCTTGGAGAATTGAATGATACTTGAATTAATTGGCTAAATGGAAAGTATAGAAAAAGAGTTGATATCGAAAATGCTAACAGAAACCGTAGGAGAAACTGTAAACAATGTTGGTAAAGAGAAGCTAGAACAAAGCAGTAAGAAAGCTGTAAAGAATTAAAATCCTAGACTAGAAAGCTGGAAATGATGATGAGGAAAAAGAAAATAAAATTGAATTCTGCTGATTGGTCAGGTGATTTTTTCCTTGTCTTTTGTGGGCGATGCTCCTTCTTTTATACTTGCTGTAAATGAACCACGAACAGATCGTGGAGTTTCTTCAGGCCAAAGAATGCTCCCAACGATCGCGCAGAATTCCTTGCGCCGAAAGATCAGGATTCTATTGTTTCCTTCTTATTGGTTCTGTGGTGCCAATGTTGACCATAACCATAGCCTGCTTAGAGGGTTGACTTTGTCGGCTCGTCCTAATTTGCTCCATCGGCATCGGTTCAAAGTAGCCGTTACGTCGGCTGAGCAAAGTTGACGTCAACAGTTAGCAAAAAGAAAATGGGGGAAAAAGGTGCAAAAACAGTTTCAGCATTAGAAGGGAGCGAGGTTAACTTACAGTATTGGATGACGAATTTCAAAGACCTAAGAGCCCCAATGTCTCTATCAAACGCTCCAAAATCTCGGCTGAGAAGTACCACCTGTCTATTCAATACCAAGGATATAGCTGCTATATTATATATCATAATGATTAGTTCTATCTTATCTGAATTTATTGAATTCAGATAACTCTGATTAGGTTTATAACCCTAATATTAAAAAAAAAAACCCTTCAAATTTCTTCACTAGGAAAAAAAAGCTCTAAAAATTTTAAATTCACAATGGTAAGTGTCAATGTAGGAGAGTGTCATATGTTATAATAGGAGGCTTCTGCAACTCTTATTATATATATATAATCTTCATTCTCAGAGTATGGCAGTCGGCTATTGCGTTTGAGGAGATGATCTGATGCATTTATATAGCTGTTTTGTTCTATCTTCGACACGTTTTTCCATGTGAGAACAAATATGAAGGTGCAAGATTTTTAAAGTATTAGTCAGGATATGCTTTGACCAAATCCTTCGTATGTGTTGGGAACAAATATGAAAATTGATTAGTGAGAAACGTCTGAATGGTCTTTAATGCATCTGTATTTTGCAACAATACACGACTTGAGAAATTATTTAAAAAGAATTAACAAGATTTTCATGCTAAATCGAGAAGGAAAGATTTCATCACAGATTGAAGGTTGTAAGCTTCAAACATTCTGAATTTGTTAGAAAGTTGTAGCTGGAATTAACAATGATGAATATTAGATGTCATTAACAATGATGAATACTTTTTTATGTTCCCTTTCTTTTTGGGCTAAGCACTTTAGAGGTACACTTTTGCACTTTTTGATTTTTTTTTTTATGAGAAGAATAATTTAAATTCTAATATTCCCTCCGTCCTAAATTATCTGTCTACTTTAACCGATTACGCGGATATTAAAAAAATAAATTTTTTAGTTAATTAAATATTATCTTTTTTTTAATTAATTAAACATTCTCTTCTATTTTTACCTTTAAAATTCAATGATAAATATTTCTCTTTATATTAAGAAGTACACAAAAGAAGAACTTTGATATAACTCCAAATTACTTCTTTCTCGTAAGTATTTAATTCTTGTTAGAAAATGAGTCAAAATATTACTAAGTATTTAATTCTCTCTCTATATTACTATTGATGTTTTTTGAGAATTAATAAGATGAGTATGACTAGCAGAACTTGTAAAATGAATTTTTACTATATTTTAATATATTTGGGAAAAAGAATGTTATTAAATAGAGGTAAATTTGAAGTATTAAATTTTAATTTCTCAAAAAGACGAATAATTTGAGATAAAAATTAAGTTAAAGGATGGATTGATAATTTGGAACGAAGTGAATAGTTTTAAGCAAAGGAAACATTAACCATTGAAGCTATTTTTGGTTGTGGATACTTTTGAATCTCTTGTCTGCAGGTTCATAGCTGGAGGTAGAGTTTTGAAAATAGGTGATGGCGCTCTTGCCTCTTGGTGTTTTGGGAGCTTTGAAAATGGCTCCCGCGGTAATTTTGTGTCGTGCAGTTTTGTCCAATAGGTTAGGTGCGGATGATGAAATTGTTGATTCTTCTGCCAATATAAATGACTAAACTACTGACTAGAAAAAAAATGTTGTCCTTTCCAATTATGGCACGTTTGTTATTCATAAATTGGCTCATATATTTTAATGAAAACATATTTCTCAATACAGTTTTTAATATTTTTTTGAAAATTTTTTCTTCAATTATTTACCATTTTATAACAACAATCTGTATTTTTTTTTTTCAAATTTTCTTTTTTATTTATTATTATTTTAATTTGACAATTACATATTTTTAAATTGGACAATAACGTAATTGATTTTCAATTTTTCATATTAACTTCACTTTGATGTACCCGGTTAATATGTACCCGGGCCCTGTACAGACCCCATCACACCCTGAGAATTGGAAGTAATTAATTAATACTTTAATTTTAATCAATTTAAAAAAGGATAAATTAGTGTTATTCTCTTAAGATTTTATAAATTTTAATAATTTTTTAATTCACATAAAATTTTCAAAAAGTAACAGGAGAGAGTATATTCTCTCCAATTCAACCATTCATGATGGAATAAAGGTTTTGACTATCTGGCTCACGAAAAGGCTGCTTTTTTGTTTGTGAAATGCCATTTCAAGGTTTCACTTAAGCTTCATATATGGGTTTCAAACTCAATCTTGCACGACTTACCACCAAATTACGAGGATGTTGGCAATTGAACCTTATATAGTTATCGTGATTGATATTGTTAGCACGTTATCTGTTGCATTTTTTTTCATTATAATGACTAAGCAGTGTTCAGTATGTGAATACTAAGAATTAATGAGGAAATTTAAAGGAAAAATCAAAGGGGTAAACTTTTGAATGAGAACGGCCTCAGTAAACCTTAAATTCAGAATGCACACAGTGTAAATTTTCATTACAATTATTTACTTAATAATATACACCGTGATATCAATGATGGAGTTGAGGGGGGTAGGTCCCCTTAAAATTGTCATAAATTTTGTATTTGTCTTTAATAAATTAAATTTTTTTAAAATTTACTTTTTTCTCTCTTAATTTTTTAAAAATATTATAATATTATCGTGTAATATATTTTTTTATGTTATCATGCCTCTTGGACCTTAAGTTAATGGTTTTGTCCCTGCATAAGATAAAACGGTTGACATTTGCAATTTTCCTCATAATTATTGGAATGGCGTGTTCAGAATGTGCCCGCCAATTCCGACCTTCGTATATGGAAGTACAACATAATGTACATGGACTTTGTCCTCTATTTTTAGTGTCAATGTGGGATAGCGAAAGGCCAAGGCTTAATTTATAATTTTCGTTTCACAATATAAGTCATTTTAAATTTGTACATAAGAATTAATAGTTTATAAATTCTAAATAATTTTAAAACTAACTTTTTAAAAACACTCTTAATTAAGTTTTTACCTATTTTGGTAATTAGAGAGAGTTGAATCATAATTAATGAAAAGAGAGTAATTATAGAGAGGGATAGAAATGAAAAAATAATAAAATTTTATAAAATTTTGTAAAATAATTTATATTGTAAAAAAAATTTTAAATTTATAATTATTTATATTGTGAAATGAATATAGTAATATAAAAGCAAAATAACAGAGGTCACTCCTCATCCAGGAGAATGGTGCTTTATGTGCTGTGTATCTAAAAATCACAAATGATTTATGAGGCAAATTACACCGTCTAACATACATATTTTAATACAATTCCACATCGTGAGTCTGGCTGACCTCTCATCTCAGCAGTGCTCCCTCTCCTCACTAGGGTTTCATCTGGTTAACAACATCCTGGCGTGCATTGCGGCAAACCGGCAAACAACATCGACATGGAGGATCAGGCTCAGTTATTTGTCCATTACCATTAGACCCCTTCAATCCCAAAAATAATGTTAATTTAGCAAATGATACACAGATTAAGGAATTATTAAAATTTATATAATTATAATAGAAAAAGATTATTGTATCTCTGAAAAAAGTAAACATTTATTATTAGATTAGAAATATACACATATTTAATGAGTCAAATATTTATTGAATAGTTAAATAGGAGTAAATTAGGAATATACGCAATAAATGCATTCTTGATTTGTAAAATTGACAAATAATCTGATACAACAAAAATAAAAATTTTTGACATCCTTTTTAGGACAGAGAAAGTAATAATATGCAATTAAGAAAAGGCAGACACATATTAAAGTTGCCAAAAGGTGTTAAGGTTTCCAAACTCGAGGTATACGTTAAAATATGTTGCACTCACCAGATAAGGTTCTTGCAGGCATGGCTGGAGGAATGAACGGAGCCAAAATTAAGAAGTGATATAGGAGGACGACCATTCCCTTGTTGGACATGTTCTCTCTCGAGTCTAATATGTGGTTGAATATATATGGAGATTGAGTCCATTTATACAACGGCTTATTCTTGGCGAAGCAGGAGAAGAGGGAAGGGCAACATCTTGGTAAGTTCTAGTTCCAATTTCAACGTAGAAAGAAGCTACATTGGCAATCATTTCCGGCCCCTCAAGAGAAACAGAACCAAAATACAATTTCCATGAAATTACAAAGTTTTAATATGATGTTAACATTTCACAAAATAACTACTACCTCCGTCCCAAATTTTCAGTTCACTTTCTAACTTAATCTTTGTCCCAAATTATTTGTCCCTTTATGAAATCAAGACTTAATATTTCAAATTTACCCATATTTAATAATATTTTATTTACCAAACATATTAAAATATAGTCAAAAACTCATTTTATGAGTTTTGCTATTCGTGCTCATCTTGTTAATTCTCAAGAAATATTAATAGTAACATGGAGAGAGAATTAAATACTCAGCAATACTTTGACTCATTTTCTAATAATAATTAAATACTTAAGAGAGAGAAGTAATTTAGAGTTATATCAAAATTTTAAAATTTGTATACTTTTTAATATAAAGAGAGATACTTATCATTGAATTTTAAGGATAAAATGGAAGAGAATGTTAAATTAATTAAAAATTTTATTTTTCTTAACCCTGCATAATTAATTAAAGTGGACAGATAATTTAGAATGGGGAGTACAAGAAACTGTTAAACCTCAACATTTAGTCATCGATCCCCCACCACATGATTTCTTCAACGGACCTTAATTGCATGTGAACTACCCCCTTTGATTTCCAACGCAGATCTAGCAAAAACCGTGTATCAATTGAAGATTAATTAGTAGAGATTGATGTGGAAATGTGGAAGATAAATAATGCGAGGAAGAGACCGGCATTCCATCTTTCCATGAAAAACTAATGATAAAAAAATAAAATTAAAACATCATGAGGTCTTTTTCAATAGCCTTCTAACTGAATAATTGCCCTTGCCAAGTGAAAATAAATATTGAAATTAACATTATTGAAAATGAAGCTAGAGCTACATTTCCATATTATATACTTTACTTTTCACGAATTAAAAGTACTTCAACGATTTATATATTTATTTATTTTCCTTTGAGAGCTTAGAATAGGGGCTATACTATTGGTTGAGATTACACACTCAGTGAAGTGTAAATACCATTATACTAAATAAATAAGTATTATTTTTATTATAGATGAAAAATACACTTTACATTTGAAAGTGATATCGAACCTCCAACAAACAAGTTTAAAAGCCTTATATCTTCCTGCTCGAATAAGGCCTCATTGGCATCATTTTGAAGTCAGTTTGTGCAATAATGTCAGTCTAATACAGGGATAAGAAAGTGGCTTAGTTAGTTAAAAACACTCACTAATATACTATGGATTTTGAGTTTAATTCACACCTTTTTCTTTTGATTGATATATTGATATATATATATATATATATGTACACTAAGAGAGAGAGGGGCAGGGATCGGGAAGCATAATAATTTAAATATCAAGAAAGAGGTTACCCAGGTCAAAAAATTATGGATACGACCATTCCAATAATTTTACCATATATGTATATAGTTTTTCAGTATTAGATGAAAAGTTCTAATATTCAAATTAAAATTTTCATTTAATTTTTCCTACATAAATTGTTGTAATGTATGACACTCGATTATTTGATTTCTTTTATTCCTGATGCATGACTATGTGCATATGATAGTGTATAGGAAAAAGTCTCAACAATTCACATAAAATAGTCAAAGTTTAATCTAAAATACCAAAATTAACTCACACAACACATATATGGGAAAGTATACCCATCGTATAGTATTGAGTTTAGTTGATAAGTATTAAATATCTTCGTGGAAGAAACAAGTGCTTTTACTAGGCTATTGTTTCATTGTTTAGCCAATCCATCATATATGCAAAATTGACGAATTATCGAGGGAATAGCCAACACTAGTACACAAGGCCTCACCCAAAATCACCAAGTCCAAAAATGAGAATAAGAGATAAGTAACGCAATTAAATGGAATTCCCCAACATCAAGTCAAGTCTCAATTAACTAAATTAGCTCATTAACAACCTAAATTAGGCACCAGCGGGTAGCATTGACAGTTGGGCCGGCCCGCACCATTTCGGGTCAGGTCTGAGGATCGGCCCGCGGGGTGTGTGGGCCAGTCCCAATGGGAGGCGGGCCAGTCCGTGCCGGTCCCTGGGCTAGAAGCCCTGGGCCCGGCATGGCTCGGGCCCTTGGCCCGTGAGGCCTGCGGGCCGAGTCGTAGGCTTATTTTCTTTTTTTTTTCCTACTTAATTCGATTAAAAATTTTGATATTCATCTGTTTTGTAATTTTTTTATTATTACTTAAATAACACAATTTTTTAAAATTATAAAAAATTCACCTTGAAGTGGTGGGGGGTTTGGCTTGGACCCCTACCTGTTTTATTAATTAATAAAATATAGATTACATAAGATGCAGACTTGATACCTAAACCTCTTAAAAATATTACAATGATCAAAATTTAAAAATAGCATAAATATCCTAAAAATGAAATTAAATACTTAATATTACTTATCTTAAGTTCCTAATTACAAGAATACTAAACTAACTACTTGGCTTACCCAATTCACCGTCTAAGTCATCATCAATAATCCATGAATTAGCTATCCTATCTTCGGTTGTGAACCAATTACTACAACACATTAACATCTCCAAAGAATAAGGAGCTAATCGAGATCTTCTGTCATCGATTGTTCGAGCGCTCTCACTGAACACGCTTTCCAATGGCACTGTGGAGAATGGTGGTGTCAAAAGATCACGTGTCATTTTAGATAAAATGGGGTATTGACTTACATGAGCCTTCCACCAACCACAAATATCAAAATATTGATCCTCATTTTCTACCAAGGGTTGCATCTCGTAAATTGACATCTCGTTGTAGGTGGTAGATGATCTTTTTTGACATTTCATAATACCTTATGGATTAAATACTGATGAAATTGAAGAGGTAGATTTTCGTGGTGGTTGAAAGTAACTACTAGATGATGATGAACCTTACCTACGTAAAGGTAAACTAGGAGAACCAGAACAAAAAGACTCAAACTCATATAAATTATACATGTCTGATAGAGCTTTAGCCGTTTTATCTTTTATATCTTTTATTATACATTGCCTAAGTATTTGACATTCATCAAAATCTAATGTTTCATATAAATATTTAATAATACTATGAAATCCAACCATTTTTACTTTAGGATCCATATACAATGCCATACAATATAAAATAGGTATATCTTCATAATATTTTTTTATATTTTTCAAACATCTCATAAAATAACCATATTGGGGATGATCCATATACCCACAAAAAAATATGTGCTACCTTAGCAAGTGTTGGAAGAATATGATGAGTAGTGGGATAATAAAATCCCGATAAAAGTTCAGTAGCTTCTTTGAAAGTAAATAAAAATGTTGAAAGTGGAATATAATTTTCAAAATGAGTTTCAGTTAGTTGAGGTTGAAAATTGTTACTATTATAAAATTCAATAAATTGGTTTTGAAAAGGTATAACACTTTCAAACATATCTAAAGTTGAGTTCCATCTAGTTTTACAATCTAAATGCACAAATAAGACATGTAATGGTATTTTATTTCATTACATGGCGGAATCATGATCTATCCAATGACATGTAATACACAAATAAGACTCATTAGTAATTGCAGCCCAACCATTACAAGTAAGAGCAAATTTTCAATTACAAGAATCAAACATAGCAATTAGATACTATTTCATTTATTTATATATTTTTATTATATTATTTTTAACGTTCTTCTAGGAATCCTTTCTCATGTTGGTTGACAATTATTTTGCATATATTGTTCATAATGTGGATTTTTTGCAAAATTGAAAGGTAATTTAGTTTGAACAATCATTTTAGCAAATCCATTTCTATTTTTTCTATGATCATATTGAAAATTACCAATAATTTGACCTCCTGCAGTACGTCTTTATTGTTGTTTAAATAGGTTTTCTAACCAATCATTATGTGACATTTTCATATGTCTAACTAATATTCTCATCCCTCATTCTTTCTTATGTGCATATACCACCCTATAAATTTTACACATTGCCCTATCATTATCATTCTCAAAAAGATTCCAAACCATAGATGTTTTTTCTTTAGTTATAACATTCCCTATTTCAACATCATCCTCACCTATATTAGATTCATTAGAATTAATAGTTGGAGTTGGTTGTGATTGCGAAACAACTGACGCTAGACCTACTAGGGCCTTCATCTTCATTACTTATTTCATTATTTATTAAATTCAAGGCTAGATCTATATTGAAATCAAAATGTGCAGATGATTGTGATGAAGAAAAATGATGATATTGATTTGGATCCATTATTTCTAAAAAAAATAAGCAATCAAAATTCAAATAAAAGTTTAAAAAAAATAAAATAAAGTATTAACAAATAATGAAATAAGAGAATTGAAAATTATAAATAACAAATTAACTTAAAAATTAAACAAATAACTAAAACAAATAAACAATTAATAAAGTTAAAACATAAGAATGTAAGATTAAGAAATACTAACTAATTGATGACCAAGAACAACAACACTTTGTGGAGCTTTACTTCTTGTATCTATTATTCTGCCACTCAACAATCTTCCAAAATATGAAGACTTTCTTGAAGAATTGAAAAAGTATAACACAAAAATAAATTCTATTCTAACACTTTTGTAGAGAAAATAAGAGAGTTCGAGAGAATTGGAGAGAGTTTGAGAGAATTAGAGAGTGTTTGATGAGTTTTGGGGGTTAGGATAGAGTATATTACCGTTAGGGACTAAAATGTAAAAAAAAAATATTTTAGCCATTTTAGGGGCTGAAACGTAAAAAAAAAATGGTCAGGCTATGAGGGGTTTCTACCCCTGGCCTAGACCAGAACGGGACCTAGGACCAACCCGATGAACAGTGGTAGGTTCGGCCACCGGCCCGGCCCAACAAGCGCAGCCCGGCGGGCCAAACCGGCCCACTGGCTAATGCTACCGACGAGAAATCTCATACTAGTTCCACTCTCTTTCTAGTTTTGAGTCCCCTATCCTTATCCTAATTAATGGGTATTTCTACCTCATTAATTAAATCCAGGGGGTATTAAAATCAATTACGCATCTAATATTGGGAAAATGGTATCCCTATCTCTAAGCAACCCATAACCCGACATTCACCTAGTACTCATCCCTTAACCTCCTCTCTCGAGTTAATTGAGGGAAAACACATGAAGTAAAGCAACCAATCAAGCCTCTAAATCCTAATCCTATCTCTCGAATTAATCAAGACAATTAAAATAATCAATCAAAATGAATAATGCAAATCTAGTGATTTAATACCTAAAAATAGATTGCAATAAACCAAAATTAAAATTAAAATTTAACAAAATAAGGGTTCAAACCTTTAAATACATTATAAATCCATAACATCCCAACAAAATCAAAATAAGAATAAAAGTGAAAAGAGAGTAAAACTCTTAGACAAGTTTGCTTCTTTCTTCTTCTCTCAACTCCCTCTTGAAATTTCTCATCTTCTCTTCAATAGAAGTTGGGATCCTCCATTAGAATGTTCTCTTGGTGTGTCTAGGATTTTTGTAGGCTCTTACCTTTCTCCAAATTGTGCTTGAAAAGGTAGAATAATAGGTATTTATAGTGAAGCTCAAAAACACTTAAAATCTATTGAACAGTGATAATTTGTGATGTGACCCAGCTCCTATTGTAATGTCTGACCAGCATCTATTCAGACCTATTTCTTGAAATTCTTAAATTCCTGCTCATAACCAGTGCCTATTGCTTGTTTCTTCCAGTGCCAGTTTCTCTTAGTGCTTTGGCTCCCAAACCCTCTGTCAGAAATTGGCGTCTCTTCAGTGCTTAAACCCTCACCTGTTAACTCAAGGAATCGGTGCCTGTATAGCTCCTAACTAGCTCCTATTTTAATTTAAGAGTTGGCTCTAAGTTTTTGTTGACAATCGGCACCAATTTTGAGCACCATCAGGCACCATTTTAATACCTTTTTACTTTATTTTGCCTTGTTCCTCCAATCCATCTACTACTTTTATATTCTACACAAAATAAGACAAAGAAAGGGGAAATATGTAGCTGTCTAGTCACAAACTCAACACAATTTAACACAAATGACTAATAAAATATAGCAATAATGAGAACTCATCACCCCCCACACTTGAGCTTTACTTGTCCCCAAGTAAATTGCTAAAACAATTAAGCACCTCAGGCAAAAAACATTTTTAACAAGAATGGCTTTTTTGTAGCATTGACTATCATGAGGAAGATATTCCTTTTCTGTTGCGATGAAAATTTAATTCAAGATTATCCAACTAACTAAATTTATGTAAATCTATGTATTTAAATGGACAAAACTAAGGCCCTTGAAGTTAAATTACACAAGTTTATATTTATTCAATATACTTCACTTTGTCTCCTAAGTCAAGAATACAAATCAAGTAATTTATATAAGTGAGGAGCCAACTTAAGTTCTATGACTTCTAATACTATTGCAATCTAAGTAGAAAATAGAGGATTAGTCCATATACTCATTTTTGTAGGTGTTGACGTCAGCTTTGCTGAACCGATGCAATGGCCACTTTGAGCTGTTGCCAATGTGGTAAGTTTTTTCGAGCCGATAAAGTCAACGTTTTGAGCAGCCGTTAGTCATAGTTAACATCGGCACCACGAAGCCGTTAAGGAGTAAAACGAATTCTTGATTTTTTGATGCGAAAATGCTGCAGGCTTATCCACGACCGTTGGGAGCATTCTTTGGCCGGAAGAAACTCCATGATCTATTAGTGGCTCGATTGCAGCAAGTATAAAATGAGAGCGTTGCCCAGAACCCAGATACGACCACCATCAACCAACAACATTAAGTTTCGATTTCTTCTACTTTATCGTCATTTACAGCTTTTTAAGTCTAGGAATTCAATTTCTTACAGCTTTCTTACCACTTTATTATAGCTTTCCTTTACAGCTTTGTTTCCAGCTTTCTTTATAGCTTTCCATTCTTCTTTCAAAAGTTAAGTCTTTTCTGTACTTTCGTTGAAGCAAATCAATACACGTATCTATTTATTGTTCTGAAAAGTTCTACCGTTATGCATTTTTAGCTGACTTTCTTGAACCCTTTCTATAGTAAGTTCAAGGAACCCTATCGCTGATTCAAAAAAGGTTTGGTACTGTTTTCTATTTCACCATATCGGATCATTTGTGTTTATCAGAAGTGTAGTCGCTACCTGGTTACATCGGCTCATCATTTTGACAGCAACATAGATTGGCACACCTAGTGGGACCTAAGGTTAGTTTTTGCATGCAATTGCGGTCAGGACGTTTGATGGCGAACAATTCACAGCAGCCACCTGCACCGGAGTCATCTGAACGACTCCCAGTCCGTGCTCTCCGGGGAGTTTTTGATCCTTCTGTTACTACTTCCAGTTATACTCAGGTGACTCCTCCGGAGTAAGGGTGTCAGTCCTCACCCCCACCACAGGCGTCTCAGTCGACGTCTACCTCTCTGACTTCCATCCGACATACTATGGAACAATGTACTGGTAAGCTCTTCTAAGGTCTTATCCCGCAATTTGCTACTATTTTTCGACCTCTGCTTTAGAACGAGCTCCAACAATTTGCATAGAGGCAAAATGCGCAAACTTTCACTCAGCCACCGGGTTACCCTACACAAGGGACAACCATGGCACCTGCGTACCCCATGCCATCGGCTGATGGCGCACCACCTTATAGATTAGTTCACCTTCTGCGTAGAGAAATGTCTTTCCCTGCTACTGGGGGACATCAAGTTATTCCAAGAGTAGTGGCTCAGAACACTATGCTAGCAGAAGTGTTTCCAGGAAGGAGTCCTGTTTCGATAACAGGATTACCAACAACTTATGAAGCAGCCCCAACCTTCGTTAGGGGAAACATGCCACCTTTCGGGGGGGCAGTCAAATTACTCTTCTTCTTATCGTCTTGTATATCCAGCAACGACAACAGCTTATCCAGTGCAGGGGATCGGAAGTACTGAGCCTTTCATGGGGCAAGGTTCTCGATCGGTCATGCAAGGTCCTTCACCACAGATTCAACAGCCATATTAGACGACAGATGTAATGACAGAAGCATTTCGTCGACAGTCACGGGATCGGCTCGTATACCAAAAACCTTATCCTGATTGGGTGGATTCCATGACAGTACTCCCTCGAGGTTTTAAGCTACCAGAGTTTACTACATTCTCCGGATAAGATAATAAGTCCACCATAGAACACATCGAAAGGTTTATAGCACAATGTGGTGAGTTGGGAAATAATGAATGGCATAAATTACAGCTGTTTTCGTTATCCTTAACAGGGGCAGCATTCACATGGTATGCCACTCTAGCTCCTAACTCTGTATACTCATGGGCTGACATGGAAAGAATTTTTCACCAACGGTTCTTTAAACCTACACCGGAAGTTTTCATTGCCGATCTCTTAGCAATAAAACAAAAGGGATCAGAAGATGTTGCGGATTTTATTAAGCGCTTCCGGCAGACTAAGTCCAAGTGCACAACCCAGTTGCCAGAAACAGAATGTGCAAGAATTGCTATCAGCAGGATGCATCCGCAACTCAAAGAATGACTCATTCTCCAAGATTTCTCTGATCTATCCTACCTACTATCTCATGCTGTCAGAATAGAAGAGATGATCAAGGAGAAGAAGAAGAGGCGTTCCGCTAAGTTCTCCCATGGCTAGACAATGATATCAGTCATAGACGATACCAATGAGGATGGTGAAAAGCAAGCTATAGAAGTAATGGCGGCTGAGTTGGTAAAGGGTTCCTCCTACACATGCCCACATTTGAAGCCTGGCAAAGGGAAAGGAGAAGTTGCCACAGCAGGACTATCTTACTCTTTTGATGTTTCAAAAGCTGAATAGATCTTTAACCAACAATTGGCAGATAAATAAATCTGTTTGACTTACGGACACAGGATCCCAAGCCAAGAAGATTTGAAAGGAAAAAGGTACTGTAAATGGCACAATTCTTTTTCTCATAATCTAAATGTTGTGTTATTTTCAGGAATACCATTCAAAAGGCTATCTAGGACGGAAGATTAAAGTTTGCAGATAAAAAGGAAGAGACTTTGGTAGACACGGATCCATTCCCGTTATCCGATGCACACATGCTGCCAACAGAAGCGGGTAAGAATTATGAAGAACCTACAGAAAGCAACAAACTTGAGGTGATAGGGAAAGGATTCTAAAGATTGGAAGGTAAACCATCTATTTTTACACGTTTATCTCCTCCCTCATTTGTAGCACATTTCCATGGCAAAGAAAAGAAACTAACAGTGCAGGTGCCCCAAGAGAAGCCGTTTCTGCCTGGCCGTTGTTCCAGACCATCAAAATCCCAAAAAAGACGAGAATAGCATAAGCGAGCACAACAAAGGTGGCTTTTTGATACTTGGGTCGAAGAACAAGTATCCCATGATAATGGCCAAAATATGCTCAGTATCCTGCCGTTAAGTTTTCGAGTTACCTCTCATCAAGAATCCATGGAAGAGGATTTTCATGCGGAGAAAAAGCTGCAGTGGAATTGGTTGATGTCAAGGTCCCACCAGAAGGGATGCTTTTTCCAATTCTGACAGCCTAGAGTGTTAACCACCTCAGGCCCTTATATATCAAAGCATATATCAACGACAAGCCTTTTACTTAGATATTTGTTGATGGTGGAGCTGTCTTGAGTGTAATGCCTTTCTTTACCTTGAAACAATTGGGAAAAGATAGGACAGATTTGTCTCTTACCGACGTACAGATGGTTAACTTCACTGGAGAAGCAGCTATGGCAAAAGGCGTTATCACATTTGAGGTTACAGTCGGGTCCAAGACCAGTAAGACGGTCTTTTTTGTAATTAATGTAAAACCAGCTTATTCCGTTTTATTGGGCAGGGAATGGATTCATGCAAACCGCTACGTACCGTCCACTTTACATCAAATAATGTTGATCTAGGATAGAGAACAGGTAGAGTAAATCCCAGCTGATCTAAATCTATTTTCAGCAGAAATTCACATGAATGAAGCTCTATTTTATCATCCGACCTTTAATCTGAGCCAGTATACCAAGCTAACTATGGCTTATAACCTGATCACAACTGAAGAGCCAAGGGGAAATGACTTATGACCTGAGGATCCAGAGGTCCGACGAGCTCCTGGTTTTGTTGCTCAAGATCAGTTAACAGAAGTAGACATAGGAGAACCTGGGGAGAATAGAACAATCAAGGTTAGTCTACATTTGTCTATTATACAGAGAGATAAGTTGACCTGTCTAATCCGCACGTATAAAGATTGCTTTGCATGGGACTATCATGATATGCCAGGATTGGACAGAAGTATTGTGGAGCATCGTCTACCTGTCAAAGAGGGCTTTAAGCCTCATAAACAACTGGCATGATGTTTTAATCCCGCATTGCTACCCAGGATTAAGGAGGAAATAGAAAGGTTACTTCGGTGTGGATTTATCCGTACGTGACGATACGCAGATTAGATATCTAACATTGTGCCGGTCATTAAGAAGAATGGTCAACTACGTATCTGCATAGACTTCAGAAACATAAACTTGGCTACTTCGAAAGACGAGTATGCTATGCCGATGGCAGATATGTTAGTGGATTCCGCTGCAGGTAACTAGTTTTTAAGTTTCATGGATGGTTATTCAGGGTATAACCAGATATTCATAGCTGAGGAGGATACGCACAAAACAGCGTTCCGTTGCCCAAGGTCTATCGGCTTGTTCAAGTGGGTAGTCATGCCATTGGTTTGAAGAACGCTGGTGCCACTTTTCAGCGGGCTATAAACCTCATCTTTCATGATCTTATCGGCAGCACAATGGAGGTCTACATAGATGACTTGGTCGTAAAGTCCTCCGCTTTCTTACAATATTTGGCTGATTTGGAACATGCGTTTCTTCGAATGCGCAAGCACCATTTAAATATCAATCCCGCTAAGTATGCATTTGGAGTTACTGTTGGAAATTTCCTTGGTTTTTTAGTACACCAGAGGGGGATTGAAATAGATCAGAATAAAGCTAGAGACATTTTACAAGCAAGACCTCCTCAGATGAAGAAGGAGCTTCAGAGTTTCCTGGGGTAGATAAATTTCCTACGATATTTTTTGGCAAATTTTGCAGGTAAACAAAAAGCTTTTTCCTCTTTATTACGATTAAAGTTATCTCAAGATTTTATTTGGCAGCCTGAGCATCAGGTAGTATTTGATCAGATAAAGATAGCTTTGTCACATCCACCGGTGTTAGCACCTCCCCACAACTAGTCTCCCATTAAATTATACATTTCAACTGCACAAGAATCCATCAGCAGTTTATTAGCTCAGGATGACCGACAAGGGATTGAAAGAGCAGTATACTATCTTAGTCGAAATCTATCAGACACAGAGACCAAGTATAGCCCTATTAAAAAATTGTGCTTATCTCTCCACTATGCGTGGACAAAGTTGGAACATTACTTACTATTTAGGGAAGTACATGTCTTGTGCAAGGTAGATTTAATTAAATTCTTGTTGAATCGTCCTTTGTTAAATGGACGGCTTATGAAATAAGCAGTCAAATTACATGCTTTTTCCCTAACTTATGTGTCGTTGAGGGCAGTCAAAGGACAGGCTATTGCAGATTTCTTAGCCGAACATCCTTCTTTGGAAGTACCACAGGAAGTACCACAAACGGAAGGAAATACAACACAAAGGTACATTTCTTTGAAGCCTTGGGTTTTGCGATTTGACGGCTCAAGCACCCAATAAAAAGCCGGCATTGGTCTGGTTATTGAATCTCCAAATAGATATCAGGGTAAAATCCACTTTGAGTTAAAGAAAGGAACAACTAATAATCAAGCGGAATATGATGCCCTTTTGTTAGGACTACGGATTCTGAAAGCATTGGAGGTTCAAATAGTCAAAATTTTAGGAGATTCTCAGATGGTTATCAGACAGGTATTAGGAGATTATAAATGTGCTAACCCGTTTCTGTCAGACAGGTTGCAGGAGGTAAAAAGGTTACTTCAGCATTTTCAGGAGGTTATTCTAGTTCACATTCCCAAATCAAAAAATCAAGGCTCTAATGATTTAGCTCAGATGACCTCAGTTTTTAAGAAAGCGGTAATGTATCAACATATAGCGGAGACGGAGTATCAAGATGATTGGCGATAGGAGATTGTTACTTACCTACGAAACCCTTCTGGTCAAGCGTCTCACGACTTAAAACGGAAGGCCTTCAGCTTTACCTTGATAGACAATGATTTGTTCTGATGAAGTTATACTGGGGTTCTTTTAAAGTGTCTCTCAAAAGAAGAAGCATTGCGGGCTATGACAGAAGTACATGAAGGCCTATGCGGAGCACATCAGGCAGGCACAAAACTGAAATGGACGCTTTAATGCCATGGTTTCTTTTGACCATCGATGACCATAGATTGTAATGCTTATGCTATGGGCTGTGAAGCTTGCCAAAAGCATAGTCCTCTATTACACACTCTTTCCATGGAATTGCACCTGATCATTAAACCTTGGCCTTTCTGCAGATGGGCTTTGGACATTATCGGAAAGATTTATCCACCTTCAGTAAAAAGACACATTCATACTTGTGGCAGCGAATTACTTCACCAAGTGGGTGGAGGCACAACTATTGATCAAGGTAACACAAACGACAGTCACCAACTTTCTCCAGTAGAGCATTCTTTTCCATTTCGGAATCCCACAGACAGTGACAATGGATCAAGGGATGATGTTTACAGGGGATCAGGTACGTAACTTTCTAACCCAATTCAAAGTTAAGTTGCTTCACTCTTCTCCTTATTATGCACAGGCTAACGGACAAGCGGATGCAATGAATAAAACTTTAATCAGCATGATTCGTAAGGCAGTAGAAGTTAATCTGAGGAGGTGGCATGAGACATTGCACGAAGTGTTATGGGCCCATCGGAATGCTGCTAAGACTGCTACTGGTTTTACCCCGTTTAGACTAACTTATGGACATGATGCTATGTTACCTGTGGAGTTATCGCTACAATCAGCCCGATAGCCTATCAGCATGGTCTAACGACTGAAGAATATCAGACAGCCTTGGCCCTGAGTTTAGATCAAGTTGAGGAGGATCGCTGGATTGCCTTGGAGAACATAAAATGACACAAGGAGAAGGTAGCAAGGGCGTACAATAGGAAAGTCCGTGAAAGAAGTTTTCAAGAAGGAGATATGGTATGGAAGACTATTTTGCCCCTTATACCAAAAGATCCAAGGTATGGTAAGTGGTCTACTTTATGGGAAGGTCCATTCTTAATAACTCAAGTTTTTTATGGAGGGGCTTATCACCTGATGACACCCGATGGAAAAGAAGCAGATAAGGTGATTAACGATAAGTTCTTGATGCATTATTATCCGATATTTTGGGAAGGAACTAGAGAATAAAAAAAAAAGGGGAGAAGAGTAGTTGGAAAAAGGTTCTGATATATAATGGTCATAAGCTGATCACAAGAGGCCGATCAGATAGCCATAAGCTTCATTACAAAGGGGATCAGTTATCATTAGAGGGGAAGTTAGGCATCTGTATCGGCCGATATGGAACAATTGCTAGCCGATTAGGGTCTTCTGATTCAGAATCCTGATTAGTCACCATATCAGTTCCCATTGGCTACGGATCAGGGACTGGTAGCCTTACCTTAGCCGCTTCTGGCTTAGTCTCTGGTTCCTTCTTGGGGGGCAAGTCGACTTTATCGGTGGTTGTTTTTGGAACCTCTGTTTCAGCCGCCATGATGACAGTCTCCTCAGTTTGAGTTCCAGAAGGACCGGCTCCATCAGTGGTCAAAGGATGAAGAATCTTGTTCAACTCAGCCACGAAGCGGTCCCATCCGAATTGCATCTCATTCAGCAGAATGTTTGAGCTTTTCAGATCAACTTCAAGAAATTCTTCTTCCGCTTCCAGCATTAGCCGTTCATCATTATGTTTGAGGTTGGAGTCATCAATGGCCTTGATAGCTTCTTGGAGTCTTTTTTCTGATTCAAGTCGTTGCTCTAAGACCCTTTTCTCATTGTCAAGTTCTTCCTGAAGTTCCAATAGCCGACGCTCAAGCTGTTCAATCTTCCCTATTCTCTCCGTAATATTAGCTCGAAGAAGCATAAGACGATTAATGGATTCTCGGCAGTCCCTCTCTGAGAATGCTGCATTTTCTCAATGCAGTTAGAAGTTCTAACTAATCATGAGCCTAATCCCGACGATTTTGCGTGTTTAAAAGAAAGTGCCCCGTGAAGCGTATTTGTCCCAAGCATCCAATTGCCAAGTCCCAAAGCATAGGGGGCATGTCCGGGTCGGATGATTGTACAATCCGCAAAAGGGCGCGGCTCACATTGTCAAGGGTGGACTTGTTAGTAGGCAAAGAGGTCCCGATGAGGCCATCAAGAAAGTCAAGCGCTGAGGTTAATGTCATCATCAATAGAGAAGCAACAGCCTCTTCAGTTCCCTGACTGGGGGGAGGTAGAGTTATTTTTGTAATAGCAGCCACTGGTTCTTTTCAAGCCTTGGCAGAACAGGGGATGGGCTTCTTGGAGCCGGTGCCTTAGCCGATGGAAGGTCTGCCGCTGGTGGAAAAGCCGATACTTCAGCCGTTGAAAGAAGAGCCGTAGCCTTTGCTGATGAGATATCTGTCACCGGAAGAACAGCCTTTTCAGCTGCCCTTTCTGCTAAAGATCAGAGTAGAATGTCTTCCTCTGAGTCAGAAGAAGTGTCGATGACAACGGGACAACTTATCCTTTGTTTATGCTTCTGTAGAAAGGATTAAACTGGTAGTTAGACAAATTGAGTATTGAAGAAGCTGAGCAAAACAAGGTTGACAGAAGCAAGCCTTGGAAATGGAAGGAGTCGGTGTTTCATGCTTCCTCTTTAATCGCCGGAGCAGGGACGAGATCTCTATCTCTTCTTCCTTTTCTTTCAGGACAACGGGAGCAGTAGCAATAGTTTTCTGCACCAAAGGAGTACGTAAGGCCGACATTATTATAGGACTTATAGGAGGTTTTACCTATTTTCCTTTCTTAGCAGATGATATCTCAGGCAAAGTGATGGTCGGCCCAAGAACTCGTAGAAGCCAAACACCTACGGGGTCGGAGAATAGGGCCTCACTTAGCAGTCTCCACCATGAATTGAAGTTAGGGGAAGTCTCCAACACCACTTGAAAGGGCTTGAATTCAAAGGACCGCAGGATGGCCAGGGTGCTATCAGCTAAGGTTTGTACATCCTCAACCGACAGCACCGGCTTCACGAAAAATGAAGAATCGTGCCCTGGATCGGCAGGGATGTCTTGTATCAGCCCAAGCTGACGGGAGAAGCAGTGAGGATTATACTTCTCACAGGAGGTCTTAGCACTTCGGGCTCCAGGCTTGGCACCCAAAAGAATTTCTCGAGGGCACAAAATTCAGGCCCATAAAGTCTCTTGAGTTGCTTTGGGGCTTTTTGGTAGGCGAGCCTTCTTGGCGGGTAGCGTACGGAAAGAATATAACAACATGGAAGTCTCGACATTGGTAGAGATACGAGACGATGGTCTCGGTAGAGGCAGTGTTCAGGGGGACCTGCAACAGTCGATAGCCTGTCACTTGTTAGGAAGGGCTCGCGGGGGCTCCTGTAATTCGGCTGATACCAAAGTTGGGCAGATATTGGTACAATTAAAGTTGGGCAATCTAGAGCGGACCCCCAAGCTTGGTTGGATCCTCTCCAACGGAAAGGGTAGTCATCAACTGGTTGATGGTGCGGTAGACCAGTGCGAGGACAAGAAAAGCTAGGTTGCAATGCCTTTTGCTTCGTAGGAGAGCCGATACGTAGTATCGATACTCGTTGCTAACGCTAGTAGAATGAGAGCAGATAATATACTTACAAAATCAGAGCCATAAGAAGGTCGCTTGCTCCTGGTCTGAAGGAGTGTCATCCATCCCACTCTGAGCGGTGATGAAGTTGCTGTATGAAGAGGAGGTCTTATCCAGACGAGCCTCAACGGCTGGTAGACATTCTTCATCATGGAGCCTCGAAATCTCGTTACCATCACATCGGAAGCTAAGGATGGTGCAAATATCGAGGATAGTAGGGGAAAACATCCCGTGTGGAAAGATGAAGCTGTTAATCGCCGAGGACCAGAAGGGAAGAACAACCACAAATATGTTGCATTCGAACGCCATTTCAAAGTCAGTCATCATGATGGCATCCGAAATTCCCCACTGTTCCCAAATACCCCCAAATTGGGTGTGGCAATGGTCCCGCCATTCTCTGTAATTCTTGAGTTTACGGGACCAATGACAGAAGGAAGTGGGGAGATTGGCAGTTGTAAAGGTGTTTTGTTGCAGAGAAAAGGTAAAATCGATAGGCAAGACAAACCGCAAGTGTTCAGCGGTAACTTTTGTAGGTAAAAGACAGGGGCCCAAGGTAAACAGGTTAGCATCGGCTTGGATCGGGGACAGGATGTTCTTATCAATGGGGGTCGCCATCGCAGTTTGTTCTTTTTACTGAGGGAAAATTTACAGATCGCAAGGAATAATCGCAAGGAGGTAAAGGATCAATGAATTACTTAAGCAGTAGAATTCTACAGAAAATAGAAGTCGTAGGAAGTGAGGAGTTTCGATTCGGGATCATTACTATTTATAAGGGAATTTGAAATTCAGTCGTTCGCGGGTCCCAAAGTTGAGGCATCACAAATGTTCCACAACGTTCGGGATATTTCATTTTTGTCGGAAAAGGAATGGCTGCTATTAATGGTTGTACGATTCTCGTCGCTTTATTGACTCACGTCCACTGAAACAACGGGACTCGGGGGGGCATGTGTTGACGTCAGCTTTGTCGAGCTGATGCAACGGCCACTTTGAGCCGTTGCCGATGTGGTAAAGTTTTTCAAGCCGATAAAGTCAATGTTTTGAGCAGCCGTTAGTCATAGTTAACATCGGCACAACGAAGTCGATAAGGAGTAAAACGAATTCCTGATCTTTTGGCGCGAAAATGCTACGGGTTTATCCACGACCGTTGGGAGTATTCTTTGGCCGGAAGAAACTCCATGATCTGTTAGTGGCCCGATTGCAGCAAGTATACAATGAGAGCGCTACCCAAAACCCAGACACGACCATCATCAACCAACAACATTAAGTTTCAATTTCTTCTACTTTATCGTCATTTACAACTTTTTAAGTCTAGGAATTCAATTTCTTACAGCTTTCTTACCGCTTTATTATGGCTTTCCTTTACAGCTTTGTTTCCAACATTCTTTACAGCTTTCCGTTCTTCTTTCAAAAGTTAAGTTTTTTCTATACTTTCGTTGAAGCAAATCAATACACGTATCTATTTATTGTTCCGAAAAGTTCTTCCGTTGTGCATTTTTAGCTGACTTTCTTGAATCCTTTCTATAGTAAGTTCAAGGAACCCTGTCCCTGATTCAAAAAAGTTCTGGTACTTTTTTCTGTTTCACTATATCGGATCGTTTGTGTTTATCGGAAGTGTAGCTGATACCTGGTTACATCGGCTCATCATTTTGATAGCAACATTAGGGTAATATAATTGCCTAATAAAGATGGATAAATAAGGATTTCCAACTTTCACATTACCCTCTTTAAACTTTCATTTTCTTTTCAGGTAAGGTACTACAAATACCTAATGAAAATGTATAATCTAAGACATTCAACCCTTGCATTACCTTACTTTATCTCTCATTGTTTTACCCTAATCTACATTTACTTAAATTCAGAGTAAGGACTAGCAAGAAGACCATAGAATATAAATCAATCAAAATTCCCTATTTATACTCTATCACAAGTTTCTTATTAATTTCCAAAAATAAAGTGTCATAATACTTGCTAAAATATAGACAAGGTTAAGTCAAATTCTCAAGACTTAGATTATATCATATCAAATATACAAGTTAACCTAAGAATATCCTAGTCTGGATAAATCTGATAATAAATTTTCATACCAAGGAAAAACAAATAGCAATCTCATAAGAGTCCAATAATATGCCAAAAATCGAAAATATTTAGCCCATTTTTATCCCCCTCCCCTCCTAAAAAAAAAAAAAAGCACCAAGGAATTCAATAAATAATTATAAGAAGTAAAATTAAACCTCTCCCCCACAGATGAATTAGATAATGTCCCCATTGGCTTCAAATTTAACAATATACATATCCAATAATTATTTAACTAAATGAGAAAGAAGGGAAAACAGGAAAAACTAATACTTTCCAAGTACATTGGAGCTCAATTCCACAAAATTGTTTGATGAGAATAGGTGTAGCGTTTTCTATGTTTTTCCAAAGTTCCTTCCACAATCACAAGAAGGAGATCATCATGAGTTAAATGAACCCAAAATAAAGCATAACACAAATGAAATGTAATGAATGTCCATGAAAACTTTAAAAATGAATATACAACAAAAATGTGTCCATGAAATAAAATAGAATAAAATATCTAAAATGGCTAGTATGGGGAGTGAGGACTACTCGGTCCACTGCCAGGTTGGCCATTAGGTGTACCATTAGAGTCGCCCGGGGTTGTAGGTGGTAGGGTGTCTCCAAGGGTCACTATCTACTATATGTGTCTAATAAAGTTCTTTTGGAAATTATGCTTGCCTTTCCAAATGTCAAACATAGTGGAATACGCATGCTGCCAGTCCTTGATCTCAGCAAGCTACCCTCTGTTACTCCTCTACGTGTCTCGCAACCTTATCGTACTGCTGTGTGAAGAAGGTGGACATCTAATCAAACTAGTGTCTTTGCCCACTATACATCTCATGCAGCTGGGTGATATCCATTCTCAAAATAGTTTGCTCCATCTCTATCCTCCTTACTGCAGCTCTCATCTCTGTCTGAAACTCCCCTGCAGTTGCTGGCTTGCCTTTGTGAGGTCTAGACTCTGAAGGTTGCATGGCAATGGGTGGTCCTTCTAGTGGCTGCTACTCTCCCGCCTATAGCTCCTGTGGCTATTGGGGTTGGTCACTGTGCCTCATCGGCTCCCTGTTTTCTCTCCCTCAAAGTTAACTATCTCCCCTATCTCCTATCATAAAATAACCCACAATTAACTAGAATTCTCTCAAAAACTATGTTGCCTGATGAGGTGGTGATGAGTATCTCTCCC
This sequence comes from Voacanga thouarsii, assembly GCA_026120185.1. Classification (NCBI taxonomy): domain Eukaryota; kingdom Viridiplantae; phylum Streptophyta; class Magnoliopsida; order Gentianales; family Apocynaceae; genus Voacanga; species Voacanga thouarsii. The sequence continues at coordinate 81,246 of JANUWF010001437.1, read as the reverse complement.
CCAGTAAGTGTGTGAAAATATTAGAGGATACGAGTAATCAAAAGGGGAAAAATGAAAGCTCGAGAGGCAAAGTAAGATGCCACAACCTCTCTCATGTAGGAGAGAAGAAGCTAAAGGGATAGGCTCTGAGTGAAACATCTTATATAAAGTGTAAATATCTATCAAGCTAGCCTCATTGAGGCTGCTAGGTTTAGGGACTATATAAAATCCTATGAGATAGACAAGATATTGGTGTTGGCCTAGCATATTAGTGGCCAGAAGGATCCTAGTCTGCCTAGTTTGAGTGTACTATACTAGAAGTGTGAAGATCTAAGTATGCTCAGAGGCTACCCCTCTTATTATATGTATCAATATCCACCTAAGGTCCCCATCCTCTACCCAATGATGCAAACTAACAACCCCTGGTCAAATGAATAGTCACCCATCTCACCATAGTATCTATAGTCTCTAAGGTGCCATGATATTTATTAGAAATGTTGATGAAGAATTCATTCACCGACATAGGAATATAGGTCCCATTCATAGCCAAGACAGGAGCCCATCATATCTGTATAAATACAACTACCAAATGGTGGCCCCTATCAAACTTAGGATCCACAGTCTTCTCCACAACTATCTTATAGTGGAGTCAAGTCGTGTACCATTCCTTACATGTGGCATCTACAAAGTGGCTAGAAGGGTAGGTAGTATCAATATTAGGGGCCTAAGAAGAAGAGGCGTCACCCCTTTTTCTCTTAGGGGGAAGTTTGGATGATTTAGGTGGCATACTAAAAGAGAAAGAGAGATAAAGGAAATCGATAATGAAGAGAGGTAGTAACCTCCTATCAGGTCAACAACGACTCCCAACTTAATATATTTCACGCTGTCTAATCCAATCCCCAAGCAACCACAACCAACACAATATCAACTCCAAATCACAGGAACAAAAACTCAAACCAAGCTGAAAATAAAAAATTAAAGCAACAAACCAAATAAAGAACAAGTTAGCATATGTAAAAACAACATTTCTCAAAAGATGGTCTCGATAAATCCATTTCTTATCCAAGTTTGTAAGGCAAAACTCATTACGAGTTATTAAGCAAAAATGTGCAATTTAGAATTGAACTAATCCCAAATGATAAAGCAATTTAATCCCAAACAGAAAATAAAATACATCACCTCACTTCCACCAATTCACCCCAATCCATGTAGCCACATCCATCAAAACTTCCAACAAATGCATTTAATAAAGATTGGAATAGAATTCACACAATCCCAAAGAAGACAAGCGAAACTAAGAAATCCCATCCACCAAAAGATCAAAATTTAACAAACTTTGCATTCCGACAACAAATTTGAAAGGATAGCGAGAAAATAAAAATGCAGCGGAAGATAATAAATTTAAAATTATTTCCAAGTCAAGGTTTAAAAAAATTAATTTTTAGGCAATTTAGATTGGATAACCGGAGGATTTGGATTTGACGGAACGTGTAGGAATTCTGATCAAACATCGACTCATTCATATCAAATACGCGCATCAAAATTGTTAGTTTCTAATCTTTCAAAGTATTCTTAAATCTTCTATAGGCTATTTGAAAGAATAATTGTTTAGTAAGAATATTAAGCGAGCTATTTTTTTTTGTTCATGGGAAAAAAGAAAAACAAAAGAAAATCCTCAAAGAAAGAATGAAGTTGGCGGCGGTCCCTTCAGTGAAAAAAAAAAAAACCAAAAGCAATAGCAATATATAGATTTTTAAAAAATTTTAATTTAAAAAAATAAAAAAAGAGGAAAATTTTGAAAAAGCAAGAGGAAGAGGTAGATAGAAAAGCTCTCAGCTCCTGTGAGTACTCTTTTCATGTCTTGCTCAACATGATAGGAATTCTAGCTGTATTGCCAGTACATGATTCCTCTGCTTGTTAGTATCTACAATGTTTCTGCTATCCAATTACTAGTGTGGTATCTGGTTGTGTTGTGTAGTAGTAATATTTATATTTGTTCTCTGGTGGTCTCCGTCCCTCCTGACTAAGATTACAGAGGTGGAGTTCGGATTCTTTTGGGTTCTGCTAAACTAGGGTTGTATTAGTGTAACACCCTGCTACCTAGGCCCGCCAGGGCCGGGGATGTCGCCTCGTCCAAAGGACAAGGGGTCTTTATAACTAGGTCATACAAATAAAATAGCGGAATAAAAATAATACTTTAACTTAAAATTTATTAAAACCCAGAATGAATCCAAGAATTCCCAAAAGAAAAACAAATCCATAAATAAAATCATCCACTCTCAACTCCCCAAAGCAATACATAAAAATAAAAGACAACATTCTCTTCCAAGGCAGATAACACTAGCTACTCATCCCCACAGCAGGATCGGCCTGAAATCATGGTAAAAAGGTGATGAGACAGAAATCTCAGTAAGTCCGTGTGTGCTTTAGGTGTTCAGTGAAAACAGTTCGTGGATGCAAAGTGTGAATTCTTTATAAGAGAGATATTGGCAAGAAATAAACATTAGTCAAAAACAAGAGTGGTGTTTTCCTCTTTTTAAAACTATACACGTGCACAATAAAATCAACCACTCAAAAAAGGTGGTCATGGGTTACCACACGTTGGGCCCCATAACCATACAACGGTCAAAATGCCACACTTTGTGCAGACTGACAAAAGAAATTCTGGCAAGCAATGAATGATGTTAAAAAACTAGAGTGGTGTTTTGGCTTTCAAACCATACAGGTACAATAAAATCAACCACTCAAAAAGGGTGGTCATAGGTTACCACACGTTGGGCCCCATGTCCACATGGTCAGTACGCCACACTTTGTGCATACTGCCGGTCAGAATGCCACACTTTGTGCAGACTAACAAAAGGTAGGTGATTGGCCTACCGGGCAAGATATTCCTCCTTCTCTATACCCAAACTACAACTGGGTGTCCATTCCAGCATAACACAATCACTTGACTGAAATAAAACTACTAGCTCGGACCAGCATGACTAAGTAGTACTGATGTTTCTCTAAGTTGAGTTCATCTTCTGGAGGAGGCCTCCTATCAGAAGACTCACTCTTGCTATTCAAAAATAGTACTACCAGTCTACCCCTGTTGAGTACTCAACGTAATGTATCTCACTTGGGAAAAATGAACAAAACATAGTTCCACTGGAAAATGGCAATTAAGGTTTTCCAAAGTTTGGGGCAAAACTAGTTTTAGAAAGAATTTTAGGTTTTGAGTAAAACCGCCCCTTAATTTGCAAATAATTTATTTGTCTGAAATGAGAATGGAAATATTCCTCAATTGCCTTTACAGAAATGAGTGACCATGCACTCTACATTTTGCTTGCCATAAAAAAAACCATTTTTTATCAAACAGGTTTTATGCAGGAGCTTACCTGGTCCTTGCTCACAACAAAGGTCTCCAATAGCTGACCTAACCCCGCATGGGGTAAATACAAACCACAATCAAACTCAAGCCAAGATTCACTTTCACAAATAAAACTAACTCAACTTACTACAATCATGTCCCTAGTGTTCCAAGCTTTAAGGCTCGATAATAAATAAAAGGGGTTTATAAAATAAATCTAGTTTGATATTAAAATAACTAGAGTTTGGAAAATAGGTACAATATGTTGAAGGTTTAAATCTTGCTAAAATAATTTAGAGTTTATTTGATGAAAAGTCCTAGGTGGTACTAGATAAAATAATAATTTATTAATAATTAATTGCTAGAAAATAATTGATAGTTATAATTAGTTGAAAATAAATTTTAATGAGTCTTGCTTGAAAAATAATAAATAAATTTTAATAGGTTTGATTAAAAGATAATAATTAAATTTTAATAATAAATATTTTACCTATTATGATTATTTTCATAAAAGGCTTTATTTGATATTATAATATCTATATATTTTATTTTTCTAGCAAAAACTATTATTTATTTGACTAAAATATCCTTTATATATATAATAATCCAAATCTACCCTTCTTAGGGTTTTTTCGAAATTACTTAGCAAAATCATATTATTAAATATTTTTATTCATGAAATAAAAATTAGCTTAGGGACAACTAGATTATGATCATATTTCTATGGCTAACCACAATCAAGGACATATACAATCCTTCAATTCATCAAATCATCCAAATCATGCATATAAGCATAGATCTAAATTTATCAAGACATGATCTAACCCCTACTAGCATAAATATGATCATGGCTTCAACAATCCAACATGAATATAAATCCTATTCACCAAAGGTGACATAATCTCTAGCATACTTCATCACAAATACTACCTATGACATGGAGACATGCATTAAACCTCAAATTATCATACAATCGACCAAGATAATCCATCCATGCATAAATCCCATCTCCTTCATATACATACATACATTCATGCTTCAACCTCAACAATATATACTCAAACCTTATCCGCAATCCATCTTCTATCAACATCATCCTAGAGACATGAATCTAGAATTTAAAAGAAAGATGGAAGGCACTTACTTGGTTGATGAATTCCTTGAAGGAGTTTAGAATAGATCTCAACTCCTGGATGTCTAACTTTGTCCAAGGGAGATGGCGAAAACATGATCATGAGAGGAGAAGCCATCCGGCCAAGAGAAGGGAGGTTCGGCCATGAGAGAGAGAGAGAGAGAGAGAGAGAGAGAGAGAGAGAGAGAGAGACCATTAGTATGTTTATTCACATATGTTCTCACTAGAGATCAAGATTGGAGAAGATGAAGTTGTTAGAACAAACTTTACCTTGAAGGTGTTCTTGAACCTTCACAGAATTTTCTGGTTTTGATCCGAAGTAGCGAGTTGATTTGTGGAGTTTGATGTTAAGAATGGTGTTGATGGACTCACAACAGTGAGTAGGTCAAATCTGGAGATTTTAGAGAAGGTTTGAAGTGGTTTGGAGGGGTATTATATGAAAGGAAGAAGTAGGTGTTCTTGGTGTAGTGTGTGTGTTCTTGAAGGTTGAAGGAATTTGAGAGAATTTGATTTGCAGCTGCCGAAATTCTGTGAGAACTAGGGCTGGCCAAATTTCTGTAGGGTTTAGGAGGCTGATTCTTTGATTTGGAAGGGAAAAGGAAAGGCTAGTTGTTACAATCTTTGAAGAATATTTTTGGGAAGCAAATTTGGAAACTAGATATCACAAGAATCTCTTTGATTATGGAAGAGCTTTTGGAAGTCTGCCATGGACGAATTTCTGGCAGTGTTTTGGCTGAATGAGAGCTGGTTGAAGGAGGCTTAGGGTGGCTGAAATCATGGAGCATAATGGTGAAGAGAAGGTCTGGTTGTTTGAGGTATATTTTATGGAAAGTTGCTAAACTATGGTGGCTGGAATTTTGGTAATCAATCAAGCATAATTGTAGGGATTTGTTGGAGAGATTTTCGGACAGCCATGGCTGAGTTTCGTGTAGAAGCTTAAGGGGAACAATGGAGCTCTATTACTGAAGGTTTAAGGAAGGTTTATGCAGAATAAGGTTGGCGTTTCGGCTGGAAGAGAAATAGGGAACAAAGCTGGAAATTTTTCCTGCACAGAATTTTCGCTGGGCAGAATTTTCTGGACAGATTTTCGGCTGCCATTTCTAGCCATCTTGCAGAGAGTTTGAAGGGGAATTTCAGGGGCTTTCAAGGCTGGTTTCCAGCCTTCTTCATGGAGGAAAAACATAGCTAAGGTGCTGAACAAAATCTGGAAGAAAACAGTTTGGTTTTGGACTCTCAAAGTGGCGATTTGTACAGGAATTTTTCCTGTTTTTGCTCTAGCTTTGAGCAGTCCGAAAATGGCCAAGAAATTCAGATTGCAAACTGGTCCTAAAGACCATTTTTATAGCAGCATTTGGGAGGGAATATTAGCTAAGAAACTTGACACTTTGAAGGCACAATAAGCTGGAAAATTTCAGCTCATTCTAAGAAGGAAGATGAACTAGCTAGAGTGAATTTTAGCAAGCTCACTAGAGGGATTTTTCCTCTTGGAATTTCCCACAACTCTTTCACATTTTCAGACCATGAGAAGTCTTTTACAAAGACATTTTGATCCTACAAGACCACAGCACTTTACTGAAATTTCTGGAAAGAAAATGGCTAGAACAACTTGATCAAACTAATGAGTTGAGAAATAAGGAAAATCAAAGATAAAGGGAAAATGAATTCCCTTTAGGAAATTCGAGTAGGGTAAGGGAGTAGAATGAGGTTACTCCTAACATGTCTCTCTTAGGACATCATCACTACCTTACTCTAAGCTCAGAAGGCCGAAACTATTTCTCCCTAAGCAAAAATAAAATTTAATCAAGCTAAAGCTCCTATGATGGAATTCGAACCCAAGACCTCAAGAATTAATTCCAAGGCTTTAACCACTAAATCACAACAACTCTTGTTCTTATTTTCTCTCCCAAATATTTTTCCTATTTAATCCTCAAGCTATCTCCCTCTTTTCACTTCAAGCAAAAATGACCATTTTGCCCTTCTTACTCAATAAACATAATCAAGCCCTCAAGACTATAAAACACAAATCCAAAGCACATAAAATTATACAAAAATATATTTAAACATGCAAATAAATATGCTATGCAACCAAACCCCCCTTACTCTAAGGTTGGTTTCGACTGGGATTTCATAATTAGGCTGTTGGTTCCTGCATGAGTTTCAGCTTATTGCTATTATCCGTTGCTCCTGCTGTTCATATTTACTATTCTATAGTTTTCTGTTCTGGTTATATCGTCATCCTTGTGTGTGTGTAGTATCAAGTGAAGTATTTGCTACCCTATTTAGCAGAGTCATGTGGAAGGTTATGTACCTATTATATTATTCAGTGTTTAGCTGTCGCATGGGCTTGGTTTTGCTTTTTCTTCTATCTTCTATACCAGTCATCCAATTCGTTTAACTTGCATAAACCACCTGCTTCGTGCTGAAACCAATTTGTCAGTCTTTGTTAACTTATCTCTTTGGCATGGTCTAACCCTTGGATACTAGGTTCAAATTTGAAATTCCAACATCCATACCACCTCCAGTCTGGCCTATAGAATCTCTATTCACATCTGCATCTTTTGCTGTCAGCTTTCTAGACCACCTACCCTGACGAAAATTACCTACCTCTTATCCACTTCCCCTTGTCAGTTCTTACTCTAGTCGCCAGCCTTAAGGTCTAAAGGACTGGACCTAATGGTCCAGACCAGAGGACGAAAGAAGACAAGCATTTCTAGGGTGTCGTCTTCCCCCACACCCCAGTCATCTTTACCCCCCCCAAGATAGGGTCTCTACTGTCAGTTGTCCTCAAATTAGATATGCCAAACACTTACTCCTCATCTGTTCCCCAACCTGAGATTGCGATAACTTCTGACCCCAATCCTCCTTTATCATCTACACCCATCGACCAGGTCCCACATCTGCTATCCACAGAACTCAATCAACCATCGTGCTTGTTGGCCTCATATGTGGGGAGCATGCCCTCTCCTACTACTCATGTGCCCTCTATGCATACTGTCCCAAGTGAGGTCGACACTAACAGCTTTCAGCAAGCCACAAAGTCTAATCCTAATTCGATGCATACAAAAATCCTAGTTCGCTCTTGGGCTAATGTTGTTAAGGGGAACCGTGATATATGCAATGGAATGCGGTTAAGGCACAATCCTAACTCCGGCGACTTAATCAATATTGATGTTCTAGACATCGAGGATGTTGAGGTGAAGTTGAGCTACTGTCTAATTGGGATGTTTGCTGGAAGGTTCCTGGGTATGAAAGTTGTACTGGAACTTACAAAGCAGTGGGGTGTTCAGACTAAGGTGCATACACATGCCTCGAGTTGGATTATATTTCGGTTTAATACTGATGTTGATAGACAGTTGGTTCTTCGTGGGGGGCCTTATGCAGTGTTTGGTAGGTCGTTAATGCTCAAGATAATGTCATTTGAATTTGATTTCTCTTTGGATGAGGTCAGTATAATGCCCTTATAGATAACATTCCCGGCACTGCCTCTAGGTTACTGGAACAAGACAGCCCTGAGCAAAATAGCATCTGCTATTAGCATCCCTATTATGTTTGATATGCTCACTGCTAGGCTGGTTCGTTTGTTCTATGCTAGAGTCCTGGTGGAGGTCGATGTTTCTAAACCACTAGTGAAGGTGGTTCCGCTCCGTTTACCATCTGAAAAAATAAAATAGCAAGCTGTGCAGTTTGAGTATAAACCTACATTCTATAACCACTGCTGTAAGTTTGGACATTATACGGAGGCTTGCATGGGGGAAAAGATGAAAAAGAAAGAACAGTTGCTGAACTCCAAAGGTAATACAACCAATACCTGGGAAATGGACAGGCTATTTAAAAGGACAAGAACCCGGTCTACACCTGTTAGACAAGACCTTGTTATGCGTTCATCTACACCAAGGGGGACAAGCCCTAAACACATTGATAAAGGAAAGGCTCCTATACAGTACGTTGGACAGGAATGAATTGAGAAAAGCATGGATGTTGCTTCAACTAGTGCACAGGGACCGGTCTAAGTGGCTGCAAAGGACAAACTAGTGCAAGCTGGGGTTGCTGTGCATAATATCCCTATAGACAAGCCGGAGCATACTGGAGTTGATGCGTAGGCAGCCATATATGTGTTTGTTGGCCATGGTGATCAGATTAAGGAGAGAAGGGGGTGCTCAAGGGTTAGATGGATGGGACGGGTACAATCCCACTCAAATTCACAGAGGCATGTTCAATTTCGAAAGAGAACAATGGCAACCTCCACTGGGAATGACCAAAGCTTAGAGGAAATCCCTAAGTTGGTTCTGAATGCTGGAAAGGTAACAGAACAGGCAACAAGGTTTATACGATCTATGTGGAAGAAATATGCTAATCGTAGTGTTGACTTGATTGGTGCCCAACGGGCACTAGTTAGTCCCCATTGAGAGTTGCATGCTGGAATATTCGAGGGTTCAACATGACCCTCAAACATCACGGGGTTCTGGAGTTTATCTCTAAATATCGTGTTGATGTTATTGGATTACTGGAGACAAAATTGAATGTGGATGGTCTTGAGAATATCATGCTTAACAAGTTCACTAATTGGTCGTTCATACATAATTTGGTCGAGACGGAGGGGGGCAGGGTTGTCATCCTGTGGAATACTGCTAGGGTGGATGTCCAGTTATTCCACTCTTCGCCCCAGGATATTACTATTCGTATCACCAGTAAGGTTACTCATGTTTCTTATTATTTTAGTTTTATCTATGCTTACAACTCTTTTGTGTCATGTAGGGTGTTGTGGGAAGCTATTGAGTGCCTATCTACTACTTTATCTGAACCATGGATCCTTATGGGGGATTTTAATGCTTATCTACATATTGATGACAAGATTGGGGGCATCCCACGTTCAACTTATGAAATAAAGGACTTTGCAGCAACTTGCACTAATACGGGCCTGGAAGACCTTCCTTACATTGGGCAGCGGTTTACTTGGACAAATTCTAGGGTGTGGTCTAAACTGGATAGGGTGATGGGTAATGATGCATGGTTCCAATGCAACGTCCAGGCGTCTGTGGAATTCTTCCCCATTGGTTATTTGTCTGATCACTGTCCCTGCATTTGGTTACTAGTTGACAATAGGGGTCATTCTCTTCGACCGTTTAGGTTCCTTAACTTCTGGGCTGACCATATCTCATTTTAGGATTTGGTTAAGGGTGTGTGGGTCCGTCCCTATTTGGGACACCACCAGTTTACTCTTTGTTGTCGGTTGAAAGACCTTAAGAGGGACCTGCGAAGATTAAACAGATCAGAATTCTCTTATTGATCTGGACGTGTTGAACAGGCGAACAAGGATGTACTTACTATCCAATAGCAATTAATTGATAACCCACATATCCTGGATCTTATCTCTAAGTTCAAAGAGTGCAAACTGTCTGCTTGGCGTCTTGCGGATGCGGAATTGGAGTTCTACCGGCAACTTGCAAAAGGGAAGTATGTGGCTAATGCTGACAAGAATACTCGCTACTTCTTTAACATTGTCAAACGAAATAAAAAGAGGAGCTTCATCGCTTCTATTCTCAAGGAGGATTGTTCTATGACTGACAGTCCAATGGCTTTTACTAATGAATTTGTTGAATACTATCGTAATCTTCTAGGGACGAGCGTTGACTGCCAAAGCATCAATATGGAATATGTTCAGGCTGGACAAATGGTTCCTCATGACCTGAAGGATGACTTGGTTAGGCCGGTCTCTGATCAAGATATTAAACTAGCTCTGTGGGACATAGGTGATTGCAAGGCACTGAGCTCGAATGGGTACTCTGCGTTATTTTTTAAGAAGGCTTAGGGTACGGTTGGAAGGAGCCTAAGTGATGCTATTAAGGAATTCTTCTTGTCTGGTAGAATCCTCAAGCAGATCAACCATTTTGTCATCACTCTTGTTCCTAGGTCTACACATGCGGAAAGATTGGGGGACTTTAGACCAATTTCTTGTTGTAACGTTGTGTACAAGATTATCTAAAAAATTTTGGTAGATAGACTCAAAATTGTTCTACGTCATCTTGTGGACATCTCACAGACGGCTTTCATAAAAGACAGACTCATGGCTGGCAACATCCTACTTGTTTAGGAGCTTTTGCGTACGTATGGGAGGACAAGAGTTTCCTTCCGCTGTATGGTAAAGGTGGACCTTAGGAAGGCATATGACTCAGTAAACTGGACTTTCTTATTGGAGTTACTTACTGAGTTGGGTTCCCCACAACTCTTCGTGGACTGGATTCAGCAGTGTGTCACCACTACCTCTTTCTCTGTTGCTATTAATGGGGCAGTGCACGGGTTCTTTAAGGGTGAAAAAGGTCTTCGACAGAGGGATCCTATCTCTCCACTCCTATTTGTGATATGCTTGGAATATTTCTCTCGAATGGTCAAAGTGCATACATTTGGTACTTTGTTCCACTATCATCCCAAGTGTGAGGGCTTAAGGATTACCCACCTTTCTTTTGCGGATGATCTTATGCTGTTTGCTAGGGGTGATCATCCCTCTATTTGCATCCTACTGGACTGCCTGGACGACTTCAATAGGAGCTCGGGCCTTCAAATCAATAAGGAAAAGTCTAATATCTTTATGGCTGGTATTTGTAGCACTGATCAGGAGGGTATTCTGGTTGATACAGGTATACCCATTGGGGAATTTCCTTTTCATTACCTGGGCCTACCTATCATGCATGGTAAAGTCTGGCTATCTCTCTATAGACCTTTGCTAGACAGAATTGGCTCCTACATTGGTCGTTGGCATGCACACTCACTGTCTTATGCTGGCCGCCTACTTCTGATCCAAACTATTCTTTAGGGAGTTGAATGTTTCTGGTTGTCCATTCTCCCCACTCCGGCTGCAGTGATTTCACAGTTGGACAGGATGGCTCGTGACGTCTTATGGGACTCAAAAAAGGCGTTGGTTTCCTGGAAGGATATCTGCATACCCAAGCATGCGGATGGACTTAGTTTGCGTCATCTACAACTTGGAATACAACCCTTTTAACCAGAATCATCTGGGACATACAATCTGAGAAACAGTCCTTGTGGGTCCAATGGTTAGACCACTACTACATAAAGAGCAGATCTATTTGGGAGATTGAACACCACAGGGAGCATTCTCCTCTATTTCGTAAAGTCCTAGCAATTCAGGACTTGCTACTTGACCGGGAAAATGGTTCCCTCTCTGCTTCTGTTCTTCTCCATACATGGGCTACATCTAGCACATCATTCACCTCTTTGGCTTATGACTACCTTCAATTACCTTCCTTGAAGGTTTTCTGGGCAAAAACTATTTGGAAGCAGGGGCTTACCCCCAAACACTCATTCATGGTCTGGCTGTGTGCTAGGGGTCAATTGAAGACAAAAGATGCACTTGTGTTCCGCTTGGATGATTTATCTTGTCCTCTTTGTAATGCACATATGGAGACGACAAATTATTTATTTTTCAAGTGCTCTATTTTTGCATCTATCTAGAGGGAAATTCGTCTGTGGCTGGGCTTGCCTCGAGCAATGGATACAGCTGGCTCTTGTCTTAGGTGGTACAATCGTGCGAACCGTGGCTCTTCCTGGATGGCAAAGGCTAAGACTACTGCTATTATGTATGGACTGCACGTAACAAAGCGTTATTTGAGGGGACTGTTTGCCAAACGTTGGATATTTCAAAAAATATCAAAACACATGTGTACACTATTATTTTTACATTGTACCATAATGTTCTGACTAGTTTGGAGGATGGTCTTCATCTCTGCTAGTTAATAGTCCTCTTGACTATAAACTAGTCAGAACATTCATGTAAATACTTTTTGATCAATATTAATCCTTTTACATTGTGATAAAAAAAAAAACAAACAAACATGACTTGTCAAATTGCAATTCTGTGACCAAAACACGATTTGCCTATAGCCATCAATTTCGGAAAGAAAACAAGTTTTTTTTTTTTTTTCACAAAACGAATTGCCAAATTGCAATTTTGTGACCAAAACACAAATTTTTATCAATTTTGGAAAGAAAACAAAATAGCTCTTTTTATTTTTTTTTTTAAATTTCACAAAGCCACTACCACTTTTCTCTTTTATTTCCTTTTTTTTTTATTTCTCGTTAAGCGGCTACTTAGTTTCTAAGGGAAACATTTTTTTTTTCTCAATTACTCTGATAGTTAGGGTTTTTTTTAAGTAGTCCAAAACTAATTAAATAACTTTCTTATTAATTAACTAATCCACATGGGTTGAATATAAAATTATCTAAAATAATTAATTAATAAATTAATTAAATCAAATTAGCACAAGGCTAATTAATAGCTTCTTTATTAATTATTTAATCCATTTGAGCCCAATATAAAATTATCTAAAATAATTAATCAATAAATTAATTTAATTAAATTAGTCCAATATATTATTCTAACCCAAATAAATAATGAATTGGACTCTTAAAACAATTCTTCTGTTATTAATTTACTCAATAAGCCCATATAGTAAATAAATTTACTAAGGTTACTTGAGCTACTATGGGGACAAAAAGACATATTATTCTGGATTACTAAAATGACCAAAATATCGTTGCTAACAAATAGCCGTATTTTATCATTTTAAATATTCCATTTATCACTATATGGAAATATTAACCACAAGAATAACATTGCAAGCGCGATGTCCTCGACCTTCAGGTGTAATGACGAAAATATCCCTACACGTAACACCCATCATTGAGATAGGAAAAATACACTAACACCTTCCTCAATGACATCAAACATTATTTGATAACTATTCCGATAATCCATGACTACTAGTATGTACTAACTTATTTTCGCAAACTACTAAGAATCATACATATGAAGTCACGTTTTACCAGGGCCTTGGATTATTTAGATTATCTAAGACAATCACAAGGAGGTAATTTCTTCACGTAATAAAGTATAGAAACTCTATTGTATAAATCCGTCTTAATTAGCTAAAGTAATATACCCAACGTATAAGGTTATTAACCTTGTGATAAGACCTCACCCATTATATATCAAAATGCACAAGTCCAACTTCACAAAACTACCAACTTATACTCATAGCCTTAAGGTACTCATTCACGTAGTAGCCATGATAAACCAATTTTTATTTATTTTAGTACTTTTTTAAAGATTATTATCACGTGGCCCAGTTCTCATATTCCAAAAATGCTTACACTATTGGCGTGAGTAGACTACTCACTAGTTAAAGGTAAACTATTAGCGTGAGTAGACTATTCACTGGTTAAATGTAAATTATTCCCTATATAGAAATTATAGTGTAATGATCTAAACATTGATAAAGTGCCTCACTACAAGAATCTGTCCAATTAGCAATCGGAATTAGCACCCAACGTCAAATTGGTCACTAAATCTGCGACCGAAATTTTTATTAGTCGCAAATAGCAACCGATTGGCAACCAGTAGGCGATAAGGTTGCAATTCGATCACTAATTGGTCAAAGAATTTCGCAGTCAATTTGCACAATAGTAATTGCGACGTAACTGCGACCACTTTTTGTGACGGAATACCTTTTTCATTTTTTGATTTATAGTTGAAGATTTATCTGTCGCAAAATGGTTGTTAATTAGCGATCGAAAATATCAGTAGCTAATTGTATGTTATATAGCATCCGATTAGCGACCGAAATGAATAAACCGGAATGTTATTTTTTAATTTTAGTTATTAGCGACCAAAATTTAAATCGGTCTCTATTTTTAAGATTTATACAAGATATTGTCTTCTTTCTTTTCTTCGGTCATCTCCCATTTCTAGCTTTCCCCTTTGCAATTTTCTACTTGGAGTAGCCGAACCCTATGCTTGCCCCCGCCACCGATATGTTGGAGAAGTCGCTACTAACTTCCCTCGTCGAGCAGCCGAACCCCGCTACTGTCTTCCCTCACTGTAGTCGCGCCGCTGCCGGCCAAAAAGAGCTTCGGTGAGCTCTTTTTTTTTTTTTTCTCTCTCTTCAATTACTAGCTTTAAGTTGCTCAATTTATTCTCTACAATTTGTATAATCTTTAATTTGTTCTAGTCAATTTGTCCTCCACCATTGACATTGTTTATTGGTAATTTGAGGTATAATTTTTTTTTTCCTAAATGTGATTTGGCGATAATAATTATTTTTTGCTTCATTTGTATCTTAAAATTAATGGTGGTGGTGGATAATTTTTTATGAATATTTGAGATTGTTGGAGACTGATAGTAAGGGATTGGTTGTTGTCTATTGCGGTATGTTTATTTTAAGGTGGCCTAGTGCCTGGAAATGGACAATTTATAGGGGAGACTCTGCCAAAAAATTTTCAAAATTGTTTAAGCCTTTAAGGGTTGATTTCTTTTAAATCTCATACTTCATATGTTAAATTTCAATCTCATAGATTAGTTTTTTTTAATTTATGTAATTGCCTTAAATAAAATTTAATAAAAATATGTATAGGATTTTTAAAAATAATTGTTTATATGGTTCAAAAATCATATTTCATATTACACAAGTTATTTAAACTTTAATTTAATTAACCTCTAGCAATTGAAAAAAAAATAATATTATATTATATTTTTTAGTATAATTTTTTTGAAATAAATTTAAAATTTTTGGAAAAAGTATGTAAATTTTACCTTCTACTCCTTTAAAAATTTTTAAAAAATTTATAATACTTATTTAATTAACAAGATTAGTTTTTACTTATTTAATTAACATGCAAAAATAGTAAGTTCCATACTTATTTAATTAAATATTTCGTAATAAGTATTAACTAACATTTATTTATTTTCCTATGTTTAATAATTTATTTTATTATTACTTAATTATTTAATACTTAATTAAATTATATTATTTATGCGGTTCAAAAATCATATTTCATATTACATAAATTATTTAAACTTTAATTTAATTAACTTTTAGAAATTGAGAAAAAATATAATATTTAATTATATTTTTTAGTATAATTTTTTCTTTTTGAAATAAATTAAAATTTTTTGAAAAAAGTATGTAAATTTTACCTTCTACTCCTTTAAAATTTTATAATAATTCTTTAATTAACAATATTAGTTTTTACTTATGTAATTAAATGTAAAAATAATAAGTCCCATACTTATTTAGTTAAATGTTTGGTAATAAATATTATCTAACATTTATTTATTTTACTATGTTTAATAATTTATTTTATTATTACTTAATTATTTAATACTTAATTAAATTATATTGTTTATATGGTTCAAAAATCATATTTCATATTACATAAGTTATTTAAACTTTAATTTAATTAACCTTTAGAAATTGAGAAAAAAAATATAATATTAAATTATAATTTTATTATAATTTTTTCTTTTTGAACTATATTAAAATTTTTTGGAAAAAATATGTAAATTTTACCTTCTACTCCTTTAAAATTTTTAAAAATTTTATAATACTTCTTTAATTAACAATATTAGTTTTTACTTATTTAATTAACATGTAAAAATAATAAGTTCCATACTTATTCAATTAAATGTTTGGTAATAATTATTATCTGACATTTACTTATTTTACTACATTTAATAATTTATTTTATTATTACTTAATTAAATTATATTGTTTATTTTGGCTGATTGAATATTGTTTAGTTATTGAATATATTATAAATAGTTTGTGATACCAGATTTCATTTATTATTTGTTCTTCTGCATTATTTTGAAGATATTAGCTGGATGTATAGAATGTATGTTCCAGGAATAAGGGGACTTTTAAGTGAATTCGTTAGTGGTGTTGAACATTTTGTTTTATGAGCGATTGCACAAACAAAATGGCTGGGTACTGATCAAATTAGATGTCCTTATTTTAAGTGTAAGAATAAGAAGTTTCAAACTACAGGTTTGGTTAGGGTTCATTTATATAGCAAAGGGTTTGTGAAAAATTATTATCATTGGACTTGTTATGGTGAATCGTTTATCCCAACTACATATTAAACACCAGCGTTTAGTACTGGCAAGATGGGTCAGAGTACAGGGTATAGTAATCATTTTTATGATATGGTTCTAGATGCATTAGGTAATAACAACCCCTCAAACTCTTTCCCACCAAATATGGAAGAACCACTTAATCCTGATACCCAGCGATTTTATGATCTATTGATGGCTACAAATACGCCGTTATGGGATGGATGTACAAATCACTCAGAGTTGTCTATGGTGGCTAGGTTGTTAAACATCAAGTCTGAAAATAACATGTTAGAAAAATGCTTTAAGGAAGTATCACAACTAATGAAGGAGGTTATGCCAACTGGCAACAAGATGCTAGATGATTTTTACAAAATGAAGAAGTTAATTGCTATACTTGGGCTACTAGTACAAAACATAGATGTATGTGTTAATGGTTGCATGCTCTATTGGAAGGAGGATGCTGATTGTAGAGAATGCAAGTTTTGTGGTCATGCTCAGTATGCTCGTAAAAAGAAAATGGGGAAGAACAAAGTTCAGAAGGATATTACTTTGAAAAAGATGTATTATTTTCCATGCGCTCGAAGGTTGCAGAGGCTTTATGCATCTAATACAATAGCTGAGCACATGAGATGGCACTCAAAGAGTCGGGTTGAAGATGGGATAATGAATCACCCAAGAGATGGTGAGGCATGGCAACATTTCGATCGACCATATCCTAATTTTGCAACAGAGCCACGTAATGTTAGATTGGGATTATGTATAGATGGTTTCTTGCCATTTGGGGTGTCAGGCAAACTATATTCTTGTTGGTCGGTCATAGTTACTTCATAGAATCTACCATCATAGATTTGTACGAAAAATGTTGTGATGTTCTTGATAGTTTTAATTCCCGATCCAAAAAATCCAAAACAAAAGCTAGATGTCTACTTGCAGCCGCTTGTAGATGAGCTTTTGACATTGTGGTATTATGGTGTCTGCACTTACGATATTTCTAAGAAATAGAATTTTCAAATGCAGGCTGCACTGCAGTGAACTATTAGTGACTTCTCTGCCTATGGGATGCTTAGCGGGTGGAGTACATCAGGTATTCTAGCATGCCCATATTTCATGGAACATACAAAATCCTTCCAATTACCTTCTGGAGGTAAACAATTATTGTTTGACTACTATCGAGAGTTCCTGCCACTAGGGCATCATTTTCAGAAGGACAGAGTTTCATTTAGAACAGATAGAGATGTTGAACAATCATTACCTCCTATGTGGTTAAGTGGGGATCAAATGTGGAATACAGTGCGATTTCTTCCCAAAATCACGAACACAACAGCTGAACTTACGAGGGAAGATAGTCGAGGGGATTATCATAACTGGGCAAAATGAAGTATTTTTTGGGATATGCTATATTGGAGCACACATCTTCTTCAACATAATATAGATGTTATACATAATGAGAGAAATGTATATGATAATGTGTTTAATATAATGATGGATATAAACGGCAAGACAAAGGACAATGTAAAGGCTAGATATAATGTACACAAATTTTGTAAGCGTTCAGAGTTGTTCATTGATCCCCTCGATCAAAGAAGGGGAGCAAAATCGAAAGCCTATTACACATTGACAAAAGCGCAGAGGGGGATTTTGTTAGAATGGATAAAAGATCTTAGACTTCCTGATGGTTATGCTTCGAATTTGGGGTGGTGTGTTGATTTGAAATAACTACAGATGTCTGAAATGAAGAGTTATGATTGTCATGTATTCATAGAATGGTTAAGGCCCATAGCACTATGGGAGTTTCTCCCGTCGAAGGTGTGGAATGTGTTGACTGAATTGAGTCTTTTTTATAGAGATTTGTATTCTCCAAAGTTATCAGTGTCACATATGCGTGATTTGGAGAATGACATTGCCTTGTTGGTATGTACCTCTGCGCACTTTCACTGGTCTAAGGGGTGCCGACACTTCAGTCTAATCTGCTTCTGGTTCTGAGATTGATCCTTCTGGCTGTTGTCCTACAAGCCGAGGCCTTCTTCTGGGCATCAACACAACTCCTTTATTTTTTTAGAAAATAAGCTTGCCTGAAAACCTGGTGAAGTCTATGGATGAAGAGGATGATCTTCCTTTCTCTAACTAAATGCTATTGAGCACTAATCAAGAAGGATTTTCGTGTGTTCTTGCTCTTTACAAAGCACAGAGAGCACTACCGAGACAGAAGATGTGAGGCTTGAGGAAAAGGAAAACCTAACGTGCCTCTGTGAAAGACTCTAGTGTTCAATTGAATCCCAACAACCTTGATAATAGGCTATTATCCAGGCAATCAAAAATCAAAGAAGCCCTAAGGCCCATGTTATGTTAAGCCATTAAACAGGCCTATGGACTTATGGCCCATCTACCATGTCAACGAACTTGAACTTACATAGCATTTTGGAAACTAACAAGTTAACCGAATCAAACTATCTAGATTGATATAGAAATTTGAGAATTGTTCTCAAATCGAAAAAGTTACTCTATGTGCTAGATGCTCCTATTCTACTATCACCAGCCCAAGATACTCATGCTAATGAGCATGTTGTCCACAAGAGGCACAAGGAGGATAGTGATACAGCATCATGTATTATGCTGGCATCCATGACTCCTGAGTTGCAAAAACAGCACGAGTATATGGAAGCTCAATTGATCATTTTACATCTTCAAGAGATGTTTGATGCTCAAGCCAGAACTGAGAGATATGAGATCTCAAAGCAACTATTTCGTTGTAAAATGGCAGAGGGTTCTTTTGTGGCCACTCATGGGCTGAAGATGCTGGGCTTGATAGAGAAGCTTGGATCTCTCAGGTTTGCAATGGATCATGATTTAAGTGTTGACTTAATTCTACAGTCTTTGCCTAATAGTTTTTTACAATTTGTGATAAACTATCAGATGAACAAGATTGAGTCCACCATTCCTGAGTTGATTAATCTTCTCAAAACTGTGGAGTCCTCTATGAAGAGGGATTCCAATGAAGTTTTAATGGTAGAATCTTCCTCTTCTAAAAAGAAAGTTTAAAAGAAGAAGAAGAAGGCTCCCATGAAGCCCAAATGTGGTGTGAACAAGAAGGACGCAGCTACTAAAAGCCCATGCCATCATTGTGGGAAGATGGGCCACTGGAGGCGCAACTGCAAAGCCTACTTGGAGACCATAAAGGACAATAAGCAGAAGGAGAAGCTTACAAGCACTTCTACTTCTTCTCTAGGTATGTTTATGATTGAGATAAATACTGCCTTTAGAAATGAGATATGGGTATTAGATACCGGATGTGAATCTCATTTGTGAAATAACTTGCAGGGGCTAAAGAGCAGTAGAAGGCTAGAGAAAGGCGACGTGGACCTCCGTACTGCAAATAGGGCAAAGGTTACTGCACTTGCTGTGGGGACATACGAGCTAAACCTGCCTTCAAGATTGATTCTAGAACTGAAAAACTGTTATTATGTACCAATTTTAATGAAAAACATTATCTCAGTTGCATGTTTAGACTTATGTGGATTTCGTTTAATATTTAAGAATAAATGTTGTTCTTTTTCTTTAAATGATATTCATTATGGTTCAGCAACTTTGGTTAATGGTTTATATGTTCTAGACTTGGATAATCCAGTTCTCAATATAAATAATAAGAAACCTAAAATGGATAACTCTAACACCTCTTACTTATGGCATTGTCGTTTGGGCTATGTAAACGAAAATCGTGTTTCTAAGTTACACAAGCTTGGTGACTTAGGGTCATTTGATTATGAATCATATGGCACATGTGAATCTTGTTTACTAGGCAAAATAACTAAAACTTCTTTTCCAAGAAAAGGAGAACGGGCCAAGGAGTTATTAGAACTCATACATTCTGATGTATGTGGCCCAATGTCAATACAAGCAAGAGGAGGTTATAACTATTTCATAACCTTTATCGATGATTTCTCACGATATAGGTATTTGTATTTAATGAAATACAAATTTGAGGCCTTTGAAAGGTTCAAAGAATTCAAGAATGAAATAGAGAAAAAACTTGGCAAAAGTAGTAAGACTCTAAGATCTGATCGAAGAGGAGAATAATGGGATATTATCAAGAGTTTCTAAGTTATCTTAGAGATAATGTGATATAATCTCAATGGAATCCGCCACATACATCTCAACATAACGGTGTATCTGAGAGAAAGAATCGAACCCTTCTAGACATGGTACAGACCATGATGGCTTCTGTAGACCTACCAAAATCGTTTTGGGGGTATGCACTAGAGACTTCTATTTATATACTAAATAGAGTTCCGATAAAATCGGTTGATTCTACCCCATTGGAGATGTTCTTTGGTAAGAGACCAAAGTTATCTCACTTACGAGTATGGGGTTATCTTGCCTTTGTTAAAAGGTCACAGTCGGACAAACTTGATAGTAAGTCTGACAAGTGTTTGTTTGTGGGATATCCGAAAGAATTTTTCGGATATTACTTCTATCTACCCTCCAAAACAAATTGTTTGTTTCGAAGCATGGCGTTTTCTTAGAGAATGAGCACATGCTCAAAGGGGACAGTGGGTGTAAGATTGAACTTAGTGAAGTTTATGAAGATCAAACAAACGAGGATCTACCATCTAACCCTACATCTATTAAGAGTGTGAAACCCCAGCCAAAACCAACCTTAGAGTAAGGGGGTTGGGATGCATATCATATTTTATTGCACGTTGAAATATATTTTTATATGATTTTATGTGCATTGAATTTATGTTTTATAGTCTAGAGGGCTTGATTATGATTATTGAGTGAGAAAGGCAAAATGGTAATTTTTGCCTGAGGTGAAAATATGGAGATAGCTTGGGAAATAAATAGGAAAAGAATTTTAGAGAGGAAATAAGAACAAGAGTTGTTGTGGTGTAGTGGTTAGAGCTTTGGAATTAATTCTTGAGGTCTTGGGGTCGAATTCCATCATAGAAACTTTAGCTAGATTAAATTTTATTTTTGCTTAGTGGAGGAAATTTCGGTCTTATGAGCTTAGAGTAAGGTAGGAATGATGGTCCTAAGAGAGACATGTTAGGAGTATTCTCATTCCACTCCTTTACTCTACTCGAATTTCTTAAAGGGAATTCATTTTCCCTTGACCCTTAATTTTCCTCAATTTTAAACTCATTGGTTTGATCAAGATGTTCTATCCATTTTCTTTCCAAAAATTTCAGTAAAATGTTGTGATCTTGTGAGATCAAAATGTCCTAGTAAAAGGTTTCTCATGGTCTGAAAAATGTGGAAGGATGGTAGGAAATTCCAAGGGGAAAAATCCCTCTAGTAAGCTTGCTGAAATTTCACTCTAGACTAGTTCATCTTACTTCTTAGAATGAGCTGAAATTTTTCAGCTTGTTGTACCTTCAAATTGTCGATCTTCTTAGCTGACTTTTCCTCCCAAATGCTGCTAGAAAAATGGCCTTAAGATCAGTTTGAAACATGAATTATTTCGGCCATTTTTGGGCTGCACAAAGGCTGTGCAAAACCAGTGAAAATTCTGGGCAAAATCGCTACTTTGGAGGTCCAAAACCAAGCTGATTTCTTTCAGATTTTGTTCAGTACCTTAGCCATGTTTTTCCTCCATAAAGAAGGCAGGAAACCAGTCTTGAATACCCCAGAAATTCCCCTTCAAACTCTCTACAAGTTGGCTGGAAATGGCAGCCGAAAATCTGCCCAGAAAATTCTGTTCAGCGAAAAACTATGCAGGAAAATTTTCCAGCTTTGGTTCCTATTTCTCTTCTAGCCGAAACACCAACCTTATTCTGCAAAAACCTTCATTAAACCTCCATTAACAGAGCTCCATTGTTCCCCTCAAGCTTCTGTACGAAATTCAGCAATGGTTGTCCGAAAATCTCTCCAACAAATCCATGCAATTTAGCTTGATTGGTTTCCAAAATTCCAGCCATCCTTGTTTAGCAACCTTCCATAATATATCACTCAATTGACCAGACCTCTTCTTCATCATTGTGCACCTTAATTTTGGCCACCATAAGCCCCCTTGAACCAGCTTTAATCCCACAGAAATTCTGCTCAAACAGTCGACCAATGCAGACTTCCAAAGCTATCCAACAATCAAGATATTCTTAGAATATTTAGTTTCCAAATTCACTTCCTAAAAATATTCTTCAAGGATTGTAACAACTAACCTTTCCTTTTCCCTTCCAAATCAGAGAATCAACCTCCTAAACCCTACAGAAATTCGTCCAGCCCTATCTCTCACAATAATTCGGTAGCTGCACATTACCATCTCTCGATTTTCTTCAACCTTCAGGAACACACACTACACCAAGAATACCTACTACTTTCTTTCACTTAATACCTCTCCAAATCACTTCAAACCCTCTCTAAAACTTCCAGATTTAACCTACTCACTGCCATGAGTCCATCAACACCATTCTTAACATCAAACTCCACAAATCATCTTGCTACTTCGGATCAAAACCAGAAATTTCTGTTAAGGTCAAGAACACCTTCAAGGTAAATTTATTCTAACAACTTCATCTTCTCCAATCTTGATCTCTAGTAAGAGCCTATGTGAATAAACATGCTAATGATCTCTCTCTCTCTCTCTCTCTCTCTCTCTCTCATGGCCGAAAATTCCCCTCTCTTGGCCGGATGACTTTTTCTCCCATGAACATGCTTTCGCCATCTCCCATGGACAAAGTTAGACATCTAGGAGTTGAGATCTACTCTAAAACTCCTTCAAGGCATTCATCAACCAAGTAAGTACCTTCAATTTTCCTTTTTAAACTCTAGATTCATGTCTCTAGGATGATGATGATAGTAGGTGGATGGCGATAGGATTTAAGTATATATATATATATATATATATATTGTTGAGATTGAAGCATGAATATATGTATGATTGTGAAGGAGATGTGATTTATGCATGGATGGATTATCTTGGTCGATTGTATGATGATTTGAGATTTAATGCATGTCTCCATGTCATAGGTAGTATTTGTGATGAAGTATGCTAGAGATTATGTCATCTTTGGTGAATAGGATTTATATTCATGTTGGATTGTTGAAGCCATGAACATATTTATGCTAGTAGGGGTTAGATCATGTTTTGATAAATTGAGATCTATGCTTGTATGCATGATTTGGATGATTTGATGAATTGAAGGGTTGTATATGTTCATGATTGTGGTTAGCTATAGGAATATGATCATGATCTAGTTGTCCCTAAACTAAATTTTATTTCATTAATAAAATATTTAATAATGTGATTTTTCTAGTAAAATTTTGAAAACCATGGGAAGATGTGGATTTGGTCTTTTATATAAAATAGTGATATTTTAGTCAAATAAATAATAGTTTTGCTAGAAAATATATATATATATATATATATATTATTTAAAATAATAAAATCAATTAAAGCCTTTTATGGAAATAATTATAATTAATAAAATATTTATTACTAAAAATTTAATTATTATCTTTTAATCAAAATCCATTAAGGATTTGCTTATTATTTTTCAAGCAAGACTCATTAAATTTATTTTCAACAAATTTTAGCTATCAATTATTTTCTAACAACTAAATTATTAATAAATCATGATTTTACCTAATACCAACTTGGACCCTTTTTCAAATAAACCATAATTTATTTTTAGCAAGATTTAAACCTTCAACTTTTTGTACCTATTTCCCAAACTCTAGTTATTTTAATATCAAACTAGATTTATTTTATAAACCCTTTTTATTTATTATTGAGCCTTAAAGCTTGGGACACTAGGGATATGATTGTAGTAAGTTGAGTTAGTTTTATTTGAGAAAGTGAGTCTTTGGCTTGAGTTTGATTGTGGTTTGTATTTACCCTATGCGGGGTTAGGTCAGCTGTTGGAGACCTTTGTTGTGGGCAAGGATCAGGTAAGCTCCTGCACAAAACCTGTTTGATGAAAAATGAATCTTTTTATGGCAAGCCAAATGTAGAGTGCATGGTCACTCATTTCTGTAAAGGCAATTGAGGATTATTTCCATTCTCATTTCAGACAAATAAATTATTTATAAATCAAGGGGTGGTTTTACTCAAAACCTAAAACTCTTTCTAAAACCAGTTTTGTCCCAAACTTTGGAAAACCTTAATTGCCGTTTTCAAGTAGAACTAAGTTTTGTTCATTTTTCCCAAGTGGGATACGTTACGTTGAGTACTCAATGGGGGTAGACTGGTAGTACTAGTTTTGAAGAGCAAGAGTAAGTTTTCTGGCAGGAGGCCTCCTCCAGAAGATGAACTAAACTTAGAGAAACGTCAGTACTACTTAGTCATGCCAGTCCGAGCTAGCAGTTTTTATTTCAGTAGTGACTGTGTTTTGCCGGAATGGACACCCGGTTGTTGTTTGGGTATAGAGAAGGAGGAGTATCTTGCCCAGTAGGCTGATCACCTACCTTTAGTCAGTCTGCACAAAGTGTCGGCATTCTGACCATCCGGCTATGGGGCCCAACGTGTGGTAACCCATAATCCTTTCTTTCGAGTGGTTGACCTTATAAATTATGTATGGCTGGAAAAGCCAAAACGCCACTCTTGCTTTTGACTAATTTGTATTGCTTGCCAATATTTCTCTTATAAAGTTTTTATACTCTGCATCCACGAACTATTTCCACTGAACACCCAAAGCACACACGGACTTACTGAGATTTCTGTCTCATCACCTTTTTACCATGATTTCAGGCCGATCCTGCTGTGGGGATGAGTAGCTAGTGTTATCTGCCTTGGAATAGAATATTGTCTTTTATTTTTATGTATTGCTTTGGGGAGTTGAGAGTGGATGATTTTATTTATGGATTTGTTTTTCTTTTGGGAATTCATGGTTTTATTCGTGGATTTATTCTTGGGTTGTAATAAATTTTAATTTAAATTATTATTTTCATTTTGCTATTTTAATTGTGTGACTTAGTTATAAAGACCCATTGTCCTTTGGATGGGGCGACATCCCCGGCCTTGGCGAGCCTAGGTAGCAGGGTGTTACAAAGAGAATAGATGAATCTTCTAATGCATGAGAACCTCGTAGATCTAGTAGGATACGTGTAGCACCTGAGAGATATGGATTTCTCATTGGTGACCACAATGACGTACTGCTCATAAATGAAGAAGAGCATACTACCTACAAGGATGTTCTAAATAGTTCAGAATCTGGCAAATGGCTTGAAGCCATGAAGTTAGAGATGGATTCCGTACGACAACCAAGTATGGACTTTGGTTGATCTACCCAAAGGAATTAAACCTATTGGGTGCAGGTGGATTTTCAAGAAGAAAACGGACATGGATGGTAACTTAGTTACCTATAAAGCATGACTAGTGGCGAAGGGTTATCGTCAACAATATGGTATTAACTATGATGAAACCTTCTCGCTAGTGGCCATGTTGAAATCCATCAAGATACTCTTAGCCATTGATGCTCATTATGATTATGAGATTTGGCAAATGGATGTGAAAACAACTTTCTTAAATGGAAATCTGACTGAGGAAGTGTATATGACACAATCTGAGGGTTTCACATCCAGTGACAGCACAAAGGTGTGTAAGCTGCAAAGGTCTATTTATGGACTTAAGCAAGCTTCTACGAGTTGGAATATCCATTTTGATGAAACAATCAAAGAGTTTGGTTTCATTCAAAACATAGATGAGCCTTGTGTATACAAGAAGGTTAGTGGGAGTGCAATTGTTTTCTTATTACTTTATGTAGATGACATATTGCTATAACCGTTTGGTTATCTAAACAATTCTCCAAGAAATACCTTGGTGAAGCAACCTATATTCTTGGAATAAGGATCTATAGAGATAGATCTAAAAGGTTGTTTGGTCTTTCACAGTCTACATACATAGATAAAGTGTTAAAGAGGTTTAGCATGGATCAATCCAAAAAGGAATTCTTGCCCATGTCACATGGTGTAAGCCTTTCAAAGTTGATGTCTCCGAAGACACAAGTTGAAAGGGATCACATGAGTAAAATTCCATATGCCTCGACAGTTGGATATATCATGTATGCTATGATATGTACTAAGCCCGATGTATCTTATGCTCTCAGTTTGACGAGCAGATACCAATCCGACCCTGGTGAGGGTCATTGGGCGGCAGTAAGGAATATCCTTAAGTACTTACGAATGACTAAGGATATGTTCTTAGTATATGGAGAAGGTGATTTGAAAATAAACGGGTATACTGGTGCCAGTTTTCAATATGAAAAAGATGATTTCAAATTACAATTCTGCTACGTGTTTACGTTATGTGGAGGGGCAATAAGTTGGAAAAGTTCCAAACAAGAGACTATTGCCGACTCTACGACAGAAGCTGAGTACATAGCTGCTTCTGAAGCAGCTAAGGAGGCTATTTAGATCAAGAAGTTCGTGACGGAACTAGGTGTGGTTCCTAGCGTTGTTGGTCCAATAACTTTGTATTGTGACAACAACGGAGCCATTGCACAAGCAAAAGAGCCGCGGTCTCACCAACGATCCAAACATGTACTGCGACGCTATCATTTGATCCGGAAGATCATAAATAAGAATAATATAAAGACAGAGAGAGTTCCCACATATTAGAACATAGCTGACCCACTTACGAAAGCACTATCCCAAAAGAAACATGATTGTCAAGTTGAGTCATTCAGTATTAGAAACATGAATGATTGGCTCTAGTGCAAGTGGAAGTTTTTTAGTGTTGTGTCCTAGAGACAATCACTTGTACAATGTATATGACACATTTTATTTTAATAAAAGACATTATTTACCTTATGGTTTCTTTTGTTTACTTTAAGTAATATAATTGTTCGATAAAGTCCCTAGTACAACACTATGTTAAGGAAATTATGATAGAGATCATGATATGAGATTCCTACTACACTGGATGGTGTTAGTACTTAAATAGTCCCTAGTCATATTATTAATGAGGCAGGACATCATTAATGCGTTAAGACTAGCATGTGTTAGACTTCCGGATTTGATCAGGCGGTGGTTCTCATAATCGTGAGTATTGAGATACTCAAAGTTAACACATGGATGCTTGTTATTGGAACAAGTTCACTGAATGACCTAACTTTGAGATAATAATATGGATAACTATTTAGTGCCAGTGATATAATTTCAATATAGCAAACGTGCAAGTATCCTTAGACTTGAGATCTCCAATGTACTTTGTTTGCTGAGCTTTGTACTTTAATTCCAATATCCGGAGCTCGATCGAGGGCCGCCTATGGGATGAATATTGGGTACATTATGAGGTAAACGAAAGTAGTTGAGAGGGTTAATAAAGGAATCACCACTTCTAATAGTAGGGGGCGAATATCTCACGACCACTTGTAGGAATTACTACTCGGAAAGTCCTTGGGCAAGGCGATTGTGTATTGGAAACAGTTTCAATTGATACACATCTAGAGTAGTGGGTTCCTAGTACAAGTACTATTGTATTCGGGCCAGAATTATTTCTGGAGGGAGTTGCCACTAATTCCGTACTCCAAACCAAATGAGATATTATATGGTGAAAGGAGTTAATTGCACTGAAGTTTGTTATTGAAGGGTTCATGTCAAGCCATTTGACTTCCTGGACTCTTGGGTGGTCATGATGTGTTGCTAGATACCACTCATGATCTGGGAATATAGATTTATTAATTGATGAATTAATAAACTAATCCTGATTAGAATTAATAGGATTAATTCTAATTAATTATGAATTGTTAATCTCAAAGACGTTTGGATTAATTCATGTTCTCTACCAATTGACTGGGAAACCTAATAGGTCACACACAATAGAGGATTATATACTCAAGATGTTAGTTGATAACATTGTGGGGTTAATTGAGAGAAAGTAAAGTTGTTGTGGACAAATTATAATTAGTTATAATTTGTGGTACAAGTTGTAATTGTGAGAACCTGATGTTTCCAATTACAATTAGGGAATTCTAATAGGATTAGAATTCTCAGTTTTGGGAAGAGAATTTTGTGTGATATATAGTAGCTAATAACACACAAAAAACCCTAGCTAATAGCTGAACAACACACAAAAACAACAGCCACGAACATCTTATTCTTCTTCTCTCTCGATTTGATCTTGAAGAGGAACCCTAGCCGCGACTTAGATTTTCTCCTAGCACAAAAACTATGTGCTTGAGTATTCCTCTGTGTGGATTACTATTAGAGATAATCACACACTGTGATTATAGTGGTTGGACGTTCAACTCACGCGGAGGTTGATCACGAGGATTGCTGGATCGTGCCTCAACTTGAAGAAGAAATTTTTGTTCTTCAAACGATCACTCAAAGGTGAAAAGCTGTTACCTTTACTCTCTTTATGTCTTGTTTTCCACACATAGATGGGTCTTGGGAGAGTATCTCGTTTTATTTTCCGCTGCATCGTATAGGATACGAGCCTAAGATACCCAACAGTAACTTGTACTTCTATTCTTCAATACCTCGTAAACCCCAAAAAGAATTCAAATCCATTTGAATCTTCTTCTCCTTTCAAAATTTTGAAAAGTTGCTATTTCTCTTTCTTCTGGACTTCATTTTCTTGATAAAAACTAGAAGAATCAAAACTATGAATCCTGTCTGCCATGGGCAAAATCCTCGAAACCCAGTAAAGAAACTGAGCTAAAAGCAAAGGAAGCTAAGAAGAAGGTAATGAAAAGGAGGTCAGTTACTGACCGGACTAATATCTGCGAAGAAGAAGGCAAAATGAGTGGCCCTTGATGAATGAAGTCCTCAACCTAGATTATCTGAACAACCTCTAGAAGAGGAAAGCACGAACATTTAGGTACCTCGATTTCTCAACTCAAACAAGGTGAATTTGAATACAATTCCTGGGTATCTAGAAATAGAACTGTGGTTGTTGGATATCATGGTGCCTCAAGTCCTTCTTAAACTATTCAACTGATTCTTAGTATAGTTGAGTCTCTTGGGTGAACTATTTGTGAATGAAAAACTATACACTACACTAGTTTGAGATTTTTATGCAAATCTAAGAAAGGGATGAAATGAGGAAATAGTGATGGGTTTAAAATGCAGGGGTATATATCTAGAATGGGAGAAGTGAACTTCGAGTTTAACCATCGTATATTAAATAGAATTTTGTCAGAGACAGTGGAGTATAATTGTTTGAAATGAATAATCTGCCTAAAAAATTCTAAAATTTTCTTTAAACTGAGTTGATTTAAGATGAAATTTATTGGTGTCAAAAGCCTTAGAAATTCAAGTGATTGAAATACCGAATAATTAAATGGAATGGGAAAATTGCTACAACCATGGTGTTATTGAGTTTTTGGCCACAAGACATATGCAAGTATTCTACAAATGGTATTATTTTTTAGGTCTATCAGAAGGAAAACAAATCAACTTTCTGTTTCTAGTTGTGAAATTGTTTACTCAATCTCAGAACACATCAAACAAAGCATTGGTGTGAGTACGATTACTCTGAGCATTGCAAAGTAATCATCTACAGCAGAAATTCATTTGAGAAAATGGGAACCATTTGAGCGGATAATCATGGGGTATTACTTAGAGAGGCTGCTGAAGAAGAGATAAAAATGCAGAGTATTTCAAAGGGAAACATTAGGACGAACAAAAAGAAAAGCTGAGACTGAAATTCAAAGGGAAACATCAAATAATGTGAAGTAGAAAACCTAGGAAAGTGAAAAAAGCAGAGTATTTTAGATGTTCTAAATCTGCTATCTACCAAGCTAAAACAGTCTGATTGTAGAAGTTAAAGGTGAACAAAAATTTGAGAAATAGACTGACAAATATGGAAGGAAAGAAATATAAAGCTAAAGTCCATTTGACTGAACAAGTTCCTCCATCTGTGCTAGAACCTTAACCTATTATTCCTTGAACACAAGAAGAAATTGATATTCAGCCAAAGATGGAGAGTGTGCAAGAGAACTAAAAAGAAATGTGCCTACTCTTGAACAACTGCTGCACCCAAGAATGCTTCCAAGCAAAACAAACCAGCTACATTTGGCAGCCCATCTGGCTAAAAGTAGAAGCATGTCGGGGTAAAAGAAAAGTCCAGTAGAATTGTTAGAAAACATTCAAAGAAAGGCACTAATACTAAGCCTACAACTGTCCTTATTCCATGAGATGTGGCACATGACGACTGCTGAGCGATAATTTCTTCTGCCAACTTTTATTCTTGATGACATAATCTTATTCTTGCAAAATTTTCTGCTCTCCACACTATATTTTTCATGAATTCATTTATCTTAGTCTTGGACTGATATTCTTGCTAGTTTACTACTTCTTCTTATTAACTGATACTACTAGCTGCCTACTGCTTATTGTTATTATCAATATTATTTATTGCTGGCCCTTTTCTGGGTATTCTCCTGATATTACTATCAAAGTACTATTGATTGCTTCTCTGTTACTTATTGTTATTACTATTGTTTTGATTAATGACAAGGGGGAGAAAATAGGGATCGTGAATTGATTGTAAATTGATTAATTGAGAAAGGGATTGTGAATTGATTACTTGAGAAATATATTGTTGGGGGATTGTGAATTTGATGCGGTTATGGAGATTGTGCTATGGACTAAAAGGATTGTGAATTTGATGCAGTTATGAAAATTTCTTTACAAACTTGTGATTCTGTGAAATACATTTTTGGGATTTGAGTTGATCAAACATTATGTTGTGCATTTTTTTTATGCTTTTATCATATCTCTTTCACTGGTCTTTGCCTTTATAAATACGGATTATGATTGTGATTGCTTATGAGCATTATAAATTCATATGGCTTAAGATGAATTATGACTGTTTATGGGGATTTGATAGAGACTATGTTGAGTTATTGTTGCTGTTATGGACTAAGGAGATTGAAATGTGTGTATGAGTTCATTGTGCATTCTAACTAATTTGGAATAAGTTGGATGATTTATTTTTTTGCCATGGATGTGATATGCATTTTGTTTAAATATTTGGATGATGATGATATTTATGCTTATGAAAACTTCTCTTTGATTGCATAGAAAATTCCTTGTGTTGAAATACCTTGAGAAAACTGGGTTGGATTGAAAACCTTTGATCTATCCTTGTGAAAAATTTTTTTACCTTTCATATACACAGGGGGAGTTTTAGACCTATGTTTATTCAATCCAAAAGACCAGTCCAAAAATGAGTTTTTAAAAAATTAGCTTCTGTCCCATTTTACCTCATTTTAGATATATGTTTTGGAAGTCCAAAATTCTAGAATCCAGTCTTATTTTTAAAATGCACTTCTTAGGTCTTTATATCTTGTGTTCATATATGCACATACTAAGGAGAGCATTACATCTTATGATTCATCTTCTGTACCTCATAGTGTACATATCTATATATTTTTTTTGTGACTATTATTTGTGGCTATTCTCTTGTGGAATAGTCCTTTGATAGAAGGAAGGAGGATATGGAGGTAGGTTGGGTCATAGGCTTATTGTGCCATGTTTGTGAGTATATGCTTCAATTTTCGTTATCTTAAACTCATAAGCACTCTTTAAGTCCTGTAATGAGAGATTGCATTTCAATGAAAAATATTTTTTTTTCTCTCGGTCTAACATGTTCGTACTATACATATCATAATTTTTATATCACAATCCCATCAAGTTTTGTCATCACTCAAAAAGGGGGAGATTGTTAGCCCTAAGGGTATTCTCTTATGTTTTGACTTATGACAAACAATGATAAAGACTAACTTGTGTAATCTATATGTGATAGGACATGTTTGACCTCTGTTCTTCTAAGCCGTGCAAATAAGATTGCCAAGCAACTCTTAAGAAATGGAATCCAAGAATGGGTGATCAAGTAGAAGACCAAGCTTAAGAGATTGCATACCAAGAAGTCCTTGTGGAAGAACTTTAGAATAGGAATCATTATTAAGGTATTTCTTATAAATTCCTATGTCTCTTTACCTTATGATTTAATTTATTTCTACCTTGAAGCATACAAATAAAAAGATTTCAAAGTTTTGTATCTCAGAATTTTGGATTGAGTAATTTAGATGATTTTACATCCAAAAGATTCGTCTAAAATCCTATGAACAGTGTCAAAATGTTTCTGTCTAAAAAAGTGCCATTTTGAACATACTTTTTGGATGCACCATCATCCAAAACGTGAGTCAAAGACTACAAAAAATCTGACAGTACGAAACTAGCCGTTAACTAGCCATTGCTGTCCTACTTTGCACTTCTATAAAAGCCATTTAAACCCAATTTTCTATAAGATTTTTGTGCTATCTCTCTTAGAAACACTCTTACACTTTAGAAAATAAAAATCTTCCTTTTCATTGTGCTTTAAAGGTGCAATTGAATTGTTCAAAAGGTGAAAGATTGTTGGAGCTTATTTGTTCATATCTGCTCAAACTTGTGAGCTATTTTTGTAAGCTTTCCTTCATTCTGTGAGCTTATTTTGTTCATATCAAGGTTGTGGTGTAAAACCCAGTTGGGGTAAGCCTTGTTTGGTGAATGTATCAAGGTTGTGGTGTAAAATCTGGTTGGGGTGAACCTTGATTATGTGTTTGCCATAGACTTTATTCACCCCCCCCCCTCTAAGGTTTATCAGCAGTAATAGTCTGAGTTTCTTTTAAATCGTACTTTTAAAAACCACTATTACAGGTCATGTTCTATGTATTCGAAATACACTCATGTTATGAAGTGAGTGGACTACCCACTTGGAATTCATAACACAATAACTTAAACATGATAAATTCCCATTCTCATCAATCTGTTAAGAACAAACGTTTATGTATTAAGTAACCCGTGATCCATACTTTACTGTGAAAGATCACCATTCACATGGATCACTTACTTATTTCATTTATAAATTCGATAATTATATCAGAAACCAAGTCTAGAGGGCATACATTCCAGCTGTAACACCCCTACTAAAGATAACAACGGAAGCATTTCAACACCGGGTGTCGCCCCGTCCAGTTACCCAGACAAGGGGTTTTTGTAATGAAAAACCAAGAGAGTATGTGAGGTCCAGATCCATACAACAACTCATTCCGAAGGTCAAGCACATATATATAATAAAGAATCTCATACATGAAAATTTTCATGCGACATCAGTAGTAAAATACATTATCCAAAAGGAAAATGTCCGAACCTATTGCGTTGTCACTGTGGTATCGTCCTCTCTCCGTAGGTCTGCTCAACTTCGGATCCTACAAAAGGTGAGTTGAAAGACACGTGTGAGTGAAAAATCACCCAGTGAGTCCTGACAAAATTTTATTTCACCAAAGTATTCGTCTCAATACACCGGTCAACTTTTGCTCTGGCCATTGATATAAATTCTCATCCCATTACAAATAGTAGCCAACCGAAAGTAAAAAAGTGGGGTGTGAAACCCCAGTCAAAACCAACCTTAGAGTAAGGGGGTTGGGGTGCATATCATGTTTTATTGCATGTTTAAATATATTCTTATATGATTTTATGTGCTTTGAATTTGTGTTTTATAGTCTAGAGGGCTTGATTATGATTATTGAGTAAGAAGGGCAAAATGGTAATTTTTGCTTGAGGTGAAAATAGGGAGATATCTTGAGGATTAAATAGGAAAAATATTTTAGAGAGAAAATAAAAACAAGAGTTGTTGTGGTTTAGTAGTTAGAGCTTTGGAATTAATTCTTGAGGTATTGAGTTCAAATTCCATCATTAGAGCTATAGCATGATTAAGTTTTATTTTTTCTTGGGAAGTATCATTTTCGGCCTTAGTGGTGTTTGGAGTAGGGTAGAGATGTTGTCCTATGAGAGACATGATAGGAGTCTTCAAATCCTACTCTTTTGCTCTACACAAAATTCTTAAGGGGAATTCATTTCCTCTTGATCCTTAATTTTTCCTATTTCTCAATTCATTAGTTTGTTCAATTGGTTCAAGCCAATTTTATTCTAGAAAATTCTAGCAACGTGCTGTGGCTTTGAGGGTTCAGAATGTCTTAGAGAAAGACATCTTATGGACCGAAACTATGGAAGAGAGGGGGAAGGATTTCAAGTGAATTAAATCCCTCTAGTGAACCTTCTAAAATTTCACTCTAGTTAGGTTCATTCTCCTTCATGTCATGAGCTGAAATTTTTCCAGCTTCTTGTGCCTTCAAGGTATCAAAATTCTTAGCCATTATTCCCTCCCAAATGCTGCTAGAAAATGGCTCTTTATATCAGCTTGTAATCTGGAATTTTCTGGTTAAATTCGAGCTGCACAAATGCTGTGCAAAACCAGAAAAAAATTCTGGGCAAATTCACAACTTTGGTGGTTATAAACCAAGCTGTTTTCTTTCAGTTTTTGCTCAGCACCTTAGCCACGTTTTTCCTTCATGAAGAAGGCTGGAAACCAGCCTTGAAAGACCTCTGAAATGGCCTTCAAATCCTCTGCAAGCTGACTGGAAAAGGGCAGCCGAAAACTGCCCAGAAAATTCCAGCCTTGAGAAATTCTGTGCAGTGATTTTTCCAGCTTTGGTTCCTAATTCATCCCTGTCCAAAACTTCAACTTTCTTCTGCACAAACCACTCTTAAACAGCCATGATCAGAACTCCATTGTCCTCCCCAAGCTCCTGCACGAAATTCAGACATGGCTTCCCGAAAATCTCTCCAACAAATCTCTGCAATCATGCTTGATTAGATACCAAAATTCCAGCACCATTAATTTAGCAACCTTCCATAAAATGTTCCATAAACAACCAGACTTATTCTTCACCATTTCACTCCATCTTTTCAACCACGATTAACCTCCTTCAACCAGCTTTCATCCAGCCAAAATTCTGCAGAAGCAGTCGGCCATGGCAGATTTCCAAAAGCTCTTCCATAATCAAAGATATTCTTGAATATTTAGTTTCCAAATTTGCTTTCCAAAAATATTCTTCAAGGATTTCAACAACTAGCCTTTCCTTTTCCCTTCCAAACCAGAAAATTATCTTCCTAAACCCTACAAAAATTCGGCCAGCCCTAAACCCTACAGAATTTTGGCAGCCTCTAATCCCAAAAGCTCTCTACTCTCTTCAACCTCAAGAACACATAGTACACCAAGAACACCTACTCATTCCTTTCATCTAATACCACTCCAAATCGCTTCAAACCACCTCTAAATATTCCAGATTTCATATTATTCATTGCTGTGAGTCCATCCGTACCATTTTTAACATCAAACTACAAAATCCAACTTGCACTTTTGGATCAAAAACCAGAAATTTTGTGAAGACTCAAGAACACCTTCAAGGTAGGATTATTCGATCAACTTCATCTTCGCTAATCTTCAATCTCTAATGAACATATATGTGTTTAAGCATGCTACTGAGCTTTCTTCTTCTCTTCTCTCTCTCTCTCTCTCTCTCTCTCTCTCTCTCTCTCTCTCTCTCTCTTGACCGAACACACTCTCTCTCTTGGCCGAATGGCTTCTTCTCCATGGCCATGCTTCCTTCGTCTTTTTTTGGACGGATTTAGACATCTAGGGGTTGAGATTCATTTGAAACTCCTTCAAAGTATTCATCAATCAAGTAAGCCTTTTTAACCCTTCTTTTAAATTCTAGATTCATGTCTCTAGGATGATGTTGATAGAAGATGGATCATGAATAGGGATGAGTATATATATACTGTTGTGATGAGTGAAGATTGAAGCATGAATATATATATGAATATGAAAGAGATGGGATTTATGCATGGATAGATTATCTTGGTTGATTGTATGATGATTTGAGGTTTAATGCATATCTTCATGTCATAGGTAATATTTGTGATGAAGTATACTAGAGATCTTGTCACCTTTGGTGAATAGGATTTATAGTCATGTTGAATTATTGAAGCCATGATCATATTTTTGCTAGTTGGGGTTAGATCATGTCTTGATGAGTTGAGATCTATACTTGTATGCATGATTTGGGTTATTTGATGAATTAAAGGATTGTATATGTTCATGATTGTGATTAGCCATGGAAATATGATCATGACCTAGTTGTCCTTAAGCTAAATTTTATTCATTCAATAAAATATTTAATATTATGATTTTTGGCTAGAAATTTTGAAAAACCCTAGGAAGGGTAGATTTTGATTATTATATATATAAAGGATATTTTTGTCAAATAAATAATCACTTTTGCTAGAAAAATAAAATATTTAGATATTATATATAAAATGATAATATCAAATAAAACCTTTTATGAAAATAATCATATATAATATGTAAAATATTTTCTATTAAAAAATTAATTATTATCTTTAACCAAAACCTATTAAAATTTATTTAGTATCTTTCAATCAAGACTCATTAAAATTTTATTTTCAACTAATTTTAATTATCAATAAATTTCTAGCAATTAATTATTAATAAATTATTATTTTACCATGTACCACCTAGGACTTTTCATCAAATAAACTTTAAATTATTTTAGCAAGATTTAAACCTTCAACTTATTTGTACCTATTTTCCAAACTCTAATTATTTTAATATCAAACTAAATTTATTTTATAAACCCTTTTCCGTATTATCTAGCCTTAAAGCTTGGGACACTAGGATCATAGTAGTATTAAGTTGAGTTGCTTTAAATTGAGAAAATGGATTTTGGCTTAAGTTTGATTGCGGTTTGTATTTGCCTATGCGGGGTTAGGTCAGCTGTTGGAGACCTTTTGTTGTGAGCAAAGATCAGGTAAGCTCCTGCATAAAATCTGTTTGATGAAAAATGATTTTTATGGCAAGCCAAATGTGGAGTGCATGGACACTCATTTCTATAAAGGTAATTGAGGATTATTTCTGTTCTCATTTTAGATAAATAAAATATTTGCAAATCAAGGGGCGGTTTTACTCAAAACCTAAAACTCTTTCTAAAACCAGTTTTGCCCCAAACTTTGGAAAACCTTAATTGCCATTTTCAAGTGGAATTATGTTTTGTACATTTTTTCCCCAAGTGGGATACGTTACGTTGAGTACTCAATAAGGGTAGGTTAGTAGTACTAGTTTTGAAGAGTAAGAGTGAGTCTTCTGGCAGGAGGCCACCTCCAGGAGATAAACTCAACTTAGAGAAACGTCAGTACTACTTATCATACCGGTCCGAGCTAGCAGTTTGTTTTATTTTAGTCAAGTGACTGTGTTTTGCCGGAATGGACACCCGGTTGTTATTTGGGTATAGAGAAGGGGGAGTATCTTATCCGGTAGGCCGATCACCTACCTTTTGTCAGTCCGCACAAAGTGTGGCATTCTGACCGGCAGTATGCACAAAGTGTGGCATGCTGACCATCCGGTTATGGGGCCCAACGTGTGGTAACCCATAATCCTTTCTTTCGAGTGGTTGATCTTATAAATTATGTATGGCTGGAAAAGCCAAAACCACCACTCTTGCTTTCGACTAATGTTTATTGCTTGCCAATATTTCTTTTATAAAGATTTCACACTTTGCATCTACGAACTATTTTCACTGAACACCCAAAGCACACACGGACTCACTGAGATTTCTGTCTCATCACCTTTTTACCATGATTTCAGGTCGATCCTGCTGTTGGGATGAGTAGCTAGTGTTATCTGCCTTGGAAGAGAATGTTGTCTTTTATTTTTATGTATTGCTTTGGGGAGTTGAGAGTGGTTGATTTTATTTATGGATTTGTTTTCCTTTTGGGAATTCATGGTTATTCGTGGATTTATTCTTGGGTTGTAATAAATTTTTAAGTTAAATTATCATTTTTATTCCTCTATTTTATTTGTGTGACCTAGTTATAAAGACCCCTTGTCCTTTGGACGGGGCGACATTGTTAAAATTTATGGACTCCTAAACGCGAAAAACATCCACGAATCCCTTTCGAAGATCCAAGTAAATGATTAAGAAGATCGTAGGTTTGCAGATTTTCCTCTGTTATGTGTAATTGATATCCTTCAGTTCTTATTGTGCTGTTGTGCGTGCAACTCGAACGATCACCAGACGCTGCAGTTGTGCGAACGTCCTCTATCGGATACACACCGCAAACTCACTCGTCACCCGGGAGTGCTAGCGCCTAGGGTTTTTGAGAGGCTTATTTTTCTGGTGGATGAAGGCACGAATTTTTTACAACATAATTGGCACACACAAGAAGACGGCTAGGGTTTTCTTAAAAACCCACTCCGAACCTCTTAGAGTCCAACCCTAATAATATCTTATCATATTTAAATTTAAATTGAAATTAAATTAAAAATGATACGATAAGATTCTGCCATTATCTCGGTAATTTAACTAATTAATTTACCGAGTCAGATTCTTATAATCTGGACATCATTCAGATACATCGAATGTGGACATATTTCCAGATTCATTGTATCTGGTAGATTTTCTAAGTTTGATTAACTTAGACATGTTTCTAGATTCATCGAATCCGGTTACCAGAAAAATAACCTAACAAGTTCGCTTATTGTGTGACCTTATAGGTTCATTTAACACTAGCAGTGTGCCCAAATCATATTTAAATGGCCCACAAGTTATAAGCGGTTTCTAGCAAAACATTACAACTATCCAGGTTCAATGAAGATCGGTGATCTCTTTGAACCAAACCATAATTTTATATTTAGTCCTTTTGTCACATGATATCCAGATTAAGCACAAGGCACGAAGCATGTCATCCTTATTAAGCTCAATCAATTATTTCTTGATTTCATAGTAGACTGTTCAAACAAATTATATCAATATCTTAAATTGATATATTTGAGCACAACCATGCATTTTAACAGTCTAACTTATCAAAGGGCCCATGGATATCTCTCCCATAATTGAGAGGGACAAATTCCTTCACAATCAATCATATTTCTCCTCGATTTATTCTATATCCAACAGTAGTCTAATTTATTATCTAATTAAAGACAACTTTAGACAATGTCAACATATAGAATTTATCAAGTA
Source organism: Voacanga thouarsii (assembly GCA_026120185.1). NCBI lineage: Eukaryota > Viridiplantae > Streptophyta > Magnoliopsida > Gentianales > Apocynaceae > Voacanga > Voacanga thouarsii. The sequence continues at coordinate 42,067 of JANUWF010001437.1, read as the reverse complement.
GAAAACTATAATGAATTTAGGTCAAATGACTTTTTAATATTATTATGGCTAGACAGTACTTATGATATGTTCCATGAAGTACTCTTACAGTGGGTCATATCCAATACAATGTTCTCTAACATTTATTTATATTTTGACTTGATATCACAAATATCCATGACCAGTAAAACATAGCCATCCAGTCACAAATATACTAATCTTAATTTATTATTGTTCCAATAATAATAAACGATCAGGGACAGATTTAGAATAGTCATTGTATTCATTGTTGGGTTTTACTATCAAGTCACGTACTTGATGACCACAAAATAAAACGCACTATTCATGAAAAGGAAAGCCTCATATTATTATATAAAACATAACGACAATAGTATAAGTACAAATTAACTCTAGAGCATATCCCCAACAGACATCCCCGGCCCCGGCGGGCCTAGATAGCGGGGTGTTACATGGGGTGTTACATGATGGACAAGTCATGTGAGGAGTACACAGATATATCAAAGGAAGGATTGAGAGGAATATTGATGCAAGAAAGAAATGTGATAGCTTATATCTTTAGGAAATGAAAACCTCATGAAGAGAATTACATTATACATGATTTGGGAGTTAGTTGCTATTGCGTTTGCCATTTTGGAGTGGAGACATTATTTATGTGGGGCTGAGTTAGAAATCTTCATCGACTACAAAAGTTTGAAGTATGCTTTTACTCAAAAGGATTTGAACATAAGGCAATGTTAATGGATGGAATTTTTGGAAGGATTTCAATGTCCAATTAAATATCATCCTAGAAAAGCAAACACAATAGTAAATGCCCTTAGTAGGAAGGCAAATTTATCAACTCTTCGGATGTTATGAATTCTGGAATTAGAAGTGCTTGCAGTAGACGGAGAAATAATGATAAGTAATACTTCCACTCAACCTGCCTTCCTAAAATAGTTGAAGAAAGAGCAAGATAAAGAAGAGAGAGTCATACAAACTGATATAAGAGAGATTTGGAATTTGTAGGATGAAATCATGTATTCCTGAAGTCGACTCCACAACAGCAATTGAGAATAAAAAGAACAAGGAAAGACGCTGGATCATAACCTATTGTTGAGAGGATTAGAAAAGTAGCCTGTCAATTTGGAGTCATCAGTAGAACTTCCAATTACTCACAATGTGTTTTGTGTACCCTAGCTTCGAAAGTATGTGGTTGATCTTGCCCACATTTTGAATGAAGAACCCATTGAGTTGACTCTAAGCTTGAAGAATGAGGAAAAGCCTATCAAGATCATGAAGTATACTAAAAGAGAATTACGGAATGAGAAAATTCCACTTGTACAAGTATCGTGGGATCATTATTCTGTGTAAGATGCAACTTGGAAAAGAAATCAAAAATGTTGAAAAAGTATTCAGATCTATTCCAAGTGTAGACTAAATTTCAAGGACGAAATTTTTTGTAAGGAGGGGAGAATGTAACACCCCACCTTTTTACTTTCGGTTGGCTACTATTTGTAATGGGATGAGAATTTATATCAATGGCCAGAACAAAAGTTGACCGGTGTATTGAGACGAATACTTTGGTGAAATAAAATTTCGTTGGGACTCACTGGGTGATTTTCACTCACACGTGTCTTTCATCTCACATTTTGTAGGATCCGGAGTTGAGCGGACCTACGGATAGAGGACGATACCACAATGATAGCGCAATAGGTCCGGACATTTTCCTTTTGGATAATGTATCTTACTACTGATGTCGCATGAAAATTTTCATGTATGAGATTCTTTATTATATATGTACTTGACCTTTAGAATGAGTTGTTGTATGGATCTGGACCTTACATACTTTGTTGGTTTTTCGTTATAAAGACCCCTTGTCTGGTTAACTGGACGAGGCGACACCTAGTGTTGATATGCTTGCTCTGTTATCTATAGTAGGGGTGTTACACCAGCAATCTCTCACTTGCACTCTAAGACTAAGAAAGTCCATAAGTACCCAGCTCTTTAGCGTCTAAGTATCTCTTGAAGGCTCTCTCAGCCAAAAGCTTTGTGAAGGGATCTCCAAGGTTGTTCTCCGAGGCTATTTGTTCCACCACGATTTTTCGTCTCTAGATGAAATCCTAAATCAGGTGGTACTTCCTCTCAATGTGCTTCCCCTTCTTGTGGTTCCTAGATTCTTTGGATTGCGAGACTATTTCTGTGTTGTCGCAATACACCACAATCAGTTTATCCATGTGTGGCACGACTCCAAGTTCTGAATGGAACTTCCAAAGCTAGACTGCTTCCTTGGATGCCTCCGAAATCGCCACATACTCAGCTTCCATGGTTGAGTCAAAAATGCAAGATTGCTTGATACTTCTCCATGAAATAACTTCTCCAGATAAGGTGAAAACATATCCACTAGTGGATTTTCTCTCATTCTTATCTACCTGAAAGTCTGAGTCTGTGTATCCAGTAGGAACCAAGTCATCAGCCCTATATATCATTATATAATCTCTCGTACCTTTGAGATACTTGAGAATATGCTTTACAGCTTACCAATGAATATCCCTAGGGTTTGACTGATATCTGCTAACTAAGCCCGCGACAAAACAAATTTCTAGCCTAGTGCACAGCATGGCGTACACGAGACTTCCCACAGCTGAAGTGTAGGAAATCCTACTCATTCTATCTTTTTCTTCTTGGGACTTAGGACAGTTCTTTGAATAAAAAGACAACCCATGTCTGCAAGAGATTAAAGCTCCCTTTCATAAGTTCATGCCAAACTTGGCCAACATCTTGTCAATGTATGTCACTTGGGATAATCCTAACATTCTCTACTTCTTATTTCTAAGAAGTTTAATCCCAAGAATGCAACTAGCTTCTCCCAAATCCTTCATACTAAATTGACTAGATAGCCAAACCTTAGTAGATGACAATGTTCCTACATCATCCCAATGAGTAGAATGTCATATACATATAGGACAAGAAAAATTACATTTATGCCTTCCAATTTCCTGTACACTCATGTTTCATCCTCATTTTGAATGAAACAGTAAGACTTTACACTCTCGTCAAAATGAATGTTCCATGCTTTATATGCCTGTTTAAGTCCATAAATGGACTTTTTAAGCTTGCAAACCATATGTTCATGGCCTTTGGCAATAAAACCTTCCGGTTGGGACATATAGATGTCTTCACTAAGATGGCTATTAAAAAAATGTCGTTTTAACATCTATTTGCCATATCCCGTAATTGTAATTATATGTGATGGCAAGAAAGATATAGATGGACTTACGCATGGCTACTGGGGAAAATGTTTCATCATAATCGATTCCCTCTTTCTGAGTATCCCCTTTCACCACAAGCCTAACTTTGAATGTTTCCACCTTCCCATCCACTCCCATTTTCCTCTTGTATAACCACTTACACCCAATGGGTTTTATCCCTTCAGGTAAAGTTACAAGATCCAAAACCTAATTGAACTACATAGACTCAATCTTAGCTTTCATTACTTCATGCCATAGATTTGCATTGGCATCAGCAATAGCCTCTTCGTATCTAGTGAGATCTTGTTCCTGATGGTCAGAGACCAGCTTGAAAGCCTCTTCAGTCCATCCTTCTAGAACTCTGGATACCTTCTCACTACGACGAGGCTCTGTTTGTATATATTCTTGAGGTTGTGCCTCTTTTTGTTCCACAAATAAGTCTGAAGAAGTTGATTTCGAAGATAACTTCTCCTCGAGTTCCAACCTTATTGAACCTTTAGTGGAAGTATTTTGATCATCCTCCAAGTATCTAGCCTTATGATAGGCCCAAAATTAGTCATATATTTCTTAATTATTTGAGGATAAATTGAGATACTTTTAATGCAATAGATAGTCATATTCCTTCATATTTGATATTTTCCTTATAAAAATGCTTTTCTGTAATTTTATACAAAAATAGGAGAAATTTAGAGCTAATTGTGTGATTTTCTAGCATAGAACCAGCACCAGCCCAAGAAGGTAGAGCCGGCGCCGATTAGCTACTGGCAGAACAAAGGCATATCAGAGAAATTGAGTGAAATAGGGGAGTGCAATTGAAATTGGAAATTAAAGAAAGTGAATTCGGCTAGGCAAAGGACAGAAGCATAAGTCATGGCATCACAGCTCAATTCCAATTCAACAACAAAGACAAAAAATTTAGTCGGATGGCGGCAAATTGAACCGACACAACAAAGCAAAGAAGAAGAAGAAAAGAAACAAATTCAGTGGGCCAAGAAGAATGAAAAGTCAACAATGTCAGACGATGGCTCAATTGAGCCGATGCTACAGCAAGAAAAGATAGCAGCAATTCGATCATTAGCTGCACAAGAAAAAAATAAGGAAAAGCAGCAGTGGTGTTTGATTTTCATTCGGCGGCTCAATTTAGCTGACAGCAATGGGAAATCAGCTTCAGCAGAATTTTGGTGGCTGGACAAATTTTGGATGGCTCAATTGGAAGCCAATTTCAGCACAATTCCAGTTCAACATCAAAATCTTTAGCACAACACGACAAAGAAGTCCAAATCAAAGCTTAATTCCTACAAATTAGAGGCGGTGGACTTAGTGTTGTATTTAGAATTTTTATTTAGATTTTACAACTCCTTTTTGGTTTTGGATTTTTAGGTAATTACTTCTTCTTTATTTAGGACTCTTTTAGGAACTTTGTAAGCCTATAAATAAAGGCCAATTTACCCTAGGGAGAATGAGGTGCACAATGTAGAAACTTAGATTTATTTTGGAGTGCATCACCAATATTTTCTCGAGATAAATAATTCAAGGAGAATTCGCAGATCATAACATCAAATCACTCAAATCAAGGAGGAATTCTACTAATTCAAGAAGGGTTATGCAAGAGGGTCTACAAAGGAAGAAGAATGAGGCTTGTCTATGAGTGCTTTTTTTTACTTTGTTTTCTTTTTCTTGAACAATTATGTATTAATTATTTTATTCAAATTTGACATTGTTTTAGGTATTCATGATTTTTAGGATTAATTTGATCTTTTGATTAATTGATTGTTATTCTTGGTATTTAATTATTTGTGCTAATTGCGAGATTAATTGGTTGTTTCTTCTATTAACTTGCTTGAAAAATGGGTTGATGGTGGTTTCAATTCATTAGTTTCATATTTGTTGTCTCTTAACTTGCTTGAAAAATGGGTTAATTACTAAGAATAAGGTAATTAAAGTTTGATTGATGTCTGCCAGAATATGAATTCATTGGTTAATTTCATATTTTAAGTTTGCCAGAATATGAAAATTTAATCAAGGATTGTGGTTAATGCATCTTTTAGGTGAATTAGTTAAGACAGAACATGTGATACTAATTTGTCTAGAAGATAGAGATTTCATGGATTGAAAAATAAGTGAATCTATCTTAATCCTTCATGATGCCAAGAGAATAATTAGTTATGATAATGATTGAATACTTTAAGATCATGTTTGTCAAAATAATGGTTTGAGTTACATAATTCTCCATCATTGATATGTATATATTCTTTTATTTTATTTTATTTTATTTTCATTATTTTTTACTTTATTGAGTCAGTTAAACAATGAAAGAAAATGATTAATGCATGCTTGTTCCTTGAGGATCGATACTCATTTGAACCCTATACTATGCTTAATAATGAGTACGCTTGCTCATATGTGTAATTTGTGGTTAACATTTTAATTTAAATTTGATTGGTAATGTGCTTATTTTTGTATGATTTTTATACCCAAACACAAACATACCACATTAGTACTTACCAATAATTTTTGCTTCTTGGGATGATAAAAGTAACCTCATTTTGACCATTTTGGATACCCAACAAAATAGCATAATTCTGATCTTGGTTCTAGATTGTCTCCCTTAATTAGTACATAAGCTGGACAGCCCCATATCTTGAGATGATTCAGACTTGGCTTATGCCCAGTCCACATCTCATAGGGCGTCGTAGGTACTAACTTGGAAGGCACTAAGTTCAGAATTTATGTTATTATTTCCAAGGCATATCCCCAAAAAGAGACAGGAAGAGTAGCATGAGACATCATACTTCGGACCATTTCCATCAATGTCTTGTTCCTTCTCTTAGCTACTCCATTTTGCTGGGATGTGCTCGGCGCAAAGGGTTGTGATACTATTCTATGATGTACCATGTAATCCTTGAATTCACCGAGGAGGTACTCTCCATCATGATCCAATCGTAAGGTTTTGATTAGTTTATTTGTCCGACACTCCATTTCAGCCTTAAACTCTTTGAACTTGTTAACATAGTCAAACTTGCGCTTCATCAGTTTGACATAACCAAACCTTGTACAGTTATCCGTGAAAGTGATAAAGTACTCAAAACCCCCTCTAGCTGTGTAGGCAAAGGACCACATATATCAGTGTGAACAAGGCCCAATATCTTATTGGCTCTATCAGCCTTTTAGGTGAACGACCTTTTGGTCATTTTTTTCATAAATCAGGATTTACACCGAGACCAATTTTCCAATCTTAATGAGCCCAAGGGTCCATCATGGGATTAACCTCTGAATCTTGGTTGAGTTAATATAACCCTGCCTTAGATGCCAAAGATACGAGTCTTTGACATTGGTCTTTCTTTTTCTACTTAAAGGTTTAGATTGCGCGTTATTGATTTGATTATTTGTAGGATTTAAGAAGAATAAGTTTCCATACATGTGCCTAGAACAAAGAAGTTCTCCATTTCTACTGATAGTAATACCATAATGGAAAGAAACAGAATATCCTTGATTTATAAGTTTTGTAACTAAAACCAAGTTCTGTCTAAATTCAGGTACATATAAAATATCCTTTAAAATAACTACTCTATTACAATCAAAAACAAAATCCATCTCTCCGACTGTAAGGGCCCATACTTGCGCTCCATTTCCTACTCGTAGTTCATGCTCGCTCTTCTGGAGTCTTCTTATCCTCTTAAACCCCTGCAAGGAGATACATATATGATTAGTGGCTCCAGAATCAACAATCCAAGTGGAAGTTGATCAAACCATTGAAACTGACTTTAGATAAAGAACAATACCTGTAGGTTTTTCTTGGCCTGAAGTTCTGGACACTCCTTTTTTCAGTGTCCTTTCTGCCCGCACTTGAATCACTTGCCCTTTGGCTTGTTGGGCTGGTTCTTGGGCTGGGCTATTACGTTTCCTTTCTTCTTCTTGAACTTCTTGGGCTTGGGCCCAGTTCTAGAAGAAGAAGCCCTAGCAATTATAGCCTTGGATTGTAGCTTCATAACCTTCTCCGCCACCTAAAGCTCTTTCATTAATTCAGTTAAACTGACGTTTAACTTGTTCATGTTATAGTTCAACTTAAACTAAGTAAAAGAGCCCAGTAGAGATTCAAGAATCATATCTACTTACTATCGGGGTCAATAACAGCCCATAAGATTTCCGTTTCCTCGAAAGCAGCAATCATTTTGAGCATATGCTCCCTGACTGATACTCCCTCAGCCATCTTATTGTTCATAATCATCCTAAGAGCTTCCTGCCTTGCGGGCCGGCTCTTATTAGTGAACATCATGGCTAATAACAGGCTAATGTCGTACACAATGACTATGTGCTCGTGTTTGGACTGGAGCACATTAAACATGGAGGCCAACATGTAGCAACAAGATATCTCGTCGACCTTCTTCTATGACTTCTCAGCCTCACGCTTAACATCAGTGGAACCTTCCCCGATAACATGGCAGGTTTCGTAGAGGATATACTTATACTCCTCAACAGTGAGTATAATGTCCAAGTTTCTTTTCTAGTCCACATAATTTGGACTCGTTAACTTATTCTCATGGAGAATAACGACCAAAAAACTAAAAGAACCTCTACCAACCATTTCTGAAAAAATGAAAATAAAAAAATCTCAGTTTGTGAAAAAAAAAATAATTTGTGCACTTTATCCTCATATTAAATCCGATAATAGTTAACCCTATCACTATTATCTTTAATATGATTAATTTGGCTCTTAGAAAAACTGGTATAGCTTCTTGGGAAGATTAATAATTTCTTAAGCTAAGTGTATTAACCACCACAAAATAATTTTCCTTCTAGGTAATGATCTAGAAGATAACTTTATCTAGGGAATGCCTATTTCTTCTCATTTCCTATAAACATTCCTTGCACTATAACCTCCAACATAGGCTGGCTAATCATAGCACCTGTCTCGGGTTAATAATTACATCTATCCATTAGTTCTAGATCCTTGTGGTATCCCCATCATATACGGATTCACTCCCAGGGTGACGCGAGAGGATCCACGATCTCTAATGAGGATCGTGATGGAAGCCGTGGGGCCGTTGGAACCCCTCTCCCACTTAGTCTTTTACAATAAGGGTTTTTAAAGAAAATATCCTTTTTAAAAAAATCTCATTAAGTATCCCTTAACTCTCTATAAAATATCTAAATTCATAAAACTCTATGTCAAGGTAAAAATCTTTTAAAAGATTTTCTATGAATTTATTTTACACAGTTAAGAACTTAATGATTTCTAAAAATTTCCTTTTAAACTTTTTAGAGACTTTGGTCTCAAGTTTAATTTAACAAAACCAATTTTCTAGTGCAAAAATAAAACAACTATGGATTTCCATTTTAACTTACAAAAATATCTAAATTCAAAATATTTTCTATGTCAAGGATTAAATCCTTTGAGAAAATATCCAAGGATTAATTTTTGTCTAAGTTTAAAATAACCATTTTTTTAAATTTGAAAAGTATTTTTCTTGTCATAAATTTCCCAAAAACTTTGGTCTTTGAGAAAATGTGCACATAGGGTACAAAAAGAGTTAAGCATGCTAGAAAACTGTAAACGTTTTCATGATTTTCTATTCTTTTAACCTAAATGTCCACATAATAGAATTAAACACATTAATTAATTAATGGTCTTGTTTAATCTTAAATTTTCTTTACTATTATTTTTCATGTAAAATATTTAAAGAATATTAACTATTGTAATAAAAATAACTTCGCTTGGTATGTGACCAAAAATAATATTAAAAAATTCACATTGGTCCAGTCACCTGCCACATTGCATCATAGCCCATAACAAAACCCATGGACCGCGATTCGGGCAGTAGCTTCCGTGAGTAAGCTGCTACCTCTCGAAAATCGGGCTTGCGGGAGGAATTGGCTTCCGCGAGGAAGCTTCCTCACACGCGTCTTGGAGCCGAGGCCAACTCAGGCCCGGCTGTAGCTCCAAGCCGTGGTTGGCTAGGACGGCTTCGACTCTGGCTCCTCTCACATTTTGCAACTTGACTCAGCTTCTCGACTCGGCTCCTCGCGGCTCGGCTGCTACAGTGGTCGTCTTCCTTAATTTTCTTCTCTCCGCACAGATGTTCTAGATCTCGGATTTTTCATAGATTTTAACAAAAACTCATCCAAAACAAATGCCTATGCCTTTAATTATAGGCTTACACAAATACTATGAAAGTTTCAAAAAATACTTTTACAGTGATCCTATGTCTCAACTGTGAGACTTACAGAGGATTCTACCTATACTAGAAAACACAAAGGATCACAAAATATAATCATTTGACTAGTTTTATGCACTAACATGCAACCTATATTGCCATATGAACCTGGCTCTAATACCACTTGAAGGCAAAACACGGCAAAACAAAAATGCAAAGTAGCATGCTAATGAAACAGAGCACACGTAGAAGAGCAGCGGAAGAAAATTTTTTATACCTCTGTGCACTTTCATTGGTCTAGAAGGTGTCGGCACTTTGGTCTGAACCGCTTTTGGTTTTGAGATCGATCCTTCTGGCTGTTATCCCGCAAGCCGATGGTTTCTATTGGGCATAAACACAACTCCTTTGACTTTCGGAATATAACCTCACTTGAAAGCCTAGTGAAGGCTATGGATAAAGAGGATGATCTTCCTTTCTCTGACTGAATGCTATTGAGCACTAATCAGGAGGGTTTTTCGTGTCTCTATTCTTGCTCTTTACAACGCACAGAGAGCACTACCGAGAGAGAAGACGTGAGGCTTGAGGAAAAGGAAAACCCAACGTGCCTCTGTGAAAGAATCCAGTGTTCAATTGAATCCCAACAGCCTTGATAATCAGCTATTATCTGGGCATTCAAAAAATCAAAAAAAGTCCTAACGCCTTTGTCATGTTAAGCCATTAAACAAGCCTATGGACTTATGACCCAGTTCATTGGGTTAAGCCTTTTAATTTAATTTAATTATTCATGAACTAATAGAAGCTCAATAATTAAATTAATTAAATAACTTAATGGACCAATATAAACCTCAAGCCTTGGCCCAGTTCATTGGATTTTATCTTTAATTTAATTTAATTGTTCATGGACTAATACAAGTTCAATAATTAAATTAATTAAATAACCCAAATGGGCCAATATATAATTCTCCCTTTTTGGACTTTTTATTTTATTCTAACTCAATAAACAAACCAGGCTACTCAAATAAAATAAAATCCATTTAATATAAGATCAATCCCTTAACCTAAAACCATCATGACTTATGGGCTATTCCGAGGACCAAAAGACATATCGCCTTGGCTACTAAAATGGCCAACATACCCCTGCTATATAAAAATAGCTGTATTTTGTATTTTAAATATTGATCCTAAGGACAATGTTGCGTTAGCAAAGTCTCCGACTTACAGGTGTAATGACTAAAATACTCTCTACGCATCGCCGTACATTTAGAGAGGAAGAGTGTACTAACACCTCTCTAAAAGATATCTACCATCCTTAGACCTCTAGTCCAATGATCCACGACTCCTGGAATGTTTTCACTTTCCAAGGGAACTCCCCTAAAGCAAACATCCAAGTCATGTTCTCCAGGGCCCTGGATATTTAGATTATTCAAATAGTCACAAGGGGCTATATAGCGCAGAAGCTATTTTTTACAAGTCTGTCTTAACTAACTAGTCGCATATATCCAACATACAAGTATATCAACTCTACGATAGAACCTTAACTACAACATATCAAAGTACATGCTTCCAGCTTCGCCAGACCACTAACTCATACTCAAGCGATATAGTATTAGTCCACGCTATAGCAGTAATAGTTTGGATTTCTTTTAAATAGTACTTTTAGAAATCACTATTACAGGTCCTGTTCTGCGTATACAAAATACGCTCATACTATGAAGTGAGTGGACTACCCACTGGCTAAAGGTAATCCATTCTCCATTTGAAATTCATAACATAATAACCTAAACATGATGAGATTCCCATTCTCATCAATCGGTTAAGAACAAACGTTTATGTGTTAAGTAACCCATGATCCATACCTTCTTGTGAAATACCACAATTCACATGGATTACTTACTTAAAAAAAAATTAGTCCTTTCCAAACGTAAATCATGCACAAATAAAATGTAAATTTACAAATAAAATTTTGAGAATAAATTCTTTTATTAATAAATTTGATAATTACATCAGAAACCTAGTCTAAAGGGCATACATTCCAACAGATATTTGTCAGATCAAGAATTAAGAGTTGCTAAAAATTACATACTACGTAATTGTCAGGAGGTGAAATTATATATTGAGTAAGTATAATTCAATATAGCTATATATTATACTTATTGTTTGCTATCATATTAATTTTTATACGCATTTGCGCATAGAAAATTCAAGGACCACTTGCATGCTATGGTTGCTGGTATAAGTAATGAAGACGTCAAAAGATTGATTGACTTACAGTTTGCTGATTGGTTTAAGGATCATGTAAGTGTTAGTACAACCTTGTCAAATAGTTCCTGTACATGTACAGTTTAAGAAATCAGTAATTTAATTTACTTTGATAGGTTCATGATCATCAGAATGGTGTAGATAATCATTTGTTGAAAAATATTTCTTGGAGACCTTCAAGACGTATTCATTCATTTAATGGATATGTAGTAAATAGTTATAGATTTCACACCGACGAGCGGTGCGAAGGAAAGAAGATAGTCAACAGTGGAGTATGCGAGAAAGTAAGTGATGTTGCTGTTTTTGGTGGTGAATATTATTAGTGTTGTGCCCTAGAGGCAATCACTTGTACATTGTATATGACACATTTTATTTTAATAAAAGACATTATTTATCTTACAGTTTCTTTTGTGTACTTTAAGTAATATAACTGTTTGATAAAGTCCCTAGTACAACATTGTGTTAACAAAATCATGATAGAGTCATGGTATGAGATTCCTACTACACTGGATGGTGTTAGTACTTAAACAGTCCATAGTCGTAGTATTAATGAGACAGGATAGCATTAATGCGTTAAGACTAGCATGTGTTAAGACTTCTTGATCTTGATCAGGTGATGGTTCTCATAACCGTAAGTATTGAGATACTCAAAGTTAACATATGGATGTTTGTTAATGGAACGAGTTCATTGGATGACCTAGCTTTGAGATAATCACATGGATAACTCTTTAGTGCCAGTGATGTAATCTAAATATAGCAAACATGCAAGTATCCTTAGACTTGAGATCTCCAAGGTACTTTGTTTGCTAAGCTTTGTACTTTGATTCCAATCTCCAGAGCTCGATCGAGGGCCGCCTATGGGATAGATATTGGGTACATTGTGAGGTAAACGAAAGTAGTTGAGAGAGTCAATAAAGGATTCACCGCTCCTAATAGTAGGGACGAATATCTCACGGCTACTTGTAGGAATCACTACTCATAAGTCCTTGGCCAAGGCATATGTGTATTGGAAAGGGTTCTAATTGAGACACATTGAGAGTAGTGAGTTTCTTGTACAAGTATAATGATATTCGGGCCAAAATTAATATATATTCTAGAGGGAGTTGGCACTAATTCTGTACTCTAAGCCGAATGAGATAATGTATGATGAAAGGAGTTAATTGCACTGAAGTTTATTATTGAATGGTTCATGTCAAGCCACTTGACTTCTTGGACTCTTGGGTAGTCATGATGTGTTGCTAGATACCGCTCATGATCTGGAAATAAGGGTTTATTAATTAATGAATTAATAAACCAATCCTGATTAGAATTAATAGGATTAATTCTAATTAATTAAGGATTGTAAATCTCAAAGACGTTTGGATTAATTCATGTTCGCTACCAATTGACCGGGAAACCTAACAGGTCACACACAAAAGAGGAATATATACTCAAGATGTTATTTGATAGCATAGTGGGATTTATTACAAGAAAGAGAGGTTGATGTGGACAAATTATAATTAGTTATAATTGATGGGCCAATTTATAATTCTGAGAACTTGATAGGTTCTAATTGCAATTGGAGAATTGTTTGGAATTCTCAGATATGATTTTTGTAGAGGCTTTTGATTATATGAGATATAATTAAAGTGGTTTTAGTGTTGAACAAGAAGCCATACAAGAACAAACAAAAGGGCACACATGAAGGAATGGGTGCCCATACTTCTTTTTATCAACACACATGAAATAATGTGTGTTGGGAATCCTTCCAAGAGAACAATGATGATATGATCTTCATATTCTCTAGTGTAGCTCTCTTTTTCTCTCGTGTGACTCCTTGCAAGAGGGAATCCAAGACTCTCTTCTTCCTTTCTTTGGTTTTGCTTATAAAGTAGAACAAGAAAAAAAAACACCAGCCACCATTGTAGTTTTCTACTAGCATAGAAAATCTTGGTGCTTAGGTGAGATCCTCTGTGTGGATTTCTGTTAGAGATAATCACACACTGTGATTATATTCGTTGGACATAAAACTCTTGTGGTGATACTTCAAGAGGATTGCTGGATCGTGCCACAACTATCTTACTCGAAGAAGGAAGAATTTTGTTTTCCATACAAACAAAGAAAGGTAAAGGTTGTTATCTTTGTTTCTTTGTTTTATACATATATGTCTTGTTTTTCACACATATGCGGATCCTGGGATGGTATCTCATTTTAAATTTCCGCTGCGCCGTATATGATACACATGAGATACCTAACAGTGGTATCAGAGCCTTGCTATGTGTGGTTTACAACATATCGTTCCCTTGTGTGAAAGCTGTTTTATGCATGTGTTCATTGTGAAAATTGTTTTCATTCGATTCGAAATCGTTTCAAGCATTGTGAGTTAGGTTTGTAGCACAATATGGTTGTCTAATAGTCACAGCATATCAATTGCAAAAGATAACGATTCTAGAAATTGTTTTTGGAAAATTTTTGGAAAATTTTCATGCAACATACTACAGCCGGTGCCGGCTTCAGCACCCTAACCGGCGCCAGTTGTGTGCTGTAAATGACCAGAAATCGTTTTTGGAAAATTTTGGGGAAAATTTTCATATAGTCGGCGCCGGTTGTGTGCTGTTTTCGAGATGTCCTGAAATCGTTTTTGGATAAAATTTTTGTTAAAACTAGAATACAGCCGGCGCCAGCCTTAACTTCCAAACCAGCACCGGTTCCACTCTGTTTTTCCTCAAAAAAAAAAACAAAAAAAAACAACGGGGCACTGCCCCCTTGACCCCCGCCTACTGACCAGCCAGTGGGACCGCCGTTATCGTTGCATGACTGGACCCAAAAGTATTTTCTCAAAATTAGTTTTGAGGAAACAATTGATATATATTTCTAAAATATAAATTTTAGAATTTGGTTTATTTTTCAAAATAGTGATTTTGGAATAATCAAGGTTATATGTTTATTTTGTTTAAACAAAATGAATGGCATGGTAGATGGTTATGGACTAGAACCAATTATATCTGTTCATGCATTTTACAGTTTTGGTTTGTAATGAAATAGGGCCTGCGCGTCCTGCCTTGCTCTCAAATTCGTATGTAATTCTCTTCTCATCTAACTCCCCTCAAATGTAACTCGAGATTTTCTTTCTTTAGGAAATGATGTAATTAGATTACATAGATTAGATAAAAGTAGAATTATCTTATTTTGGAGATGGCAACCAAGACAAGGCGAGAGGGTAAGACCTTCTACTTAAATCATGCATGAACACATAGGGTTAACTATATTAATTTCTTTTATGGCTCAAAAAAATTAATTTAGGGTAAAGTCCATAACCATACCACATAATCGCTTTATTACCATGATTATCAATGTTGTGATTTATGGATTATTATGCATGTCATTTGTTGAAATCACTAAAAGGCAAAAATCCCTCAATTAATATTAAACCTAATTCCTTCCATTAATATAGTAAGAACAAGAGTCTTTTGTCGAGACCAGGTTGTTGGGCAAACCCAAGCCTACTTGACAATGGACATGTTCAAGCTATGGAATTTGGAAATTCCTGATTAATGGGTCGGGTTTAACTAAATTCTTTATCCCGATTGGGCAAACTCAAGAATAAAGAAATTTAGAAGAAAAGTTGGGGTAGCCTAAATGGCTTTAAGATTAAAAGCTGTTAATCACTCAATGATCCAGTAATTACATACGATGTAATTGGTATTGGATACCTACCAAGAACTTAAGGGTGGCTTATTGAGCAAACCCAGGGTTATTCTTGAGGAATTTAGATACCGGTCCACTAGGAAAGCTTCCAACAGGCTTTCCGAATCAGTAGTAGGGCTATTGGTTTGAGTAAAATAGTGGAATAAAAATGCGTTTAATTAAAGTCATAATTATTTACATTTCATGTGCATATACAAGTAGCTAATGCTCTCTATCTTTACATCTAGGACACATGCATCATGTTAAACTTAAACTTACGTAGCATCTTGGAAACCAACAAGTTAACCGAATCAAACTACCTCGATTGGTATAGAAATTTGAGAATTGTTCTCAAGTCGGAAAAATTGCTTTACGTGCTAGATGCTCCCATTCTGCCACCACCAGCTAAAGATGCTTATGCTGATGAGCATGCTGTCCACAAAAAGCAGAAGGAGGATAGTGATGTAGCATCATGTATTATGTTGGCATCCATGACTCCCGAGTTGCAAAAACAGCACGAGCATATGGATGCTCAATCGATTATACTACATCTTCGAGAGCTGTTTGATGCCCAAGCCAGAACTGAGAGATACGAGATCTCGAAGCAACTGTTTCGTTGTAAAATGGCAGAGGGTTCTTCTGTGGCCACTCATGGGCTGAAGATGTTGGTCTTGATAGAGAAGCTTGGATCTCTCGGGTTCACGATGGATCATGACTTAAGTGTTGACTTAATTCTACAGTCTTTACCTAATAGTTTCTCACAATTTGTGATTAACTATCAGATGAACAAGATTAAGTCCACCATTCCTGAGTTGATTAATCTTCTCAAAACTGCGGAGTCCTCCATGAAGAAGGATTCCAAAGCAGTTTTTATGGTAGAATCTTCTTCTTCTAGGAAGAAAGTTCAAAAGAAGAAGAAGAAGGCTCCCATGAAGCCCAAAGGTGGTGTGAAGAAGAAGGATGCAGCTACTAAGGGCCCATACCATAATTGTGGCAAGATGGGCCATTGGAGGCGCAACTGCAAGGCTTACTTGGAGACCGTTAAGGACAAGAAGCAGATGGAGAAGCTTACAAGCACTTCTACTTCTACTCCGGGTATGTTTATGATTGAGCTATATACTGCCTTTAGAAATGAGAAATGAGTATTAGATACCGAATGTAGATCTCATTTATGTAATAACTTGCAGGGACTAAAGAGTAATAAAAGGCTAGAGGAAGGCGACGTGGACCTACGTATAGCAAATGGGGTAAAGGTTGATGCACTTGCTGTGGGGACATATGAGCTGAATCTGCCTTCGGGATTAATTCTAGAATTACAAAACTATTACTATGTACCAGTTTTAATGAAAAACATTATCTCAGTTGCGTGTTTGGACTTAAATGGATTTCATTTGATATTCAAGAATAAATGTTGTTCTTTTTCATTGAATGATATTCATTATGGTTCAGCAACTATGGTTAATGGTTTATATGTTATAGACTTGGATAATCCAATTCTCAATATAAACAATAAGAAACCTAGAATAGATAACTCTAACACATTTTAACAAAACTATTACTATGTACCAGTTTTAATGAAAAACATTATCTCAGTTGCGTGTTTGGACTTAAATGGATTTCATTTGATATTCAAGAATAAATGTTGTTCTTTTTCATTGAATGATATTCATTATGGTTCAGCAACTATGGTTAATGGTTTATATGTTATAGACTTGGATAATCCAATTCTCAATATAAACAATAAGAAACCTAGAATAGATAACTCTAACACATTTTACTTATGGCATTGTCGTTTGGGCCAAGTAAACGAAAATCGTATTTCTAAATTACACAAGCTTGGTGACTTAAGGTCACTTGATTATGAATCATATGGCACTTGCGAGTTTTGTTTACTAGGTAAAATGGCTAAAACTCCTTTTTCAAGAAAAGGAGAATGGGCCAAGGAGTTATTAGAACTCATACATTTTGATGTATGTGGTCCAATGTCAATACAAGCAAGATGAGGTTATAACTATTTCATAACTTTTATCGATGATTTCTCACGATACGGATATTTGTATTTAACGAAATACAAATTCGAGGCCTTTGAAAAGTTCAAAAACTTCAAGAATGAAATAGAGAAACAACATGGGAAAAGTATTAAGACTCTAAGATCTGATCGAGAAGGAGAATACTTGAGCCAAGAGTTTCTGAGTTATCTTAGAGATAATGGGATATTATCTCAATGGACTCCACCACATACACCTCAACATAATGGTATATCTGAAAGAAGGAATCGAACCCTTCTAGACATGGTACGGACTATGATGGCCTCTGCACACCTACTAAAATCTTTTTGGGGATACGCACTAGATACTTCTATTTATATATTAAACAGAGTTTTGACAAAATCGGTTGATTCTACCCCATTTGAGATCTTCTTTGGTAAAAAACCAAAGTTTTCTCACTTGCGAGAATGGGGTTGTCCTGCCTATGTAAAAAGGCCACAGTCAGACAAACTTGATAGTAAGTCTGATAAGTGTTTGTTTGTGAGATATCCAAAAGAATCTTTTGGATATTACTTCTACCTACCATCTGAAAACAAAGTGTTTGTTTTGAAGCATGTCGTCTTCTTAGAGAAGTAGCACATGCTCAAAGGGAATAGTGGGAGTAAGATTGAACTTAGTGAAGTTCATGAAGATCAAACAAACGAGGATCAATCGTCTAACCCCACATCTTTTGAGAGAATAGATGAACCTTCTAATACACAAGAGCCTCATAGATCTAGTAGGACACGTGTGGCACCTGAGAGATATGGATTTCTCATTAGTGACCACAATGACGTATTGCTCATAGATGAAGATGAGCCTACTACCTACAAGGATATTCTGAATAGTTCAGATTCTGGCAAATGGCTTGAGGCCATGATGTCAGAGATGGATTCCATGTACGACAACTAAGTATGGACTTTGGATGATCCACCCAAAGAAATTAAACCTATTGGGTGCAAATGGGTTTTCAAGAAGAAAATGGACATGGATGGTAATATATTTACCTATAAAGCATGACTAGTGGCAAAGGGTTATCGTCAACAATATAGTATTGACTATGACGAAACTTTCTCCCCAGTAGCCATGTTAAAATCCAGCAGGATACTCCTAGCCATTGTTGCTCATTATGATTATGAGATTTGGCAAATGGATGTAAAAACAGCTTTCCTAAACGCAAATCTGACTGAGGAAGTGTATATGACACAACCTGAAGGTTTCATATCTAGTGATGGCACAAAGATGTGTAAGTTGCAAAGGTCCATTTATGGACTTAAGCAAGCTTCTAGGAGTTAGAACATCCGTTTTGATGAAACAATCAAAGAGTTTGGTTTCATTCAAAACATGGATGAGCCTTGTGTATACAAGAAGGTCAGTGGGAGTACAATCGTTTTCTTATTACTTTATGTAGATGACATATTGCTAATAGGAAACGATATACCTGTCTTGCAAATGGTGAAAATTTGGTTGTCCAAACAATTCTCCATGAAAGATCTTGGAGAAGCAACCTATATTCTTGGAATAAGGATCTATGGAGATAGATCTAAAAGGTTGCTAGGTCTTTCACAGTCTACATACATAGATAAAGTGCTAAAGAGGTTTAGCATGGGTCAATCCAAAAGAGGATTCGTACCCATGTCACATGGTTTAAGCCTTTCAAAGTTGATGTCTCCCAAAACACAAGTTGAAAGGGATCACATAAGTAAGATTCCATATGCTTCAGCAATTGGATCTATCATGTACGCTATGATATGTATAAGGCCCGATATATCTTGTGCTCTTAGATTGACAAGCAGATACCAATTAGACCCTGGTGAGGGTCATTGGGCGGCTGTAAAGAACATCCTTAAGTACTTTCGAATGATTAATGATGTGTTCTTAGTATATGGGGAAGGTGATTTGAAAATAAATGGGTATACTAATGCCAGTTTTCAATCTGACAAAGATGATTTCAAATCACAATCCGGCTATGTGTTTACGTTGTGCGGAGGGGCAATGAGTTGCAAGAGTTCCAAACAAGAGACTATTGCTGACTCTTCGACAGAAGCTAAATACATAGCTGCTTCTGAAGCAGCTAAGGAGGCTGTTTGGATCAAGAAGTTCGTGACGGAACAGGATGTGGTTCCCAGTGTTGTTGGTCCAATAACTTTGTATTATGATAACAACGGAGCCATTGCGCAAGCAAAGGAGCCACGGTCTCATCAACGATCCAAACACGTACTGCGACGCTATCATTTGATCCGGGAGATCATAGATAGAAATGATGTAAAGATAGAGAGAGTTCCCACGGATGAGAACATAGCTAACCCGCTTACAAAAGCAATATCCCAAAAGAAAAATGATTGTCATGTTGAAGCATTCGGTATTAGATACATGAATGATTAGCTCTAGTGCAAGTAGGAGTTTGTTAGTGTTGTACCCTAGAGGCAATTACTTGTATATTGTATATGACACATTTTATTTTAATAAAAGACATTATTTATCTTACAGTTTCTTTTGTGTACTTTAAGTAATATAACTGTTCGATAAAGTCCCTAGTATAACATTGTGTTATGAAAATCATAATAGAGATCATGGTATGAGATTCCTACTACACTGGATGGTGTTGGTACTTGAATAGTCCATAGTTGTAGTATTAATGAGACATAACATCATTAATGCGTTAAGACTAGCATGTGTTAAGACTTACTGATCTTGATCAGGCAGTGGTTCTCATAACCGTGAGTATTGAGATACTCAGAGTTAACACATGGATGCTTGTTAATGGAACAAGTTCATTGGATGACCTAACTTTGAGATAATCACATGGATAACTATTTAGTGCCAGTGATATAATCTCAATATAGCAAACGTGCAAGTATCCTTAGACTTGAGATCTCCAAGGTACGTTGTTTGCTGAACTTTGTACTTTGATTCTAATCTTCGGAGCTCGATCGAGGGCCGCCTATGGGATGGATATTGGGTACATTGTGAGATAAACGAAAGTATTTGAGAGGGTCAATAAAGGAATCACCACTCCTAATAGTAGGGGCGAATATCTCACGGCCAATTGTAGGAATCACTACTCATAAGTCTTGGCCAAGGTGTATGTGTATTAGAAAGGGTTCCAATTGAGATACATTGAGAGTAGTGAGTTCCTTGTACAAGTATAATGATATTTGGGCCAGAATTAATATATATTCTGGAGGAGTTGGCACTAATTCCGTACTTCAAACCGAATAAGATATTGTATGGTAAAAGGAGTTAATTGCACTGAAGTTTGTTACTGAAGGGTTCATGTCAAGCCACTTGACTTCCTGGACTCTTGGGTGGTCATGATGTGTTGCTAGATACCGCTCATGATATGGGAATATGGGTTTATTAATTAATTAATTAATAAACCATTAATTAATAAACCAATCATAATTAGAATTAATAGGATTAATTCTAATTAATTAAGGATTGTAAATCTCAAAGACGTTTGGATTAATTCACGTTCGCTACCAATTGACCAAGAAACCTAACAGGTCGCACACAAAAGAGGAATATATACTCAAGATGTTATTTGATAACATAGTAGGGTTTATTATAAGAAATAGAGGTTAATGTGTCCAAATGATAATTAGTTATAATTGACGGGCCAATTTATAATTCTGAGAACTTGATAGGTTCCAATTGCAATTGGAGAATTGTTTAGAATTCTCAGATATAGTTTTTGTAGAGGCTTTTGATTATATGAGATATAATCAAAGTGGTTTTAGTGTTGAACAAGAAGCCATACAAGAACAAACAAAAGGGCACACATGAAGGAATGGGTGCCCATACTTCTTTTTATCAACACACATGAAATCATGTGTGTTGGGAATCCTTCCAAGAGAACAATGATGATATGATCTTCATATTCTCTAGTGTAGCTCTCTCTCTCTCTCTCTCGTGTGACTCCTTGCAAGAGGGAATCCAAGACTCTATTCTTCCTTTCTCTGGTTTTGCTTATGAAGTAGAACAAGAAAGAAAAACACCAGCCACCATTGTAGTTTTCTACTAGCATAGAAAATCTTGGTGCTTGGGTGAGATCCTCTGTGTGGATTTCTGTTAGAGATAATTACACACTATGATTATATTCGTTTGACATACAACTCGTGTGGTGATTCTTCAAGAGGATTGTTGGATCGTGCCACAACTATCTTACTCGAAGAAGGAAGAATTTTGTTTTCCATACAAACAAAGAAAGGTAAAGGTTGTTATCTTTATTTCTTTGTTTTATACATATATGTCTTGTTTTCCACACATATGTGGAACCTGGGATGGTATCTCGTTTTAAATTTCCGCTGCACCGTATATGATATGCATGAGATACCTAATAAATATTACGGTATTTTGAAACAAATTATCGAAGTACAATTTTCTGGATCTCCATATCAAAGTGCAATTTTATTCTTATATGAATGGTTTGATCCAACACCTAATCGAGAGGTTAAGATGCATCCTCAGTACAAGCTTATTGAAATCAACTATAAGAGGAAGTATCCAAGCTTCAATCCCTATATTTTGTCCTCCCAAGCTAATCAAGCATATTATACACTCTTTATCCGGGTTGTAAAAGACCTAAGAGCAATTGGTAGGTGGTGTGCAAGTCTAAGGTGCGTCATGTTATAGATGCTCCAGTAGATGACATAACTTTCCAACAAGATATGGATGAATCAATTACCATTAATATACCAGAGGTATTTGAAGACATGGGTCCCTTGGTGGATGAATCTGGTCTAGCTGAGATTATAGAGTTGCACGTTCATAAAGAATACACAAGTGAAGAAGAAGATGTTTATGATAGCAAGACGGATACGGAAGATGATTTACATGACGATGATTTTGAGTACGAAATGGAAGAAGAATTAGATGATTAGGTAAATTTTAAATGTCTAACGATTTTGTAATATGCATCAACTGTTTAGTCTACATTATATTCTATTAATATCTGTATGCCAATATTTCAGATATGTCACGAAATTCTATTCCTAGTGCCAGTGGAAGTTCTGTTGGTGATCTGCTACCCTCTGTGCCTACACCACCATCCTCTTCTGTGCCACCACTGGCTTCTGCCTCGCCGTCTATATGACCATCATTTCTGCCATCATCGTCAACTTTTACTATTTGAGACGATCCATCGGATAGTAGAGTACACATTGCTCCATATGGTGATACATAAATGCATGTTAAATAAAATAACGTAATTCTATATTTTGATATTTATACATTACATATTCTATCATATTATGAAATTATATGGCTCCAGTTTCACAAACCAGTCATCGCCTCCATATTTAGAGAGCAATTTTCTGGCCCATTTTGTTCCCTCCGAGACGTCCCACCTGATGTGTTAGATATATGGTTTGCGGAGTTTTGTGCAAGTAATTAAACATAAAGCACCATTATTTACATTTGATTAAATAAGAACTCTAAAATATTACATTAATCTTTTACATTTAACTTGAGTTTTTTTTTTTTTGGAAAAAACTTCAGTGGCACTTTAGATGGGATTCACAGCATGATGGACACATCCGTAGGGCATGGGAGTCCAGGTATGCCATGCGGCTGATTGACACTCTATTCAATATTCGTAAGAGTGGACGAAGGCCCGCTTGCATGGCTGAGGCAGTCTACGACCAGCTTACATAGTATTAGAGGTCCGAAGGTTTTCTGGAGCAGTCTAGGCATGCTAGGGAGAACTGGGCCAATTCTTGTGATGGCTTAGGCCAATCACACCATACCGGAGGGTTAATATCATTCCTTGAGCACGAGGCAAAGTTGGTAAAATGAATTTTCAATTCATATATATATATATATATATATATATATATATATCGATATATCATTTTTAATATATCACTACTATTAAACTTTACATTTACATACAACGCAAGGAGATAGGAGACGAGTTTTCACACTCTAAAGTATGGAAGTGTTATCACGAGCACCAGCACCCTAGGCCTAAACAAGGCCAATTCATAGACACTAGAGCTCAGCACACTTGGATAAGTTCTACAATATAAATTTAATCTATTCCTTTTTTCAATCTTTTATATACAATTGCTTTACATGTATACGTTTAAAAATAATTTCAGGATCGATTTAATGAGTTGCTGTCACTAGCTTCACAGCAGAGCTCTAGTAGTGGTAGAGTGGTATAAGATGTGAGGCCTTTACTTGTGCAGGCTGCAGGAGGCTTCAAGAAAAGCCAGGTCTATAGGTTAGGTACTGAGTCTTCCTGTCTCAGACCAGAGTACAATCAGAGTGGCTATGCTCATGGTGAGTCTTCGAGTTCACATACTTAGGTTAAGCTGCAGAAGAAGTTAGAGAGGGTGGAGCAGAGATTACAAGAGAAAGATCATCATATTGCTCATTTACACTCGTTCATAGAAAGTATGGCTGAGCATAATGGATTTTCACATCCACTAGTACCACCACCTGCGACACCATCACCAGTACCACCAAATGATCCAGATGGTGACATCGTAGATGATTCTGCTGATGATGCACGTTCTTGGCGTGTGAAAAACCTTAGGGGATGAATAAGATTTTTTACAAACAATAGCAGATTAAAAAATTGATCCATTTAAAAATTCAAACAAAGTAGTGGATATACTTTGCAGCTTTGCAATTTCAAGAGTTCAGATACGTGTCTGTTAAATTAGTACAAAATGATAAGAAATGGTTATGAAATGAAGATAGGTAGTTGAAATGTCAAGGATAAGTTTAAATCAAAATGCAAATGTCATAAATGAGTTATTGATTTCAGAAGATAAGATGCAACATTTAGGATATGAAAATAGCGAGAAGTGCAATTAAGAATTTTGGCGAAATAGCTCAAAAAAATGCTCAAGAATATATAGTGGTTCAATCCTCAAATGATCTACATCCACTACTTTAAGTTCTCACTTAAGGATTTCAAAACCACTTACTAGAAAAAATTTTCCAACTTAATGGTGGTAGGTGATACCAATCTTACACAAAAGGATTACCAACCTTGGTTTTACACCCAACCTCTTTAATCACAACAATCAAGGTTCACCCCAATTGGGTTTTACCTTCTCAACCTTGATACAAATTAGAATGAAGGAAAGTTTTTAGAAATAGCTCACAAGTTTGAGAAGATTGCAAACAGATGAGTACCAACACTTTTTAACCTTTTGAACAATTTAATTTTACTTTTGAAGCATGAATGAAAAGGAAGATTTTTGTATTCTAAAGTGTAAGAGTGTTTCTGAGAAAGATAGTACAAAAATCTACTTCAAAATCAAGTTTTGAAAGCTTTTTTAGGAGCAAAAAGTAAGACAGCAACGGCTAAAAATGACTGGTTTTTTGCTATCAGATATTCCATAGTTTTGGACTCGAGAATCGAAAGAAGTGCATCCAAAAAGTGAGTCCAAAATGACATTTTCAATAAGGATTCTTCTATTATCTTAGACTTTCATTTCATTCTTGTTTAGGTAGCAGATGTAATTCTTTTTCCTTTACCTTTGATTTTTAACATCTTTTCTTTTTCTTCATCCGATACATCTCTAAGTAAGTCTAAGTAAGACCCATTCCCAGTTCACTTGAACAAAATCCATTTTTTCAAAAGATTCAATGTTATACACATTTATCTTAAGCTGACCAAGCGCACAAGTATTTAGATCCACATTGAAATGACAGAACACTTTGTTCAATAGATTGCCATATGGGAGTGCCTTGTGAGATGTATTTCTTAACTGTATCACCAACTTAACTGCTAAAAAAACCAAAACTGATCTGTCGACCTTCAGATGGGGCCAACATCAGTATCATTTGCATTATACTTACTGATGTCTTGTGCCCAAAACTTAGAGCAACCATAGTCGACACCATATGGTACAAAATCCTTCCAGCACCATTTAACCATTTTGAATTTCTATCACTTGAGTTCTTAAAACTCTTTCCACCAGTGAATCTCTCATCAAATCATTCCAAATCAAAAAGGTCTGACACTTCAAGAAATTTTTTCATTTCAAAAAACTGAATCCCTCAATCTCGCACTCCAAAAATTTGATTTAACAGCCGATGGTTGAATTCCATATTCAAATATCCTACTCTAGTGTTGTACCATTACACCATAAAACCTCCCCCCGTCTCCTCTAACTTTCCCTTTTTTTAGATTTGCATAGTATTTCCAAACCAGAGAAGTGTACAGTTTCTCATTTACTAACAACAAGGCTCCCCAACCAAGATTTTCAAACATATTCAGAATGTCAGAGAAATTAAAAAATTTCTCAGCATCAACCCGATATCCCATGAGCACAGTCCTATTTCTAGACAACCAATCATTAAAATCAAACTCACATTTTTTATCAAGAAAGCGCGGTACTTGGATTTTAGAGCTTTCTGGTGCAATGTGTTCTGTTGATAAGTCGAATCGTGAGGCTTCTTCAGTGATTTTCTTTTCTTTCTGCTTGGTGCCTGGTTGTGCAGTAGCAACAGCTTTTGTCTTAGCTCGTTGCTTTGCTTTTCTTGCCTATCTTGTTCTTTTGCGTGGTTCCTTTGTTAGATTTTGACACTTTCGTCATGGTAGAAGCGAGGGGAAGATGAAAGATTTTCGGTTCAGTTTCGAAAAGATGAAGATATAATTCTGAGAAAGACAGAGAGAACAATGATAGTTTCGAATTTCTAGGAGAGAAAAAGAGACAGCCTTTTTGTGTTTTCCTAGGTTCTAAAGTGGATAAGTACAATAAAGTACTTTTCATCTGAGACTTTTTTTCAGAGATAGAGTCATTTTTTTTTTTAAAAAAGCACGGGTATTTGAAAATTTTAAAAAGTGACTTTTGGACTTATGTTCTCTTTCTTCTAAATAATAAAAAGAATGGGGTTTTCATGAATTTTGGGCTGCCGCTATTTTGGATTCGGACTGAGTCCAAATTAGTCCGTCCAAAAAGCAGAATAAAGGATGTTTAGTTGATCGGATTTTGGATTCATGTTTCTTAGATGTTGCGTCCAAAATCTCTGTCCGAAAGGTGTATCTTCAACAGTTCTACAAGAAAGAGAAGACAAATCCTTGGCAAAAATAGTCAGTTACATAATTCTAGTAATTTCTAAACCTCTTCTCAGATGATTAAATCTATCTTCGGCCAGAGGTTTTGTAAAGATATTTGCAAGCTATTCATTGGTTGGAATGTATTCAACACACATTACCCTTAAGCACATAATCTTAATAAAATTATGCTTAATTTCAATGTGCTTAGTTCTAGAATGCTGAATCAAATTTTTAATTAAATTAATAGCACTAGTATGATCACACAAGATAGGCACATAATTAAAATTTAAACTAAAATCAAGCAAGGTGTTTTTCATCCACTGAATTTGCGCCCAACAACTACCAGTTGCTATGTACTTAGCTTTAGTTGTTGAAAGATAGACATAGGCTTGCTTTTTGCTATACCACGAAATAAGGGAATGTCCAAGAAATTGGCAGTGACCACTGGTACCTTTTCTTTCAACCTTGCAACCGGCATAGTCAGCATCTATATATCCTATAAGATCAAAAGAATTAGTTTGAGGATACTACAAGCTATAATCATGAGTTCCAATTAGGTATCTAAGGATCAGTTTTACATCACATAGATGAGATTCCTTTGGACATGATTGAAATCTAGCACAAAGACATACCAAGAACATAATATCAGAACTGCTAGCGATAAAATAGAGGAGACTTCCGATCATACCTCTATTTTTTGATTCATCCACTTTCTTACCTTTTTCATCTTTATCAAACTTTAACGAAGTGCTCATGGGTGTGCTTATTTCTTTTGCTTCTTCATACCAAGCCTTTTGAGCAGTTCTTTGGCATACTTAGCTTGATTTAAGAAGATTCTGTCTTTAGTTTGCTTGATTTGAATACTGAGGAAGAAATTTAGTTCTCCCATCATGCTCATTTCGAATTCTTGTTGCATTGTCTTGGCAAATTTCTTACACAATGAATCATTAGTAGCCCCAAATATAATATCATCAACATATATTTGTACAATTAAGATGTTATCAGAATTTTCAAACTTGATGAATATAGTGGTATCAACTAAGCCTCTTGAAAATCCTTTTGAAAGAAGAAATCCATTTAGCCTTTCATACCGTGATCTTGGAGCTTGTTTTAAACCATAAAGGGCTTTCGAGGGTTTAAAAATATGGTTTGGAAAATGTTCATGATTAAAACCAGGAGGTTGTTCCATATATACTTCTTTTTCAATAAAGTCATTTATGAAAGCACTTTTGACATCCATTTTGGTAAAGCATAAAACCTTTGAAAGATGCAAATGCAAGCAACATACTTATTGATTCTAATCTAGCAACGGGGTAAAGGTTTCATCATAATCAATGACTTCTTCTTGATTGAATCCTTGGGCAACTAATCTAGCTTTATTTCTGATAACACTACCATGCTCATCAAGTTTGTTTCTAAATTCCCACTGGTACCAATTACGGGATGGTCAAGAGGTCTAGGGACAAGCTTCCAAACTTGATTTCTTTCGAATTGGTTCAGCTCTTCTTACATAGCCATAATCCAAAATTCATCATGTAAAGCTGCATCAATACAATTAGGTTTAGTACTAGAAAGTAGGGCAAAATTATCAACAAAATACCGTCTAGTTTTGACTCCATAGCTAGGATCACTAATGATCTGCTCTTTTCCCTGGACAGTTTTGTACTTCCAATCTGTTGACAAATCTTGATTTGTGAGTTTTTCAGTTCTTTGATTATTTCTTTAGCTTCTTGTTCTTCTAGTTCCTCTTCTTTGTTATGAATATCAAGTGGAGGAGTCATATGTTGTCCACTGCCTTTTTCTTTTGAGACACTTATATCATCATTATCATCATTTTTAGACGAATATATATTCGATCCATCAAACATAATATGTCCAGATTCTTCCACACATAGAGTTCTCTTACTGTATACTCTATATGCCTTTTAATTGAAAGAATTTCTAATAAATATAGCCTCGTCAGATTTGCTATCAAATTTTCCAATGTTGTCATGAGTATTAAGGACAAAACATTTGCATCCAAAAACTTTGAAATATGAAATGGATGGAACTTTATCAAATATCAGTTCAAAAGGAGATTTTCTTAGGAAATGTCTTAGCATAACTCGGTTAATAATGTAGCATGTTGTATTCACAGCCTAGCCCAAAAATATTTTGTAAGGGAGTTTTCAAATAGCATTGATCTAAATATTTCTTGCAAGGTTCTATTTTTTCTCTCAACCACACCATTTTGTTGAGGAGTTTCGGTAGCTGAAAATTGTGTGAAATACCACTTTCCTCAAAAAAATTAGTGAAATCATGGTTGCGAAATTCTCTACCATTGTCGCTTTTAATTGAGATCAATTTGTAACCAAGGAAGTTTTGAACACGTTTGAGTAGTTTTGAAAATTTTGAGAAGGCTTCATCATTTTGTGCAAGAAACAAGGTCTAAGTGAATCTTGAAAAGTCATCCACAATTATATAAGCATACCTCTTACCAACCAGACTAGTGGTCCTTATTGGTCCAAACAAATCCATGCGTATAAGCTCAAGAGATTTTAATGTTGAAATCATTTTCTTGGGCTTTTTTTGGTTTGTTTTTCAAATTAGCAAGCGTCACACACCCGATTTCTATCAAATCTCATTTTGGGCTGTCCTCTAACAAGTTCTTTTAAAGATAATTTGTTTAACAAATCAATAGATACATAACTTAACTTTCTATGCCAAAGATAACTTTCATCATCATTCATAGAGAGGCATCTAATATCATGTGCCACAAGATCATCAAGATAAAGAACATAGACATTTCCAACACAATTAGCAACAATGATAGTCTTACTGTTAGAACTATCCATGATAATGCAAGAATCTTTTTAAAAAATAACTTTGCATCCATTATCACATAGTTGACTGATACTAAGAAGATTATACTTTAATTCATTAATTAAGAGCACATGCTTGATGATGGTTGAAGACCGCTAATCAATATTACCTATGTCAAGTATTTTTCCTTTCTTTGTCTCCAAAAGTGACAAATCCATCGTTTGTATCTTGAATACTTTCCAGTAGTTTGGCATTTCCTGTCATATGTTGTGAGTATCCACTATCCAAAAACTATTTTGTGGAGATCCCTTTGTCCAACAAATATTCCCACACACAAGACAGAAAAGTGACTTTTGGTACCCATATTTTCTTGGGTGTAACACCCCACTACCTAGGCCCGCCGGGGTAGGGGATGTCGTCCCGTCCAAAGGACAAGTAGTCTTTATAACTAGGTCACACAATTAAAATAGCGAAATGAAAATAATAATTTAACTTAAAATTTATTACAACCCAAGAATAAATCCACGAATAAAACCATGAATTCCCAAAATGAAACAAATCCATAAATAAAATCATCCACTCTCAACTCCCCAAAGCAATACATAAAAATAAAAGGCAACATTCTCTTCCAAGGCAGATAACACTAGCTACTCATCCCCACAGCAGGATCGGCCTGAAATCATGGTAAAAAGGTGATGAGACAGAAATCTCAGTAAGTCCGTGTGTGCTTTGAGTGTTCAGTGAAAACAGTTCGTAGATGCAAAGTGTGAAATCTTTATAAGAGAAATATTGGCAAGCAATAAACATTAGTCAAAAGCAAGAGTGGTGTTTTCCTCTTTTTGAAACCATACAAGTGCACAATAAAATCAACCACTCATAAAGGTGGTCATGGGTTACCACGCGTTGGGCCCCATAACCATACAATGGTCAGAATGCCACACTTTGTGCAGACTGACAAAAGAAATACTGGCAAACAATGAATGATGTTCAAAAATAAGAGTGGCGTTTTTGGCTTTTACAACCATACATAATTTATAAGATCAACCACTCGAAAGAAAGGATTATGGGTTACCACACGTTGGGCCCCATAACCGGTCAGAATGCCTAACACTTTGTGCAGACTGACAAAAGGTAGGTGATCGGCCTATCGGATAAGATACTCCTCCTTCTCTATACACAAACAACAACCAGGTGTCCATTCCGGCAAAACACAATCACTTGACTGAAATAAAACAAATTTCTAGCTCGGACCGGCCTGACTAAGTAGTACTGACATTTCTCTAAGTTGAGCTTATCTTCTGGAGGTGGCCTCCTGCCAGAAGACTCACTCTTGCTCTTCAAAACTAGTACTACTAGCCTACCCCTGTTGAGTACTCAACATAAAAAATCCCACTTGGGGAGAAAATGAACAAAACACAGTTCCACTTGAAAATGGCAATTAAGGTTTTCCAAAGTTTGGGGCAAAACTAGTTTTAGAAAGAGTTTTAGGTTTTGAGTAAAACTGCCCCTTGATTTGCAAATAATTTATTTGTCTGAAATGAGAATGGAAATAATCCTCAATTACCTTTACAGAAATGAGTGACCATGCACTCTACATTTAGTTTGCCATAAAAAAATCATTTTTCATCAAACAGGTTTTATGCAGGAGCTTACCTGATCCTTGCTCACAACAAAGGTCTCCAATAGCTGACCTGACCCGCATAGGGTCAATACAAACCACAATCAAACTCAAGCCAAAGACTCACTTTCTCAAATAAAACTAACTCAACTTACTACAGTCATATCCCTAATGTCCCAAGCTTTAAGGCTCAATAATAAATAAAAAGGGTTTATAAAATAATTCTAGTTTGATATTAAAATAACTAGAGTTTGGGAAATAGGTACAAAAAGTTGAAGGTTTAAATCTTGCTAAAAATAAATTATGGTTTATTTGAAAAATTGTCCAAGGTAGTATTAGGTAAAATAATGATTTATTAATAATTTAGTTGTTAGAAAATAATTTATAGCTAAAATTTGTTGAAAATAAATTTAATGAGTCTTGCTTGAAAAATAATAAGCAAATCCTTAATGGGTTTTGATTAAAAGATAATAATTAAATTTTTAGTAATAAATATTTTATTAATTATAATTATTTCCATAAAAGGCTTTAATTGATTTTATCATTTTAAATATTATGTATATATATATATATATATATATATATTCTAGCAAAAACTATTATTTATTTGACTAGAATATCACTATTTTATATAAAAGACCAAATCCACATTTTCCCATGGTTTTCAAAATTTTACTAGAAAAATCATATTATTAAATATTTTATTAATGAAATAAAGATTAGCTTAGGGACAACTAGATCATGAATATATTTCTATGGCTAACCACAAACATGAACATATACAACCCTTCAATTCATCAAATCATCCAAATCATGCATACAAGTATATATCTCAATTTATCAAAATATGATCTAACCCTTACTAGCATAAATATGATCATGGCTTCAATAATCCAACATGAATATAAATCCTATTCACCAAATGCGACATAATCTCTAGCATACTTCATCACAAATACTACATATGACATGCATCAACCTCAAATCATCATATAATCATCCAAGACAATCCTTCCATGCATAAATCCCATCTCCTTCTCAATCATACATATATATTCATACTTCAATCTCAACAATATATATATAGTCATCCCCTCGCCCTCCACATTCTAACAACATCATCGTAGAGATATGAATCTAGGGTTTAAAAGAAAGGTTGAAGGGACTTACTTGGTTGATGAATGCTTTGAAGGAGTTTAGAGTAGATCTCAACTCCTAGATGTCTAACTTTGTCCATGGGAGATGGCGAAAGCATGTTCATGGGAGAAAAAGTCATTCGGCCAAGAGAGGGGAGAGAGAGAGAGAAAGAGAAAAATAAATCATTAGTATGTTTATTCGCATAGGTTCTTATTAGAGATCAAGGTTAGAGAAGATGAAGTTGCTAGAATAAGTTTACCTGGATGGTGTTCTTGACCTTAACAGAAATTTCTGGTTTTGATCCGAAGTAGCAAGATGTTTGGAGGAGTTTGATGTTAATAATGGTGTTGATGGATTCATAGCAATGTGTAGATCAAATCTGGAAGTTTTTGAGTGGATTTGAGATGGTTTGGAGGGGTATTAGGTGTAGAGAAGAAGTAGGTGTTCTTGGTGTAGTGTGTGTGTGTGTTCTTGAGGTTGCTGAAAATCGCGAGAGAGAGAGAATGGATTTGCAGCTGCCGAATTTTCTGTGAGAGAGGGGCTGGACGAATTTCTGTAGGGTTTAGGAAGTTGTTTCTCTGATTTGGAAGGGAAAAGGAAAGGTTAGTTGTTACAATCTTTGAAGAATATTTTTAGGAAGTGAATTTAGAAACTAAATATTCCAAGAATATCCTGATTGTTGGACAGCTTTGGCAGTCTGCCATGGCTGACTGTTTGAGCAGAATTTTGGTGGGATTAATGCTGGTTTATGGAAGCTTATGGTGGCCGAAAGTAAGGTGCTTAATGGTGAAGAAGAGGTCTGGTCCATTGAGTAAGATTTTATGGAAGGTTGCTAAACAAGAAGGCTGAAATTTTGGAAATCAATCAAGCTAAATTGCAGGGATTTGTTGGAGAGATTTTCGGACAGCCATTGATGGAATTTCGTGCAGAAGTTTAAGGGGATCAATGGAGATCTGTTGATGATGGAATTTCGTGCAGAAGTTTAAGGGGATCAATGGAGATCTGTTGATGGAGGTTTAAGGAAGGTTTTGACATATTAGGGTTGGTGTTTCGGCTGAAAGAGGAAGAGGAAACAAGCTGGACAAATTTCTGCCCAGAAATTTCACTGCGCAGTTATTTTTCTAGCAGATTTTCGTCTGCTACTTCCAGCCATTTTGCAGCGAGCTGGAAGGGGGGTTTTAGGGGTATTCAAGGCTGGTTTCCAGCCTTCTTCATGGAGGAAAAACATGTCTAAGGTGCTGCACAAAATCTGGAAGAAAACAGCTTGGTTTTGGACCCTCAAAGCAGCGATTCGCCCAAAAAAATTTTCTGGTTTTGCACTGCTTTTGTGCAGTCCGAAAATGGCAGAAATAATTCATGTTTTAAGCTGATATTAAGGCCATTTTTTTGGCAGCATTTGGAAGGAAATGAGAGCTAAGGAGTTCGATATTTGAAGGTACAACAAGCTGGAAAATTTCAGCTCATGCCATGAAGGAAGAGGAACTAATTTGAAGTGAAATTTCAGCAAGCTCACTAGAGATATTTTCCTCATGGAATTCCTCACAACTCTTCCATATTTTTTCAGACCATAGGTAGTCTTTTACCAAGACATTTTGATCCTAAAAGGCCTCAGCACTTTACTAAATTTTCTGGAAAGAAAAAGGCTAGAACACCTTGATCAAACTAATGAGTTGAGCATTGAGAAAAATTAAAGAACAAGGAAGAATGAATTTCCCTTCAAGAATTTCGAGTAGAGTAAAGAGTGAAATGAGAATTCTCCTAACATCTCTCTCCTAGGACATTATCACCACCTTGTTCTAGGCTCTTAAGGCCGAAACTAATCCTCCCTAAGCAAAAATAAAATTTAATCTAGCTAAAGCTTCTGGGATGGAATTTGAACCCTATACCCCAATAATCTATTCCAAAGCTCTAACCACTAACCACAATAACTCTTGTTGCTATTTCTACTAGAAAAATTATTTTCTATTCAATCCACAAGCTATCTCCCTATTTTCACCCCGGGCAAAAATTACCATTTTTCCCTCTCACACAATACTCACCAACAAGACTTCAAGACAATAAAACTCGAATCCAGAACACATAAAAATTCATATGAGAATATATTTAACCATGAAATAAAATATGATATGCATCCCAACCCCCTTACTCTAAGGTCGGTCTTGACTGGGGTTTCACATTGGGTCCATAGGGTTAGTAATGGTTCCTTTCACCTTCCAAACAGTTTTCATACCAAATTGCACCTTCTTCCTAATATGACACTTAGATACTTTGTGTTCATATTTTTCATAACATGTGCAACAATTATATGTTATATGTGATGAAGTAGCTCTTAGAAAGGAAAATTTTTTATTCTCAGTTGTAATATCATATCTATAGCCTAGATCATTGCAGTTTCCAGTAGTGTGTTGTGCCCAAGCAATTTTTCCAAATTATTTTTGCCATTTGTAAACTTTTCAATGCATGAGCTAAGATCGTCGACTCTATTTTTCATATCGTCAAAATTACTAACTATAGTTTCAAGAGAACAAATTTTATCATATAAGCATTTATTTTCTAAAGACATAAATGTAATGAGGTGATGATAACATTTTGTTCAATGTCCGAGCGCATATATGACTCAAGTGAGACTTCATTTTCATTTAACAACTTTGTATTCTCATTTAATAATGAATCAATTTTCATCTTCATTTCTTTGTTTCTTCTAGATAATTTCTTTAGCCAATGAAACATATCAAAAAATAATTCACTGGGATCATCATACTTTTCATAATCAGAAACATGATCAGTTGTTATGTCTGGAGATGTAAGATTTATCGTATCCTCCATAGCCATGAAGCATATGTTAGCCTTTTCATTTTCTGAATCACAACTTTCTTCAGTTTTATATTCTGCTTGATCCCAAGTTCCAATTAGTCCTTTTCTTTTCTTTAACTTTGTATCCTTCATTTTCTTTCTAAACTGCTTGGCCTCCTTCTCTTTGGCCACTGGACAATCAGCAATGAAATGTTCCGTGTTTTTGCATTCATAAACTTTCTTTAAGGTTTGAAAGAGGAAGCCTATCCTTTCTTTTTCATAAACTTCTTACCATTTCTAAAATGTCCCTTTTTGAATATTTTTTAAAATTTCCTTACTACCATGGCCAATTCTTCCATGTCTAAATCAGTGACATCATCATTTTCAGTCTGATCACTGTTTATTTCTTCATCAATTGCTTTTAAGGCAGTTCTTCGATTGCTTTTCTTATCATCATCATATTCTTGAAACCTCTTAAATTTCATTTCATAGGTAAAGAGAGATCCAATTAGCTCTTCAGTGGGTAAGTTATTCAGATATTTAAATTCCTCTATAGCCATGATTTTTAGCTACCAACTCTTTGGTAGAGCATCAAGCAATTTTCTATTTTGTTCTCCAAGGGAACACGTTTTCCCATATGCTTTTAGACCATTCATAATGTTTGTGAAACGAGTGAACATGTCGGTTATGTTTTCACTTGGCTTCAAAGAGAACAATTCATAGTCTCAGACGAGGAGCCCTAAATTCAATTCTTTCACTTGATTGGTCCCCTTATTGGTGACCTGAGGTAGTCTCCATATTTCATTAGTTGAATCACAGCCACTAACCCATTTGTATTCATTAGCATCAAGAGCACAACACAATATATTTATTGCTTGAAAATTTAAGGTCATTTTTGAAGTGTCCTCATTATCATATTCATCACTTTGTTTAGGCACTTTTCTGCCTTCAACAAACTTTGACGAAACAAATGGTCCATTCTCAATCAGATTCCACAACTCAAAATTGATTGAGCAGACATAAATCTTCATTCTATTTTTTCAGAATGTATAGTTGCTTCCATTGAACAAAGGAGGTTGATTTGTTGAAGATCCCTCAACATAAGGAAGAGCAGATGTGTTTTCCACAAGGATCTTTTTACACAGTTGTTAGACCAAAATTAGAGTAGACTAACGCTCTGATACCAATTGAAAAACCTTAGAGGGGATGAATAAAATTTTTGGCATACAATAGTAGATTAAAAAATTGATCCCCTTAAAAATTTGAACAAAGTAGTGGATATGTTTTGCAGCTTTGCAATTTCAAGAGTTCAGATATGTGTCTGTTAAATCAGCACAAAACGATAAGAATTGGTTATGAAATGAAGATGGGTAGTTGAGATGTCAATGATAAGTTTAAATCAGAACGCGAAGGTCATAAATGAGTTATTGATTTCAAAAGATAAGATGCAGCATTTAAGATTTGAAAATAGCTAGAAGTGCAGTTACGAATTTTGGCGAAATAGCTCAAGAAAATGCTCAAGAATATATAGTGGTTCGATCCTTAAATGATTTACATCCACTACTTTAAGTTCTCATTTAAGGATTTCAACGCCACTCCCTAGAAACCTTTTCCTAACTTAATGGTGGTAGGTGACACTAATCTTACACAAGAAGATTACCAAACTTGGTTTGACACCCAACCTCTTTAATCACAACAATTAAGGCTCACTCCAACTAGATTTTACCTTCTCAACCTTGATACAAATTAGAATGAAGGAAATTTTACAGAAATAGCTCACAAGTTTGAGTAAATTGCGAACAGATAAGTACCAACACCTTTTTACCTTTTGAACAATTTAATTTTACTTTTGAAGCACAAATGAAAAGGGACATTTTTGTATTCTAGAGTGTAAGAGTATTTTTGAAAAACATAGCACAAAAATCTATTTCAAAATCGAGTTTTGAAATCTTTTATAGGAGTAAAAAGTAAGACAACAATGGCTAAAAATGGCTACATTTTCGCTGTCAGATTTTTCAGAGTTTTGGACTCGATGATCGAAAGGAAGTGCATCTAAAATGTGAGTCCAAAATGACACTTTTTTAAGCAGAAACATTTAGACACTATTACAGAGTTTTAGACGAAACTTTTGGATGCAGAGTCCATCCAAACTGCTCAATCCAAACATCTGAAGACATACTTTTTGAAATTATTTTATTTTCATGTGCTTCAAGGTAAAAGAAAATTGAACATATGGTAAAGAGACACAGGAATTTACAATTGATACCTTTAAAACGATTCCTAGTCTATGATTCTTTTCAAGAGTTTTTTGGTATACAATCTCTTAAGCTTTTCTTATTCTTGGCCACCCATTCTTGGATTTCATTGTTCAATAGTTGCTTAGCAATCTCATTTGTATGCTTTGGAAGACCTGAGGTCAAACATGTCCTATCACATATAAGTCACACAAGTTAGTCCTCATCAATGTTTGTCATAAGTTAAAACACACGAGAATGCATTTAGGTCTAACATGTTTATGTTTTAGATTTTTCGAATACATTATTATTGTGGTTAATTTTATTTGCTATTGTAAGGATAATTTTATTTAATATTATTTATGTAATTGTTCGAGGAATTTTATTTAATATTAATAAGGATAATTAATTTTTGAAAAAAATTAAAAAATAAAATAGCAACCGAAATTTTTGGTCGCTAAAGACTGAAGATCAATGACTACCACATATATCGGTCACTGATTAACGATCGAAAAACTATATTCAATCGCTAATTGACGATCAATATTAATATTCCGTCGCTACTTTACGATCAACTTTAGCATCGAACTGTACCTGCAACGTTAATTACCTACCGATATCGTCAACTATTTTTCCAAAAATTTTAATTTTTTCCTTTATTTGCAAGTTGAGTAGCGACGGATATGCGGTCGCTAATTACTGACCGGTAGGTTTTTTTGGTTGCTTAATTATTAGCGACCTTCAAAATAGTGGATTCTGGTGTGTCGTCGCTAATCAGGCGCTAAATAATAATCAGCGACCGATTAGCAACGGAAATGTCAGTCGCTAATTAGTCATATTCTTGAAGTGGACCTCACTTTATCAATCGATCAAGAATAATTTTTCTGCTTATGTGTTGTAACCTATAATCTACACCTTACTGTAAAAGCACGACTCAATCACGTAAATTACTTACTAACACACTTAGACACACTACAGGAAAAATCGTGATTTGCGACGAATTTTTTGCGACGGCTTCAATACCGTCGCTAATAGCGACCAATTTGCGACGATTTTCAAACAAGTAGCGAGTTGACCAAAACCGTCGCAATTCGTAGCAAAATCATCGCTATTTGCGACGGTTTTGCGACGGTATTTATGCCCTCGCAAATTGCGAGGGTTTTGCGACGGCAAGTTATTTTAAAAAAATAATTTTAAATAAATTTTCGTACGTCCGTCGCAAAACCCTCGCAATTTGCGAGGATTTTGCGACGGCCAATAAACCATCGCAAATTGCGAGGGTTTTGCGACGGCGAGTTATTTTAAAAAATATATTTTTAAATAAATTTTCGTACGTCCGTTGCAAAACCCTCGCAATTTGCGACGGCTAATAAACCCTCGCAAATTGCGAGGGTTTTGCGACGGCAAGTTATTTTTTAAAATAATATTTTTAAAAAATTTTTTTAACGACCATTGCAAAACCCTCGCAAATTGCGAGGGTTTTGCGACGGCAAATAATCCTCTCAATTTGCGAGGGTTTTGCGACGGATATTTAATTTTAAAAAATATTTTTTAAAAAAATTTGAACGTCCATCGCAAAGAATCCTCTCCATAGCTAACTACATTCTTGGTATTAAGCTTCTTAGAGATAGGAAGCAAAGAATGTCAAGCTTATCCCAATTAGCTTATATTGACAAGATACTAGCTAGGTTAAGTATGGATTAGTGCAAAGGGGTAATCATACCCTTTAAGTACGGATTAACTTTATCTTCCATGAAATGTCCTAAGATAAAAGAAGAAAAGAAGAGGATGAGTAGGATTCCCTATGCTTCGATAGTGGGAAGTCTCATATATACTATACTTTGTATTAGACCAGATATCTGCTTTGTTGTAGGCATGGTTAGTAGGCATCAGTTAAACCCTGGAAAAGAACATTGGCAAGTCGTGAATCATATACTCAAGTACCTAAAAGGAATGAGGGATTATATGCTAGTTTACAGAGCCGATGACTTAGTTCCTACCAGTTACACGGACTCAAATTTTCTGGTGGATAAAGATGAAAAAAAATTCACTAGTGGATATACCTTCACTTTGTCTAGAAAGGCTATATCATGGAGGAGTATCAAGAAATCTTGCATTGCTGATTTTACCATAAAAGTTGAATATATGGTAGTTTCAGAAGCTTTTAAAGAAGCGATTTAGCTGTGGAAGTTTCTCACAAAACTTAGAGTTGTACCATATATGGACAGGCCCATAATAATATATTGTAACAATTTTGGAGCTATGTCACAATGTAAGGAGCCAAGAAACCATAGAAAGGGCAAGCACATTAAAAGGAAGTATCACTTGATCTGGGAGTTCATCCAGAATCAGGAGATAGTGGTTGATCAAGTTTCCTCAGCAAACAATGTGGCAGACCAATTTACCAAACTTTTGATGGAAAAGTTGTTCAAAAGATACTTGGACGTCATAGGGGTAAGCGCATACGAACTATCATAGTCCATTTAGTGTAAATGGGAGATTGTTAGAATATATGCCCAAAATATACTATGTATTTCTGTATTTTAAAAATTAATAAAAATTTCATTCATTAATGACTATCAATTTACATATATTTACACATTAAAGATTTAAGTGTGTTAGTAAGTAATCTACATGATTAGGTTGTGCTTTCATAGTAAGGTATAGATAAGAAATAGATCATAAGGGAAAAAATTGTTCTTGATTGATCGATGAAGCTGGATACTTTATCAAGGTTTAGATCATTATACTATGATTTTTAAATAAAGAATAATTTACCTTTAATCAGTGAGTAGTCCACTTTCACCAATAGTGTAAGCGTATTCAGAATATGTAGAATTGGACCACGTGATAATAATCTTTAGTAAAGTACTAAAATAAATAAAGATTGATTATTCACAGCTACTACGTAGACGAGTAGCATAGGACTTGAGAGTATAAGTTAGTGCTTAAATAGTCCCTTGTAACACCCCACATTTTTACTTCGATTTGCATACTACCTGCAATGGGATGAGAATTTATATCAACGGCCGTAACAAAAGTTGATCGGTATAATGAGACTAATACTTTGGTAAAATAAAATTTTGTTGGGACCTGGATGTAATTATTGGATTTGTTCTACTCTGCATCCCAAATTTTTGGAAGGCTATTAAAATTAATAAAAGAAGAATTTTAGGGTACTCTAGAAAGAGAAATTGATCATGCAATGAGACGACGTTTTGGTGCAAAACGTGCTACACAGGGTATCGAGTGGCATTTTCATCATTTTGACCGCTTCATGACATCGACCATGAATTTGACCAAGTATAGAGGAATTGAAGAATTTAAGTGTTACCAATGGATTCAGTGGAATTTTTGGAGTTGGATAGTGAAATAAAATATTTTTCCATTACTGGACCGCATTTTGGTCATTTCTGAAGAAAATAGAAAATTACTGGTTGGAAATGGGACTTGTGGCTTCTTATGATTGGTGGATGAAAATAAGTGTCGTTTAGTGATTGGTTAATGAAGACAAGTGCTTCTATTTGATTGGTTAATGAGGTCAAGTGTTTCTATTTGATTGGTTGTGATAAGTTGAGATAATTTAGAGGGCCCACAAGAAATAAATAACAATGGCCCACAAGCATGACAATCTTGACCAAGTTGGACCACCTTTTTGACCTCATTTGACCAAGCTTAATTAAGCTAATCTTGATTTGAGTAAGTTAATCATGGTTGATTATGCAT
Organism: Voacanga thouarsii; assembly: GCA_026120185.1. Taxonomy (NCBI): domain Eukaryota; kingdom Viridiplantae; phylum Streptophyta; class Magnoliopsida; order Gentianales; family Apocynaceae; genus Voacanga; species Voacanga thouarsii. The sequence goes on along the minus strand of JANUWF010001437.1, from coordinate 1,401 downwards.
GGCCATGGAAGATTAGAAAATATCTATTAATTCTTGAGAATTCTAGGAATTTCTACACTTCATCACCATATGGACCAATGAAAACTCACCAAGTGTTGATTCTATGAATGGTTACAAGAACATTCATGCAAGAACCATCTAAAGAATTCCATATAACTCTTGAATATTCCAAAGAACACCTAAGTAGCTAAGTGGACAAATCAAGGGCTTCCAAATGTTAAGGCCATTTAATGTACCTTTGACTTGAAGACCATATTTCTCTATATATAGGCCATGAAAGCCAACTAAAATGGCTTTAGATAGCCAAAATTTCGGAGCAAACAAGAGAGAAAAGAGAGAAGTGAAAAGAAAAGGAAATAGAGAAGAAAGAGAGAGTGAAACCGGAAATAGAGAGGAGAAAAAGAGAGAGAGAAAAGCAAGAAGATGCTTGGACTGTTCAGCCTCCAAACACAGCAAACGAAAAGGTAAAGAACTACCTTACTTGAAGTAAATTCATTATATAAACCATGGAGATCATTTTGGTATATATATTGTGAGAAGTTTATTGTGTGAAGTATGGAAACTAGTTAGGTGAAGTTGTGTGAAAGCTGTCCTTGTGTGCAGAAAATTCTGGGAGGTTTTATGTTCAGTAAATCTGTAAAATTTCTGGATTTTAACAAATAAGGCATATTTCATTGTAGCTAAGGATCATAGAAAAATTTTAGAACAAGTTTGAGGTTAATCGGATTTACTGATCAAAAGTTGTGGTGAAAATAGTAAAATGTGCCAAATCAGTAACGTGGATTTTACTACTGGATCTTTGTGTTCAAGACTGAACAAAATGGACAATAGAATTGGTACTCCATGAATTGGAACTTGTAAACGAATTTCTTAAGGATATTTTACAATTAGTTTGACATCATTTGCATTTTTGGATTAAAAGTTATGGGCAAAACAAGTTAGGGTGTCAAACTGGAAATTTGCAGAATGTTAATGAAAGAATGAATAGTGAAACTAAGTCAAAACTACTGAGGATGTTTTTGCCCAGTACTGTGATACTGGAACCAGAAATCTAAAAATGGCCTATAATGAATTAAATTTAAGAGTCTTACTGGTCATTTTGGTATATCATGGAGCCAAATCGGAGCTGTAAATTGAAAGTTATGTGTAAAACAAAATGGTGTATCAATATAGGAGTCAACTAGATGGGTAGGGTTTATCTTAAGAGCTTTGCCAAATCTATGAGATACAAATGAATACAGAGCACAACGGTCAAAATAGCACCATAGCTAGCACTCGCCTTAACTAAAATAAGACTTACAACCACGTTCCTCTACTACATCGCCTCCTTCTAGGTAAGGATAAAAATCTTAGCATTTGCCTTCTACTTTAGTCTCTTATCTTAGGTTTTTGCACATTGAT